>CM052550.1:50173788-50347837 GCA_028533065.1 Trachops cirrhosus
ATGTTCTCATGTTCTCTTCCAGGACACGGGTGGTTTCATTCTGCCACTGAAATCTTTGCCGTGATTAGGCTTCATCCTGGTGTAGGGGTGTGATGAGCTGTCACTTTATCCTAAACCTCATCCCCACTGCTCTGCTCCCCTGGCCAGTTATCAGACCATGTGACAATATGTTGACTCTCTGGTGGCCCGGTCCTGCCCCCGCCCCGCCCCATCGTTCTTTCTCAGAGTTCCTCTGGCTGTTTGTTTCTTTTTCTGCATGAATTTTAGGATGAGAGGGTCCTCTTGCAAAACCAAGCAAAGCAACAACAGCAGTGCGTCCTTTAAAACTGCTCTGCGCCCCTGGAGACCCACGCGTGGGCGGAAGGTGGGTCTTCTCAGTTAGTCTGCGCCCGAGGCTGTGTGCAGCGTCTCCAGCCAGGCGCCCCCGCCCTTCATGTCCGGCCAGCTCCGGCTTGTGCAACAGCGTAAAGAAACTTGCGATCAGCCACGCTCCCGCGCCCACAACAGCAGATGGGCCGGCCCCCAGGGCACGGGCTGTTCGGGCAAAGATGAGGGCCACCTGGCGTGGGGCCTGTCCGGGCACCAGTGGGGCCCACTGTGGTCGTGGGGACCCCAGCGGGGGCACCCTGCTGGTGAGAGCAGAGTCTCCTGTGAGCATGCGCATTCTCTCATTAATTCTCACAGGGACACGACAACCTCTGAGGCCATCAGCATGAGCGGGGGTGGGGTGGGCTTCCTTGCCTGCCACTGCCACCTTCCAGGACCACCTTCCAGGGCCACCTGTGTCCCTCTGGCCCTGGGCCACACCTGTATGACAGTGGGAGATGTGGCCTAGGGGCCACGTCAGCCCCATGGACAGCTGTAAACCACTGGTGTTTTTAGTGAGAGGTAGAATGGCCCAATGGCCCCTCAGAGAACATAGGCAGTCCCCTCCCCGCCACAGCACAGGCCTCCCCTCGGACCCCCGCAGCTGCTGCAGGCTTGGGGTGCCCTGGAGGCTGGTGGGTGATCAGCCCCAGCGGGAGGGCGAGCGGATTTGTGGCGTGAAGAGCAGAGCCGTCCTGAGGTTGGGAGACGGCAGTGGCCCCGTGCCAGCGGCCACCGACCAGAGCCACCTATTGATGAATGAAGCCCAGCTGCGGGCAGTGAGTGAGTGGCCAGGGCCTGGGCGCTGGGCCTGGGAGCCCCGGGAAGGCGTTCTCTCGGGAGGCCCAGCTCTGCGCCTCCCTCTGACTCTGAGCAGCCCCTCCCCCGGCCCCCCCACATGTACCCAGATGCCCTGTGCTCCCTGAGACCTGGTCATGTGATCCGGGGCACCCCTGTTAAGCTGATGGATCCATTTGCTCTTCTCGGGGGCAGGACACAGGACAGAGATCAGGCTTCTGTGTCCCCTTCCTCCCTGCTCCCACCCGGGAGGCTAAGGACCCAGCAGCCACCAGCCACCGACGGCCCCCAGGGGAATAAAGGTCTGCAGCAGGCTCTGGCAGAAAAGGCCCCGAGACTGCCAGCCA
Organism: Trachops cirrhosus; assembly: GCA_028533065.1. NCBI lineage: Eukaryota > Metazoa > Chordata > Mammalia > Chiroptera > Phyllostomidae > Trachops > Trachops cirrhosus. The sequence continues at coordinate 50,175,300 of CM052550.1, forward strand.
GAGGCTCCCAGGCGGAAAAGAACCACAGGGGCTGCTCCTGCTGGTGCAGCTGCAGCCAGGGGGGCCCCTCACCAGCAGGGGCTGCCGGTTTGGCCAGGGGGTGCAGTGGTTGAGATGACAACGGGGAGCAGGCAGGCCCGTGGCAGAGGAGGGGAGGGCAGAGCCGGGTGGCGGGGGGGGTGTCTCCCCACGGCCAAGGCCGGGGCTGAGCCCAGGTTTGAGCTGGAAGCTGCCACTCGGAGTTCGATTGCACCTGCAGCAGGTGGGGACGGGGCCACCCGGGTGGCACTGGGAGGCTCCGCAGGGGGCGGAGGAGATGCCCCACGCCCCCAGCCCGGCCCCTGGGCTGCTCCTCGCAGGGAACACGTCGTCCAGCCCAGCCTGCGGCTTGGGCAACAGAGGGCCTGGGACACCCTGTTCCCTGATAAGATGAGGCAATCGCTCTCTGCTGCCTGGCCAGGGCACCGGGGACATTTATGTAACCCCGCCCCACGCCCTGGGCCCTCTGCCACCAGGTCGCCCAGCTACGCTGTGCTGTGCACCCCGCCCTCTGCTATCCCCTCCCACAGCCCGCCTCCCCAACGCCCCGCCCCCACTGTGCTCCCAGGGCCCTGAATGTCCCTGCCCTGCACTGACCAGTCACCACCCCTCCCCCACGGCCCTCGTCCCTGCTTCCAGTCACCCACTAGCTCCTCCACACACCCCCCTCGCAAGACAGGCCCCTCCCCCAACCCCTGGGTCCCCAAGGCCCCCTCCACAGTAACTCAGCCCTCCTCCACCCTACCTCCCCCTCCCTGTGCACCCAGCACCCCACAAGATGTGAACTCGGCCCCCTTTCCTCTCACCCTGCCCCCCACAAGCCCCCTCAGCATCCTGTCCCACAGCCCCTCCCACAAACAGCCCTTCCTCCTGACAGAGGGGGCAGCTGTGTGGAGTGGGGCTGCTCACATTTAGGCTTCTGGGTCCAATTGAGGGCAGGCAGTGCTCCCTTTGGGGTCCTGGAGTAATTGGGGAGGCCCAGGGTGACTCCTGAGGGGACTGCGCTGTCCCTGTGGCAGTCCTGTGGGGCTGACACTGCCCCCCCCCCACTGTCCTGCACCAGGGAGGAGGCAGGTGCGGAATCTGAGCTCAGCAAGCCTGCAAGGCCCCCCACCCACTCTGGGGGACACCTCCCCGCAGTGCTATGCACTCAGCACAGCCCAGCACCCTGGGTGGGTCCCCAGAGGCAGGGTGTTCCGAGTGAGGTCCAGGGACACCTGTCTGTCACTGAGACCATCCCCGGGGCTGCGAGGTGAAAACTGTTTTTACAATAGTATTATCGGTCCTTCTTTCTCTCCAAACAATACAATGGAATATTCCAGAGGCTCCACGCTGCGCGGTGACATCACTGGAATGAAGGCTGGAGTTCAGATGTGTTTCCGTTTGAATCAATGGGCATCAGCCTCCTACGCCAGTGCTGTGAGGCCCTCGCTGCTGGGCTGTGAGAAGTGCTGGCCCCTCCCCAGGTTGCCATTCCCTTCCCGTCAGCCTCCTGGGTGCCACCGGAGTATCCCCGCCCAGAGGCCGGCCCAGCCAGGCCGTGGTGCGACTCCCTGCCAGCGGGAGTCACGACTTCTGAACGTGTCACCCAGCGGCCTGTGGGCCAGTTCACGGGCCGTCTCCCCTCGGGGACCAGGCAGACCGGGCACAGCGACTGGAGCCGGGCGGACCCTGTCTGTCTGCGCCACAACCACGGCCCTGGGGCCAGGCTTCGGGTTTGTGCTCCAAGTGTTGAGTTGCTGAGCGGCGTGCTGGCGCGTGGGACCGTGGGCTTTCCCCACCTCCCACGCCAGGCCGGGAGCACGGAGCCCGCCCATAATTAACAGCCCCCACTCCGTGTGCCCCCCAGGGGTATAAGCAGAAGGATTCCCAAGGAAAGGAGAAGCCCCTGGCGAGGGCCCGGGGCTTATTAGGAAGCGAGGGTGAGTCCAAATTTGGTGGCCCCTCTTTCATCCAAGCTGAGAAGACCTAGTTGGCGGGAATAATGGACAAGAGAAACGGTAATAAGCAGCATTTTCTGGAGTCAGCGCTTGGCGTTTGCCAGACGCCAGGACCACGGGCTGGTGGTGGACCTCAGGGGAAGGGTGGGCAAGGCACCCGTTCCCTGTGGCTGCCGGAAGTGACCACAGGCTTGCAACACAAATGGGCCCTTTCACCCTGTGGGGGGGCAGAAGGCTGTGATCGAGGTGTCGGCGGTGTTAGGCCCTTCCGGAGGCTCCGGGCGGGAAGGCGTCGCCTGCTTGCCCCTGAGCTTCCTGTGGTCGTGGCCACCATCGGCGTTTCTCCCTCCTTCATTGGGTGGCTCTTCCTTCTAAGGACACCGGTGACCCGTACCTTAGTTATATCCTCAAAGTTTTTTTTACATATATATTTTTAATCCTCACCCAAGGATATGCTTATTGATTTGGGACAGAGACAGGAAAGAAGGGAGAGAGAGAAAAAAGATTGATATGAGAGAGAGATATGAACTGGTTGCCTCCTGTACACACCCCAGGAGGGGATCGAACCCACAACCTAGGTATGGGCCCTGAGCGGGAATTGAACCCGCAGCGTTTTGGTGTATGGGATGAGGCTCCAACCAACTGAGCCACCTGGCCAGGGCTGCCAAGACCCTTGTGCCACAGAAGGACACATTCAGAGGTTTCAAGCATCAAGACTTGGACATACCTTGTGGGGGGTGCTATTGAGCCACTGCGGGTAATGAGGCGCTTGTCTGAGGCCACGCCCATCAATGTACCACGGACACAGGGGGCTGAGCCTCCTCTGTCGCTCTTGGTGCACCAAACTCTTGAACTCAGCACCCGGTCCCAGGAAAGGAAACCGTGCTTTTGAATGTGGACCCTTCCAAGCATAATAACAAATGCACGTTGTGATTTTCCAAGAATGGGATCAGCCTGCAGCTGATTTTTCAAAGGTTTTTGTTGACTCCCTCCCCCCTTCCTGGGGCCCATTAGCAATTTATTCATTTGTGATGTTTCTCTGAACACGGTTTGGGGAACTCTGCCTAGATATTTAAAGAATTCTATTTAAACGTCCTTATTTTCACTGCTATCAAGGCAGTACATGCCTACGATTTTTTTTTAAAAAGACACATAACCCAGAAGAGCTTATAACAACAACAAAAAAATCCTGTTCTCAATCCAGCCTTGTTCTCAAGAGACCAACACTGCTCTGATTTTCGTTATCTCTTTCAATTTTTGTTACTGCCATAAATAAGCTAAAGGTTCCTACCTCTTCCCTCGACTCCGCCTGTGCGTGGATGGATGTAGTCTGAATTCTTTGGTTGATTATCCCTGTAACCAGAACCTCATCTAGGGATGTCCTTCGGGGACACGTGTGTGAGCCTCTCCGTTTCCCGGAAATCCACATTCTCTGCTGGGGCCATGAGTCAGCTGCGTGGGCTTTGTCTCAAAGACGCAGCGATTCCAAACACTGACAACTAGGTTACGGCACATGTGACCGAAACCGCATTAAGTAAGATCCCGTCCCCAGGCCGGGGCCTGCCCCTTCTGCCTCCCCGTGGGGCTGTTGTGAGGAATAAGAAAAACACAGAAAAAGCCCCTAGAACAGAGGGTGGCTCAGAGCGCTCGCTGCTTGCTCATAAGCATGTGTCCCCTTAGTTTGCTTCATGCACCGCAGTTGTCTCGCAAGGCTTCTGGTTTTCCTGGAGTTTCTGATTGCCTTTTTTACCCCCCTTCTTTTCACCAGAGGTGACCTGAAATGTATTCGGCCTCATGGTCATACTCACCGGGGCATGGGGCTCTCGCCATGTGTGTCCCGGCCCTCTGCTCCAGTGTCCCCCCACCCCGGGCTCTGCCTCACTCTTGTCCTGAGACACCCCCCAACCCCCACTTCCCTTGTTCACTCACTTTTCTGGCTTCTTGTTTTTTCCTCGTTTTTACTGGAGTGTGAGAGGTTGGCTTGGAAGGGCCTCTTCATCTTTCATGCACTGTGACTTAGGAACAACCCTGTATCTGTTGTCCCAGCTCTGTCCCCTCATATGTCCTATTGTGTCTTTAGCCATTTCCTCTCCCCTTTTTTTCAATTATTTACTCACTGCCTTCTATTATCTGTGGCACCCCCAGGATTGATTCCCTGTGACTCTGAACTGTTAGCTTCCACTGTTTGTAACAATCACAAATCTTTGGGAAATGCTTTCCTATTTATTTCCACACCCTCCCCCCCACACCCTTCCCCCCAAAACATAAAATCAACAAGGACAGCAAACATAGCCACACACAGCCCTCGACTTCAGTGTGACCAGGCGGACCATGCAGGCGACGTGTTTTCTGGAGCTCTTTTTCCGTTCTTTCTTTTCTGGGATATTTTCTTGAGTACATTCCCAGCTTTTCCATGGAATTTGTGTTTGGGCAAAGACACTCTGCATTTCTAAACACTTATATTTTTTTTTGTTCTCTGGACTTCCTTTTTATGGTCTCCCGCTTGCTGCAGGCCCCGAGTTTGGTCTGCAATTGCTCCGAGAATGCTCGTCAGGATTTTTAGGCTAACGTTCTTCTCTTCTGTCCGCTGGCTTCAGTCTTCTTCCGCTGGAGGAGGTGGTTTTGCGGCCCTTGGCCTTTCCCTTGCAGGCCGCCGGCTTTCCTCTCCTCGGCCGTCTAGCCGTCCTTGGGCGTCTGTTTATATTTAAGTTTGCTGGGCAACTTTGGGGCGGGAGGCGTGGACTTGCTCAGCCGGGCACAGGTGGTCCGGCCTCAAGGACGTGTGTGGGGGGGGGCACGGTGGCTGCGTGGCCACCTCAGTGCCAGAAGGGCTGCACCCTGGGGCGCCAGCCCCCCTGCTGGCTCTTCCTGAGCAGTTGGTGGCATCTGGGGTTCGGAACGTGCTTGGGTAAATGCAGGCCTGGCTCTCGCGATGAGCGAGGACTGGGGGGAGGGGCGAGGTGTTGGCCGCCCCTGACCTTCGCTCTCTCTCTGCCGGGGTGTCCTGGCGGCCACCCTGGTCCGGGACCCCACTCGGCTCTGCAGGAGCCTGTTAGTTTCCCATCCTGTTGGCCATACTGGGGCCGCTGTTGGAGCCTGTGCAGCTGAGCCAGACGCTCAGGCCCCGGAAATCGCCTGGGCAGATGCCCTCGTGCCACACCCGAGGGGCAGGGCTGAGGCTGAGGAGGGGGCCAGGGCCTGTCTGCAGGCCCTGTGGGGGTTCAAGGCCAGCAGGGCACAACGGGGACTCCCCCAGGGGTCCCAGCCCTCATGGGACCTCCACTCTGCACAGGCCGCCGGTGGCAGCCCTGTACTCACAGGGGCCACTGCCAGGGCCCCGGGGTCTTGCTGGCGCAGCATCTGCGTTTGATCCTGGGAGCGCTCCGCTGCCCTCCCCAGGTGCGCGCGCGAGAGCACAGGCACGTGCGCCTCTGGCTTGATGATCTGCCTCACCCCGGCTGGGATGGGGCACAGAGAGAAAGGGTGCAGCACCGCTGGGTGGGGGCGGCCAGGCTGCGGAGGGGAGTGCCCGGAGGTCGCGTGGGCACCCACAGCGGGGACCGTGGGCTGCACCCCTCCTGACGCTGTGCCCATGTCGCCCGCAGGTGAGAGGCCCTTCGCCTGCAGCTGGCCGGACTGCAGCAAGAAGTTCGCGCGCTCGGATGAGCTGGCGCGGCACTACCGCACGCACACGGGCGAGAAGAAGTTCAGCTGCCCCATCTGCGACAAGCGCTTCATGCGCAGCGACCACCTGACCAAGCACGCGCGCCGCCACGCCAACTTCCACCCCGGCATGCTGCAGCGGCGCGGCGGGGGCTCGCGCACCGGCTCGCTCAGCGACTACAGCCGCTCCGACGCCAGCAGCCCCACCATCAGCCCGGCCAGCTCGCCCTGAGCGCTCCCCGCCCCCCGGCGGCGTCCCGCGTCCCCGAATCCCCGCAGCAGCAGCAGCACAGCCCCCACCCCCGCACCCCACCGGCCGCTCACGGCCCCTCCCCCACTACAGCCATGAACCCATGTTCTAGTCTCCCCTGTGACCCCGTTTTGTCCTTCCGTAATCAGAATGCGATGAAGTCAACCACACCCCCTCCCCAGTTTTCTTCACCTCAGGTGTCAAAACTCAATTTGTAAAAAAAAAAACCAACTTTTTTTTAAAAAAAAGAAAACGAAAACACCATCCACAAGTTGCACAATGGACATACCCACGAAGGTGAGTCAGCGGTGTGAAAGCCATTCTCAGGGATGGACACAGTCCCCAGGCCCGGTGAGGACGCCCCTCCCTGCCGCCTTACTCTGTACATAGATTTGCACTCTGGAGCTGTCCGGGGCTCGCTCGGGGACACTCTGGGGACACCACAGTGGGAGCCGCGCCCGTGGAGCTCAGCGTCCAGCCTGCGGGTCCGGCCGCTGGCCGCTCGGGAGCGGATGTGGTCATTGACACTCGTGCTTCCAGGGCAGGTGTCGGATCGGGGACCCGAGTGCCCCTCTGGCTGCCACTGCCCAGCCTCCAGCCACTGCCCCAGCGGCCAGCCGGGCTCAGGACTTACACGGGTCAGAGGGATGCCTTAAGCCGAGCCGGGCGAAGGAGCACAGCGCCCCCCAGGGGGACCATCTTCCTGTCCCTGGCCTCTCTCTGGGGCGCTGGGAGCAGAGGTCAGGAGACCCCTGCTCCACCGACGTCCGATGCGCCAGCAGCGAGGCCACCCCCGGCCCTCAGCCTGCCCCAGGGACGTGCCCCGAACACGGATGCCCGCTCCTCGCTGCCCCTGCAGAAGGCATTGGGGACCTGGGAGTTCCGGTGTTGTGCAGGGACGTCCCAAACTGTCGTAGGTGCGTCCAGAACCCCGCTCTGCCCACGGTCCCGGCCCCTGCTGTTGGGACACCTTCGTTGGGACCAGTGGGGGAGGTTGCCTGGCCGCCTCTCCAGAGGCTCTGTGCGTGTGGCCGCCCTCCGGGCCTCACGGGGACCGACCCACAGCTGGACGCCGGAGCGCTCTGACCCGGGACTTTCCGAGAGTGGTGAAGCGGTGTCACACGACATGCTGGTGTCCGGGACCTCGAGTTGCTTCCTCCCCGGGGGACGGCAGCCAGGAAGTTGCAGGACTGCTGTCGCCGTGTCCCTAACTCAGAGGGCGAGCCTCCACCTTGTCCCGGAGCTCTGCGTCCCCTGGACTCCTCCCGTCCCCTCCTGCTTCTCCTGCCTTGCCTGGGAGGCCCCAGCCCAGAGCTGCCAGCCTGCTCCTGCTGGAGAGGACAGCAGAGACCCCCTGGGCTGTGTGGCTCAGACCCCTGGCCTGGGCTGGCTCGGGTTGCGAGCCCGGGTGGGTCAGAGAGGCCGGGCCCTGCCCTGGTCTCCTCTGCAGACAGCCCTTCTGCAGCGCTGCCGGGCAGACTCGGGGCGTGTAAATACAAGCCCCCAGGACAGTGTGTGTGCGTGTGTGTATGTGTGTGTTGGGCCGGGGGTGTGGGTTGAGGCGGACGTGAGGTAGCTTACAGAGACCTCTGCCCTTTTTGATGAGGAGGAATGACCCTTGGGATCTCAGAGGGCCATAGATGGGCTTCCTGGACCCAGAGTGCCTTGGTTGTGGCCACCCAGCCTCCACCCCACCCTCTGGGTGTGGGGTGCGGCGCAGAGAACCCCAGCGACCCAGGCCTGGCTGGTGCTCACAGCCCCTGGCTGCTGCTGCTGGCCAGCTCCAGAGGGGACGGGCACCCTCTGCCCAGTGGTGACGAGGGTGGCAGCCTGCCGTTTGCAGCAGCCTGGGTGCCTGCGTTAGGTGCCGTGTGTCAGCTGGGGTTGGCCGGTGGCACAGTGGCAGCCTCTGAGTGGCATGGTAGGTACCAAGTTGGGCCACGGCGTTCCCGCTGGGGGCGGAGTCTCGGGGGCAGCCCCTTGGCAGCCCCGCTGGCCATGGATCCGGGAGAGAGAGTGGACTCTACGGAGCGGGGGGCCTGGACAGAAGAGCGCCCCAGTGCCTGGGGCGTAAGGTCTTCATCTCCAGTTCCAAAGCGAGGCCCAGCAGGGCCCTGGAAGTCCCTCCCAAAGTTGTTTCCGTGTGAGGCCGAGAAAGCCACACTCTGAATACATTTCATGTCTCAGGAACTCACATTCCAGGTTCAGGAATTTTATTCCAAAGTCCTTTGGTGCGCTTACCGAAGTCCCCGGGTCCCCGAAGGCGGGGTGGCCCCGGTGCACTTCCCTGGAAGACCCAGGCGTGCCCTGGTGTTCCGCCCTGGCGTTGGGCGGCTGGGTTTCCAGCCGGTCCATCTGCGCACAGGGAGGGGGACAGGACTCCAAACCCAGTCATCTTGGAATAAAAGAAGAGCTGGTTTGTTTTAGAGGTGGGGCGGGGGGTGGGGGAGGGAAAGCGGGCATTTGCTGTTTCCAAAGAGAGCACTTAATTTAATTTTTCCTCCAAATGACCCAGGGCTGTTCCGTCTGATGGATGGAAGGGTAACATTGCCTTAAAACAGAAATATGCAGGCGCTGACTATTTTTGGCAAATGAGAGTGTCTTCATTCCCAAAGTGGCTCTGGCCTAATGGCAGGGTGTGGCCCCGGCCTGGGAGCTGGGGCATCGGGAGGGAATCCCGCCAGGCACCGGGGCTCGGGCTGCCTTGAAGGGCGGGGAGGGAGGGGGGAGCCATGAATCTCAGGCCAGGTTCACGGGCGCTCCCTGGCATCACTGCGTCAGGAAACGGGGAGTACACGTGGAGGAGGGGGTGGGCCTGGGGGGAGGACCCTCTGAGAACAGGCTGCATTTTCATCGAAGATGCAGAATGTTTTCCCCGGCCTGGGTCCCTCTCAGGGTTGTTCATCTTCATGGTTGAGGGCCGTGCTTGCCGGCTTCGGTGTGACGGCGGAACCTGGAAGACTCCTAGAGATAACAGTGCAAACCTTTATTTTCATGTCTGGTCCAGGTCAGGGGGCAGAGATCTCCAAAAGAAGCTTGTCTGAGCGGAGGGAAACTCCCCTCTGAAAGAGCTGCAAAGTGGCCCTGGACCCAGCCATTGGGCTCGTGTCCCGAATGAAAATGTCCCTTTTTGTCTCAGCCATATCAGGGGGACTGCTGACTGTCCACCTATGCCCACCAAACCCTCCAGCCATCCGGGAAGACAGCACACCCAGCCACCACCACAGAGGGCCCTAGGGCGCTCTGCCATTGGTCGCTAGGCAGGAGCGGGCTGTGGTGGCCTTGTCTGCAGGCATCCCACCTGCATCCTGCCATCCCCCCACCCGTGTTGATTGAGGGGCAGGACCCCCACCCTTTATTCTGAGGCCACACACTGGGCAGGGGCTGGAATCACCATGGTGCTGCCTCCAGGTGCGAACATCAGCATCCCCCTGTCCCAGCACAAACCAGTGATGGGTGGTTGGCGTCGGCAGGGGAGGGGGGGCAGGGGTGGTGGATAGACAGCCAGGCCCACCGCAGACCTCAGCCCGCTTGCTGGGACATGCAGGAAGGCCTGTGGTCTCCAGGAAAGTGGGGCAGCCGGTCTCCTGTTCCCTGGCTGGGGGTGCAGGAGGCCCCGCCTCCTTTCTCACCCGAGCAGGTGCTAGCGGGCTGCACCCAGTCACAGTGCTCCTGGGACCTCAGTCTCCACGTGGGCGAGCAGGGGGGCCGCCCGCCAGGAAACCGTGACCAAAGCAATGTCCGACTTCTGGTTTGGGCTGTGTTTTCACAGCTGCCTGGCTTCGGACAGGCAGCACCGGTTGTGTTTAAAAGCAGTTTTAGAAAGTCATCTAGTCAAAGACCCGAGTGCTGGAAGATCGAAAGGGTCCGACACATGGGTCCCATCCCACAGCCAGTTACAAGCGCTTTGCCGGTCACCCAGGTCTTTCGCCACCCGAAGGTTCCACGGGCAATTTCAGTGACCGCGATTTCCAAAGCCGGCGACGCAGATGTGGGCTGAGGACGTGGTGAATCCGGCGTGGCCCTGGGCAGAGCCAGGTCCTTTGCCGATGTCCTGATGCAGAGGCTAGCTTTCCAAGATTCGTCCCAGACACCTTCCAGAGAATTTTGTATCAGAATTTGGATGTGCGATCCAGCTTACTACTGATGAATGCCTGGACGTTCTTAGGGAGAGCCCTTCCCCTGCCCCTCCCTGCTGTTCAGTCCCTGATCGGCTGGAAGAGTTGGGTTTGGCAGAAGGTGTGAGCCATGGGGGGCCACACCCAGTTTCTGCTGACCCCCTGTTGTGATGTGGGACTCAAATGGTGGCCCCCTGGCCCCGCCCAGCCTCTCCTCACCTCATGAAGCTTTAAAACCTTACTGCTTTTATTTAAGGATGAACGGGGGAGGGGGGGGATGGGCACAGAAATCTTAAGGGGCAGGGTGAGGGCTGCTGGAGCAGCTTGCTCCCAGGGCTTGGGGCGTCCTCCTAGGGACACGTGGACAGCCCTCGCTCATTCGCAAGCCAAGCGTGTGAGCCAAACCCCTGCAGGGCTGCGTGCGGGCTGCCTGCGGGCCGCGCCTCCCACTCAGCGGGGCTGAGTGGCTCAGACCCCTGGGGGTGTGGCGTCCATTCCTGGGTCAGGGACCCTGCCTCTGGGTGTGTGACTGGGAGGCGTGGCTCCCTGGCCTCCCCCGGAGTCTCCCCGTCTCCCCGTGCCAGGTGCCGAGGACGCCAGGGCTCAACGGCGTGGGCGTGGGCCCCCGTCCTGAGCAGCTGTGCATTGCGGGCACGGGGCTTGCTGGGGCTCCCGCGTGGCCGGGAATTGCTTGTGTGGGTGTGTTGGGCGCATGCGCGGGGGTCTCAGCTGCCCCCTCTGACCCACCGCACAAACGACCCCTTCCCTGTCCAAAGCCGTTGGTGGAGTGTCTGTGGAATCGTTCGCTGTACGTCCAAGGCCGAATCCGAGGGTCCAAGACCATTTCCATAGAGCACGCGTTTTTCCTTTTCCGTAAGAACCTTCTTTTCTGTTGCTAACCAGCACCTCACCACGCTTCCCAAGGCCGCCCCTCATCTTCCCCGGATCACTACAGTGAAGTATTGCCGTTGTACAGTCCCCACTCTGGCCTCGGCTTGCTCGGATACAACTTTGTATGTATTTTGTATGCCATAGATTCTATATTGTAATGATGTCCTATGCAAAAGGAAAAAAAAATTAACTGAATTGTACATTTGATTGTTTTAACGTGTATGCATGTTTAGTGACGTTTACATTTTGAAATAAAATTTATGATTCATTATTATACTTTGCCAGAGCTGATTGCTTTGCAGGGAGGGCCTTGCACAGACTTTTGAGGGTACAGCAGGCGGGGGCGCGGGGGGGAGGTAGCCAAATATGGACCCAATTGTAAGTAATAGGCCAAGAGGCCAGAACCATCCTGGAACATTTTCAGAGAGAAGACCTGGCTGGCTGGCCACCTCCCAGACCTTTTGGCTTACTCCCACCCCTACCCATGTCCCTCCACCCAGATAAAAGCTGAACCTCACAAACCCATCTGCAAGGGCACTGAGAAAAAATGTGGATGTTTGGGGAGGCTGTGATGGCAGGTTCGCACACAGAGGTGGCACTTGTCCCTAGCACTCCCCATAAGCACCGAACTTTCCCTCCCCAGTGGGCCCTGGGGGGTAGAAAGTCATTGGGGCCACTCTGTCACTCACCCAGATGCCTGCCCCCTCACCCCACCACCCAGAGTCCAGAGAGTGCCCCGTTGCAGCCACTGAAGTCCCCAAGGGCATTGATCCCAAAGCACACTACTGCAGGTGCTCACCCAGCACTCAGGGGACAGGTCCGGGGGTCCTGGGGAGCGACGAAGCTCGGGTTGACACCAGGGCCCAGGTTAAGTCTCCTGCGATCATGAACTGGCCCCCTGGCTGCTCGCCAGAGCACGGCATGTCCCACACGGGCAGTGGGAGGAGGAGGAAGTGGGTGATGGGTTCCGGCCTGAGGCCCGTGCCCACCACAGGTTGGACGGAAGGGGCAGGCCTCATCCCCCCAGCCGGCTGCTACCCAGGGCTGCATCTGGGATGGGATGTGCTGTTCACCCAGCTGGTGCTTAGAGGGGATGTAGAGAGAGAAGCTGAGAGAGAAGACACACACTGAGGCTTACGGTGCAGATGCTGCTTTTGTCTGTCCCTGCGCTGCCTGTCGTGAGATGGTTTGTCTCCTGCTGCTCATCCACCTTGAACCTGGGTCTCGGTTACTTGCAGCCGAAAGCACTTGGAACCTAGCCACGTTCCCTGCGAAGTCTCCCCGCTGTCAGGACCCACCCTCCCAGTCTTGCCCCCCTCAGCCCCCTAAAGTATGTCCCTGCAGGGTGGAAGCCACCTCTTATCATCCCTGTGTCCTGCCCCTCTGTGCTGGCTGCAGGCCAGCCACATCCATTGGTGTTGGACAGAATTTGCTGAAACAAAGCATTTCTTGTAAAATGTCCAGGGGTAAACCTGCCTGCTTTGTTGGGAAACGCCCTTAAGCTCCATGTGGTATTAGATTTCTGAACAAGAAAAACATTTTTCCCCCTAGAGATTAATTAACAGCTTCTACCACAGGCCCACAATGCCAAGATCTAACTATTTACAAAAAACAAGACTTTTTCATAAGTTACTGACAAACTCACTTGTGGCAAACCCTAACCGGGCCGCTGTCAGGACAGCTGAAGTCTTAGAGTGAATATTCCCACACATCCCCATGGCAACGTGAATGCTCCCGGTCATGGGCTGCTTCTGTTAAGGCATCACTTAAAATCCACTACGTGTACATTATTGGTAGCCTAAAACCCAATGTTCTGAATTCTGAAAACCATCCTCCCCCGGGGGCTTCCGATAAGGTGTCGTGGCACTGTGTTAGGGAAAAAGAGCTTTCTAGTTCACTTTATTTCCATCCCCCCTTTATTTTTGACTGCCAAGAAGGTCAAATTTAAATAATTAAACTTATTCACAGTAGCTAGCCTTCGTCTAAAATGTCTTAGTACAATTACCCTGACTTTTTTATAACTTCCCTTTAACTTATAACTGATCAGTGTGATATAGCTTTCTGGAGTTTGTGTCTTTTGTTTTACTTAATCTGCTTCACATTGTTCTCGTTTTTTATTGTTATTGATTGATTGGTTTGAGAAAGTCACCCGTGGAGTCTTGGGTCGCCCTCTGAGCGGCAGAGGCAAGGTTCTGACCTTTAACAACACACCGCGGGCTTGGAGAATTGAGCTCAGAGGTAGACAGGTAGCCGACAGGCTTGGGGAGGCTGCAGGCGGAGGCAGAGCGAGTTAAACAACATTGCAAAGCCTCTGAGCACCGAATTGACTTTGGAACCACAGCCCACAGAAGAAGGGAGGTCAGAACTCGGCCCCTGAATGAACCTAACCAGGTCCGTGGTTTGCTAAAACGAAAACATCAGCATCCTCTTGAGGAGTTCAACAACACAGAAGCTCATGACAGAGTATTCAAACTGTTCGGGCCCTCATGCAAAACGCCTTGTGTTTGAAAAGCCAGAAAAGTCTCAACCTGTGAGAAAAAGGCAATCAAAAGACACCATCCCTGACCGGTGTGGCTCAGTGGGTCAGGCGTCATCCTGCAAAGCCAAGAGTCGCTGGTTCGATTCTAGGTCAGGTTCCTGGGTTTCGGGTTCAGTCCCTGGTCAGGGCATGTACGAGAGGCAAATCGATTGATGTTCCTCTCCCACATCGATGTTTTTCTCCCTCTCTTTCTCCCTCCCTTCTCCTCTCTCTAAAAATAAATAAACCCTTTAAAAAAAAGATACCGTGGATTGAGCGCGGGCTGCGAACCAAAGCATCGCAGGTTCGATTCCCAGTCAGGGCACATGCCTGGGTTGCAGGCCAGGTCCCCAGTGGGGACCACATGAGAGGCAACCACACATTGATGTTTCTCTCTCCTTCTCCTTCCCTTCCTCTCTCTAAAAATAAATCAATAAATTCTTAAAAAAAAAAAAGATACCGATGTTAGAATTATTACAGATACAACACAGCTACTATAACCAGGCTTTGATAAGTAAGGGGAAACACTGCTGAGATGAAAAGGAAGATGGAAAATTTTAGCAAATAAATAAGCAAATAGTAACTATAAATAAGCAACAAATGAACATTTTAGAATGAAAAGCTACAATAAGCAAAACTAAAAGTTCACCGGATGGACTCGGTATTACACAGTGCAGCAGAGGAAGAAATCAGGAAACGTGAAGGCAGACCAGCAGAAATAATCTTGAGCAAAGTTCTTTTTCCCATGTCGCTGCGTTTGGCTGGTCAGCATTTTATTCGTAATTTTTGCATCTGTAGTGCTAAGGGGTGTTTGTCTCTATTTTTCTTTTTCTTGTGATGTCTTCAGTCTTGGAATCAGAGTAATGCCGGCTGAGTAATCACAGAATAAGCTGGGAAATGCATTCACTTATGTGTTTTGAACAAGTTTGCAAAGGATCATTATTACTGTTCTTTAAACATTGGTGGAATTTGTCAGTGAAGCCATCTGGTCCTGGGATTTTCTTTGTGGACTGTTTTTTAAAAAAAATTATTTATTTTCATTAAGAATTCAGTCTTTTCACTTGCTAGTCTCTTACCTATAAACTTATAGGTAAGTTTATACAGATTCTCTAGTCCTTCTTGCATTTCTCCTTGTATTAGTTTCAGTACTTCCTGGTTATCTAGAAACTTGTCTATTTCATCTAGAATGTTTAATTCATTGGTATACACTGGTTTATAATCCTTTCTATTTCCATAAGTTTGGTTAGTAATGTCTCCTTTTCAGTTCCTGATTTACTCATTTAAATCCGCCTTCTCTTTTCTTTCTTCTTTCTTTTTCTTTTCTCCTTCTTCTTTTATATTCTTTTGGTCACCCTATCTAAGTGTGTTACTTTTTTTGATCTTTTCAAGAACTAACTTGCACTTTTCTGTATTGTTTTTATATTCTCTATTTCATTTATTTCAGCTTGCATCTTTATTATTTCTTCCTCTGATTTGTGTTTAGTTTTCTCTACTTTTCTCAGTTTCTTAAGGTCAAGGTTTTGGGTTTTTGAGATCTTTCTTTGCATTTTAAAAAAGTTTTATTTATTGATTTTAGAGAGAGAGGGAGAAAGAGAAAAAAAGAGAAATGTCAATTTGTTGTAAACCAACAGAGGTGATATAAATG
The DNA here is from genome assembly GCA_028533065.1 of Trachops cirrhosus. Lineage (NCBI taxonomy): Eukaryota > Metazoa > Chordata > Mammalia > Chiroptera > Phyllostomidae > Trachops > Trachops cirrhosus. The sequence goes on from CM052550.1 coordinate 50,190,364, forward strand.
GAATATTCAAAAATATGCAATTTTAAAAAGGCAGGAAAAGAGAAAAAAAGGAACAAATGGATTAAAAAAGATAAATAGCAAGGTGGTAGATTTAAAACCAACCATATCAATAATTTTTAAAAAATTAATGAAATAAATTTAAAGGCAGAGAAAGCTGTAAATTTAAAATAAACCCAAAGTATGTTATCACTAAGAAATACACCTTTAATATAAATCTCAAAAAGGTGAACAGTAAAAGGACTGAAAAATATGTATCATGCAAACACTAATCATAGATAACATGAATTGCTTCATTAATATCAGATAAAGTAGACTTCAGGAGAAGGAATATTACTAGAAATGAGGAAGATTTCATATTAATAAAAGTACCATTCATCAAAAAGACACAATCATTTGCTCTGAACTGAACTGTGTTCCCCCCATGTGACTGTATTTATAAGAAGAAGAACAGCCCTGGCTGGTATGACTCAATGGATTGAGTGCCAGTCTGTGAATCAAAGGGTCACAGGTTCGATTCCCAGTCAGGGTACATGCCTGGGTTGCAGGCTAGGTCCTCAGTAGGAGGCGCACAAGAGACAACCACACATTGATGTTTCTCTCCCTCTGTTTCTCTCTCCCTTTCCTTCTCTAGAAATAAAATCCTTAAAAATAAAAAAAAAAAAGAAGAGGAAGAGACAGCAGAGTTCTCTCTGTCTCCCTCCGTGTGCTCAGAGGGAAAACCACATGAGCGCGCAGTAAGAAGGCACCATTTGCAAGCCAAGGAGAGAGGTTTTGCCAGAAACCAAGCCCTGTTGGACCTTCATCTTGGACTTTTCCGCCTCCAGATTCAATTTCTGTCCTTTACGCCACCCCGTCTATGGTCTTTGTTACAGCAGCCCAAGCTGACTAAGACGCCATCTGAAATGCATGTGTGCATACTACGAGAGCTTCAAAACACACACGGCCAGACTCAGAGAACTGAAGAGGGACGTGAACAGATCCATTATTACAGTGTGAGGTGCCCACACACGACACACAGAGAATCCGTGAGGATGCAGAAGGCTTGAACGACCCATCACCCGACTGGACCCAGCTGTCATTCAACGGCACCGCTGTAGGAGGCACATCGCTTTCCTGGGCACACGGCACGTTCGTCAGAACAGAACAGGCGCTGGGTCGGAAAACAGATCTCCATACGTTTGAAAGGGTTTGCAAATACAAGGAACGCCCTCTGACCCATGAGAATGGAATGACAGTGAAAACTTAGCCTATTGGCCCTGGCCGGTTAGCTCGGTTGGTTAGAGCATCATCCTCATATGCCAAGGTTTCGAGGCTGCGGGTTTGATCCCCAATCAGGGCACGTATGAGAATCAAGGAATGAGTGCATCAGTAAGTGGAACAACAAGTCAATCTCTCTCTCTAATCAATTTTAAAAAATAATAATAATAACAAAATAACCTATCCAAAATCTTAGGATACAATTGAAGAGGGCTTAGGGGGAAACTTACGGCTTTAAATGCTTCTATCATCAGAAGGGAGATAGGTGGGTGATTGCCCCATTTGGTGGCCCTTTGGGAGAGGTGTGAGGACAGCCTGTCAGGTGCGGTGAGACAGAGAAAGAGATCAGGGTCCTGAGCAAGCAAATGGAGCCAGAGACACAATAAGAGCATGGGGGTTGGGGGTCCCAGCCCCCCGAGAGCCAGAGAATTCTCTGGACGGCACTTTCCACCTGAACCTGGAGTTAGGGATGCTCTCTGGGGTTCGGTGCCGCCCAAATGCGGAGAACAGCCTGAACTGCAGTTTGGCTGAGTCTGGGGGAGGGAGATTAGATCTCATGGGGGGTGGGCGGCTGAGACCTGGGAGTGCAGGGGGGCTCAGGTCCCAGACCGCAGGCTGTCTGAGTCCCCCCCAGCCTCTCTCGTGGTGCTGGCGGCCTCCGCTTCCCCGTTCTCGGCTCTGGCAGGGAAATCTGAATAATGGATGCCCACTCTAACATTTCACCCAATTGTCATGAAGCAAGAAACACAAGCCCAGTGTGTGGCTGGCCAGGCCCTGGACAAAGGGCTGTTTTCATAGCCCCCTTTCCCCAGGCCTCAGGTCTGTGTGGCTCTGTCCCCAGCACATGATCAGTGACAATTGTCCTGTGTTCTCCCGCCCTCCCCGGGAGCCCAGGGAGGGATTATCCTGGAGGCAGCTCCCCCAGGACGGCGGGGGAGGGCTGCCTCCCTGCCACCCCACCCCATGGCTTGTGTCACTGGGAGTCCGTGCCCAGCTGTTGCTGTGGACCCGCTGGGCACTGCCTGCTCTCTCTGCAGAGAGCTGCCTGGAGGCCTCTATAAATACAAGCCTCTCACCCAAACAAACAGGGAAGATGGGTCCCCAGGGGCCTTCGAGGGAGCTCCATGCGCTGGGGGCGGGGAGGAGGCCACGGGGAAGGGGGTGGGGGACACCCTAGGGACTCCCGGAGCTCCAGGCACACAATGGAGAGCCCGGCCCTGTTTGGATGTCTGGTGCCTGGAGGAGGGGAAAACACACAGTAAATGAACTGCAAGCACACAGCTCCCCGAGCGGGGCACAGGTGACCTCGACCCCCTCTAAGCTGGCACCCGAGGCCCTGACAGCATGTCTAGGCCACGGCGGGGACCGCACAGGAGTGTCGGCGCCAATCTGGTCCCCGTCGGAACGGCAGGAAGAGGACTGGCGGGACAGGATGTGGCTGTGTTCCCTGAAAGGTTTCCCATCTGTCGCATCGTGGAAAAATCGCAGAAATCCTCGGTTGGCTCCAGCAAACCGCCACCCTCCCCCACGACCAGGTCTCGGCTCTGGAGTCACTCTCCGTCTCTGGGCTCACAGCAGCTGCCGCGGTTCAGGGCGTGACATCGGCCACCCATCGGGGAGGGTCACCTCTTGGATCCCTGCAAAGAGTGGGGTCAGGAGCGGTTGGCAGTCCCGTCGGGTGGATGGCAGCCTGTGTTAGTCCAGCGTGGCTGGGACTGTCTGGGCATTTCATAAATGGACAATTCACACACGCGAAACTCCGCATACAAATGGCTTCTCCTCCTGGCTTGTCGCAGGCTGGGTCAATAGCATGGGGTCTGGTCTGAAAAACAGGGTAAAAGTCACTCCTGCCCTGAGGATGTGGCTCTGTGGGTTGGGCGTTGTCCCCAAAACTGAGAGGTCTTGGGTTCGATTCCAGATCAGGGCACAGGCCTGGGCTGTGGGTTTGGCCCCCAGAGGGGACGCATATCAGAAGCAACCGATCAATGTTTCTCTCTCACATGGATGTTTCTCTCCCTCTCTTTCTCTTCCCGTCCCCTCTCTCTAAGTAAAGAAATGAATGAATAAATCCTTTTAAAAGAACTAAAAATTTAAAAACAAAAACAGTCACTGGTGCCAAAGTGAGGGTGGGAGCCAGCAGAGGGGACACGCACACTGAGACCACAGGAAGGGTGCAGGGGTCACTAGCAGTGGCTCAGGACACCCGGTCCAAGGTCAGGGGCATGGGAAGGGGTGCCAATACGGGTCACCACGTGTGTGTCTGAGGACAGGGCGCACAGCAAGTGGGAGTGGGGCGGGCACTGTCCCAGGCCTGGGTGGACAAGGGACCACTGTGCAGATCCTCCAGGCAGACCCCAGAGGGTCCGAGGGTGAGACTTGGGTGGGAGTGTTGAACGTGAGGCCAGCCCATGTAGCAATTTCTGGTCGATCGGAAGTCCACCCCAAAGCCAGGTCTCAGGGCACAGGCCGTGTGGGCAGCGGCCTGGCTGGACCCAACCTGCCCAGCGGCCCCCAGGCCGGGCCCCTGAGCCAGCGTGATGGCCCAGGGCCTGCTTCTGACCCTGAGACCGCCATGGGGCCCCGGGGCTCACGTTCAGGGGGATCGTCTGTCGCTGGCCCAGCTTCGTCCCTGCTGCCTGAACACGTCCACCTGGGAAGCCCAGCCCCTGCCCTCCACACGCCCTGGAGGGACATCCCCAAACAGGCGAGCTCACACACCTGCAGACACTCAGGCTGAGCGCGTGAGCCCCAGGCTCTCAGCCCTGCCCCCTGCCTCCCACCCCCACCCTGCAGGTGGCTCAGGGGACAGCTGTCTCCCCCTGCGCAGGCCCTCGGGTCCCTCCTTCCACCCCAGGGCTCACCAGAGGCAGATTCCAGAACCAGGTGGTGGGTAATGAGAATGCTGGCGCCTTGCTCCTCTGGGAAGAGACCAGGAGGTGGGGGAGAGCGTGGGGCCTCTTCCTGCACCAGGGGGCCAGTCCGACCTCCAGGCCTCACAGCTCTGAGGAGTTGGGGCGATGAGGCCGACTGAGGGGCCCCTCCACCTGCCCCTTCGCCACCTGCTCTGGGACCTCCTGATCAGACCCCTCACTGGCAGGAGGCGTGAGAAAGTGGGGAAGGCCGCCACCGTGGCAGCCCTGGGACCAGCGTGTCCCTTGGTCCCCCGCATCCTGCCCGGGATGCTCTCGGGAAGGCTCCTCCCGGGTGTGCTGGGCGCACAGAGAATTAGGAGTGGAAACTCCGTGGCTCTCGCATGCCTGGCCTGTGGGGACACCGGAGGGGACCGGCCTCCTGTCTCAGGGCTGGGGGCATGTCTACTAGGGCCTCACGGCCATCAGGAGCCTCGAGGGACCCGGCAGAGGGGGGCCCAGGGCGGTTCTGCAAGCCTCCCGCGTGGAGGGAGGGCCCCAGGCCCCTGCGCACCTTTCTGTGGTTTGTTTTACAAAGACAGCCTCTGGAATTTTGTGTCAAGAGGAACAGAACGAAACCCCCAGAGGCCTGTTTTCCTTAATAACAGCTTTTGTTTTGTTACATGTGGTGTAAGTTCATTTGTCCAAAAGGCTTGGGGGATGGAGGAGGGGCCTGTGCAGACCTGTTTTCTTAGCTCTGTCCAGGATACTGAGATCCAGAGCTAGAGAGAACATTCCAGATCACCGGGGTGGATGAGCCGCACGGCCTGAGCGACCCTTGAGAGAACGGGCCTGGGTGATGGAGAGAGAATATCACACCCCCAGTTTTCTCGGGAGGCTCCCCGGCCTGGGCAGCCCTTTGGACAAAATTAGGGCCTTTGGGGGGAGTTGCAGGGACCTTGTGTGGGTACAAAGGACACCGCCATGGCCCCAGAGCTGCTAGGGGGACAGGACTCTCTGCAGAGGAGGGTGACCCGCATGGCCACCAGGGTGGCAGTCTGGAGTTCTCTCCCATCCTGCGAGCACAGGCTTTGGGGCCGTGGGACCCCCTGTCGCATCTCCTCTAAGGTACTTGGATCTGGTCAGAGCTCAGCACAACAGCCTGGCCCCCCCTCGTGGGATCTGGGTGGGACCGCCCGGCCCAACCACCTGGTCTGAGACTCCCTGGCCTCATCCCCAGGGGCGCTGGGCAACTTCCGTAAATTCTTGATTTGGAAAATGGAACCCAGCCTGCTCGTAGCCCCGGGGTTTGAGGAGGAAGGCAGATGCGCTCTCAGCTACTGCTGCTCCGGAGGCCCCGCTGGCCTGAGAGGAGCTTCCCAGGGCCGAGAGGGCAGGGCCTCCGAGCCCAGGCAGGCCCCGCAGAGCGGCAGAACGCTTGGGCCCCGGGGCCATCTGATAAGGCTGGTGGCTGGTGGCCAGGACAGGTCAGGGCAGCAGGCAAGCTCCTGTGGAGACGGATCCCGCCCCTCCGGAGCCCAGCAGGGCCTCCTCCCGTGGCCCCTCTGAGGAACAGAGGACCCTGGCCCGCGTCTCGCTCGCTGAGCCCCAGCTCCTCCACCCGCCCGCCAGGCGAGTACAGGGAGTGCAGGGAGAGCGGGGCCTTGAGGCTCAGCTGCACCGGCAGGCGGCCCTCACCGATGCACAGACCTTCCCCAGCACTGCAGGCAGGCCCTTCCCTCCTTTTCATTGCCAGGATCGGCCCGCCTTCCGCAAAGGCTCCCTAAAGGCTGACCTATGCAGCGCCAAGCCCACACTCCACGCAGAGGTCAGGCTTGGCCTCTGCGTCTCTGACCACCTGGGTCTGCCCGCCCTTCCCCAGCCCCTGGTGCTGGTGGGTGTTAGTATCCCCCAAACAGGTCATCACCCAGAAGGGCGTGACCAGCTCTGGGCCCCATGGGGCCACAGAGGATAAGGCATCCGGCCGAGTCTAGAACCTTCTTCCCTGCCTCTCTTCAATGACCAGCACAGGCTGTGCCCAGGGGGGCACCTGAGACATCATGGTTTGCCATGCCCAGAAGGTGACCGTCCAGCAGGGACAGCGCCCCCTGGAGGGGAGGAGCCACACGTACAGCCTCAGCAGCAAGGGACAGCCTGTCCTTGACTGTGCTCACACAGGCTCCACTGGCTCTGATGGACTGGCCAGGGGTGTCCAGCCCGTGGCCCACGGGCCTCATGCAGCCCAGGCTGGCTGTGAATGTGCCGCTACACAAAGTCATAAATTGACTTAAAACACTGTGAGGTTTTTTTGTGACTACATGTTGCAGTGTATTCAGTGTGTGGCCCAAGACAACCCCTCTTCTTCCAGGGTGGCCCAGAGACGCCATAAGGTCAGACAGCCCCGGAAGCGGCCATCCCCATCCATAGGGGCCGCGGACTCCCAGCGCCCCCTCCGCAAACCCCAGCACGTTTTCCAACAGCCTAAGGCTGCGTGGTCCCCAGGACGACCACCACGCCAGCCCCTCAAGTTCCCGACCGGCAGCTCTCAGCAGAAGGGTTGTCCCAGTCCCAACCGGGCCATGGGCTCCAGTCGGAAGTCCTTTCTCTGCCACCAGATGTAAGCTGTCCCCCACAGGATCCCGGGGAGCTCTCGGCAGAGCAAACATTCAGGGCACTCCCGCTCCCTCAGAGTCCAAGGGGACGGTAGGTGGGTGCCTTGCTCCAGCCACTGCCTGCGTCATAGTCCCCCTCTGAGCTGGTCCGGGAGGTAGGGGGCTACTACCCTGGTGGGCACAGCACCAGTGTCTGCCATCCAGTGGAGAAAGGGGCTGTGGTCTTGAGTGACTGTAGACACGAGACTCGAGTGTGGTAGCACAGACACCAGCACCACCCGGGTGGGTTCGTGTGAGAGGGAGGGACAGCCCCGCGTGGGGGGAGGGGCGCATCTGTGTGCATGTGTGGGTGTGAGCGTGCGTGTGTGTGCACATATAGGTGTGGGGGGGTCTGTGTGCCAGGGTACACGCGTGCGCGCAGCGCAGCTTCTGCATGGCAGCAGGCCCCGGGGCTCCGGGATCTGGGCAGGGCTGAGTAAGCAGGTGCACAGGCAGGCAGCAGCGTGGGAACCGGGACAGTTGGTCTGGCGGCAGCTGAGAGGCGGAGGGGACAGGAGGGGCCCTTGGGGCTGGGGCTTTCCATTCCGGGAAGGCCTGGGTTGGCCGCCTGAGCCTGGCACAGAGGCTGGGCCCTCAACTTGCCTCTAATGCCCACCCAAGAGCGGCCCCAGATCCCCGAAATGTTGCCTCCTGAGGGGAACAGAGCGGGCCGGGATCTGAAGGGAGGAGAGTGCCAGGGGCTGACCTGGGAGGAGGGAAGGAGAGCCGGGCCCCTCGACCTCCTGGGGAGACCCATAGTTCTCTGGGGTAAAAGCCGAGGACCTCACCCAGAACTGCAGGCATGAGGCTCGCTCCTCTGATGGAAGAGGCAGCTCCTTTTCAGACCCCCTGACGCCTGGACACGCCCTCTGCGATGGCCTCGTGGGCTTCGCCTCGAGGTCTGTCCTGTCTCCTTGGTGACTCAGCTCCACTCTCGGGAGCCACAGCTTGGGTCCTTCATGCACCGAGAACCCTGTAATGCAAGAGCCACTCGGGGCAGGGGGTGCTGCTGCTCTGTCCCTGTACCCCAGCTCCGTCAGGACATCAGGGCCAATGTCCCCTCAGCTGGGAGGGCCAGTGGCCTCAGGCCGGGGACCAGAACACGGATGACCAGGGTGGCAAGAGCCGAAGCTCGGCTCTCCCTTAGGAAACGACTCTCTTCCTCTGGGAGGGGCATTTGGGGACTCGAAAAGTCTCCCTCGCGGCTAACCTCCCGCTTGCCTCTAACACAAAGAGCCTGCCATGCAGGCAGCTGGTGGGGGCTGAACCCTCCGAGCAGCTGCTACATCTCCGAGTGTTTTTCTCTTCTTGCGGTTTCTCCTCGGGGTTAAGCAATGTTTCACTTCTTGTCACAACGGCCAATCCAGTAGGTCTCTCGCAATGTCAGCAGGGTCTGAGGTCTGATCAGCAGGGGGTTGGGGGCTGGGCGGGGCCCCAGCCTCCGGGCTCCTGGGATCCTTCTTTGTCTGAGGATGAAGGAATAAGCCCTCCCAGTGTTCCTGGAAGGCGCTTGGGTGTGGGGGTGAGGAAGGGTGGCCGGGGAGTGCTCTAGTAAGATTAGGGCAGGGTGATGCCCTGGGAGAGACATTTATCACCCATCACACGGCGCTGGTGTCTGGCCAGAGAAGGTGCCTGGCTCTGGGTGGGCACCCCCTCTGGCTTGGGCTGGGCTGGGGACCCCAGTGTCCCAGCTTCCTGGAAGTCAGCCCCACCCTGGTGTCTCTGCCCTGTTCTTTCACCCCCCCTCACCCCGAAAGTGCTGAGGGCCACTAGGTGGTCCCTCCAGGTGCCAGGGGCTCACCACCTGCTGGCTCACTTCTGACACTCAGAAGGTCACGGTGCAGTGGGACCAGAGCCTGGGACTGAGGACTCTTGCCTTGAACCCTGAAAGGGCTGCCCTCGCTCCTGCCCCACAGCTGGTCCAGGCAGGCTCCCCACCTGGGGAGCCATCTTAGCCTGGAAGCTGCCCTTGGCTGGGGTCTGGGGCTTTCACATGGGCTCTCTAGGGCCCCCCCCATAGGCCATCACAGAGGCCCCTGGGTCCCTGATCCTCCTGCCCCCTCCCCCCGCCCCCGAGCTCATGCACCCCGCCAGACTGCAGGCTGGGGGTGCCAGCCGCACTGAGTTTGTCCCCAGCCTCCCACCTGCCTCCCAGGTGTTGTTCAGGTGGCGCGCCTTAACTCACTGGGACTTACACTGTTCCCACTGCCCTGAAAGTGTGGTCACACCTGTGACCCTAACCACAGTCTCCAGGAAGGCTCTGCTCTCCAGCCAGGAGCAGAACAAGGTGACTGGTCAGCACGTTCCCTCTCTTCCTCCGTGACCTTGGGCTTCGTTGGGAGCCATCACCAGAGCATCCTCTGGGCCTGGGGAGCCTGAACTCTCATCCCGGCTGCCTTCCGACCTCTTGCTACGTGAAAAGAGCAAGGCTTTGTGCCCCCTCTGTGGGACATGTGTCCCCTTCGGCTGGACGCACCCTCCCTGTGAGGGCCTCCCAAAACCTCTTGGTCATCTGCCCTGTCATCCTCTCCAGCCAGAGACTTCCAAGGGGAGGAGAGAAAGGACAGGGCAGGCCCTGCGGGTGGGACTCTAACTGGCCAGAGTGACAGGCCCTGCCTGCTCCCTGCAGCTGAGAGTCCCCCTCCCCTAGGGTCCCACATGGGACACCAAAGGCTTCTCCTCCCTGCTACACTCAGAGTCCCCCCAGTGCTCAATCCAGGGGGAGGGTGCCCCACTAGAGGGACTGTCCTGTGGGCTCCCTGAAGCTGCCACCGCTCTTTCCCTAGGTGGCCCCAGGCTCGGGACCTCACAGCCACCCTCTCTCTCCTTCTCGAAGCCACAGGAGCCTGGCCGCTGTCCCCAGGGTTCTCCCTCTGGGTCCTAACTGAGCTCATAACTAAATGTAAGCCTCACCCCGCTTCATATTTCCTGCAGCCAGCCATAGAAAGGGGGCAAGAAACGGGCCCCCGGGGAGCCGAGGTGCTACTCCGGCCGACCTCACGGGCACCAGCGTCGTCCTCCCACCCCGTGGCGGGGCCCTCCTGGGGGGCCCCTGTCTGGGCCACAATGCAGGGAGCCCAGCCCCGGGCTGTGACTGGGGTCCGGGAGTGGGAACAAGGAAAGACCGACTCAGGAACGGGCAACCACAGTTGGGTTTCGGTTCAGCCAGTGTTTGCAGAACCCTGGTCTCGGGCCAGGACGGGCTCGGGGAAGGTGCCGAGAGGAACAGGGCCTCACGCCGCAAGACCCACCCCCAGCTTGCCGGCGGGGCGCGAAGGGCAAGGGTGAGACTCTCAGGGCCCACGAAGCCTCCTTCTGCAGTGGGGACAGAGGTGGCATCCTGAGGGCAGGGAGGTGGTCACGACAAGGGAGGAGCCTGAGATGATGGGTCACACACAAGGGACCCTTTCAGCCGAGGCGTGACAAGCTAAGGCCAGAGGTTCTGGAAGACGGTATCAGTAGTGGTGGCAGCCTTTGAATGCAGAATGACTGTGGCCTTTGAGGGCATGTGAATATGGGCCCAGCTCCAGGCAAAAGACACAGATGTAGTCAGAACCTGGATAGCGCAGCCGCCTTCGAAGGTAGAAAGGCAGACCCAGGTTTTCGTGTCCATTGGGGGAGTGATGGCTTGGGTACGATAAGATGCGTTGTGAGATCAGACATTTCCACAATTTCTGGATCTTCACGCTCAGGCCAGATTTTCTGGAGTGAGAAAAATTCTGTGTAAAAAAAAAAAGTCAATGCGTGATTTGCGTAATTTAGTTCTTTTGCAAATACCGTATTTTTAGGACTATAAGACGAACCAGACCATAAGATACGCCTAGGTTTTAGAGGAGGAAAATAGGGAAAAAAATTTGAAGCAAAAAATGTGGTAAAATATTTAATAACCTGTGACCCCGCTCCACTGTCACCCCCCACCCCCCAATAGCGAGCCAGGTAGGCTACATTTAGAATATAAGACACACCCCGTTTCCTCCCAAATTTGGGGGAAAAGTGCGTCTTATAGTCCAAAAAATATGGTAACCAATCCTAGTTGGCTTTACAGGAAAGAGGAACTTAGAGCAAGAAAGCCACGCTGGCTGGTGTTTCTCAGAGCCTGAGGGCAGGGTGTGGAGTGTGGGGGGGACAGGGACCTGGAATGGGGCACGACAGGATGCAGGGTCCCCTCTGCTCTCCCTGGGGTCCCTCTGCACTGGCCTGGAGCAATGACAGCGGTGCTGTGGAAAATGACAGCCAGGGGCTGTTGAGTGGCCTCATGAAACACGGCAGCAGCTGGCTTTATGCAGAGCAAGTGACCCAAGAGAGGCTAAGTGAGGAGGAAGCCACAGTGCCTTTTACGACCTCGTCCCCAGAGTCACCATCACTGTGTTTGTTACCTTCTGCTCCTCAGCTGCAGGTCACAAAGCTCAGCTCACGCTCCAGAGAGGGGATTCGCAATGGAAAACAACACAGCGGACAGACAGAAGGAGCTCCTACCCTTCGAGATGGCGTGGATGGAACTGGGGAGCGTTCTGCTGAGTGAGATAAGCTAGTCCGTGAAAGACAAATGCCACATGAGCTCACCTACAAGTGGAACCTAATCAACACAACAAACCAGCGAGCAAAATAGAACGAGAGGCGTGGACATAAAGAACAAAGGGACCGTGACCAGAGGGGCGGGGGAGGGGGACAACGGGGAAAATAAGGAGAAGGAAGTAGTCAAAGAACATGTGTGAAGGACCCATGGACATGGACAGCAGTGTGGGGATGGCCTGTGGGAACGGGGGGTGGGCTGGGCAGAGGAGGGCAAAGGGGGGGAATTGGGGCAATTTAGAAAATCTAAAAAAAAAAGAAGAGGGGATTTGGGCGAGGCAGTGTGATGGGAGGAAGAGCGAAGGGTTAGTGGCCACATTTTAGGTCCATTCTCAGGGGGCGCGGGGACCAAGCGACTGTATCCCGGACCCATCACCGAACAGGCCTGCGATCTTGAGCCAGTCAGTCACTTGTTTCCTGGGCTTCCCCGTGTCCCTGCTGTTTGGAAATGATGATGTCATCGTCTGTCTCAGGGCCAGTGGCTTTGGAATCAAATCCCTGCCCCACCTCTCTCCGTGCCTCAGTTTCCCCATCGACCTCATCGTCTCCCTCCCAGGACGGTGGTCGAATGGACTGAGACAGGCGTGTGTGGAGAGGTGGGCTTGGCTGAGCCCCGACTGAGGAAGTCTGGAGGCGGCCATTCGCCAGGGAAGCCGAGGGGTGTGCAGGACGCTCTATGTCACCAGCCGGTAAAGAACAAGCCCTCTGTCACCTGCGTGTCTGTGACCCACAGGAAGTGGCATCCGCCTTCGCTGCTCTCCCCAGCCCGGGGACATGCAGGGGACCTGTCCCAGACTTGGCACCTGGAGGAAGTATTCAGCTCCTCCCTCGATTACAACCATCATCTCAGACCAAAGCCAAGAGCCCTTGCCCTGTGACCCCGACTGCTTCGTGCTGTGGGGGCTCCCTAAAGCTCGGGGGCCCCTGTGGAAGCCGCCTGGGAGAGAGCGCACGGAGACCAGAGCCCCGCCTCCGGGGAGAATGCTCAGCGCAGGCCTGCACATTCCAGGCTGAGAAAGAATCTTTCGTGGCATCATGTGAAGTTTGAAAAGCTTCCTAGTAACATACCAGCTGGAAATCAATTTTTAACCCAGTCTGTCTGGGCAAACGCTCTGGGAAGGCTCAGAGTTCTCTCGGGAAAGGAAGCCAATGTTACGGGCAGAAGCAGCATCTCTTGGGGCAACATAGATGGTCAACCATCTAGGGAAGCAATTTTCTTTCGTTTTTTTAAAGACTTTATTTATTTTTAGAGAGAGGGGAAGGGAGGGAGAAAGAGAAGGAGAGAAACATCGATGTGTGGTTGCCTCTCACACGCCCCCTTCTGCGAACCTGGCCCACAACCCAGGCATGTGCCCTGACTGGGAATCGAACTGGTGGCCCGTTCAGTTTGTAGGACAGCAATCAATCCACTGAGCCACACCAGCCAGGGCTGATTCTCAATTTCAGCAGCATCTTTTATCACGCTGACTGGATACTTTTTGCTTCTGATAACACATTCACCAAAATACCCTCATCTGAGGTTAATATAATGACATCCCTTTCTTCCAATACCTATCTATGCCTTCCCCCAAATATTCACATTGGACTGTTCTGTGATCTTGTGTTTTGGAAGTCTCCCATAAAAAAAGCATCTAATTAGTTTGCTAATCTTTGTCTTTTAGCTGGAACATTTAGTCATGTGCCTATATGACATTTACATGGGGCATTTAGTCATATATGTAAAATTATTGCTATATTTGGGTCTGAATCTAGCATCTAATTCTATGGTTTCTTTGTCTTCCTTTCTTCTTTAAGTCTTCTTTTCCTTCTTTAAGAACACGTATTTTTTGCCCTGGCTGCTGTTTCTCAATGGATTGAGTGCCTGCCTGTGAACCAAAGGGTCACCAGTTCAATCCCCAGTCAGGGCACATGCCTGGGTTGCGGGCCAGGTCCCCAGTACGGGGTGTGTGAGAGGCAACCACACATTGATATTGCTCTCCCTCTTTCTCTCTCCCTTCCTCTCTCTCTAAAAATAAATAAATAAAATCTTTTAAAAAATAGAACATGTATTTTTCCCCTGCATATCTTTGCTCTAATCTTTTAGTGGGTACCCTAGAAATTATACCATGAACTATTTTGTTTTAATTTTATTTATTGATTTAAGAGAGAGCGAGGTCCTGTTTGAAGCAGAGATGGGAGGTCCAGAATGGTTTTTGCTCATCCTGCCCCCCGCCCCACCCCACTGAGCTCCTAGAAGTCCTACAGAGCCCGGTGACACAGTTTGCAAATCATCGCTCTGAAAAATGCACCAGTGCACAGAAGCTCGCCACTGCCGGACCCTAAGGAAATCCGGAGGGCAGTGTTGGCTGTATCCATCCAGCCCTGTTCAGGGAACAGAGTGGCTGAGTATGAGGCAGGGGCTCCTCTGGCTCAGACCGGCCGCTGGAGCTCGGAGGCATAAGCAAGGCTTACTTATGCCCACGGCAAGCACAGCGACACTGACCCAGCTGCACGCATTGCTGAAACCCTCCCGGCCCAGAGGCAAGCGAGTTCCGGAGTCCAGTGCGTGCATGCCCTGCTCCCGACTGGGTCCCTGGGTTCGATCAGGTCCCCTTTGTTCTAACGCACGCATGTTTTCAACCGGCCAGCAGTGGCCCCACCAACAGTGGCCCTGAGGCCAGGATGCAATGTCCCAGTCACGCTACCTGCCTTTCTGGGTCCCATCCCGACACTCACCGGGTCTCTGTGTAACCCTGAAGATGTGCATATAATTCAGAGCCCAGGTAGGGGTGCTCCGGATGGGGAGCCCACGGGGAACCAGTGTACTGGTGTCTAAATTAGGTACTTAAGCCCATGTGTGTGTGAGCATGAGGGTGGCTGGGAACTAGGCCTCCCGGTCCCAGCAGGGGTCCGGGAACTGGGGTCCAGCCTTGTGTCCTGAGTCTTCTGGAAAGCTCTTGGCGGGGGTCAGGGCGACCCCCAGCCCCCTTCAGTCCAGGCCTCCTGCCTCTTGTGGCGTCTACATGGCCCTCTGTTGCTGCCTGCAACCGAGTCTTTTTTTTTTAATTGATATGTTAGAGAGAGAGAAAGAGCATACATTGATTGCTTCTTGCACGTGCCCTGGCCGGGGATCGAACCCGCAACCTTGGCGCATCAAGGCATCACTCTATCCAACCAAGCTACTCAGCCAGGGCCTGCAATGGAGCCTTCACTGGCCCTCCCGTCCACCTCCCGCTGCCCCAGAGACAAAGCCCAGCGGGAAGCCAGCCAACGAAAGGACCCACCGCCACGCCGGGCCACGGGGCGCGGGCAGGCCGCGTGGACGGGGAAAAACACACATGGATCGGGGGCGTTGCGGATACAGTACAGATTATTTTTAGCAAATTGTTCTGACTCAGTGAAAAACCTGAAAGATAGTGTTGATAATCATGCTTATTATAGTGGCACAGATGGCAGATGGCGCTGCTATAATTAGACGCCTGTTTCTGGGCGATTCTGCCGTGCCTGAAGAAGACACCTTGCCTGGTTCAGACAGGCGTCGCTGACGGTTGCCTGTGTGTGTGAACCTAGGGCTCAGTCCAGTACTCTTTACCCCGAAGAACATTCGTGAGAGAAAGCAAATGCTGCACACGTCCCTCCAGCTAATGTTAGCCTGAGCAGAAATAAGGGGTTCTTGTTCTCTGATCCTGGCGACAACCAGGAACTATCCCCTCTTGCCTGCCTTTCCCCTCGGAGGGGCTTCCTGGGCCCCCCGCCAAGCCCGGCTCCCTCCAATGTCATGTCACCCTGCACTTTTCTTCCGTATCAGTGCTTTTCATCTGTCGTGGCGAATTTATCTGTGGGACACCCGGACTGACGTCGGACCCTCTCAGCCGGGGCTCACTGCACAGGCCAGGCCTTTGCCCGGCATGGGGCGCGTCTCTGTGCGCGTTTCATCTGACAGTTAATAAAATCTGCCCAACTCACCGCGAACAGATATCGCGAGACTTTAATACGGAAGATGCGAGTAAGGTCAGAGGACTGAATTAGTGAAGCAGATGTGAACGGATGATTCTAGGAGGATTACTAGGGTAGAGGCAGGGAGGGTGAGAACTGCAGTTCCACTAGGAGCTTGAGTTCCTGGGGGCAGACATCTCCTTTGAGACCACGGCCCAAAGCCAAGTCTCTCACGCAGTCAGCGCCCCATCAAGGCATCTCCCTTTACTACCCCTGAGAAGGCCCCAGTGATCCTGCCTCCCAGTGGAGAATCCACACAGGGACCAACAGAACCCGGCAGAAGGGAGGGCGTGGCCTTTCCGAGATTAGGTCATAAAAGGTACTGCGGCTTCCTTCTTGGCTGAGTTCTTTGTCTCTGGTTGTGTCTGTGTTTCTGTCTGTTTGTCTGTCTCTCTCTGCAATCACTCACTCTGGGATAAGCCAGGTGTGAGCAGCCATTTGGAGACACCCATGTGCTGCGGAACTGAAGCCTCCCAGCAACAGCCATGTGGGCAAACCCTAAAGCCGGTCCTCCAGCCATAGCCTGACAGCAACGCCATGAGTGATCTTGAACCACCACAGCCAGGTAGGCTGCTCCCAGGTTCCTGGCCTTCGGAAACTATGTGCGGGGACACGCGTGTGCTGTTTCAAGCTGTTCTGTTTTATGGTCATTTGTGATGCAACAGCGGATAGCTCACACTCCAGCCAGCTGCCTCTCTGCCTCCTGGATCTGCTGAGTCAGGGCTGGGAGCTCCTTCTCCCTCATGGCTGCTTCCAGATGCCCACCTGCCCTTCTGAAACTTTTCTGAGGTCTTCAACACCCTCCCACCTGTCCCTGAAGACCAGCCCCCCAGCCTTAGGCCAGAAAAAGTCACCAACAGGGGCCAACGTAGACCGTGACAGAAGAAAGGGCAAGGCCACAGGGACCAGGTCTGCCAGAAACCAGAGCGTCTCACAGTTCTGACCTATGCCTAAAAAGGAAGCTGGACCTTGCTCCCCTCCCCCACATTGGCTCAGCCTCATGTCCTAAGAAGGAGGAGGTCTCCCCCAAACTCTTCTTCCCTGCATCCTTCTGATTCCATTGAAAAGAAGCCATGCCCTGATGTACGCTCTCCCAATTGACATTCTCATCCTTAAACCTTCCAGTGTGTCATACCGCCCCCCCCTCCACAACCCCCAACTAGTACGGTTTCCCCTTTCCTGCATGCTTTCAGATTCCCTGATGGCGCACCTCGGTGCCGGACTTTGAGACCAGGGTAGTGCTGCCACTCGATGAGCTTTTTCCATTTGGAAGCTCCCACCCTTCGATGGGCAGTTTTCTTGTTTTATTTCTTTGAACATTTCTTCCTCATTGTTTTCTGTTCTGTGCTTTTGGAATGCCAGTCGTCTGGACTGACCTTTTAATGGCTGGTTCTCTGTTATTATCAACCTCTGGTTTGTTTGTTGTTTTTTCCTAGAGATTTCCTTTCTTTAAAATTTTTTATTGATTGATTGATTTTAGGGGGTGGAGAGAGAGAGAGACAGAGAAACACTGATTTGTTGTTCACTCCATTATGCATTCATTGGTTGCTTCTTGTAAGTGCCCTGACCGGGGATCGAACCGGCAACCTTGGAAACTTCACTCACGTATTCAGAGATCCTCAGCAATTTGCCCAGAGACAGAGGGCAGCGCTACAGTGGCCTTTGAAGACTGGGCAGGGCCGGGGGCTTTAGACTGGCAGGTGAGGCAACGCCTTTGTAGGACGACTCTCCTATGGGAGCGTTTTTTAGGTCTCTTCTCTAGCGACAAGTGCCCTGCCATCGTCCTGAGAGTGGAGTGGGAAGGAGGGGGCGGGGCTGTAGTGGTTTTCTTAAGTGAATGTAAAGTCTTCCTTCTTACACCCCAACTCTTTTCAGTCCCGAACCTCACCCCTGCCGTCTGCAATCCCTGGGGTCCCTGAGTCCACCTCAGGAAGAGAGCCCCCCCCACCCCCCACAATCCTCTCTAATTTCTCCCAAGAAGAAACCTCAAGGCTGGTCTGGGGGCTGCAGTGGAGGGAGACTGGGGTCTCACCGGTTTCCTAGACAGAGTTTGGATCAACCCCTCTGTTTTTGCCTCCACCCCCCACCCCCACCCCCTGGATTGCCTGAGCTCCAGGGTTGCACCTAAGGAACCAATGGGTCTGATTCCAGGGAGCGGACCCTCCGCCCCCCATCCCTGCGCAGCTCCTCAGCCTTCCTCCCCTCTGTCCCGCCCTCCCTTGTCTCAATGTACTCATCAGAGAAATGGAGGCGACAGTGTTCGCTCCCCACCTGCACCCCGGGGCTGCTGTGAGGACAAAAGGAGCTCAAGGTGGCACCATCACCATCAGGCGAGCTCTGTCCCCAGCGCAGGTTCAGTGTGTGCCACACAAGCCGAGGGTGGCGTGTGGTGCTCGTGCTGAGTGTGCAGAGCCAGGGAAAGCTGTCCCCAGCTGAGCACGCCCCCGAGGGAGGGATGCAGGCACTCAGCTGGTCCACGGCCTCCCCGCAGCTTTGCTCAGCCGCCTGCCTTCACACCCACGGACAGAAATGCGCACAGATGCAAGACAACGGTGGCAATCACAGGCGGTGTCAGCTGAGACCTGTACTAATGACAGACGGCCGATGGCAGCTGGAGAGAGGGATGAGCAGGCTCTGAGCCACCTGCCCACCCAGTTTCCAAATGACTCGCACCCACCTTCGAAGCCGGGTCGGCCTTTCGGAATAGTCAGCAGACTGGGGAGGATGGGAGCTTCCCGTGCAGGGGAAGGTGTGTCTTGCTGAGCATCTTTTGCTCCGTGCTGTTGGGGGCTTAATACGTGGGCCCCTCAAGGGGCCTCCCTTGGGCGGCTCCTGGGACAGAGTAGGTGCAGGTGACAAGAAAAGCCAGTGGCAGGGGCTGCCGTGACCCAGGCTGGCTCACCCCCCGCCGCTGGCCAGGGCTGTCGGGGCAGGAGGATGTGCTCGGAGCCTTGCACGCCCTGAGCGCAAACTGACCACGGACTGCACAGCCGGACACGTGGACAGGGCTCCGCAGGGCCCATGTGTTCCCACTGCTGTGCCCTGGGTGGTGACGCAGTCACAGTGGGCACACGCGTTTCAGGGGGCCATGGAGCTTTGGGGCTTTTGGTTGGGTGAGCTGGGCGCTGTCAGAGGTTTATTTAGAAAAATGCAAACCTAACGTAGGTCCTATAGTAGGGAAAAAGCATTTGTTAGTCGCAGTCCCCTCCTTCTACTGGGACAGTATGGTGGGGTTACAGGGCCCTTAGCTTCCCACTGGGGGGGAGGGGAGCAGGGCACAGGAGGCAGAAATGGGGTCAGGGGTGGGAACCTAAGGGAGGGAGCAGCAGGGCAGCCCCACCTCCAGCCAGCAACAAGCACAAGTGGAGTTGGGACGCCCTGGCTGGTGTGGCTCAGCCCATGACTGAAAGGTCACTGGTTCGATTCCCGGTCACGGCACATGCCTGGGCTGCAGGTCCTGTTTATGGTGGGGCCGCATGAAGAAGGCACCTGATCTATTTTTCTTCTCTTTCTCTCTCACATCAATGTTTCTCTCTCTCTCCACAATGTCTCTTTCTCTCTCTCCCTTGAATGAGAAAAAAATAAACCTTTAAGAAAAAAGACTGAATGGTTAATTTCATGCATTGCTGTGCCATACTTTATATAATTCCTATTACTGTTAGTAGTATTTAAATTGCTTCCACCCTGTGGTGACCACACACAGTGTTCCTGTGAGTCTTGGGGGTAAATGTCCTGACTCACGCACGTGTGTGAGTTCGCCGTGGGATGAACTCTTCACGTGGGGTTACCACACTTTGTGACCGAGACAGACGAGCCCAGCTCCTTCCACGGAGCTTGTCACATGGGCACAGCTGTTATCAGAGGCTGGGGCTCTGCCAGCCCGACAGGTGTAAAACAAAGCGTCACTCATGTTTCAGTTTGCACGTCTCTTCTTGTGAGTGCGATCAGGCATATTTTCAAATATGTAGAAGCCTTTTCATTTACTAGGACAGATTTCTATCCGTTGCCCCTTTTCTGATTGAGTAGGATCTTTTTCTTACGGATGTCTCACAGCCCTTTGCCCGGGACATGAATTGCCTATATTATTATGCATATAACACTATTCTCATGGGCAGAAATATGCCTTGTTCATTGGGTTGACCTCAGGATAATTCCATTCTTCAGGATGTGCTACAATGTTATTCTCAGTTTATCATTGGCCTTTTTACTTTAAACATCGGGATGTTTTCTGCCATGGGGGAACATTTGGCTCTTAACTGACAGAAGAAATCAGTTATGTTATTTATGGCCTTGGGGGTTTTGCAACATAATAAAAAAATCGTTCCTCGCCCCAACATTACACTGTTTTTTTTCTAGAGATTTTACTGATTTAATTCTCACAGTGATGCTTTGTGGATTCTCTTTTGGGGAGATTTAATGATGTCTTGTGCCTCTAGGATGTACCTGCGCCATAGGTCCTGATGGGGGATGCTCTAGGGTTTGGGGTAAGAAGCAAAATTGGCCCTGGCTGGTGTGGCTCAGTGGATTGAGTGCAGGCCTGCGAATCAAGGGGTCACTGGTTCGATTCCCAATCAGGGCACAAGCTTGGGTTATGGGCCAGGTCCCCATTAGGGGGCGCACGAGAGGCAACCACACATTGGTGTGTCTTTCCCTCTCTCCCTCTCTTTCTCTCTCCCTTCCCCCTCTCTAAAAATAAATAAATTTTTTTTAAAAAAGTGAAATTGTATGTGTTAACCCCTCAAAGTGAGTCTCTTCCTCCTCTCCCAGGACTGGTGATGAGCATGAACCGGGCCCTTGATAAATGCTGGTTCCTTGTAACTGTCACCACAGAAGCGCCCTCTTGCACAGGGGGACCTTGTACTGGGTCACCAGCCCGTTAGCCCTCCCCGAGGCCCGGTGGGGGAGGGCCCAGGGCGGCCCACAGGTGTCCTGCCAGTTCTCTGTGGGCCCAGCAAAGGGTTCCCATTCAGGTCAGGAAGTGGTCGCCTCTTTCAAGGCTGCCTGAAATTATTTCAGCTGCACTGAGGCATTTCAAAGTCAGACCAAATAAACATTTGCATCTAAAAAAAGGCAAAACAGGGTCATTGGACACGGAGAAGAAAGGCTTCCCGGATCTGGAGGGCGTGGCCAGACTTTCCAGAGAAGCTGAGCAGGGTTTCCTTGGGCTCTGTGCTTTTACAAAGGCAGAGAATGTTTTCTTTCCTTTCTTTTCTTTTTCTTTCTTTCCTTCTAGACTTTATTTATTTACTTTTATTTTTTAATATAGTTTATTGATTATGCTATTACAGTTGTCCCACTTCCCCCTTCACTCCCCTCCACCCTGCACACCCCCTCCCACCCACATTCCCCCCCTTTAGTTCATGTCTGAATGTCATACATGTAAGTTCTTTAGTTTCTACACTTCCCATACTATTCTTGCCCTCCCCTGTCTATTTTCTGCCTACCATCTATGCTACTTATTCTCCGTACCTTCCCCCCTCTCTCCTCCTCCCACTCCCCTGTTGCTAACCCTCCTTGTGATCTCCGTTTCTGTGGTTCTGTTCCTGTTCTAGTTATTTGCTTAGTTTGTTTTTGTTTTGTTTGAGGTGTGGTTGTTAATAATTGTGAGTTTGCTGTCATTTTACTGTACATGTTTTTTATCTTCTTTTTATTAGATAAGTCCCCTTAACATTTCATATAATAGTGGCTTGGTGATGATGAATTCCTTTAACTTTACCTTATCTGGGAAGCAATTCATCTGCCCTTCTATTATAAATGAAAGCTTTGCTGGATAGAGCAATCTGGCATGGAGGTCCTTGCCTTTCATGACTTGGAATACTTCTTTCTAGCCCCTTCTTTCCTGCAAGGTCTCTTTTAAGAAATCAGCTGACAGTCTGATGGGAAGTCCTTTGTAGGTAACTCTCTCATTTTGTCTTGCTGCTTTTAAGATTCTCTCTTTACCTTTAATCTTGGCTAATGTAATTATGATGTGCCTTGGTGTGTCCCTCCTTGGGTCCAACTTCTTTGGGACTCTCTGAGCTTCCTGGACTTGCTGGAAGTCTATTTCCTTTGCCAAATTGGGGAAGTTCTCCTTTATTATTTGTTCAAATACTTTTTTTCCACTTTTTGCTCTTCCTCTTCCCCTTCTGGCACCCCTATAATTCGGATATTGGAACATTTAAAGATGCCCTGGAGGTTCCTAAGCTTCTCCTTATTTTTTTGAATTCTGTTTCTTCATTCTTTTCTGATTGGATGTTTCTTTCTTTCTTCTGGTCCACTCCATTGATTTGAGTCCCAGTTTCCTTCCCATCACTACTGGTTCCCTGTGCATTTTCCTGTATTTCACTTAGCGTAGCCTTCATTTTTTTCATCTAATTTGTGACCAAATTCAACCAATTCTATGAGCATTCTGATTACCAGTGTTTCGAACTGTGCATCTGATAGGTTTGGCTATCTCTTCGTCGCTTAGTTGTATTTTTTCTGGAGCTTTGATCTGTTCTTTCATTTGGGCCATTTTTTTTGTCTTGTCGCACCTGTTACATCTGAGGGGCGGAGCCTTAGGTGTTCACCAGGGCGGGGCAACCCAGTCACTGGGTTGTAACCCTGTATGTGGGGGCAGGGTCCGAGAGGGAACAATGGCACTTGCACCGCTCTCTGCCAGATTTCAGTCACTTGCCCCACTTCCCACCAGCAAACTGGGCCCTTCTGGTGCTGATTCCTGTGTGGGTGGGCTTGTGTATGTCCTGGGACCTGTGGGGTCTCTCCAACGCATTCTCCTGTGAGGCTGGGAGTCTCTCCCTGCGCCTCAACCCCCACAGGTGTTTTCAATAGGTGTTTTGAGGCTTTATTTCCCTGTGCTGGGACCCTCAGTTGCACGGTCTGTCTCACTCCCCAGTTTCACCTGGTTTATCTGTGCACAAATGGGGGACCATTTGGTCCGCCAGCCACCTTGCGCGCTGGTGCCCGTCCACAATCCGCCGCCTGGCTGGGTCCGCCAGCTGCCACCTTGTGCACCCAGGTCCGCCAGCCACTGCTTTGCCAAGACCCCTCTTCGCCCAGCCACTCAACTCCTCCCCTCCTACAGGTCTGGATGAATGTGTCTACTTTAACTCCGTGGTTGTCGGACTTCCACACAGTTCAGTTTTCTGTAGGTGCTGGTTGTTTTTGGTTTCTAAATTGTTGTCCTTATTTTGGTTGTGCAAGGAGGCACAGTGTGTCTACCTACGCCTCCATCTTGGCCAGAAGTCTATTTATTTACTTTTAGAGAGAGGGGAAAGGAGGGAGAAAAAGAGGGAGAGAAACATCAATGTGTGAGAGGTACATTGATTGGTTGTCTCTTGCATGCCCCCTACTGGGGACCTGGCCTGAAACCCAGGCATGTGCCCTGACTGGGAATCGAACTGGCAACCTTTTGGTCCTGTTTGCAGGCCAGCACTCAACCCTCTGAGACACATCCGCCAGAGCAGCAACTATTTTCTCCTAAGAAAGATGTGACCTGCCCTGGCCAGATGGCTCAGTTGGTTAGAGCATTGTCCTGATATGCCAAGCACCAAGGTTGCAGGTTCAATCCCCAGTCAGGGCACACACAAGAAGCAATCAATGAATGCATCAGTAAATGGAACAACAAATCGATGTTTCTCTTTCTCTCAAATCAATAAAGTAAAAAAACTTTTTAAAAAAGTGAGTCGACCTAAGTTTCCCTCCATGCTTTGTTCCATGGTCCCCTGCTGCTACCAGATCCAATATTTAAGGGGCTTCCTTTTCCTGAGAAGATGACCATGATCCACTGGATGTCATCAACCCGTGTGGCCCAGGGAGGGATGGAGGTGATGTTTTCCAACCTCCAAAGCCGCCCACAGCCTCCCCCACTGGGTCCCCAGGTGTCCCCTCCTTCTCCAACTCTCCTTGGCTCCCTCCCTCTTCACCCTGGGCCCGGTGCCCAGGACACACGAGCCTGCTCTTTCCAAAGAGCGTGGACTGGAACACAGGGAGGTACCATCTCATCTCAGTGAAGTGGGGGGGACATCAGCTAGAACGTTCCATGCTGTCTCCCAGCCCCGCGGCTGCGTTCCCTACGACCGCAGAGCTCCTGGATGACAATGACCACATGCCGCCTGCCCTCAGAGCAGTCCTGTCCCTCAGGAAGGTCCATACAAACACCAGTTCTTCTTCCTGCCCTTTAGCTCCACCACCAGGGGCCCCGGCTCACGCATTCACGTATTCATTCATTCAACCATTTTTGACGTTGGGCCCAAGGTTGGCTGATGAAACAGATCCGAGTACTCCTCCATCCCCAAGTCCTCTGAAACAGCAGACTAAATACCAAAATAACATAAAATAACACCACGTAGATGCTAACAGCAGACCAGAACATTAGAGAATTTCTGGAAGACAGAAAGCAAATGAGATCCAATTTGTAGCGAAACCCAACGGGGCTGAGGAGCCC
The DNA here is from genome assembly GCA_028533065.1 of Trachops cirrhosus. NCBI lineage: Eukaryota > Metazoa > Chordata > Mammalia > Chiroptera > Phyllostomidae > Trachops > Trachops cirrhosus. The sequence goes on from CM052550.1 coordinate 50,214,093, forward strand.
AGAATGCCGCACAGGTGAGGGGCCACCCTAAAAACCCCCGGCCTGGAAATAAGAGGAGTGGAGAAGAAATGGGTCCTGGGACACTGGTGGGGAGTTACTTAAAGGGCTACCCAAGCAGCAGAGCCAGTGCTCTGCTTGTCCTCAGGATGCAGTCAGAGTGTAGCTTTAAAACTAAACACAGAGCAGCAAGGGGCGTGGCCAGAAAGAGAAGCAGCACCCTGCCAGGTAACTGCAGCCTAAATGAAAGACAGGGCCCCAGATCAGAGGCCCACGAAGGTGCTCTGGCCTTGAGCACCCCTCCTGTCTCCGTGACCCCCAGTGCCCCCAGGGTGCGAGGGTTGCTGAGACCCGAGTGGAGAGCCCCTACCAGAAAGGAAGTTTACTTGTGTTCAAGAAATTCTCCACACCCATGCGTGATGGGTCAAGTCCAAGGGTTCCCAAACATGATGCCCGGGCACCCCTTTACCCTCTTAAAAATGCTGGCGGGCCTAAGGAGCTTTTTTTGTTAGATTTAAAAAATTTTTTATTTTGTAAGTCCTCACCCAAGGATATGTTTTTATTGATTTGACTGAGCAAGAGAAACATCGATGTGAGAGAAAAACATGGATCAGTGGCCTCCTGCATGTGTCCCGACTGGGGATCGAACACGCAACCCAGGTATGTGCCCTGAGACTCAAACTTGCAACCTTTTGGTGTACAGGATGATGCTCCAACCGACTGAGCCGCCACCTGGCCGGGGCCAGAGAGCTTTTATTTATACAGTTAAACCTACCAGTATTTACTGCAATACAAGTTAACATGGGGAACAATTTTAAATATGTTTGCATTTATTTTAAAATGATAATCAAGCCCGTCCTTGTTAACACAAATACCATTCATGAAAATAGCTTTCATTTTCTAAAGATAGCTCGTTTAGTAAGAAGAGTGACAACACTTTATATTTTTTTAAACCTTGCCAGTGTCTGGCTTACCAGACAGCTGGCTTTTCACATCTGCTTCTATTTCGATCTGCGACGCTGTCCCACGTCATGCAGACTCCGGAAAACTCTGTTAAACGAGCACGAGAGGAAAACGTCCTTGACTCCGTGGACTCCCTGATAGAGTCTCAGAAACCTGGGGGGTCCACGGACCACACTTTAAGAACCATGGTCCCAACACCCAGGTATAGATGGGATCAGACAGCCGAGAATCCCCATACGTTTGGGAGGAAACCAACAGCTGGCCGAGGGAGAATGAGACAGAACCCTGGAGAAAACAGGGTAATAATGCAGGAATCCCGAGAAGACAGCATAATGTGGCTCAGTGGATTGAGCGCAGGCCTGCAAACAAAAGGGTCGCTGGTTCGATTCCCAGTCAGGGCATGTGCCTGGGTTGATGGCCAGGTCCCCAGTAGGGGGCGTGTGAGAGAGCCACACATTGATGTTTCTCTCCCTCTCTTTCTCCTTTTCCATTCCCCTCTCTCTAAAAATAAATAAATAAATAAATAAGATCTTTTTTAAAAAAAGTCATTAATATCCTGGGAGCAGCTGGATGGGACTTTATGTGGGAGGGGGCTCTAAGAATCTTGAGGGTGGTCGAGGAGCGGGTCGGGAAAATGAACAGGCATCCCTCCGCCGGCTTCCCCAGACCAACAGCAGTAGAAGCAGGCTTGCTCAGACAATGGCCACCAGGGCACAGGGTGCCACAGTGGAACGGGCCACACGCAGGCAATGCCACTAGCACTGTCCCCATGCACTGTCTTCTAGAACTGCCTCTGGCTGCCCAAGACCCTGGATTCTGTGTTCCAAAAGGGAAGAGGCCCACCACCCCAGTGCCAGGGCCTCAGTGGGCCTCTTCCCCTTGTTTGGGGTACCCCTCGTCCCCACCCCCTGGCCTAAGGGGGACTGAGAGGGTGTGTGTGTCTGGTAAGTGTAGAGCAAGACCACACTGTTTTACAGGGTTTGGCTGCTATCTGGAAATCTCAAACACTCAGAGCTGACAGTTCCTTGCCTGGGTCTTCCATCTGTGCAGAAAAGAACATACCCTTCACAGAACAGCGATCTGCAGAACCGTATGCATAGAAAGGCGGGAAAGATAACAACTGTGTTCACTCACAGGCTCTGGAGCCAGGCTCCAATCCTGCCCTGGTGGCTGTGTGACCCTAGGCAGGCTGCTTGACCTCTCTGTGCTCAGAGGGGCTTTGCTGAGCAAGGGGATGAGAGTTAATAGAACTCAGAGGTTCGTGAGGAGTCCATGAGCTGATATACCAAAGGGGCTCACAGCGGCGGGCGTTGGGTGAACCGCACTGCCTGCTGGGCCTGCTTACAGTAGCGGGATCCGGTTTGTGTGCCCGGCAGGTCCCAGTGTGACTGTGTTTGGCCCTGTGTGCCCAGAACTGTGCGCACGCCACCCCGGGGCTCTCCCAGATCCCCAGTGAGACACAGACAGTGTGAGAACTCTCTGGGTGACAGGCAGTGGTCACCCCCCAAACCCCATCCCCCACCCCGGCCACCTGCTGTGCTCCACCAGGTCGTGGGGCCAGAAGTCCCCCAGCAGACACGGCCATTCGTGAACAATGGTCTCATCTGCCAATGCACAGCCTTGGGAAAGGGCCAGGGCCCATTAACCTAGCCCGGTGGGAACAGTGGCCTTGGCGAGGTGGAGGGACGCGGCGCCTGATCACAGAGTGTGGGGCCGGGGCGGGGGTCAGACACAAGAGGGGGTCTTGGCGGCAGCTCGGCCCCGGACCCCTTCGGCCTGGGAGGCAGATGCACCCTTCACCCATTTCAGCATCAGCTCTGGGGCTGGCCCAGGGCCCAGGAAAGGGACAGGGTGCGGTCTCGGTCTCCCTCCCCCTCCTCCGTCTTCCGCCCCCTCCTCCTGCCCCTCCCCCCTCGCTTTTCTTTCTCCCCATCTGTCCTCCGTCCCTCCCCCTTTCTCTGTCGCCCGTTCCCCTCCCCCCTCCATTTGTCCTCTCCCCGGTCCCCGCCCCGGAAGCCAAGGTCCCCACCCCGGGTGGCCGCGGTGGGGGGTCGTGGGTGGCCCTCAGTCCCTTGGGTGGGCCCTCCGGAGCGGGCACCTGCCGGACGGCATTGCTTCCCCGGCCTGGGGCTGGGCCGGCGGCCGGGAAAGTGGGTCAGCATGGGGCGCGGTGGCCGCCGCTAGGCTCCGGGAGGGGCCCCGGGCCTCCCTGGGCGCGGGAGCAGGAACCCAGGGTGTCCCGCTCAGGCGACGCTCAGTACCCCCGCCCTGCCCCCGAGCCTGCCGGTGGGGCCCTGAGCGGGGACACTCGTAGGCACGGGGACGAGGGCTCCGGACCCTGCTCCCCGGCCTTTCTTAACGCTCCCTCCACGCCCCACTCTCCAGCTCCGAAGGGTTGGCGCCCTCCTCCCGGATGGCTTGACCACCCCTCCCTGCCCCCTAGTGTCAGCCACGGCCTCCGCACCCCAGAGCCCCAGCTCTGATCGCCAGCACGTCTCCTACACCCTGGCTGGGTCCCACTGCCGCGGTCCCCTGCCCTCACCTGTGTGGCCCTCCGGCCTCTCTGCTCCTGTCCTGTCCTGCCGGCAGCGCACCTGGCAGCTGACTCTCTGCCACCTGTGCCCACCCGACACCCTAGGAGGGCCCTGGGGGCTGTCCCCAGTCCTTGCACATCCTGGAGCCAAGACTGGTCCAGGGAGCATGGAAGTCAACCCCTAGGTCCCCCCAAGCAGTGGGGAAGGCCAGGCTGTGTCTTGTCCTGCCTCGCCTTGCCCTGTGTGCCCATGAACTACACAGGGGCCCCCCACTGGGCTCTGCTGTCCCCTCACACACTCTGACCTCTCCTGCTTTGGAACTCCTGCTGGAGCTGGGCCTTCGTTTTGGAAAGCCCGACCCCTCAGCCACCTGACCAGGGAGGGTTTCACGTCATCCCAGAAGCTACCGGACCTGTCCCCAGGGTGCTCGTGCATTGCCTGACTCCTGGCCACCTCGCCGTCTGCATCCTTGGGGAGGCTGGCGTGAGCACTAGGCCTGGGCTGAGCTTCTTGTCTGGGAAGCAGGAGGCTCAGGGGGGTGGGTGCTTGGGCTGCCACAGTCGGCCCCGGACCCCAGTTTGAGAAGGGTTTGCCAGGGAGCCCGCGTGCACTGCCTCACGGTTCACGTGTGTCCTCGTGTGCCCTGATCAGCGGGCGCGACACACGGGAGTCTGGGGCGGCCCCTCCGCTGGTCTGAACCCAGGTCCCAGGAGTCTGGGCAGCGTTTGGTCCCACGTTGGAAACCCCGCCCCCTGGGCATTTAGAAGGGCCCACATGAGCTCATGCCCGTCCACATGGCAAGTCAAAAAAGGACAGTGGGTCCCTTGGAAGCCTCCCGCGATGAGAAGGGAAAAGGTAAGCCAGAACTGGGAGAAGAAAGGAATGAAGAGTGACCTTTCTCAGCATCCAAGTTTATGGTCGGTCAGAGCTGCAGATGGAGGGGCCATCCCTTGCCCCCAGGGGACAGGGGACAGACCACTCCAAGCAGGCCCTTGGCCAGCCAGCACCCAGGCCAGCCAAGCGTGTGTGCTCCGGAGCGATAAGAATCTGAAACCCACCGGGCCCAGGATTCCCAGCCTCCTCACCATCCCACCCGCAGACCCCTTGTGAAAACTTAACATATTAAATAAATGGCAATTAAATAAGAAAAAGCTGTGTGACTTCTGACTGAGAGCCTCAGGGAGCACCGGGGCCTTCCCCACACCCCCAGGGTACATCCAGGTACTGCACACCCACAGAGATGGATTTGGACACCCCATTTGTCACAAAAGCAAAAGCTGCCAGTTCCTGTCACTTCCTACCGTCGGTGACAACAAGGGCCTCAGCAAGCTCAGCAAGCTGGTTCCAACGCTCCAGGAGAACGAGGAAATCGACAAACACAAACACAGACCTCAGTAAACACCCCTTGAGAAAAACAAGGCCTGTGCTCTGGTGGTTATCACCTTCTAGAATCTTCCTTCCTCCCCGTAAACTCTGGCTGAGTTCTAAGGTTCAGAAGTTTCAGGGAAACCAATGTTGGATAATAAGACCTGGAAGGGTTTTTTTTTGTTGTTGTCTTTTTCCATGAAGTAACCCTCCTTTCATGTCTGTTTATGGTCGGGCGCAGCCTGTGGCTTTAACGTAGCAAGTTCTGATGAAGAGATGCCCAGCACAGCCCTGGGGCGATAGACGAATAATTGCAAGGTTTAATTTTCCCGTGGGATGATTCGTGAAAGCTTTGCCCCTTTGTATGCGTGGGAAAGAGGCAACGCTGATGCTTTGGGAGGTGAAAACTTTCTGGCGCTGCCTCCCTGACATGGTGTGACGCACGGGCGCCCCAGCCCTCGTCAACCCTGCCATGGTTACTACACATCTTTGAAAACAGAACAGGCTTTGGGCGCCGGCACTGGGGGCGTGGAGGCAGGTGTTCCCAGCATGCCCCACAGATGGGGCAGGACAAACGTTTCTGCCCCCAAACCAGACCCACGACACATCCGAACAAGTGGAGATCGTTTGTCATCCCAGGTCTCACCATGACTAATGTCTTGGATCTGCCACAAGGATTTTTCCACGTAAGAAAACTTCCTACCTGAACTGCTCCGCATGGGGAACTTTCCTGCCTCTCACCACGTGTAGGGGGTAGAAAGGGCCTGGCCCAGGACGGGGAGCCTGTTCAGTAATGAACTTGACTATGACTTGGCCGTGCGATGTTGCAGAATTCACTGTCCTCCTCTGGTCTCAGTTGCTTTATATAAAGAGAAGAGTAATTTCCTTCCTTTTTTCCTTTCTTCCTTCCTTCCTCCTTCCCTCCTTCCTTTTGCTTTCATTTTTTTATTATGGAAATTTTCCGTTTCAAGTACAACCAAACGTAGAGAAAAATAGTATAATCTATGAGCCTCATGCACTCCTCACTGCTTTAATAATTATTATCATCTGCCTCACCTTGTTTATCTGTAACTCCACTCACCTCACCCCTGGGCTGCTGCCGCTTCTTTTTTTTTTTAATGCTAACCCGAGGACATGCTTGTTGATTGTAGAGAGAAAGGGAGGGAGGGAGAGGGAGAGAAACATCAGTCCGTTGCCTCTTGTAGGCATCGTAAGGGACCGAACCCGCAACCTAGGTACACACCCTGATGCGGAATCGAACCTGTGACCCTTTTAATTTACAGGACAACACTCTTATCTACTGAGCCACGTCAGCCAGGGCCCCTGGCTGTTTTCGAAACAAATCCCTAAACATCAGTAACTTCCTCTGTAAATACTCCAGAATCCTGGCCCTTATCTATTGCTGTTGTCTGGTTGGGGGATACAGTTTGGGCCGGGACCAGCTGCACGGCTCTTCGGCAGATTTAGTCCGGCTTTCTCACGCACGTGTAGTGAGCTGGTGACCTCGTGGGGGCCGGACAGTCTCGACCGCCTCCCTCACAGGTCTGGCAGTTGACCAGGGGGCCTCAGCTCTCCATCTGCCTCTCCAGCTGGCTAGCTGGGGCTTGCTCCCACGGTGCTGGCACTCCGAGAGTTCCCAGTGGTGAGGGAGGGCACGCCCCACGGTGCAAAGGCTTCGCAAGCCTCCGCTTGTGTCTCGTTTGCTGACGTCCCCTGTGCCAAAACCAGTCCTGTAGCCACGCCCGGAGCCCATGGGGGGAGGGGATGTTAGAAAGGTACGAGGACTTCAAAACCGGGTGCATGATTCACTGGGGGCCATTACTGCCGCAATCTACCCCAAGAGTATATTCCTAAAACTTAAGCTCCCCTTTTTTATTTTTAATTTGTCTCAATGACAGCTTACACTTAATATTGTTTTGTAGTAGTTTCAGGTGTGCAGCATAGTGGTTATACAACCATACACGTTACAAAGTGTTTCCCCTGATATCCCAGTACCCCGCCTGGCCCCATACAGAGTTATTACAATATTGCTAACTGCATTCCCCGTGCTGTACTTTTATATGCCCACGGCTATTCCGTAACTACCCATCTGTCCTTCTCAGTCCCTCCCCTTCTGCACCCAGACGCCCACCCCCCTCCCCTCTGGCAACCATCCGTCTGTCCTGTGTCTTCGAGTCTGTTTCTGTTTTGTTTGTTTACGTTATTCTTTAGATTCTACATCTAGTGAAATCATGTAGTGTTCTCTGACTGATTTTACTCAGCACCATACCCTCTAGATCCATCCATGCTCTCGCACAGGGTAAGATTTCCTTGTTTTTTAGGGTAAGTGCCCCCCGCCCAGCTTTGTGACACAATCACACGTCCATGATCACAGCCAGAAAGTGGACTACCACCCTTCCACACAGAGGAGAGAGGATGGCGGCCGGTTCCTCATTTCTAATCCGCAAAGGGGCGGGGACTTTGCAGAAACGAGGGCAGTTTAACCACGCCCCTCGCTTCGGTCCCAGCAGCCACGCCCCTTTATGATTCTATCGCCATTTATGTGGTCCCCGGGTCAGCCCCACTAGGGCTTCCCTGATTCTCATGGTCTCCGGCGCTGTCGCTTGTGCAGTGACTGACGTACACGGGCAGATGTGAACAAAACCGTCTCCGTCTCTGGGCCCCGGGTTTCAGTTCCTCCTCTCCGTGTCACGCTGCAACCTTTGACCCACCTGCCTGTCCTTAGCGAGCACGTCAAAGCCCTCCAGTTATGGTTACCTGTGTTCCTTAAAATGCAACCGTAAATATTTGTGTTAAAAACAGCAGGATGGCATTGCAGCAACCGAGATAAACGTCGATGATAGTGTTGATTATAAACAATTATTTATCACAAGACCAGTAGGAGGGATGGCCCCTGGCTGGACTGCATTCTTGGTCCCTTCATCCTGTCAATCAGTAGTATCTGAGTTGCACTCTTCAGAAGGTACAGTAGGAGGGGTCTGTAGTGCAGAAAACAACCTGCGTGAGATTGCTGGGTCGTCTCTCTGTTCCCACCCTCCGTTTTTGAAAGTAAATTACCCTACGATCAATCATTATAGCCTATGGAGTTGCCTGCATCATTCTTTTTCCCCCCTAACCTGAGGATATTTTTTATTCTTGACCTGAGAGAGAGAGAAACATCAATCCATTGCCTCCTGCAGGTGCCCTGACCCAGGATCCAATCCAAAAACCTAGGTAGGTACCCTGATGGGGAATCGAACCCACGGCCTGTTGGTGCCTGGGATGCCGCTCCAACCAGCTGAGCCACCGGGCCAAGGCAAGTGCATTCATTATTCTTTAATCTGAAGATAGCTTTTCATTGTGGTGGTTGTTTCCCTTGCCCCACCACCAGACAAGTAATAAGAATCTGAAATCTTTATGAGCAAGTTCAGTTGAAACACACGATTTCCCCGAATAGCGCATGGGAATCAGTCTCTAAATTAAACCACACTGTCTTGGGTCTTAATAGCCATGTAGCGGGGGTGGATCCAGATTTTGTGGGGCCTGAAGATGATGTAGTTGGAAGACCCCTTTAAGAATGTAATGTTGTGCAAATACAAAATTAGGTATACAAGTGAACATTTAAAACAAGAAAATAAATCACAACCAATTTCCAAATTTTAAAGAGCTGCAGAATGCCATAAACATTATGGATCCAAAAATATAACCTTTTATTAATTAAATATCTACATAATTATAATACCCACGTCCCTATTTTGTTGGCTAGACTCTTTTTCTTATTTATTTTTATTTCTTATTTATTTTTAGAGAGAGGGGAGAGAGAAAGAGAGGGAGAGAAACATCAATGTGGAAGAGAAATATTGGTCGGTTGCTTCTTGCACACACACCAACAGGGGCCCGGACCCACAACCCAGGCATGTACCCTGATCAGGAATCGAACCCACGACTTTTGCTTTGCAGTATGACACCCAGTTTACTAAGCCACACCAGCCAGGGTGATGTGTTCCAATAAAACTTTATTTATAAAAACAGATACCGACAAGGTGGTGGAACAGGAGCCCCTAGACTTTGTTCTGCCACAGACATAAGGACTTAACAACAGATTTTAGAGAACTCCAGAAACCGGTTAGGAAGCCGCAGCACCCTTGGCATATTGTCCTGATATACCAAGGTTGTGGGTTCGATTCCTGGTCAGGGCACATGCAAGAATCAACCAAGGAATGCATCAATAAGTGGAACAACAAATCAATGTTTCTGTCTGTCTGTCTGTCTGTCTCTCTAAATCAATGAGAACAGTTGCACTGAAACCAGTAAGAAAAGTCCTTTCCACAAAACCACACTGACCCCACACCCAAGCGGGCACAGATCACTATCAAAACAAAAGCCCCCGACACGAGCTTCTCCCTTGGGAGGGAAGGAGAAGACTGAAACAAGAGTCCACCTTTTGGCTTTTGGGGAAGGGGGACTGGTTGGGTCTTGCCTGACTCACAACACTGACGGGGCCAGCATACCTCAATGCCTCGCAGGCCACAGAGCCCAAAAGCTCAGCAGTTTATTTTAGCTCCAGGGAGCCTGCAGTACTACAGCCAGACACCAGAGGGAGCAAGACTACAAGCTCTTGAAAAAGAAACCAGCAAACCTATCGAATGAGAGTGAATCACACACACAAACCCAGAAAAGGCGCACGTCCTTACAAAGGATTTGAGAGGCCCTCAGAATCCTTAGTCAGGCTGATTGGTGAGGGTCTTCCCCTGTACCATGCAGCTCCTAAAGGCTGTGAGGCGCGACTGGTCTTTCAAATGCACAAAACATAATAGAATAAAGCAAGGCACGCAAAGAAACCAGGAAGCATGACCCAATCAAAGGAACAAAATAAATCTCCAGAAACTGATCCTAAAAGCAAACAAACAAACAAAAAAACCCAGAGATCTAGGAATTACCTGACAAACATTCCAAATAATCATCTTAAACACAATGCAGAGCTCAGGCAACCAGCTAAACAAAATCAGGAGAACCATGCATGCACAAGATGAGAACATCGACACAGAGAAACGATTAAAAGGAACCAACTGGAAATTTTGGAGTTGAAAAACAAAATAACTGGGTTGAGAACTTTTCCCTAGAGGGAATCAGCAGCAGACTTGATCAAGCAGAAGAAAGAATTAGCAAACTCGAAAAGATAGGCCATTTGAAATTACAGAGTCAGTCTATGGCCATACCACCGTGAACGCACCCGGTCTCGTCTGAAATTACACAGTCAAAGGAATGAAAAGAAAGAAGAATGAAGGGAAGAGAGCAAAGCCTAAAGGACATTTGGACACCATCAAGAGGACCAGTATCCACACTGCGGGAGCCTGGGAGAAGAAGAGGGAAAGAAAGGGGCAGAGAGCTTATTAGACAAAACAATGGCCAGCCCTGGCCGGGTGCTCAGTTGGTTGGAGTGCCGGCCCATACATCAAAAGGTTGTGGGTTCGATCCCTGGTTGGTAAGTGTTCGAGAGGCAACTGATCAATGTTTCCCTTTCATATCGATGTTTCTCTTTCTCTCTTCCTTTCTCTCTAAAAATCAATGAGTATATCCTCAAGTGAGGATTAACATAATAATAATAAGGGCCCAAACTTTCCAGATCTGAGGTAGGAAATGAACATTTCAATTCAAGAATCTCGAAAGACTCTAACTAGGATAAATCAAAGAAGTCTATACCGAGGCACATCATAACAAACTGTTGAAAGTAAGAGACAAAGAGAGAATCTTAAAAGCAGCAAGAAGGGGGTTCATCCCATACAAGGGAACGCCCCCGAAATGACCATTAGATTTTCCAGCAGAAGCAGAACAAATAGGAGAAAGTGGGATGCATATCCAAAGTGCCTCAGAGATGGGGACCTGGGCAAGGCCATCAGACAATGGGTACCCTCCTCTGGGGACCTCAGCGGCAGGAGCCGGGGAGAATCGCCACGCAGGGAAATCCTCCCCGCTGCTGCCCCCTGAGGACGCCAGGTGGGCTGACACCTGGGTCTTCAGTTCGCTGAGGGCTGGCGCTCTTGGCTTGGCCCAAGGAGAGGGTTCTAGAAGAAAAGAGGGAAGAGAGGTGGAAGCGACTAGAAGGCAGAGAAGAGCTTGGGGAGTGAGCGCAACTCTCTGTCGGGTCTTTCTTACATGTCTCTGTGAGACGTGACACCAGCTTCCCTGTCCTCCACGAAGTCAGGGAGACAGGCCCCTGCCCCCGCTTCGCAGAATGAGCCTGTGCTTGGACGTTTGGGAAGATGAGATAAGGTACCAGGAATGATTCGAACCCCAAGATCACCCATGGGTGGCTCCCCACATGGTGACCGTGTTATAAAATGCTCATGAGAAGCGTGTGGCCTCTTGACGTCACTTGGTCCCATCAGAAGCAGGAGCACCTGTCGGGGAAAATGAGAAGTGAATTCAATGGGGGATACGCCTGAGCCCTCAGAGCAAGGCCTCCTGCCGCTTGTCCCGTGACACAGGGGCAGGTGGGTGGCCAGATGGGCCGAGGGGACAACTAAGCCCCCCTGCCCTCTCGGGTTGCTCTCCGGGTGCAGGTGGTGATCTCTAGCTCCCATGTGAGCGCTCAGTCCTGACCTGGCCCCCACGCGCCTGCCTTTAATCCTGATTTAGGGCACTCCAAAATGCAGGACGCTTAAGCCTGGGAATGGGCAAGAGTCATAACATTTGGGCTTAGCATGAAGTTAATTCTTGCCACTCTTTGGGGTCTGGAGACATGCAGTAAATACCGATTTCTGATGGCATGTTTGGTGACCTGAGATGTCACGGTCCCTCTTTTGCAAGAGGTTCCCAGGCCATTTGCTGTTAGAAGCAGCCTGCTCCGAACCTGAGGAAGAACTTTCCTGCAGAAGTCTCCCCTGGACCTTGACCTTTCTCTGGGTGCTGCTACCTTCGGCTTTTTTTCGTCATTGGTCCCAAGCCAGCGAAGACTTTCTGCATCCTTGCAACTAATGTGTCCACTTTTAAGGGGCAGACGGAAAGACAGAGAAAGAAGGAGAGAGACAGAGAAGCAGAAAGAGAAAACAACAGGCAGATAGAAGGACACAGAGAGGAAGAGGTGAGGCAGATGCATCAGGGGCAAAATCAGTGTCTTTAGTGAAAATCAGGAGTGGGGGGGCCTCCTGTGGATGCCAGACATGATGAGCCCACAGCTGAGTAACACACCCTACCGAGGGCAGACATGGCTGATCGATCACCGAACTCTTTATCTTCGCTAGACCTTTACCTTGAATTTGCCCTTGACTCAGCAGAGCAGGGAGAGCTGAAACCTAACTTCTTTCAGCAGGAAGCTAGTGACACCAAGCTGAACTGCCCCTGCTGACCCCAGAAAAGTCCACTTTTTTGGAGGCATTGAAAGCCCTGGGGAAAATATGAAAGCAGAAATAGTTGCAAGTCAGCCTAAGAAGCCATTAGTTAAGTCTCCAGAGCATGTCCCTCACCACCAGGTGACTTCCCTCGCCTGTCCTGGGGAAGTGCAAAGTGTGCTGCGCAGAGAGGTCAAATTATGAGTCTCTGGGTGTGGGAACACCAGGCACAGCTGAGGAAAAGGGTCCCTTCTAAAAGCAGGGCGCAGACAGAGGTGAAATGCCCAGAACGGGGTCCTCTCACACAGCTCTGGCAACCTACCTTGGCAGCCACGCTTTATTTATAAAAGAAAACATTTATTTTTATTAAAATTATACACACACACGCACACACATACACACACAGCCCTGACCAGTGTGGCTCAGTGGGTTGGGCGTCACCCTGCAAACCAAGTGGTGGCCGGTTCAATTCCCGGTCACAGCTCATGCCTGGGTTGGGGGCATGCGAGAGGCAATGGATCGATGTTTCTTCTCTCATACTGATGTTTCTCACCCTCTCTTTCTCCCTCCCTTCCCCCCTCCCTAAAAATCAATGAATAAAATTAAATATATGTATAGATGTTGCCCCCCCCCAACACACCAGGCCCATGCCAGAGCCTCATCCCTGGCCTCACCAGTGAGGCCCACTCTCAGAGAGCCTACTCTTCAAAGGAATGTTTCAGGAGACCCCCTAACAGCGGGCACGGGGGGGGGGGTTCTCTGCCCTGGAGCGGTGCCTCTGTCAAGACCCAGATCCTCCCCCTTGACCACCCTGGGCAGCTACCACTTTCTCAAAGTAGATTTACTTTCAATCGCCATTTGCTAAATCTGCCCCCTATAAACCTTTGGGGGCCGGAGGGATTAAGGCTGATTGCAGATGTTATAGAAGGACCGGGAGCTCGGTGAGCAGCGGGAGTCAGGCCCCAGAGTCAGCCCAGCTCCTCCTGGGCCTTGACCAGGCTCCCTGTCCCAGGCTCACCTGGCCCAGTCAGCCGCCCCTGTGGGGGCTCTGTGTCCCCCCACCCAGGGGCGCAGGAGGCAGGGTCATGGGTCCCCAGAGGAAGATGAGCAGCTCTTTCAAGCGGGGCTCGCTCAAGAGCTCCACGTCGGGGTCGCAGAAGGTGAGTGAGCTTTGCCCGGCGACCTGCGGGCACAGGGACAGAAGGACAGAGGGACTCTGGCCTCCAGCTCTACCGTGTGGGAGTGCCGGCCCATCCTCCGCAGACTGTGGGGGTGGGGTGTTGTTCCTTCAGAGCGGCGGCTTCCCGGCCCCTTCTGGGGAGATGGTCCCCTTTCCTGCCGCTGTGAGTAGCACTTGTCATCGCCTGGCTGCTGCCACCTTCACAGACGAAGCTCATGGCCCACACCGGCCGCGTTCCGGGGCATGAGCGGGTCAGATCCTCTGACCACGCGGCACACCCACCCCCAGAAGTTCTGGGCTTTGGCGCTTGATGATTCCGCCCCCTTAGCTCTCTGCCACCCGACTACTCTTCATTCTCCCTCACATGTTTGGGGGAGCACCAGGTGGGCTTTGCAAGACCCTCGGTGAGGATCCGAACCACCTTGGAGAGCCTGCGGAGAGGCAGGCGGCTCCTAGAATTCAGAGCAAATTGTGGGGAAGGCGCCCTGACGGCCCCGCCCCTCCCCCACAACCCCAGACAGGGTCCTGCAAAAACGTGAGCTGATTTGAAGCCTACGCTTGCTGTTCCCGATGCTGCGCTTTATGACCCTCTGAGCGCAGTGAGCCTGGACAGGCCTCACCCTTCTGACGCGAGCGCCGCTGGGTTCCGGGGGTGAGGGCCGGGTCACACGGGGCCTCTGGACACCCCCTCGCTGAGTGAGCCTCCCGGACTCAGTGGGGCGTCTCTGCTCCCCCCCACTGCGTGTAGGAGCCTGCGCAGGAGCGGGAGCAGGAACCGGCCCTGTGAGAACAGAGGGGATGCGTCTGTCCCCCAGGCACCCACCGAGCCCCGCACTCCACGTGTGTCTACCTAGGGTTTTCTCGCTATTTGCTTCCAAAGATGAGATCCCAGTCTTTCTCTGTGTTTGGGGCCTAGACAGTTAAAGATTCTCAGAACCAGCCCAAACCCTTCATTTGAGGAAATGAATTCTGAGATTCTGAGATTCTGAGATTCTGAAAGGATGAACCTGCTGAACTCCGCTGGGCCTGCCCTGCCCAGGATGGGGCTGCTCAGCACCGAGCCATGGGGGCGCGCTGCATTGGTCCTTCCCAGACAGCCACGTGGCTCCCTCCTTCCCTCACTCGGGCCACGCCCATCTGAAACAAGCCCCTCCTACTGGTCCTTCCCTCTTTATTTCCCTTATTGCAGAGATCACCACTTTATACGATGAGTCTACCTGTTTATTCGTCCTCGGTGCCCCTAGACCGACAGCCCCAGGGACCAGGGTTTGGTCCGCCTCTGTCTGCTAGCTCAGCCAACACTGAAGAATGCACGAGTCCATGCCCCGGTCCTGCGGGGAGCTGGGATGGAGACGAGGCCTGGGACAGGCTCGGCCTGCGCGCGACACTCGCTGGTGTTGTCTTTGTTCATTTTCCGTATTGCAGCCTGATTCCCACGGTCTCCTATGCCCTGGTGATTAGCGACTATCTGAGTAGGATCGATAACAAAACCAGCGCAATGCACCTGCTCTCGGGCCCCTGGGAGAAGCCGGGAGGTCTACAGCCGGGAAGGGTGCTGCGGCCGCCACCGCCCAGGCCCTCTGAAGTAAATGTGCTTTGCAATTATCGGGGATCATGGCTACTAGCAAAGGGGCATGGCTGGAGGTTTCGAGGGCGGTGTTCATTTTGCTGAGTAACCACCGACCACTCTAAGGCACGATTAGGGCGCTCTGAGCAGCAAGTAAAAGAAATGGATGGACTGGGCAGGTGCCAGATGGCGCAGAAGAGCAGATCAGCAAGGCTGAGCAGAGAAGTCGCCTGCTAGGGCTGCTCCAAGCCGCCTGCGCTCTGGCTGCACCACGCAGCGCAATCCAGCGCAGGGGGTGAGGGCGCTGTCCAGGGTAATCCGCGCGATGGCCCGAGACGTGGGGCGGCAGCTGGCGGGGCTAATGCTCCTTAATACCTGCTTTCATGTGATTAATGCCTGTGGATAAACCCTTGAACCCCGGAGAGCAGGCCCGAGCGCTAAGCCTGCCAAGAGCATCACTTTGGGTTATGCTGGGAGCGGAGAGGCATTTTAGCGATTTACATTTTGGGGACAAGCCATCATTTTAGTGTAGGGCAAGTACTAAATAGATGGACTATACTCCTGGGGAGCTCAGGCAGGTGGACAGGAGGGAGATGGGCCGAGCCTGGGGTTGGGGTGTGAAAGTCACTGGGGTCCCCAAGTGTCCTCTCCCTGCCTCCCCCCACCCCACACACACTCTCATCTCCCCTGGACCCACCTTCCCTCCCTCCCCCCCCTCCCCCTCCAGGCAACACCAGTCAGACACCCTGACTTTTCTGCCACTTCTCTCGGTGGGCTCAGTTGCTGCTCTCCTTCACACACAACGTCTTTTACTCCGTTTTGCCCCTATGCTCCTAATAAAAGACACTTCTAACCTGTGAGGTTGAACCATTCAGAAACTGCCATTTGTGGAGGTCCAAAACAGTCGAGCCCTTGTATATTTTTAGGAAGTTGGCAAACCAGCCAGGGCAAAGGACCGCTGGAGGGCAGGTTGGTTCTGGAGCCGCCAGGTGGGGGCAGCAGAGAGCTGAGCCGGCAGGACTCCGGGCTCACCAGGTGGGTTGGGAGCAGAGCAGGCCAAGGGCACCGCCTATCCGGGTCCTTTTGCCGGATAACACTAAGCGGAGAGAGCCACAGTGCCCGGAACCTTTCACTTGGACAGAGCTGAAGAGTAAAAGCACAGGGTGTGACAATAGTACTAATAGTTCTTGCGATAGGCTTTCTTGCCCCCTGTAGTCCGGCTTATCCTCTGGGCAGAGCCTGTGGACAGGATTCCCTCCCCCAACCCACCCACCCCCCGCCAGCGCTCCACCTCAGTCCACAGTGCGGAGGTGACCTCCTGGCCCAAAGCAGCACGCCCCCAACTAGGGACTGAACCCGCAACCCAGGCACGTGCCCTGAGCGGGAATCAAACCCACGATCTTTAGGGTGCACCGAGCATACCGCTCTAACCCACTGAGCCACACCCGCCAGGACTCAAGAACACAGAGAACTTAAAGGAAGAAAAGGTCAAGTTGACTTTTATGTAATTGGACCCACATTTTGGGAGACCCGCCATCGATCCAGAGTTAAGATTTAAGAAGCATTACCACAGGGTTTGGAATTTGGAAGTCCCCTGCTAGGTCCCGCCAGAGGGCAGAATGTCACGTTCAGACTTTTATAGATTCCAGCACAGTGACTCACTGAGGCTTCTTATGTGCGAGTTAACGAGATGTCAGGAATTTGGTGAGAAGGAAAACCAGCTCCAATAATGCTCTCTCCTTGGAACTTCCAGAAGCTTCAGCAGACCAGGCTACTGACCTCCTTTGGACAGACTTGCCACACCATTTTTTTTCTTTTCTTTTTTTTTTTTTTTAAAGAGATTTTGAGAGAGAAAGACAGAGAAACATTGATTTGTTGTTTTACTTATTGATGCATTCATTGGTTGATTCTTGCACGTGCCCTGACTGGGGATCGAACCCACAACCTTGCAACCTTGGCACAATTAGGACGATGCTCTAACCAACTGAACTACGCAGCCAAGGCAACCAGGTTTTGACATTCCTACTGCAGTAGGACTCCTACAAAGCTTTGACACAACCGATCGTTTCCATCGCAAAGTCACTGGTTTTATTTTCATCACAGAGACTATTCTGGAAACTGAAAAACACTCCATGTTTGGCAGGGTTTTTTTTTTCTCCCATGTGCTTGTTATCCTAGCTCGAGTCATCTGCCAACGTTGCAACATAAGGTCCTGCTGAGCCCGAACCCTCCATGATGACCGGCGATGAGCCACGTTAATGGCTCCCCCCGCTCTGCCCCCGGCCAGCCTGGGGCCTTGTGCGGTGGAACAGGGCAGCGTGAAAAACGCTGATGTAAGAACGTTCAAACCTGCAGAGAATTTTCACGAGGGTTTACTGGCGCCAAGCTGGTGCCATGCCAGGAAGCGAGATTTTGAATGCTCCAGAGAATGGCAGTGTTTTGCTTTCTTGTCTGCGCTTGAAATTCAGGAGAGAACTCAGGAAGAGACGCAGAGGAGGAGGAAAGGGTGGGGTGGGGGGAATCTCTACACCCGCCCGCAGTTTACAAGATCACCAAGGTCACCGGAGCTCCCTTGAGGGATCTTTAACAAAGGTGCCTTAGCCTATTTGCACAGAGACAGCAGACAGGGCTTGCTTGAGGCCAAGAGAGACCTTTCACTGTAGAAGTTCTGCGCCTGGGGCATGACCACCCACCAGGCGTTAGCTGCCGGGTTAAGAATTTTTGATCATTGGGGTTACTTTCCCTCGCTGGGCTTGTCCGGTTTATCCCAGAGCCCCTTTTCCTTCACAAAAGGCTGCTGCTACCGATACGAAACCATTGACAGGGCTGGGAACCTGTGGGAGAGCCACCGGCCTGTTTGGTCACCCGGCACACCCTCTAGCTCTCCGACGGAGGACAGAGTCTCCCGCGCCCGCGTTCCCAATAGCTGAGCATGTCACTGGCCCCCGGTGAAGAAACCTACTTTGTTTTTCTGTCACTAAGGGAGGGAATTACAGAGAAATAGAGGCTGAGTTTTCGGTGAGTAAAGGCACCGATAGACCTGTAGGTGTCTGCCTCATCTACTTTTCCATTTTATCATTTTTACGATTATCTTTGACAGCCAGACCAAAGATTTTAAGTTCCCCTTTGGCCTTCTTCATTGGTGAAGGCATTGTTTAATGAAATATGAGTTTAATTTACAAATATACATATATTTAAATACCCAAGGATATGTTTATTGATTTAATATAGAGAGAAGGGGTAAGGGGGGGAGGCAAGGGGTGAGACGGGGGCGGGGGAAGAGAGAGAGAGAGATCAATTGCTTGCCTCCTCTTTGCACCCTGAAGCCACGACCTTTTTTTGATGCGCAGAACAACGCTCCAACCAAACAAGCCACCTGACCGGGGCACCAAAAAAGTATTTTTAATCTACATCTTCCACTTTTTATTTCAGAGATCCTGCAAATTGAGTCATTCCTAAGTCAACGCTACTTTATTTTCAAATGTATGCACTTTGCTGTGTTTCTACATTTGAATTGGAATGATCAGTATAAGCTCAGGATGAATCGTCTTGTATATGTTATATATTATTATATTATATATGATTACTGTGTTATTATGTGTGTGCACACACAGATATATAATCACATAGGTTTGCCCCCTGCAAAGGCCTGACAACAATTCCATTCAGCAGCAGATACTGGTTTCTTTTTGTTTCTTTTTTAAAGATTTTATTTATTTATTTGTAGAGAGGGGAGAGGAGAAAGAGAGGGAGAGAAACATCCATTGTGGTTGCTTCTTATGTGCCCCCCACCGGGGACCTCACCTGCAACCCAGGCGTGTGCCTTGACGGGGAATCGAACTGGTGACCCTTTGGTTTGCAGGCCTGTGCTCAATCCACTGAGCCACACCAGCCAGGGCCAGGTACTCATTTCTAGACTGTTGCTCACCAACAGGAACCCAGGCTCCTTGGAGAAACAGCTGAAAAATATCCAGGTCTAGGGCAAGGAATAGACCAGATAAACTCAAAACACCCTTTCGTTGCAGACAGCAAGGCAGTGCTGAGGCACCTGGTGGCATGCCAGGAGGATGCCATTTGGGGCACTTGGGGCGACAGTGAGAAAAATCACTGCTTAGGAACGAAAGGCAACACGTGTGCGTCAGCCCATGAATCCGTACTGACACTCAGAAACCCAGAAATGCAGGAACCGCCTTGGGAGGACGTGAGATGAGGCAAGGGAACCACCTTATAAAGCGAAGTTTCACTTTATAAGTGAATGCCAGCTAATACACGAAGTAGGGTATGTTCATTGATTTTAGAGAGAGAGGAAGGGAGGGGAAGAGAGACACAGACATCCATGTGAGAGAGAAACTTCGATCGGTTGCCTCCCGTACACAGCCTGACCGGGAATCAAACCCGCCAAGTTTGGGTGTGGGGAGACCTGATCACCCCTGCACTGAGCGTCATACAGAGGAGAATTTCAGAACTGGGGGGCTTCCCCTCCTGCTACTCACTGAGAGCCGGAATGACCGTGTGTATTGCTACACAGAGCTCCCGGCACGGCAGGCTGGGGGGCTGTGGCTGTGGGTCCCTCAGGCTGTTTGCCGGTGGAGCTGGGGCAGCTGGATTCAAAGCACCCAGGGGGGGAACCAAGAGTCAGGTGGGACTCACGAGGCTTCACTCGCTCTCCACCTTGCCCTCTGGCCCAGCCTCAGGCGACTTGGAAAAGGATCAGGGGAGATTACTATTATTACTAGTTTGCCCGCCCCCTCCCAGCTCCCCAGCCAGGGGCCCTGAATAGGGGCTTCTGAAGGACGGATTATGTTCAATTGTCTCAATTATGCAAACCGCTGCTGACATTTCCAGCAGGGGAAGGGAGGAGGGGGCGGGTCACTTCAAAGGCGAAGTTCCAGCACCCCCTTCTCCCTCAGATCCCAAGGCAGCTTTCATGGGATGCCCCCTGGGGCCCGGCTTTCCTTTTGTGGCCTGGGAGGCAGGTCACGGGGCCATGCCCTCACCGGGATCACGAGGGCCGGGCACAGGCTCTCACATGCTACACACATGGACTCCTCTTAAACAGAGGGTCCTCCCCGGCCAGCTTCCTGCCCAAGCCGAGGAGGAGGCCACGCTGCACCCTCCCTGCTCCACCGCCACGGCAGGTAAGCTCAGAGGTGGCTCTGCAGACTGGGGCCTCTGGCTCCTCACCTGGACAGGGCCCTCTGGGGGTGGCCAGTGGACCCATGCACAGCTAAGAGGACGCCAGGATGATTCCCCCAGGATGATTCCCCGAGGGGACACACGCTGGGAGCTGGGCCGCTGCTGGGCTCCAATAAGCTGAGGCTCCCTCAGGACTTCTTACTGCCCGGCTGCAGGGCCTGGCCCCCTGGCCTGTCCTCCTCAGTCCCTTTGCTCCCTGGGTGGCGTGTGTGCCTGAGAAGCCTAGAAAACTTGGAAGTCCTTAGGGAGGGAGGCATTTATACCTGTCTGTCTTTACCTGCTGATTCTTTTTAACTCCAAATTAAAACCTCAGGGCCCTGGCCAATGTGGCTCAGTTGACTGGAGTATCGTCCTGTAACCAAAAGGTTGCAGGTTCAATCCCTGGCCTAGGTGCGTATGGAGGCCACCAATCAACGTTTCTCTCTCTCTCCCTTCCACAATCTCTGGAAGCAATAAAAAATATCCTGGGGGGAGGATTAAAAAAAAACACCCAACAACTCAGGGAGGCCTGGCCAGTGGCTCAGTTGGTTGGAGCATCATCCCATGCATGGGACAGTCACTGGTTCGATCCCTGATCCGGATGGGTTGTGGGTTTGGTCCCTGGTCAGAGCGTGTACAGGAGGCAACCTACTGTTGTCTCTCTCTCTCTCTCTCTCTCTCTCTCTCTCTCTCCCTCCCTCTCTCTCTGAAATCAATACACATGTCCTCAGGTGAAGATTTTAAAAGAAAAACCACAAGAAAAAGAGAGGTTATGCCACACCGGGTCATGAAGGGAAGTCCAGCTTCCCTGTCACTGCCTGTGGGGGTGGGGACTGGTCCCTAGAAGGCAGTTCAGGAATATATGCCAAAGTCAAGAACTTCCGTGTCGGGGCCCGAGGTAGGCCGAGCGTCACACAGTGCTGGGTACTCCTGTGGGACGCAAGGCACCATCCGGGGATCTGATTTGGAGTACGGGTTGCATAGATTGTGGGCCAGCCACAGGATGAACTATAACGTGTCACTTCTATAAAGGCAGAGACTGTATAATGGCCATGCGCAGAAGGCCGTACTTTTCATCTCACACACACAGTCTAGTCCTAGACCAAAGCCTAGGAATACTTTGGAATGCTGCCCGTCATTGTTTTAGGCTAATTTCTGAGGATTCTTCTTCTTCTTCTTCTTCTTCTTCTTCTTCTTCTTCTTCTTCTTCTTCTTCTTCTTCTTCTCCTTCTTCTTCTTCTTCCACTTGAATAATTTTCTATAACCAGCACATTTTCTTTTTGTTACCAGAAATTATATCTTTTCTTTAAACCTTAAGCAAAAAAGGAAGCAGAAATAGCAGGGGCGGGGGGTGGTGAAGAAAGAAAATATTTACAGGAATTGTTCATGGTTGACCGGGAGCAGAGACAGGGATGAAGGAGGGGTATGGTGGGGAGGAGACGAAACAAATTTGCTTCTTCTGAGTGACAGACTTAGGGAGGAATTAGGACAAGGGGACCAGCCTTTCTGGGGGCAGACTTAAATAATACGGGTTTGATTTTACGGGAGGATTGTTTTCTGGAATGTTCACCAAATAACATTTTGCAAACTAACAGCAGTTTTAACTTTTCTATTTGTTGATTTTAGAGAGAGAGGAAGAGGGAGGGAGAGAGAGAAACATCGGTGTGTTGTTCCACTTGCTGATGCATTCCTTAGTTGATTCCTGCACGTGCCCTGACCGGGGATGGAACCCACAACCTTGGTGTATCAGGACAATGCTCTAACCAACTGAGCTACTTGGCTAGGGCCGACAGCAGTTTTAATTTACAGCAGTTGCAGCGATATTTGTAGCGTAAATCAACCACTCCCTGCAGTGTATTTTAGGCCCCAGAACATTGGAAGCATCAGCCAATGTTGAAGGTGTTATCGGTCAGTTGCTGGGACAAGCGTAGAATTTGGTTGGGTCTGGCGCTTTGCAACCTCATTGCTTTGCTTTGCGAAGTGAATCAGGACCAGCGGCATTTTCCGTGGCTGGTCGTCTTCCTTCTACACCGAGTGAACACAAAACACACTTTCTATTAATTTATAATCCTCTGGGGGTATTAGATATTTTTAGAAAATTCTCTTGTGCTTTGGTTGAAAATGTTTTCAAGATGTCCTATAATGTGTGTGTGTGTGTGTGTGTGTGTGTGTGTGTGTGTGTGTGTGCGCGCGCGCGCGCAAATTCTGGACCTGGGAGAGTAGAAGGCTTCACCCAGGGGAATAAGGGGTCCAGTGCCCCGCGCCCCAATGCCTTTCATGCCCTGGAAGTGAATAGGGTTCAGTGACTTAACACGTAGACCATTGTAGCCAGTCGTGTTGGTGTGCGGAGGGATCTGAGCGATGGACACCCGCCAGGATCCTCTCTTCCCAGCTCTGATATTAAGGTTTGGTCCACGGAACTCCGACCTACACGCCTAGGCTGCTGCAGACGGCACCAGCTGGAATTTATCCTGCAGTTTCCTAGAAACTGTGTCTTCAATTGATATCCAGCTGGGGGGAAAACGCGTTTACAATGCTAAGGAAATAAGCTAACTGCAGCCCACCGAGCTCTCTGCCCCCGCAGTTCCGGTCTTCTAGATGCTGTGTGTCTCTCCTCCTCTCCCCCGCCCTGCTTCTGGCTCCCACCCCACCTGGTGTGTCCTCCCCATAAACACGGCGAGGACAGCATGTCCTGTATTCTTGTTCTCCAAGGGCTGGTTATACTTGATATGCCCCAAGGTAAAAGGTAAGGCTGAACTGGCAGGCGGCCTCTCTCCACGGGCACCCCAGACGCCATTTCCGGTGGCAGAGCTAGCAGCATTCAGAAAAGTAAATGCAGAGCCCCGGCTGGTGTGGCTTAGTGGATGGAGTGCTGGCCTGCAAACTAAACAATCACTGGTTCGATTCCCAGTCAGGACACATGCCTGGGTTGCAAACCAGGTCCCCAGTAGGGGGCGTGCAAGAGGTAACCACACATTGATGTTTCCCTCTCTTTCTCCCTCCTTACTCTCCCTCTAAAAGTAAATAAATAAAATCTTTAAAAAACAGTAAATGCAGGTAAGTGAAATCAATTCTATACCTTATTTAATTTGATATTTTAAAAATATTTCAGCGTGCACTCAATATAAAAAACTAAGTAATGAAATATTTCATATGCTTTTTTATAGTAAGTCTTCAAAACCCTGCCAAATGCGTTTTTTTTTTTTTAATCTTCACCCGAGGACATTTTTTCATTGCTTCTAGAGAGAAAGGAAGAGGGAGAAACATTGATTGATGCAGGGGAGTAGCTTCGATCCTTTGCCTCTGGTGCGAGCCCCTACTGGGGATTGAACCCGTAACCTTTTGGATATGGGATGGCGTTTGAGCCACGCCAGCCAGGGCCCAATGCGGTTTTTTGAAGTCTTTGTTAGGGCAAAAAGCAGTTCCCCATCTTACCCTTATGCTCCCAGATCAGGTGCGTTCCGACTGGCCCCACGTCAGGGCCTCGGAAGGCACTTGTTAACCCACACGCTCCAGGCCTGCCCGTATCAAGGTTTGCTCTTGTAAAGCCGGGTCGTGCAGAAACATCTCACTACGAGTCATTTTTTTCAACTAATAATAGACGTTGTCACCCTTTAGAAGCTGTAGTTCTATTTTAGTCTTTTAAATAGCTGCAGAGCCGGTTGATTTGCTACATTGTAATTGTTTCAGTCAGTCCCCCCCCCCCCCGATGTAGACAAATGGGAGATTTCCAGTTTTTCAAAGTTCAAAATATACAGCAACAGACCTCCACGCGTTGCCTGTAAGTGGAAGAGAATTTGCAGACAGATGGGGGGGGAGTGGAAGTGCCCAGCCACCTCCAAAGACAAGCAGCTGGGAGGGTGGGACAAAGGCAGCTGATTCTCAGCCAAGCCGGCCACCAACCAGCCTTCGGGTTTGATTTAGATCTCGGCTCCTTCGAAGTGAAATCGAAGGATTGTGCTAGATGCCGTCCTCGTGTATGTGTTTAAATTGCTTTGAGAGAGAGATTTGTTGTTCCACTTACGTACTCATTCATTGGCTGATTCTCGCATGTGCCCTGACTGGGGATCAAACCAGCAACTGTGGCGTGTTGGGGCAATGGTCTAACCAACTGAGCTACTCAGCCAGGGCTGTCCTTGGTCCTTAAATAGAAGAATCTGTGGCTGGATTGGTGGCGATTCCGGCCCCTCCCTCTGGTGGACGGGTTGGCAAGCAGGTGAGGGCCACCTGCATCCTGCTGAGCTTCGTCCCTCCCGAAGGTGTGTCTTCCCCGCCCTGGTGACACCAGCGGACATCACAGTTTTGCAGTTTTCAGTGTACATACGTCTTTCCCCTCCTTGGTGAACCTCAGGTGTGTGGCATCGGATGAGATTTGTCCTTTTATGACTGGCCTATTTCCTGTGTGGGTCCTGGAGGTCTTGATGGTAAAAAAAAAAAAAGCAAAAAAAACCAAGGAGCAAATATCAAAGATGCAGTAGCCTCAGCCCCACCCACTACTGGGGAGGCTGGCTGAGCTGTATAATCAAATAGTACAGTATCTGCGTGGCTCTGAAGTGGCCTTCCTTCTTTTTTTTGTTTTGCCTTTTTTCCTCTCCTAATTGACCATTAGCCCTTGCTCGGGCCTCATCACCACCCTGCATTCTACCCAAAGGTCAGCAGCCCCTCACTCACAGGGAGGTCAGAGGTCATCCTGGCGGGCCCCGGCGCTGCACAGTAGTGCCACCTTGAATTAAAACTTTCTCTTAGGTGATTTGACTGCATCGAGAAAGATCAGCCCCCAAACAAGTAGGCCTGTGCACAATTTTAACAACAAAACCCAGATAATTCTGGTGAAATGCATGTACTGAATTCTGAAAGGCCTTCATCTCGGTCCGTTTGGGCTGCTATTAAGAGAAGAGCGTGGACTGGGTGATGTATGAACAGCAGACTTTTTTTAAAGATTTTGTTTATTTATTTTTAAAGAGGGGGAAGGGAAGGAGAAAGAGAGGGAGCGAAACATCAATGTGTGGTTGCCTCTCGCACGCCTCCTACTGGGGACCTGGCCCATAACCCTGGCACTGGGGACACATGCCCTGACTAGGAATCAAACTGGCAACCCTTCGGTTTGCAGGCCCACACTCAGTCCATTGAGCCACACCAGCCAGGGCTGAACAAATTTATTTCTCACTATTCTGGAGGCTGGAAGTCCAAGATCAAGGAGCTGGGAAGTTTGGTGTCTGGTGCCAGCTGCTTCCTGGTTCATAGATGGCCACTTCCATCTGGTGCCAGCATGTGCTGGAGGGTGTGAGGGGACGCCCTGGGGTCCCATTGATAAGAGCACTAATCCCATTGGTGGGGGCTCCACCCTCCTGACCTAAGCACCTCTTAAAGGTCCCATCTCCCAAGAGGGGGACCCTAAATGGGGATTTGGAATGGGATCCAGAACTCAAGGAGTCCAGGAAATATTAGAAAAGTACATAGGATGTCCTCCCCCCTCCCCCTCCCCCTCCCTTCCGCACAGGTTTGAGTTGGGGGAAGGGACACATGGATCAGGACCATGCAGAGCTATTTTGTATAGCCACAGCTTTGTAGCTAACCTCTGGCATGGTTATAACCTCTGGCATATCTATAACCTTTAACTGGTTTCATGGATATGTTAAATAGCTGTGGCCATGCTTTGAGCCAGGAGGATGGAAGTGACTTCCACCCAAGATATAACTGGGAGACAGCTCGCCCTGGTTACAGCGCCTGCGTGAGAGCCTGGAGATGATTGGCTCCACACCATGGGGCCACACCTGCCCAGACTTACCGTGGCAGCCCAGTAAACCTGGAAGAATACAGGAATGCAGGCAGGTGTAACTGACTGTAGGAGGAGTCGGAAATGGGGCTGCAGAGGAAGATTGGCGTGGGGATTTAAACCCAGACGCGGCAGCCATGTGAGGGGAGAACCATTCGGCTTTGGCAGAGTGGGGACCACATGGCTTTGGGGTGCTCCCTTTTGTCGCATGGCTTAGGAAGCAGGAGAGACTTTGCCTGGAAGAAAAGGGGTGAAAGGACTCTTGCTGGTGGGCCATGAGAAGGTGCCACAGGGCTCTGGATTAATCAGAGATTGTGGTGGCGACACAGCTGATGGTGCCGGGAGCCTGAATCACAGACTTCTGCTTCTTTTCCTGAGATACTACCCCAGATTAGTGCAGAGGGAGAAGGAAGGACTGTGTGCGTCCGTGGGTATCCTAAAGGACTTTAATATTTTAAGGAAGACATTAAGTCACTAGTCTAAGTCTGTATAGCTTTAAATAAACATTTCCTTTCCTTTTCACAAATCTCTGGCATTGAGAGACGTCTTTCCTCTGGCAGCAGGCATAGTGAACTTAGTATGGGGGGGTCCTTTTGGTAATAGTATATCATACACCCCCTTGCGTCTGTTCTCTAACACCCTCACATTAGGGGTTAGGATTTCAACATATGAATTTGGGGGGACCCAGACACTCAGTCCATCGCAACTTTATTTCTACAAATGTAGAAAAAATACGATGTTTTTTGTAACTGTGAAGGGCAGCCTAACCATTGTGCTCAGCCTGGGGCTCCCTGTCCTTTTTGTTACGTGAGGGGCCAGGTGCCACCCCAGCCCCCGCAGGTGCGGACAGCAGACAGGCAAGGGCAGATCCAGGTGTGTGGGGACCCACAGCCACGTGCCACTGTGCCGGACGTCAGCCAGAGTTCCCTGTCCCCAGGGCGTTCCAGAGAAGCCAGAGGCCAAGATTCCCACCCACACCCCTGCCTTCGTGAATAACAGCAGCAGTCCTCCTTAGGAGAGGGTCAAACCAAGTCCCCGTGTGGGCCGCATGCCACGGCAGGATGATGGGTGTGAGGCGTCTGCTCAAAATAGACACATGAGACAAGTGGCTTCTTTTGGCTAAACTGGTCCACAGTCATTTCGCTGTGGGCTTTGCTGTTAATTTTGGCCCTAGAAACAAGGCCGCTGAGTAAACAGAGACTTGCCCAGCAGGGAACCAGCTGTTATGTTAGGAAGCCACTTCCCCAGGGCGGCAACTGCCCAGGTCCAAAGCCACGCCCATCATCTGGGCCCCGCCCACCTCTCTTCCCTCCCCGTTCCCTGTCACCCCATCCCAGCCCTGGCCTTCCCCAGGCTGACTCCCTGCAGCACCCCCTCCCTCCTGCACCCCCTAGTGGTAGGGCCACCCCCATCTGTGTGGACAATTTCCGGAAGGCCAAATTCTCCTGACTCCTCGTGGCTCTCAGTCACAGGACGCTTCTCCCAGGATTTGATGCTGGCTGTCTCCACATCCCGGGGGGGCCCTTCCTTCTGAATCTACAGAATAGCCCAGGGAATAACAGGGCAAGGAGCATGTGGGTGACCGCTGCCCAGACTGCATGAGGTTAACGGGTCATGTTTGAAGCAGATGCTTCTTTTGTCCTTTCTTAAAAAAAGTAAAGAAAATCTGGCAGCCCCAGCGCCAGTGGTTTTCAATGCACTGCCCTCTGACCTCCCTCCACAACCTGGCGTGGTCCCTCACGGACACTCGGTCCTTGGCAGAGGGGCCATGGAGGTGCCCTGGACCCTGTCTGTGTCTGTCCTCACCCCCTGGCCTTTCTTCTGCAACACTGTCTTCTGCTCCTCTGGGCTCAGTTCCCAGCCACCTTTCTCTTTTTCTATGTAGTCTCTCATCAGCAATCCTATTGATTTTAAGGTGTAGGGGCAGGGGAGAAAGAGAGAGAGAGAGAGTGAGAGAGAGAGAGAGAGAAACATCCATCAGTTGTCTCCCATACATGCCCCAGTCAAACCCACAGCCTAGGTATGTGCCCTGACCGGGAATTGAACCCATAACCTCTTAGTACACAGGATGACAGTCCAAGCAACTGAGTCACTAGGCCAGGGTGATTCTCACGACTTTAGATGTCACTTATATACTGAGTCCCAAACATGTGCCAGTAGCTGCGATGAGATGCCTCCCCTGTACCTGTACCTCCTGCAGGCACCTGCAGCCTCTCGCCCACCACCGACGCCGAGGGCTTGACTTTCCCCCCCACACCTGGTCCTGAGCTCCCCCATCTCCACCAACTGCAGCCCCAGCCACCCAGTTCCGCCAGCCAGAAACTCAAGGGTCATTATTAGGGTCCTCCCTTTCCTTCGTCGTCGTCATGGGCATCAGGTCCCCAGCCAGCCCCTCTGGCCCCACCAAATCCCTCCCATCTGCTCCCCCCACCTCATCTCCGCCACGCCAGCCCACCCCTCCGACATCTCCGCCCTGGCTGCATGCCAGTCTTCCTGCCTGCCTCCGCTTTGTCCACCCTCACAAGTTCACGGAGTCCCCTGCAGTTACAAGGCCTGAAGTCCCCGCAGAGGGTGGTGTGCCTGCCTCGCCAGCATCCCACATTCCAGCCCCAGGCTCCTCCGCCCACTGGGTGACCTCCCTTCTGCTCTGAGTGCCGGGCCAAGGGACAGGCTGCTGTAGGCGTGTTTGATAAGTGCCGAGCAGTCTTGGCAATGCTGCCTCTAGGCCGTTTATTCCATGAGTGAGTCTTTGTGGATAGAGGGCCCCCCTCCTCTCTGCCAGGCACCCCTGGAGACACTGGGGATACAGCAGAGAACTGAACAGGGCTGCTGTGGCTTTTGCAGGAGGAGAGAGGGGAGGGAAGCGGGGGAGTAGAATGAAGTGTATGAAGGACAGGAAGTAGGGACGGGGGGAGAGTCACCCTAAAGAGGGGACATTTGATCAGAGACTGGAACCCTGTGAGGGCATGATGTATAAACAAGAGTGCCTCTTATTTATCTCTCTCTTATTTATCCTCAGAAGATTCTAGAACATCTTTGGAGACTCAGCAGTAACTTGGAATTCTGAACTGAGGACATTCCTCTTAAGGAAACTTAAAAAAAAAAATCAATCGTTAATACCAAGGCAAAGTGCTTTTCTCCCCCAGGGAAATTGTGTTAGTCACATGCTAGCTTTTTCATTAGAAAAAAATAATGGGTTTTTGGAGAAGCAGAGAGAAGTTGGGGGGAGCCTGGAGGGGGCTGGAGCCGCCAGCTGCTGCACTCGCCAGGGGGGCCACCATCAGGGGCTGGCGCTGGGCACTCCGTGAAGCCCCCTCCGGGTTTGGGGACAAGAGGCGAAGCCAGTGCCCCTCCCCCGAGGGGTCTCAGATGCTGGACAAGGAGACTGGGGCCAGCCTGTGGCAGAATAGACATTAATAAAACGGGAGGCACGTCGCTGTTTTCCGAGCTCTTCACCCACCTCAGGGTGTTAAATGCTGTAGGACAGGTGGTGTTTCCCCCTTTTGAGGATGTGGGATTTGAGCCCAGCTGCTCAGGAGCTGGACAAGCATTTCTCATTTCCACACGGGTTCCTGGGAGGTGCCCACTTGCAGGTTTCTTAATGAAAGAGGGGCTGAGAGGAAAGACTAATAAGGCAGGTAGAGAGGGTGGGGCCTAGAGCAGGAGCAGGGGGAGGGACCTAGAAGGGGGCAGTGGGAGGGGCCTAGAGCAGGAGCAGGGGGAGAGACCTAGAAGGGACAGTAGGGGGCGCCTAGAGCAGGAGCCGGGTAAGGGGAGGGAAAGGCAGGGCTCAGACAGTGAAGCCCAGAAATGGATGGCCATTCCACCGTCCTGTGTCCATAGCTTCCAGAACCATTCCCAGTCTTGTCTTGAATTCGTGGTCTTAACCTTTCTGAAGAGTATAGATTAGTTCTTTTGCAGAATGCCCCTCAATTTGGACTGTCTGAGGTGTCCTCCTGGTCGGGTTTAGGCCACGCATTTTTGGCATTTTTGTCCAATGCATTTTATTGGGAGGCTCGTGGTGAACACTTGTTCCGTCCTGGGGATGCTCACTTTGTTTTAGGCGGTGCTCAGCAGCAGGCTCCACTGCCAAGTTGCTGATGTCCCCTTCGGAATTACTGAGTGTCTATGGGAGAGACTTTGAGATCAGGGGAGTGTACTCTTACTCTTCACACTTTCCCCCATTCCTTTCAGCATTCACGAAAGATTCTCCACGGTTGCCAGACGGTGATTTTTCTCATCATTCCTTCTGCATTCCGTGGCTGACTCCCCATGGGAAGCAAGAGTTCTGCCTGTGTTTTGACGTACGGGTTTCTATCAGTGTGGATTCCTGGGTCCTGACTTTAGCCGAAGGGTTGCAGTTCTTTACTGTGACCATTTATTTTCATGCTCAAATGATCCCCGATAAGGCCAGTGGGAGCCCCTTCAAAGTGGCTCTATGTTCTTTTGATAAGTCCCTACGTCAAAAGAAAACAAACCCCCAAACCACGTCCTTGCTCTCTGGCCCATCAAGACGTTCTTGGCTCTTCTTGCCCTTTCCCTGCCTCTGTCCTGGGTTCAGCCATTTCTGCCTGGCTCCTTTTGGTGGAGAATGACATGCAGGCACCCGTATCGCTGCTGCTGGAGTGTCGTTGCTGCCGGCCCCGTCCGTGGGTAGGGCCAGGGGATATATGCGTGCACATGAACGCGGACAAACGTGTCTGTGCAAGGAACGCACGTGACACCCACGATCCCAGCATCCCCATACTCACGCCTCGGCGAATGTGTGTCGGTCCCAGTCTATCCATAGTGATGGCCCAGGTGTGTATCACTCATATCAACCCCTCACAGACACGCCCCCCAACCCCGGGGGAGGAAAGCTGTGGCTAGAGCAGCCCTGTGGTCCCTGTCATGTTTACCAAATGCGCTTTGGCAAACCCATCACGGGACTTTGAGGAACGCGATGTATTCCCCGCAGGCCCTGGAGTGTGCACAGCACCTGGAGGGTCACGTGGCTGAAGGCGTGGGCAGACACAGAAAGAGACTGCGGGCGCGGAGCTCTGCGTTTATAGGGCCCAGGGTAGGGTGTCTCTGGTTTCAAGGGTTCACTCCTTACAGGGTGATTTGAAGCGGAAGAGCTGGAATTAGGGCAGGAGAAGAGAGAAGTGAGACCATAGGTCCCCCAGGGCTTTCCGGAAGAGGAACCTTTACGGGTGGCGCGGCCTTGTTTTCCGTCCGGTTGCGTTGCTAGTGGCTGCGTCGTCGCGCAGTTGGCAGTGCGTTCGTCCAAGACGGGTGTCTTCTGACATGAGTCTCGGCGATCAGAACGGCGATGCCGGGCGCTTTCACTATGCTCACCTCTCCCCTTGCATGTGGGCTGGACTGAGCGGCTCCTGCTAGTGAACAGAATAGGGCAGAAGGGATGAGATGTCACTTCAGAATTTCGGTTATAACGAGACCGTGGCTTCTGTAGCACACGGGTCTTGCGTTTGTCACTCTGATGGAGGTCGCCTGCCAGGCTACGAAAGGCCCATGTGGCAAGGAACAGCGGGAGGCACTGGGCCGGCGACCCTTAAGAAGATCTGGATCTCGCTGACAACCATGTGGGAGCTCAGAAAAGGATCGCCCCCAATGTCATTCCTCCAGAGGAGACCACAGCCCCACCCCTAGCCGGATTGAGTCCTTACGCCCAAGAGACCCACGGCGCAATGCACCCCACTAAGCCACACCCCTTGCCTGGCCCACGGAAACTGGGAGACCATAAATGTTGGTTGTTTCAAGCCATTAAGTTTTGGGACACGTTGTAATGTTCAGCAATCGATAGCTAACACAATGTGTTATATACACCACGTGTGCGTGTGTATGGGTGTGGAGAGAGGAACCACACGCACCTGTATCAGTTTTTATACCTATCCTGTATCTCTGCATATTACAAACCATGTCTTCCTACAGATAATTTCATTTTCAACCCAAAGCTACCAGGATTCATTCTAAACCCCACTCCCTCACTTTCACCATTAAAAAAAATAGTTACTTATTTATTCTTTTAGACAGAGGGAAAAGGAGGGAGAAAGAGAGGGAGAAAAACATCAATGCGAGAAAAATCAATCAGTTGCCCCCCATCGGGCCCCAATCTGGGACCGAAGCCATAACTCGGGCATGTGCCCTGACCGGGAATTGAACCAGCGACACTTTGCTTTGCCAGTCGAGGCCCAACCCACTGAGCCACACCAGTCAGGGCGGCTTCCACCATTTGTAACTTCCTGTCTTCAACAGTGAGGAAACCCCAGCTCCCCTCATCCACAATATATTGATTTATGTGTTCAGTCTTGGACTATGAGGCTGCGATCCTATGTCTCTGAAAAAGTAGCCTTTCCAAGGAAGTTCAATGTTGATTCAGAGTTCTTGTCTTTGGTCAAATGCATATAGTCCAGATACTTTGAAATTTGTTCCTGCCCCCCCCCAAAAAAATAAAAAAGGATGCTCTCCCAGCTTTTCTGGGAAGTGAGGAGTGAAATGCGAAAGGGTAAGCACATTTTCTTCCCAGACAGAAAATGCCCTGATTGCTAGAACATTCCATAAAGAAGGGTTGGGTGGGGGCTTCAGAGGCTCACAGTTCTGCATGCTCCCCTCTGGGCTGACGGCTGCTCTTTCTCTCTCAGGAAATTATTTTGGAGAGAAAAGTGTGTGGTGTTGCTTTGTGAAGGCCCGGGGAAGGTTTTGGATTATGATCATTCCTGTTATGCCAAAGGAAGCCAAGTGACTGGCTGACTCTGACGTCTCCCCAGAAAGGCTGGGTTTGGGTGGGGCTCGCAGGGTCTTCCGGGAGGATGGGAACCCGGCTGGGACCGTCTGTGCACGCTGGCACCAGGGACAGGACTGTCTGAGGGGACGAGAGGTGGCTTCTGTCCTTGCCGTGACCTCATTGGGGAGGGTCTCTGTGACACTGGGTCCCCACCGCCACCGTCCTTAGAGGAGGCGCCCACGGAGACCAGGCAGACCCAGGCCAGCGCTGCCGCCCAGGTGGGTGGGGACAGCGGGCAGGCGTCTCCTCAGATGCTCTTGGGTGAACTCTCTGTAAATCACATATGCACTGGAGAAAAGTGAAAGGATGAACCCCGAGGACGGCTCGGGAAGACGCGGCCCTAATCTCCACTTCTCTCTCTTCCAGGGACAGAAAGCTTGGGTAGAAAAAACCTTTTGCAAGCGGGAATGTATCTTTGTCATTCCCAGCACTAAAGACCCGAACAGGTAAACCGGAAGCCATAATTGACACGTCATCCAAACCCACACTTGTCCACCAGTTACCAGCAACTATTCTTTTTTTATGTTTTTTTTTTAAATCCTCACCTGAGGGTATATTCCTTGATTTTAGAGAAAGAGGAAGGGAGAGAGGAACTTTGATCAGTTGCCTCTCATACACGCCCCGACTGGGGATCAAACCTGCAACCTAGGGATGCACCCTGAGTGGGAATCGAACCTATAACCTTTTGGTGTACAGGACGATGCTCCAGCCCACTGAGCCACCTGGCCAGAGCACCAGCAACTATTCTTCTAGTGTCTGGGCTGGGGGAGCCAAGCAGGATGGCCAGGATCCATCCTCATGGGAGTCATTAGCCAGGGAGTTACTTGGGCCTTAACAGAGTAAGTTCCTCTGTTAAGATACAAATAGGCCGCTATCCGCTGCCATATCTGCCTCTCACCCAGATGTGAACTCTCACACCCAGGTGGGCCCTCGATCTCTTAGTGAGCTCTCGACATATTTCCAGGGCAACATTGTTAGAGTTTCATAATGTTATTCCGATGATGCATTACAGAATTGTGCACCTGAACCCAATGCCATTTTAAACATATTAGTTGCTTTTCCTCTTCTTTGCTTTCAGGTGTTGCTGTGGCCAGCTCACCAACCTGCATATTCCCCCTCTGCCCAGTGTGACATCCGGCAAAAATGGGGAGGAAAACAAAGAGGTGGAGAGCCAGCCCGAGAAATGGTCCGTGGGCAAACACACGCAGAGCTACCCGACAGACTCCTACGGGACGCTCGAGTTCCAGGGTGGCGGGTACTCCAACAAAGCCATGGTGAGAGAGGGCTGAGCCCCGTGCCTCCCAGAATCCCTGGCGGCAGGTGCCTGGGTCTTTTTTCAGGGGTGCGGCTGTCTTCCTAGATATTTCACAGCAAAGGCACGTAGTAGAGCTGCACGCTCAGCATTTAATCTTTTTTTATTGATTGATTTTAGAGTGAGAGGGAGAGGAAGAAACATCAATTTGTTGTTCCACTCACCCATGCATTCATTGGTTGGTTCTTGTATGTGCCCTGACCAGGGACTGAACCTGCAACCTTGGTGTGTCAGGAAGATGCTCCAACCAGCTGAGCTCCTCGGCCAGGACTCGCTCGGTGTTTTAGCCGTGAGAGTCATACACGGCCCACTGTTACAGAGAATGCGCAGTGTCGGTAAATCCATACCAAGTTTGAGAGCCCGCGGGTCACGCTTTAGCCCAGTTCTGCAGACTTATCCATCATCCCGTCTCCGGTGAAGAGAGAGAAATTGCGTTATTTGGTTTTTGGTGTCGTCTGCATTTTTTTTTTGTTTGTTTGTTTCTTTTGTCTGTGTGGACCTTCAACCCGCCCGCAATGGGTTAGGAGCTGGAAACATTCCCCCAAAGTCCGTCCACAGCCTCCCCGGCCGCATCTGGCCGGCCAAGAACTGCATAGACTTTCACCCTGGCACGTGAATAGGGAGGCCCCGCCTTTCCGCTGAGCCCCGCCGGAGAGGGGAGGCGCCCACACTGCAATCCCTGTAGGCACACCCTGAATAACGCACCCACGTGCCCCACTACATATTGGCTTGGAACAGAGAAGCAGTGCATAGGGGTCAAGGCCTTTACCTCCTCTTCACCTTGAGGGGGAGGTCAAGTCCATCGACTAACGCCAATGACCCCCACTTCCATCTCCCACTCAGTGTGGTCCGTAGGCCACTCCCTCAACAGCATCCTGTCCAGCCTCTGGGTTCCTGGTTCTAGGTGAGCCAGCTTTGGAGTTGAATCCTTCGAGATTAGGGTTGCCAGGTAAAATACGGATACCCAGTTATATCTGAATTTCAGATGAATGATGGATAACTTTTTTAGTATAAGTATGTTCCAAATCTTGCACGAGGCGTGCTTATACTAAAACATAATTTGCTGTTCACATAAAATTCAAATTTGGCCCTGGCTGGTGTGGCTCAGGGTACTGAGTGCCGGCCTATGAACCAAAGGGTTGCCAGTTCGATTCCCAGTCAGGGCACATGCCTGGGTTGTGGGCCAGGTCCCCAGCTGGGGGTACGTGAGAGGCAACCACACACTGATGTTTCTCTCCCACTCTTTTTCCCTTGCTTCCTTCTCTCTAAAAAGAAATAAATAAAATCCCTAAAATAAAAATAAAATTCAAATTTGACTGGGCGGCCTGTAGTTCACTTGGTAAATCTGGCAACCCCTCCGAAGTTTCCTTCCACAGGCTCACGCGGAGGCCCCAGAACCTGAGGGACAGAAAGCCGGACAGCTCTTGCTTGGACAGGCGCTGTGGCCTTGTCCCACTGTGACACGGGAGGCCAAACCAAGGCTGGGTGCTGAACGTCAACACACACTCTCTTGCAGTATATCCGCGTGTCCTATGACACCAAGCCCGATTCGCTGCTGCATCTCATGGTGAAAGACTGGCAGCTGGAGCTGCCCAAGCTCCTGATATCTGTGCACGGAGGCCTCCAGAACTTTGAGATGCAGCCCAAGCTGAAGCAGGTGTTCGGGAGAGGCCTGATCAAGGCCGCCATGACCACCGGGGCCTGGATCTTCACGGGGGGCGTCAGCACCGGTAAGAGCAGACCCAGAACTCCTGGCCCCCAAAGAGCTTTGCAGTAATTGGGATTGAAAAACAAAAGGTATTGCATCTTGGTCATATTTATGACAGGAGTGAAGTCTTTATTCAGGAGGTTTTTTTTTTTTAAATTTTGGTGTGATTGTTGCAATGGTCAACATTTCCGGTACCCACCATGCATGCCGTTCCTTGAACAGAGCCCTGTATGAACCTCACTTTCATTGAGGTTCTTGACTGTCCTTTCTCTAGCATATGGGAGAAGAAAGTGAGGCACAGAGAGGCTGAAGGACATGCCGGGCAGTCTGGCTGTCAACTTTAGCTGAACGCAGCCAGGAAGTGCCAGAGAGACCCAGTGACTTCCATGCTTGGAGACCTGTAAAGGGAACCCCTCCACAGCCAGTTTGGTTTTGTTTTTGTTGAGTTTTGAGAGAGAAGAAGGGAGAGAGAAACATCGATTAGGTGCCTCTCGCATCCTCCCCAAATGGGGGTTGAATCCGCAACCTAGGCATGTGCCCTGACCGAGGATCGAACCCACAGCCTTTTGGTGTATGGGATGATGCTCCAACAAACTGAGCCACCCGGCCAGGGCCAGTGCACTTTCTTTTGAAGATGAAGATCATTATATCTCAACGCTGTTCCATGGGGAAAGGAGTGGCTCAGAGAAGGGGTCCCTAAAGTTCACAAATAGTGAGATGCTGGGAGGTAAAGGACCTAAAAAATGTGACTTCTGACTGCTCCCAGGTGTCATCAGCCACGTTGGGGATGCCTTGAAAGACCACTCCTCCAAGTCCAGAGGCCGGGTCTGTGCTATAGGAATCGCTCCCTGGGGCATCGTGGAGAATAAGGAAGACCTGGTTGGAAAGGATGTAAGGGCTTTGTCCTCAGACATGGGCGATTTGTCAAAATCAGTCTTTATTTTGAGATAATTGTAGATTCCCTTCTCCCTCTGGAATAAGAAAGAGAGGTCCCATATACCCTTTCCTGAAAGGTAACATCTTACAAAACTATGGCCCAATATCACGATCAGGGTCCTGACATACATGCAATCAAGATACACGGGTGGTTTTGTCACCCCTACCCTCCCCTGCCCCATGTTGCCCTTGGACATCCACACCTAATTCCCTCCCGCCCCCTGGTAACCACCATCTGCCCCTACCTCTAATTTTACCACTTTAAAAATGGCATGTAAACGGATCACATGGCATGCAACCTTTGAGGACCGGCTTTTTCACTCTACAATAATTCTCTGGAGATCCAGATCGTTTGCGTATATCAGCATTTTGAGGTTTTCAGTTGGCTCTTACCAATAAACCTGCCACAAACATTTATAGACAGAACTTTGCACTAACGTAAGTTTTCATTTCTCTGTGATCGATGCCCCACAGTACAATTTTTGGGTTGCTATTATCCAAAATAATTTAATCATTTCTCATTTAAGATAGAAATTTGCAAAAAAAAAAATCCTTCCTTTGGGAGAATAAGAAAGGGTAAGAAAGAAAGGCACAGGGAGAGGAAGCGGTTGCTGCGTGCGTAAGCACGCTTGCCCCCCCTGCTGGTGCCCCGCTCTGATTTGCGCTGCGCATTTCGTCAGGTGACCCGAGCCTACCAGACCATGTCCAACCCCCTCAGCAAGCTCTCCGTGCTCAACAATTCCCACACCCACTTCATCCTGGCCGACAACGGCACCCTGGGCAAGTATGGTGCCGAGGGGAAGCTCCGGAGGCAGCTGGAGAAGCACATCTCTCTGCAGAAGATCAACACCAGTAAGTTCTGGCGAAGGCCAAGGACAGTGGGCCACCAGAGGGAAACCGCCCCCGGGGGTGTTTAAAGCCTTAACCTTGATTCCTGGTAGAGCAGCGGAAGACAGCTTGCCTCGAGCCTTTTCCTGAGCCACCTACAAAGCGCACCCCACTGAGCTGTGTCCGGAGGCTTTGCCCCAAGATCAACCAGGAGGGTTGATGCAAGAAACACCTCTGCAGCGGTTGCCACGGTGATGGCAACTGCCTGCCACGTTGGCCAATGGTTCTGGTTCCCTAGAGTTGCTATAGTTATCTTTTTAACGCTTGAACAAAAACGTTTCTCAAAGACTGAGTATGGTTTCCTCCATCCTCTGAGTGTTGTGTGATCCCTCGATTGAATAGCTCCAGCTCTGGTCTGTCAGCCAGACCAGGGCGGGCCAGGGGGTGCAAGCCTGGGGGAGGATGCCAAGGTCAAGTTAGAGGGGAAGGAATGGTCCTCAGCCAGACACAGTGATAACAACAACCCATTAGAGTGAAAATAACCGGGGTAACCTCTTGGAACATGCTCCTACTCCAGTGACTTTTATAGTTGAACAGTGACTTTTAGTGATTTGGTAGATCACCAAAAAGTGATCTTCGAGAGTATTTTGTCTTTACCACGACTGGTGTGATTTTTGTGAACAAAAACCTGGAATTGATCATTATGAAGCGCAATTAAAGGGACTGTCTTCCCAGTGATTAGAGGGGAGAGGGCCTGCTACGCAAAGTTGTGGATTTCCGGGGATCCGCTCTCCATTGATAAATCGGCTGGTGATGGAATTTTTTGTTCTCCTGTGTTTTCTTTTTTCTGGACTTGTAAGTTTCACACCGCCCGCCTTTGCCTGGCCACGTGACCGATGGGCTTCCCTTTGTCATCCTTTGCCTAGGGCTCTGAGTGGGGCAGGGACAGCAAAGGGGCGCTCAGCTGTCACCTCTCACAGCACGGAGCTTCGGGGAGTCCAGGCTAAACCATGAAGAATTCATTCCACTCCATTTCTAGAAATGAAGGGGATTCGGCCACCGCACTCCTGAATGTCTGAAATGCTAAGCCTTGCTTGGGTTGGGGACCTCAGAGGCAGGGTCCAGGTCTTCTTGGTTCATTTTTCCAGTTTCTCTTAGGCAGGGCCGGGCCCAAAGCAGACCCTGACACACACGTTTGCTAAAATGAACTGAACCGAGATTATTCTGGTAAGAGTTGTTCAAAATACGTAGAAGTTCCTGACTGCAGAAAGGCGTCACGGAAGCAAACCAGAAGCTCTGAATTCCCCCGCTTGAAACTCTTAGCTCTCGCTCTGGCCCACCCGCGTGGTTCAGCTGGTTGCCCCGCAAAGTGAAAGGTCGCCGTTCGGTTCCTGCTCGGGGCACCGGAGTCTGGGTTGCAGGTTCAGTCACCCGTGAGAGACAACCAATTGATGTTTCTCTCCCTTTCTCCCTCCCTCTCTCTAAAAAATAAATAAATAAGTATTTTTTAAAGAAGAAATCCTTAGATCTCCTAACATATGCTGGCAGATGTCATCCAAAGGCCTTCTGAACAGTGAGACCAAGGACAGTCTTCCCACTCAGCATTGGTGGATGGCAGTCAGATAACTCCCACGACGTCTGGTGACAGGTGCTCAGAATACAAGGTCACAGCCAGGCTGGGGTAAAACTGTGAATGAGGCTCATTTGTCTCTGCTGCCCTTCCATCGTCCGAGCCCCAGGTTCTTTGGACCCTCCTGCTGCCTCCGACCTCCCAGAGCCCACCCGCCCTGCCAGCTCTGACACCAATGTCCGCTTGCTCCTACCTTTGTCCCTGGAGAGCCCTGTGGTCTGCTGGAGATGGGGGGAGGACCCTCAGGGGCTAACGTCAGTCTATGGGTTTGCCCTCCCTGGGCTCACTGCCTGTTTCAGATGCCGGAGGCAGAAACAACTACAGAACTGACCATACTGACAAGCCACTTAAGGTTTACAAAGTACCTGAATGTCCAAACAGTTTCTTATACTCATATTTAATGCCCCTTTAGGAGACAAAAGGGCAGGGTGATGATACACCTTTAACATATGTTCGCTTAGGGCCCATGGTGGCTTGGTCCTATGAGTAGTGCATGAGGCCAGGAGGGTAAACTGAGCTCTTTTATTGCTGGTCCAGTGCCTTTCACTGTATCATTCCTTTTAGTTTTTTTAGAAATTTTATTTATTTATTTTTAGAGAAAGGAGAAGGGAGGGAGAAAGGGAAGGAGCAGTTGCCTCTCATATGCACCTGGACTGGGGGCCGAACCTGCAACCAGGCATGTGCGCTGACTGGGAATCGAAGCTGTGGCCTTTCGCTTTGCAGGACAATGCCCAACCGACTGAGCCACACCAGCCAGGGCCACTGTGTCGGACCTTGGGGCAGGGCAGCAAGGGAGGCCTTTTTCCAGCTGAGAGAACCTTCCGGTGTCTCTCACCGTGAAGCAGCCCGCATGCAAGCTGGGCTGTGCAGGGAGCTCCACCCCAGAGGATTCAGAAAGGTCGTGGGGTTAAGTCTCTGTTTTTTCCAACACGGCCACAATGCGGGGTTTGAATACAAGAATGAGAAACACCACCATCGGGTCTCTCGGTGAGCATGCGCACCCGCCGCCACATCCGTCCGGTTGTCAGTCGGTAACCTGGGACGTTCAGACGAGCAGCGACTGGAGCTGGGACGCGGGCCTGAGGATGAGCCGAGCACGGTGTATGTTGCAGGGCTGGGCCAGGGCGTGCCCGTCGTGGGCCTCGTGGTGGAAGGCGGCCCTAACGTCTTCTCCATCGTCCTGGAATATCTCCGCGAGGAGCCTCCGGTCCCCGTGGTGGTCTGCGACGGAAGTGGACGCGCCGCGGACATTCTGTCTTTCGCGCACAAATACTGTGAGGAAGGAGGGTAGGATTTCCGACCTATCCCCAGGGGTGGGGTTTTAGCTACCTTGCCGGGTTAGGCCCAGAAGGAAACCTTAGCCATTCCAAAAACGTTAAATAAGGAAGATGCACGCGATTCTCCTGTTTCCTGAGTTCAGAAGGAGAAGGAGCCCTCAAGACCTGCGATGTTTCTTACAGAATTCCTTCTCTGGGGCACACGCTCTCTCCCAGCTTCATTTTCCCTTATAAGGTTTGCAACAAGCCCGGAATGTAGGACGAATGTGAACTCAGTTTCACACTCTGCTTCCCTTTCGTCTGCTGTCCCGGGATCCCCTCCAATGGAAAAGTTTCCTACCAAAGACACCAGATGGACCTAGAGATGTCAGATTGATTCCCGCTCACCGACTTAACTTGTGCTGTCTTCCTCTCTTTGGCGTTTCCTTCAAACAGGGTACTAAATGAGTCCCTCAGGGACCAGCTCCTGGTCACCATGCAGAAAACATTTAATTACAGCAAGACGCAGTCACTTCAGCTGTTTGCAATTATAATGGAGTGCATGAAGAAGAAAGAGCTCGTAAGTGTTTTGAGCATACTTCCGAGCCAGCTCCACTGAGAGAATCGTGTTTCCTTCCTAATCCTGCCCATGTGTGCCTGACGGGGTGGTTCACGTCTCAGCTCACCTTTTCCAAAAGATGGCGTGCAAATCCATACCAAACTGGCTGTTACGTCCACGTGACAGCAGCTGCGTGAGCTCGCACGGTCCAGTGACCCAGGTGCGTTCAGACCTCAGTTGAGGTTAGGTGACGTCACGCTACGTCACGCCAACTCTAAGGTGCACAATATTAATCGGATCTAAAGATCTGAGGACCGACGCACACCACTCTTTTAGGTGAGCTTGTAAAATCCTATCCCATCACTTTCCAAATACAGTAGAGGCATACCTAACAGATAGCGTGGGTTCAGTTCCCGACCACCTCAATGAAGCGAGTTGTAATCTTTTTGCTGGTGGAGGATCTTACCTTCAATTCGTGTAACAAAAAAATGCAGTATCTGTGAAGAGCAATAGAGCAAAGCATAATTAAACGAGATGTGCCTGTAATTATTCCCCACTCGTTTTGCCTCCTTAATGATTCTCGTAAGGGGTAGGCACCCTCATTACATACAGAAGGTAGCCTCTTCAAAATTCTACAAATTTCCTATAAATACGGGCATACTTCAGAGATATTGAAGGTTGGGTTTCAGACCACGATGGTAAAGCAAATATTGCAATAAAGCAAGTCACGCAAATTTCCCCCCCATGCATAATAAAAGTCCCGTTCACGCTATATTGACGTCTATTAAATGTGCAATAGCATTATGTCTAAAAAAATCAATGTGCATGCTTCAGTTAAAAAATACTTAATTGCTAACAAATGCTAACCACCATCCAAGGCATCTGTGAGCTGTCTGTCATCGTTTAGCTGTTGGAAGTTCTTGCCTTCGATTTGTAAACTTGATACCTGCAAAACACAATAAAATGAGGTAGGCCCGGGCTGCTGTGGCTCAGTGGCTTGAACGCCGGCCTGTGAACCAAAAGGTCGTTGGTTCGATTCCTGGTCAGGACACATGCCTGGGTTGCGGGCTGGGTCTCAGTAGTGGGCACACCAGAGGCAGCCTCACACTGATGTTTCTCTCCCTCTCTTCCTCTCTCTTTAAAAATAAATAAGTAAAAATCTTTTTAAAAAATGAAGTAGGCTTGTATAACAAGTCTGAGTAGAAATGATTTTGTCATCTCCCATAGCAATTTAGATATTGGCGTGCAGAACCAGAATGAGCAGATGGGATAATAAAATAAAATCCAGGCAAGGGCTCAGAGTTGGGTCGAGCGATGCTATCACTTCTGGAAGCCAGACGGTTTAAATGGTTTTGCTCTCAGAATCATTGCGTGTTAGTCCTTGTGATCCTCTTAAAAATCCCCCTGCCCTGGCCGGGTTGTTCAGTTGGTTGGAGCGTTGTCCAGTGCACCAAAAGTTTGTGGGTTCAACCCTAGTCAGGGCGCCAATGGGGGACAACTGATCCATCTCTCTCTCTCACATCGATGTTTCTCTCTCTCTTTCTCTCTCCCCCACTTCTTCTCTCTGAAAAAAATCAATAAACATATCCTTGGTTGAGGATTAAAAAGACAACCCAATTCCCCCCTTGTATTCAACTTCTTTTTTTCTAATTTTATTTATCTTTAGAGAGGAAGGGAGGGAGAGAGAGGGAGAGAAACATCAATGCATGGGTGCCCCTCATGCACCCCCCATCTGGCACCCGGTGGCAACCCAGGCATGTGTCCTGACTGGGAATCGAACCGGTGACCCTCTGGTTTGCAAGCCTGCACTCAATTCACTGAGCCACACCAGCCAGGGCTCAACTGCTCTTTACTCAGTGCTTTCACAATCAACCTATTTCCAGGTCACCGTGTTTAGAATGGGAGCCGAGGGGCAGCAAGACATGGAGATGGCGATTTTAACTGCCCTGCTGAAAGGTGAGCTGTGGGGAGATGGTGCCTCCTGTC
Source organism: Trachops cirrhosus (assembly GCA_028533065.1). Classification (NCBI taxonomy): domain Eukaryota; kingdom Metazoa; phylum Chordata; class Mammalia; order Chiroptera; family Phyllostomidae; genus Trachops; species Trachops cirrhosus. The sequence goes on from CM052550.1 coordinate 50,256,959, forward strand.
CTTTCAAGTAATCCGCCCCCTTCTCCTGTTGGTGGTGGAGCCCCGAGCCAGCCAGCTGCCTAGACTCATCTCAGTAGGGAGCCAACTGAGGTAGAACGACAGGGGTCCTCAATAGGGGTGCTGTCAGCCATGGACCGTGACAGCTGAAGTCAGAACCAGTTTTCATCTGCAACCCGTGCATGAAGGGTTTCCACTCACAGAGAGTAAACACCAAATGGGTTTCCTCCCCGCACCCCAATCACCGCATCCTGCAGTGTCTTGTCCAATTTCCCCGCTCTTCTCCTAATGACAGGCTGGCTGCAATCTGACCACTCCTGGGGTGGCTCGGGGATAGGCACTTCCTGCCTGCCTCCTGGCTCTGCTGGGACAATGACAAACAGCAGGAGAGAGGAGAGGGCGTCACCAGTCCGGCTGTGCTGGGCTGGTGCTCTGTGCAGCTGCACGGTAGTGCTCTCTCAGGCTGCCCTCATCTCCAGTCTGGGGGCACAGCACCCACTAACCTGTCCTGGCGGAGGCCTGACTGTCCCAAGTCCAGATAAGGGTCCCAGAGTCCCTGGGTTGCCTCCAGCCTCCTCCCGGGCAGCCCCTTGAGAAAATGGAGTTCTTAGCTTTGGTGCCTGGGTGGTCCCTCCGGGGCACAAGAAAAGGCAGCGATGCTTAGTTCCAGCCAGGAACCCTGGGTGGTCCAGGCCTGGAGAGAATCACCTGCTTTCTTGCCTTTCCAGGAACGAACGCATCAGCTCCGGACCAGCTGAGCCTGGCACTGGCTTGGAACCGCGTGGACATAGCGAGAAGCCAGATCTTTGTCTTCGGGCCCCACTGGCCGGTGAAACTGTTTTCTGATTCACACCATTTCTCCTGACTTTGTTCAGATGCTTCTTCTTTAGTCGGTGCTCCCCTTGGGACTCCCCGGGTCTCAGTAAATGATCTGGGGGGTTCTGATGATTCAACGCTCGATCCTCTAGGATTATTAGGAGATATTGTTGTTATTTAACATCAAAGAACCAGGAGGAAGTTAGAGCTACCAGCGCTAATCACAGACTCAAACCAGTGCTCTTGAAGAAATTATCACTAAATATTTTAGCATGGCAGGTGAAAGTGGGTTTTTACCCTTTTATTTATTTATTTTAAAGATCGCATTTATTTATTTCTAGATAGAAGGGAAATGAGAGAGAAAGAGAGGGAGAGGAACACTTATTGGTTGCCTCTTGCATGCCCCCGACTGGGGACCTGGCCTACAACCTAGGCATGTGCCCTGACCGGGAATTGAACTGGCGATCTCTCGGTTCCAAGGCCAGCACTCAATCCACTGAGCCACACCAGCCCCGACAAAGGTTTTACCCTTTTAAACAAAAGAGAAAAATAGCTCCTTAAAATTAAATACAATGATTGCACTGAGGGCATGGAGTTTTCAAACTCTGTTTCATGAAACCCTGGAGGCCCCGAGGACTCTGTGTAAGTGTATTCACGTTTGCACGAGTGCTAACGTGCACGTGTGTGCGTGTGTGTGTCTTCTCCATTCTGCTTGCTGTGGATGCAGCCCCTGGGCAGCCTGGCCCCCCCAGTGGAGAGCAAGGTCATGGAGAAGGACAAGAAGCCACCCACGGCAACCACCAAGGGGGGCAGAGGGAAAGGAAAAGGCAAGAAGAAGGGGAAGGTGAAAGAGGAGGTGGAGGAAGAGACGGACCCCCGGAAGATCGAGCTGCTGAACTGGGTATGCGGGGAGTCTCTGCTCCCGTGTCTGGGGATCCTCCAGTTCTGGAGGTCTGTACCCTCTCCCTCGAAGGGAAGGGGCACCTGGGTTCCTCGACTCCAGCCCCACCCGGGGCCCTGGCTCCCAGGAGGCCACGGGAAGGCATTGACGAGATCGCCCCTGTGTCACCTGTGCTGGGGTGCAGCTGTCAGGTTGTCCTGCTTTGGGGGCATAAAGCACTCACAGAGGAGGCTGGGTCAGTCATCAGGCTCAACAGCGGGTCTCTGCCCCGCAGATGTGCAGGTGCTCCAGGGGGGAGAACTCGGGCAATACCCCAACTGCAACCGAGCAAAACACGAGGCCTGGGACTGGGTGGAGGGGGGGCTGACAGGACCCACATCCGGCCTTGTCACCGGCAGGACACAGGCCAGGCAGGACTCCGGGCCTCTGCGGTGACAGGTGGCTGGCACGGTCACTGTCGCTCACGCTGGTGGCACACCGCACGCCCTCTCGGTCCCACCTGGCTGCCACACAGGGGACGTTAAGTCAAGGAAACAAACTCTGCCCAGCCAGCCTTCACGTTATACCCAGGGCTGCAGGTGCTGTCACGCCTGAGGACAGAGACGTAAATACGAAATCATGGTAAATAAAACAGTGCAATCTACCACCTCAGAAACCATTGTTTGTGGAGGTGGGAGCTTGGAGATTCTAGCACCGATCGCAATTTTATTTAGAAAAGAATGCAACTCATGTGGTTTTCTTTCTCATGTTTATATTACAAGAAAAGCGAATAAACTATCTTAATTAAAAACAAAACTGGAAACTGGAGAGGGCAGTGGCAGTTTGGCTGTAATTTTGCATCGTCCTCAGCTTGTTTTAAGAAAGGAGAAAATCACTTCTTTTTCTCTCTACTTTTAAAAAGATTTTATTTATTTATTTTTAGAGAGAGGAAAAGAGGGAGAGAAGCATCAGTGTGTGGTTGCCTCTCGAGCGCCCCCTACTGGGGGCCTGGCCCACAACCCAGGCATGTGCCTTGACTGGGAATCGAACTGGCGACCCTTTGGCCTGCAGGCCGGCACTCAATCCACTGAGCCAGAGCCTTTCCCCCTTTTTATCAAACCTGGATGGTTGGTCTGACATATACCAGCAGGCCAAACTGATGGGAAAGGGGACGGGAGATCGGTGTGTTTACTGATGACAGAGAGCAGAGAGAGCCTGTTCAGAAAACTCTAGAATCTGGGGGGGAGGTGTCAGAATACGCTCTGGGGGATGTTTCCAACCTGCCTCCTGCCTCGTGCCCCCCCAAGAGCACACTCCCAGGCTCCCCTCCTCCCTCGCGCAGGTGAACGCTTTGGAACAAGCCATGCTGGACGCCTTGGTCTTGGATCGCGTGGACTTTGTGAAGCTCCTGATTGAAAACGGAGTCGACATGCAGCACTTCCTCACCATCCCGAGGCTGGAGGAGCTTTACAACACCGTGAGTGGCCAGGAGGGGGCGCCGAGGGGAGCCCTGGGCACACTGACCGCTGCTGCGCGGTGCCCAGAGGGGCCTGGAACTGTTGAAAAACCACTTCAGTGGGAGGGTCCCCGTTTAATGGCAGGCAGGTATCCTACTTATTTATTTATTGTTTTTATAGTTTTTAAAATCCCAGGGTAGGCTTTTGCTCCCTGGAAACCAGAGTTAACATGGCTGAACGCTTGCCTTTCAGAGGCTGGGTCCACCGAACACCCTGCATTTGCTGGTCAGGGATGTTAAAAAGGTCAGTCTTACATTTCATTATCCTTACCTACCGGCTTCTTTCCATAACGTGTTTTTTAAACATTTATTTTCCAATTAGAGTTGACAAACAGCATTGTATTAGTTTCGGGTGTACAATATAGTGATTAGGCATTTGTATACCCTACAGACTGATCCCCCCGATAAGTCCAGCGCCCGCCTGACCCCGTGCAGGGTTAGGGCAATATTACTGGCTGTATTCCCTGTGCCGTGCTCTACGATCCCGTGACTGCTTTTCTAATTTGGACTGCTCGGGAGGACATTTTACAGAACAACTTTTAAATTTCTAAAATGTATGCTCCTCTTATTGGCGGCCTAAGAAATAATGAACCCCTCTCTTCATGAAAAGAATTCATTTACAATCCAAAAAAAATCATCCTTTTTAAGTTTGAGGCTCCTCCTCTCACAGGATAGGTTGAAAGAGTGATGAGGGGCGGGCCCCTCAGCCCTGGCCAGGGCGTCAGCCAGGGGAGGGCCCACCTACGGCTGCCCGGGCCACCTTCTGCCCGGGCCACCTTCTGCCCCTGCCGCCTCAAGTTCTGTGTCTGTGTTAAGACCTGCTACTCTGCCTCTTTCTCAAAACACCGTGAGGACACGCCTCTGTCACTCTGTGTGTTCTGGGGAGCAAAGCAGTTGTCCTTGTCCCTCTCTGTTCCCTCTTTGGGAAGAGACATCTGTTCCCCGCTTCCCGCTGCTATGAACTATAATAGTCTATATGCTTGGGGCACCCCATCCACTCACCCTCTCGCCCTGGTCTTCCTTGAGTCATGTGGCCACAGGCTAAAGTAATTAATGGCGGTGACGTTGGAAGTGACTCATTCCACTTGAATGCCGCAGTCCCTGGCATGCAAAGTGTGGCATGTGCATTCGTATTCTCAGCCAGAGAAACTAACTCCAGTGAGGGAATAGAGGAGAGACTCCCCCATACTCTGGTCACGCGTCATACAAAAGTCTGGTTGTAATAGCAGGAGACAGTCATTGGACCCTGCCCCCTCCCGACCTCCCAATCACACCAGGTCGTTTGTGGGTTCAGGTCCCTACTGAAATCTGGGGGCACCCCAGAAAGTCACAGGGCACCATGGGAAGCTGCCACTGGAGATGCCGGGTCCCCAGGGAGAGTCCCTCCATCCACAGCCTCCTGCGGAACCTGCCCTCCTGTTACCCATGAAATCTGGACTCCAGCCCCCGGAAGAGGGCTTCTGCCCTGCAAGTGGCTAGCAAAGCACCTTCTCCACAAAACCCATCTGCTTGGACAAAGGAGACTCACCCAGCCACACGATTCACTGCTTTCTGGTTACGTGGGCATGCTGCAGGCCATTCTCCCTAAGCCCAGTCTTTTCTACGGGACTTCTAACTCTTCTCCCTGGGAAGGTTTACTCGTTTTGTAAAGTACAGCGGAGTCGCGTGGCGCTAGACTTAGTGCCACTTGGTGCCCCGTTGTCACCCTAGCGACCGAGCAGGGACCAGGGATGGCTCTGCATGCCTGAGGGGTGAGGGATGAAGTCCATGCTTCTCACAGGGCCTGAGACTCAGCCTCTTGTCTTCCAGGGCAATCTGCCGCCCGATTACCACATCAGCCTCATCGACATAGGGCTGGTGCTGGAGTACCTCATGGGGGGCGCCTACCGCTGCAACTACACGCGCAAGAGCTTCCGGACCCTTTACAACAACTTGTTTGGGCCCAAGAGGGTAGCGCCGGGTGACCGAGCGTGGTGCTGGGTGGTCTCGGGGTCGCGCCGTCTTCCTTGTTACCTTTCCCCATAACTCAGCCTGTTCAGAGTCGAGCTCCTTACCCCGTCCCCAAGCACGGCTGCCCTTCCTCCTGCAGGGACTCGGCTGTGAGGCCTCACTGTCCCTGCAGACGCCCAGGCTTCACCTGAGGCCACTGGACTTTATCCTTAATGAGCGGGGATGCTCAGGCCCCCCAAGGGGGGGGACCCCTTTGCATCTGCCCCCACCTTTGTTGCCGCCCTCTTCGTCCAATGGCTGTGGGGACCTACTTCTTCCAAAGCAAGGGTCGGATCAGTGGCTCGCACCCTGCTCAGAGGCTCCCAGGGCTCCTCACAGCCTGAGGATTCACTGCCAAGGTCATTGTCCCGGCATCCAAGGCCCTGACAAGCTGACAGTCATCCCCATCCTGTCCTGGGGGACCAGGGACCTCTGCCAAAATCAGATTGTATGGCCGTGGTGGCTGGGTCTCCCCTGCAACCCCCTGCACCCGAATCAAAATTCTTCACTTAGCACAAGCCCAACCCAAATAGCCCTTGCCCTGCACTTGGACCCCGCAGCTCCGTACCCGCATTTCTGTGAGTGAACTTCTCTGGTTCCGGCTGGAACGAGGGTCACATGTCTGCACATCTTTCCCCTCAGCTGACTTCACAGTAGCCAAGCTTCCATATTAAGGCATTTCCTTTCCTTGGCCATCGTTCTCAATGGTTAATCTGTTCTTATGTCTCTTGAGGACTCTCCTGCTCAAGTCCTACTAACATCGGCTATCTGACCAAATTGTTTTTTTTCTCCCCTCTCACCATGCAGCCCAAAGCTCTTAAACTCCTGGGAATGGAAGTAAGTCTGGTTTGTTTTCCACAGTTTATGGTGTCTTGGTCGAATACATGTGCCATCTTCGTTTTGTGTTTGTTTAACACAAAACTGAACGAGTTTGTTTTCCTTGAGTCAGTCCAGTACACTATCCACACCAAATTTGCTTCAATGATTCCGTCAAATTATGTAAATGAATCGTAGATGTTTTTAAAAGTTAGATGTTACCCAATTCATTTTCTAGAATTAGCAAAACCATGGTCTCAAAAGCAGACAAAGAAGAAACCAAAAACTCAAGAATAATGACACTTATGTACACAAAAATAATAAATAAGCGCAAAACTCATTCAATGAAATATTGTTAAAGTCATAGAGAAGTAATTAAAAACTTCTAAGAATGCAAATATGATTTAATGTTAATAAGTCTTTACTAGATTGCCTCATATCAATAAGTTAAAGAAGAAACACAGTGTGACATGATCATTTTTCAATAGATGGTAAAGAATTAAAAAATTAAAAATAGAGCCACCATATGATCCAGCAATACGACTTCAGGGTCTTTATCTGAAGAAAACAAAACCACTAATTTGAAAAGATATGTGCACCCCTGAGTTCATTGTAGTGTTATTTATAATAGCCAAGATATGAAAGCAACCTAGGTGTCCATTGATGGGTGAATGGATAAAGAAGAAGTGGTATAGCTCTGGCCAGGTAGCTCAGTTGGTTAGAGCATCATCCTGATACACCAAGGTTGTGGGTTCGATCCCCGGTCAGGGCACATACAAGAAACAACCAATGAATGCATCAGTAAGTGGGACAACAAGTTGACGTTCCCCTCTCTCTCTTCCCCCCTCTCTCCCAAAAATCAATCAATAAAAAAGGAAGAAGACGTGGTACATATATATGATGAAATGTTAGTCAGTCATAAAAAGGAATGAAATCTTGCCATTTGGGACAGCACAGATGGACCTAGAGGGTATTATGCTAAGTGAAATAAACCAGACAAAGAAAAATACCATAGGATTTCACTTCTAGTTGGAATCTCAAAAAACCAACATCAATGAACACGCAAAACAGAAACAGACCCACAGATCGGAAGAACGAGCTGATGGTTGCCAAAGGAGGGGGTGGGAGTGCGTGAATAAAAAAGAAAAAAAGTGTAGAATAGTTTCCTTAACTTTAAAAAAAAATTAGTTTACTAGAAACAGACCGCCAAATAAAATAAATGAGAATAAACATGCTTCCTGGTGTGATCAACATACACGGAAAGCTTATAGGAAGAGGAGATCCGTCACTGAACAGTGGGCCACTGGGGTCCTTTCTACTAAAACTGAGGACAAGATAAGGCGGCCTGTTATTGTTCACATCAGAGTTTTCCCCATTAGCTCTTCACGGTGTTCTGGAAACTGTACCGCCTAAAGAATTCACATTTTGAAAAGTACCTTGAAAGGGGAGGAAATAATGATCAGCAAACAAATATTTTGTATCTAGAAAACCCAGGAAAACCCACTAATACTTTCCGTGACATTAGGACAAAAGTACTCAGGAATACGCTTAAGAAGGAACCTTAAGAACAAAGCACATAGACACAAAAATATGTGAGTAGGGGGTGCAGGCTCTCCCTGGCTGGTGTGGCTCAGTGGATTGAGCCCTGGCCTGTGAACCAAAGGGTTGCAGGTTCAATTCCCAGTCAGGGCTCATGCCTGGGTTGCGGGTCAGGTCCCCAGTGGGGTACACGTGACAGGCAACCACACATTGATGTTTCTCTCCCTTTCTCTCTCCCTCCATTCCCCTCTCTCTAAAAAAAATGAAATAAAATCTTTTTTTAAAAAAGAATAAACTAGAGGGATGGCAAGACAACAAAAATATTTTTTGTGGAAGAAAAGTAATATTTAACCCAAAGAATCTAGAAACATCCCCCCCTCACATGAGCATGTCCTCCAAAAGAAGAAAGAAAACAAACCACCTCAACCTTCAGCAACTGACCCTGATCAGTTGGCAACTATCAACCTTGAGGCAAGTCCACCCACCAGCCAAAAGATTAAGGTTTGCTGAAGGCTCAGAGGAGATTAGCATTTTTTAGCAATAGAGTATTTTTTTATTAAGTGGTCTGGAGTTGAACTTGCAATAGGTCTGAGGTGTGCCTGTATAAGATGCCAACTTTTGCATACAGTGTCAGAATGCATCTTAATCTGAGTACAACTGGTAGTATTTATTTGTTGGGGAAATGAATACATATAGAAATGCAATGCAATGCAATGGTAATTTAGAAAAAATACTGGCCTTGCCATAAAGTCTTTACACATAAAAAATATTTAAATGAATGGAAGAAAGGCCATATCACAGAACACTGAAACTGAGTACTATAAAGACTCTTTTCGGACCAATTCCTGTGTTACATCGCATCCCCGTTTCTGGGTGGATTCAGGGTAGGTGGTTTTGATTCTGTGTTTACAATTAAGGCAGACCTTTAGCACGGTGGCACTGTGGTAAGTTGTGGTCCCATATGGGTTATGGTATGCAGCTCTCCGTAATTTTCTATTCTTTCAAAATCTTTGAGTCACGTCGGGTGTGTCTGGTGGGTGAAGTTGTGGTAGCACTCACCTCTAAAAATAGCCTGCACTCAGCCCTGTTTGGGGAGCTGTCTTTCACTGCTTCTAAAATAACTTTCATAATATGGGTCAGTTCAGGCTTTCTGTGTCCTAGAGTTCACTTCAGTCATTTACATTTTCCTGGAAAACGATGATTTCATCTAGACCTTCAAGTTCATTGGTGTAAAGTTTTACATAGTATTCTAATTTTTTATTTATTAATTTTTTATTGATTTTAGAGAGAGGGAGGGAGAGAGAGAGAAAGGAGAGCAACATCGATTTGGTTTTCCACTTATTTATGAATTCAGTGGTTGATTCTTGTATGTGCCCTGACCTGGGATCGAACCCACAACCTTGGTGTACTGGGATGACACTCTAACCACCTGAGCTACCTGACCAGGACCTGTAGTATTCTAACTTCTTGATCTCTTCAATATCTTTAGCTGTGTGCCATTTCTTGTTCCAATTTTTCAAAATTTCTATTTTCTCTTTTTTTCTTAACCATATTTGCCTATGTATCTGGCATTTTTGCTTTATCAAACAACTTTCTTTATTCTGTTTTCTATTTTAATAATATCTGCTTTAATTTTCATTCATGTCTTCCATATGTTTCCTATAGAGTTACTGTACTGTTTTTACTGACTCAGTTTGAAAATGAAGTTTGCTCATTTTGTATCCTCCCTGTGTTCCAATAAATGGATTAAGGGTATAATTTTTCTCTGAGCATTGTTTTCCTGGTATCCCACAGGTTTGGGAAAATAAAACCTTCATTGCCATAATTTCTAAGTATTTATAGTTTCCTCTTTCATCCAAGAGTTGTTTATAAGCATATTTTAACTTTTCTAGGTACAGACTTTTATTGTTGTCATTATCCCACTGTTGTTCATTTCTAACTTTATTCCTTGAATGGAGACTAACATGAAATCACTGAGATATAAAATCTCAGAGCAACTAGGGTTTAATGCGTGGTTGAGTTTTGTTAATGCTTTACGTGTGTAGAAAACAAATGTGTATTCTCAGTTTGTTGGGTCCAGTTCTTATACTTACCTGTCTGATCAAATTTGGTCATTATGTTATTCCACTTGCTTCTGTATTTACTAAGTTTTTCAAGTTCATTTCTTTTTTTAAAAAAGGATTTTATTTACTTAATTTTAGAGAGAGGAGAAGGGAGGGAGAAAAGGAGAGAAACATCAATGTGTGAGAGACACAACAATCAGTTGTCTCTCATGTGCCCCTACTGGGGATCTGGCCCACAACCTAGGATGTGCACTGACTGGGAATCGAACTGGTGACCTTTCAGTTCTCAGGCTGGGGCTCAGTCCACTGAGCCACACTAGCCAGGGCTCAAGTTCATTTCTAAGTGAGGTGTGTTTAGAGACTCACTGTGATTTTGGACATGCTCATTTCTCTATTTCCAGTTCCTTTTTTTTTGTTGTTTTCTCTAGTTGTTTCTCTTTTTTCTTGTTTATGTGGGAGTTCTCTGCATTTTAGGGAAGTGAAGCCCTTGTTTGTTATATTCTCTCTGTAGTGATCTTAAAATCATTTTAAGATCATTTGCATACAATTAATATTTTTATAATATGTTATATTATTGAAAGGTAGGCTTAAAAAGCCTTCTGTTTTACATTTCATTAGCTGTTGATGGCTTTTTACTTGATTTAATATATTCTTAAAAATAAAGCTAAATTTATTTTTAAATTTCTATTATGTCAGTTTTTAACCTACATTGATCAACTTTCTCAAAATTACTGTACAGTTTTACTGTGACAAAATAGAAAATTATTCCTTGGCTACTGTGGCTCAGCAGATTGAGTGCCGGCCTGAGAACCAAAGGGTCTCTGGTTCGATTCCCAGTCAGAGCACATGCTTGGGTTGCGGGCCAGGTCCCCAGTAGGGGGCATACAAGAGGCAACCACACATTGTTTCTCTCCCTCTCTTCCTTCCTTACCCTCTCTCTAAAAATAAATAAAATCTTTTAAATCAATTATAAAATTAGAACAAAAACATTGAGATCAGAGGCAAGATATGATAGTTTCAATAAAAATGTTACAACTCATTATGGGATTATTAAAAGGGGGGCCGTCCTGAACCCCGTGGGACAAGGATTGAAGAGCCAGGCTCCCCATAACTCCAGCCATGCCAGTGGGGTCACTGTGTGCAGGTTCTTCAGTCTTTTGGCCGCAAATTCCTCATCTGAGGAAATGAAGAAATTCACAGCCTCTCAGAGTAAGAATAAAAGTAGATAACTGAGAAAAAATAAAAATAGATAACTGATGGGAACGGGTTTGCAGAAGAGCAAATATTGTTTCTTTTAAAGGTATTATTTGTTTATTCTTAGAGGGGAAGGGAGGGAGAAAGAGAAGGAGAGAAATGTCCATGTGTTAGAGAAACATTGATTGACTGCTTGTTTGCCCGTGGGACTGAAACCCAGAGATGTGCCCTGACTGGGAATCGAACCAGTGACCCTTCACTTTGTGGGACGATACCCAACCCCTGAGCCACACTGCTCAGAGCCAAATATCACTGTTAATTTTCCATTGAGTACTGAAGTCTTCGCTTGGGACAGTCTAGGCCCCACGTATTTCCACGTTGCTTCCATGTTCCCCTCCCCAATTTTCTCCATGGCACGCGCATTTCTTTCCTATCCTGCCCCATTTTAAGAACCATCCCTCATAACCCCGTTGGGAAGTGAGAAACATTGGCATTCCACTTGGAACCCATGCACCCAAAGGCAAAGCGCCTTCAGAATGAACCGTTTGCGTCCCTAACACATCGGCAGGGAAACCGAAGACATTTTTCTCTATCCACGTTTACATTTCTCTGGTGGATTCCGCTATGTCTGCAAACCAGAATTGCTCTTGGGAGAGGTTCTTGAGGAAATAAACCGTGGGCTTTCATCTCTCCCACGGTGCTTTTTGTGCTTAAGGATGTTCTTGTTTTATTTCTGCAGCATCACCTCGGTTTTTAAAACACCAATGTGTTGTTCCATTTATTCATGCGTTCATTGGTTGATTCTTGTATGGGCCCTGACCGGGGAACGAACCTGCAACCTTGGCGTGGTGGGTTTTTTAAAAAAACACTGCCAACACAGGGGCACAAGTTCTTTAAACGGCCATATGCCTTTGCATTCATTCGCACAGTTTACTTCTCATAATAGCCACGTGCGTCTTTTCAGAAGAATTAATGCACTGAGTGGGAACCCCAGATGTCCCTAAGAAGGGTTTTCCTTTTCCGAGTCATCCCGAGACCCTTATCTGCCCATGTGTATGGCGGAACCGTGGTTCGTGCGCTTGTCCCCCCCTCAGGATGACGAGCCTCCGGCCAAAGGGAAGAAGAAGAAAAAGAAGAAGAAGGAGGAGGAGATCGACGTCGACGTGGATGACCCGGCCGTGAGTCGCTTCCAGTACCCCTTCCACGAGCTGATGGTGTGGGCCGTGCTCATGAAGCGCCAGAGGATGGCCGTCTTCCTGTGGCAGCGGGGTGAGGAGAGCATGGCCAAGGCCCTCGTGGCCTGCAAGCTTTACAAGTCCATGGCGCACGAGTCCTCCGAGAGCGAGCTGGTGGATGACATCTCCCAGGACCTGGACAGCAACTCCAAGTGAGCGTCCGGAGGGAACGGAGGGCTCTCGTCCTGAGCGCCTGTCCCCTTGCGGGGAGGGGCGGCGCCTGTGTTTCTCACTTGGGCACCACGATGTGTAAAGCTCGTGCATAAATCACTGTGTCCAGCATGTTGAGGTTTTTCCTTCGGCCTCTCGGAGATATTTCTCGGCTGTCGTTTTTTGTTGGTTGGTTTGTTTTTCAATCCTCCCCCAACAATATGATTGTATTGCTTTTAGGGAGAGGAAGGAAGGGACAGAGAGAGAGAAAGAGAGAGAGAAACATCGATTGGTTGCCTCCTGCTCACACTGGGGTCCCCTTTCACTGCCCACCTGTCCCCTCCATAAAGGGGTAGCCACTCCTCTGGGTTCTAATCCCTTTGCATCCTTTCTAATCTGCATGAGAACACGTGAGGGAGGGGCTTTGTCTTCTGGTCTCTGTGTTTCTGGGACCCGAGGGGCAAATCCGGGCTCCACCTAAAGCTACAATTGCAGCGAGAACAGCCATCCCCACCCCCCTCAACATGACGGAGCACAGAGCCCCAGCCCCGGTGGTTCCCTTCTGGGGACGTATCCCCACATGCTTTAAGGTCTGCCGTGGCTCCGTGATGTCCCTGTGGCCCAGGCTCTCTCACCAAGAACCTGCGGCCGCTGTGGCTTCAGCTCCTGTTCCGTCTCTTTCCGTCCAGAGACTTCGGGCAGCTGGCGGTGGAGCTGCTGGACCAGTCCTACAAACAGGACGAGCAGATCGCCATGAAGCTGCTCACCTATGAGCTGAAAAACTGGAGCAACTCGACCTGCCTCAAGCTGGCCGTCGCGGCCAAGCACCGGGACTTCATCGCTCACACCTGCAGCCAGATGCTGCTGACCGACATGTGGATGGGGAGGCTGCGGATGAGGAAGAACCCTGGCCTCAAGGTGCGTGTGACACTCCGTCGGGCGGGTAAGGACGCCGTCACAGGGATCAGTGTCACCTGGGAGCCCTTACTCTGCGCCTGGCTGAGCTGAGCGCTTACTGTGGATGGTTTCATTTACTCCTCCGGGCAACCCCTTGAGGGAGATGCCGTGCCAACCCTTGTCCTGCAGGTGGAGAGCCCGAAAAGTCGAGATTTAAAAAGTCGAGACTCGCCTAGGATCTGAGTTAGTAAGTCCGGGACCTGACCCAGGCGGGCTCACGCCACAGTCCGACCTGGTCACTGGGCCTGTCTGACAGAGCTTGGCAGCCGCTGTGACAAAAATAACAAGGTTGTCACTTGGGTTGGGCGGCCTGGGTGTTCGGATCGTCATCCTGTACACCGAAAGGCTGCGGGTTCAATCCCCAGTCGGAGCACGTACAAGAGGCAACCGATGGACATTTCTCTCTCTCTCTCTCAAATCAATAAACGTGTCTTTGAGCGAAAAAAATTTTTTAAATGCTATCAGTAGTGGGAAAAGTTATGAGAATCGACACAAGCGGAAAAATCCCTTTTTCTCACCACCCACAGGTAATCATGGGGATTCTTCTCCCGCCCACCATCCTGTTCTTGGAATTCCGCACCTACGATGACTTCTCTTATCAGACGTCCAAGGAGAATGAAGACGGCAAAGAAAAGGAAGAGGAACCTGGGGTCAGTGCTACCCTTGCCCACATAAGCATCAATTTGCTCTCGTTTTCAAAGTCACTGAGGTTTCTCTCACCATGAATTTAGAAGCTGCAATCATTGAGGACACTTTTGGGGGGGGTCAGATTTTATAATTCTTTATTTTTAAAGGCACCTGTCTGTGAAATAGTGTGGGGGCATAGCGCATTTCCCACCTAGCCAGCCACCCGCCTGCCGTGTTTTCCAGGACGCAAGCGCAGATGCCGGCTCGAGAAAGGGAGATGAGGAGAGTGAGCACAAAAAGCAAAGGACTGTCCCCATCGGGACAAAGATCTGTGAATTCTACAACGCTCCCATTGTCAAGTTCTGGTTCTACACAGTAAGGCCCCCCTTCTCACGGGCCCCATCGCCTGTTTGGGACAGTTAGATATTGTAGGATCGAGACAAACATCAAGGATGGGAGGAGATGGGACTTTGGGTGGGGAGCACACGCATGTGGAATTTATACGTTATGGACAAGTGCTACCTCAGAAAATCTAATTTCTTTTTAAAGAGGAAAAACATCAAGGGCTTTATGGGGTGCTTAAAATTCACTGAATTAAAATGAATTGTGAAAACGAGACTGGAGCCTATTCAGATCCTCACCTAGAACTGGATGTAGCTATCTTGTCGTGTATTTATACGTAGGCAGGAATGTACCAAGTACACCACTTCGTAAAGCAAAATCGCCACGTTCTATCTGCTTAAGATGAAGACTTGTTTAGATGTCGTCAGTAAGACAAACTTAGCAAAGTATAATTTTGTTTAAGCATAAACAAGGATGGCTAGTGATGGGAGAAGCAAACCCACCAACGCCAGTCTTGCAGGAAGTCGGCAGGGCTGCTGCCAGAGTGTGGCTGAACTTCGGTAACTCCCAGAGGAAGGGAGCAAACCAAGGCCTCTCCTCTCTGCGGTGCACACCGCACTGACCCGCTTGGCCACGCACTGTCCTCCGGCCCCTTTGGTGGCCACTCCAGGAATCTGGCCCACCCGGAATGAGGGCAGCCCCAGCTTTGCCCCTGTTGGGGCTTCCGCGGGTGGCCAGAAAAGAGGACGGAGAAACAGGAGCAGATTGGAAGGCCCTGGGGGGAAATGGTCCAGCTGCAGGTGGTCACTGCAGGGGAGGCAGTGCCCTGTGGCTCCTACAACCTGGAGGGAGGGACAAGACCACTCACAGAGGCCCAAGCACCGAGCCACACCCACCCCAGGCACTGTGGCTTCTTTAGGAACTGGGCACCAGCCGGTGACGGGATGTGGGAAGCTGGGTCCCTGGCCATCGACCCAGCCATGGCTGGGGTGATCTGGGAGCAGAGGCAGAGCTCTGGGACGTGGCACCTAGGGAAGGGGCTGCCCAGGGAGGGACTCAGGCCAGGTGTGGGCCTGGATACTCAACCTTCCTGCAGCCACAGGGAGTGACGTGCCCAAAGCCTCCGTCACCCGTGTGTTCTGGTCAGAAGCAGTTGAGAACCAGGGGTGTCCCTGGCCCTCAGAAGAGCTCAGATGCCCCTGAAGAGGGCAGGACCAGGAGGCCAGGGAGCCCCAGCCCAGGCTTCCCAACTTTGGGGCTCTTCCCAGTGCCAACAACCACTGCCCGTGAGTGTGGGGGAGGGGTCGCAGGTTGAGTAGCTTCCCAGGGGACAAAGGGGGGTGCATTTGAGAGCTCTGCCTCTGCTCCTCCTGCACAGAATAGGTAGTGGATGCAAGGAGCGTACCTGCATCCTGGTCAAGTTTATAAAAAAAAAAAAAAAGACTGCCTGATCCAAATACACAATGGCTAGCCACGCCCCACCCCCAAGACTTCAGAAGGGGCGCGTGCCAGCTCTGACAGTGAACTTCAGACCACTTCCCTGAATCTCATCCCTCACTCCCACCCACCCCTTGTCTTGCCACAAAGACAGGGACGCTGCTGCCGGTGCTAAATGAGGGGACCCAGGACAGCGCTGTGTGCCCAAGTGGACAGCTCATTGTCTCCCCTTCAAGCCTCCCACACCCGTCAGCGGGGTGGGTGGGGGGAAGCTTCGAGAGGGAAATCTGAGAGGCAGGGAGGAGCCAGTCACACGGTCCAGTTTCCAGGAATGTAGAAGCCATACCAGTAAACTATTAACAGTTTCCCTGTTTATCGTCATTTTGGGTGATGCCCTGATTTCCCCATGAGGGTGAGTGTAGCAAGCATCCATCTTCACTTAGAAAGTGACATGTCAGCGCCCACGTCGTGCTAAAGGGCAGACGGCCTCCCGCCCACCTCAAGGTCTCCGCCTGCACTGGGGACGTGGGTGGAAGGGCCCCTCGAAATGAGTCAGCCCGGTCGGAAATGCAGATCGGCTTTACAAGACGCGTCAGGCAAACCGTGCTTCCACACTCCCTCCCAGAGCGGGCTGTCTCCCCCACCACTGCTCACGGGCTTTTTGTTTTTATTTTTCCCTGTCGTTCAGATCTCGTACTTGGGCTACCTGCTGCTGTTCAACTACGTCATCCTGGTGCGCATGGACCGCTGGCCCTGTCTCCAGGAGTGGGTCGTCATCTCCTACATCACGACCCTGGCGTTAGAGAAAATCCGAGAGGCGAGTGCTCCCGCAGCCCGCCCCCCGCACCACCCCCGACTTCAGCCCACAGGGAGCTTCTCATTGCAAGACCGAGTCATGCAAAGCCTAAGTGCCGAGGGGGTTTCCTTTTGGGGGGATGCCCCCCCAAGTTTACTCCATTGCCTGGCTTAAGATTTAGCCACCTTCTGCGTCCAACCAAATGATAACCTGCAAAGTAAAACACAAGGCAAAATAGCCCTCGCGGGCTGGCTCAGTTAGTTGGAGCGTTGTCCCCCACACCGAAAATGTGCAGGTTCAATTCCCTGTCAGGGCACATACCTAGGCTGTTAAACTGTAAAATTCCTTCTCTGTTGCTTCATAAATAGTCACCACGCCATCCCATCCCTGGTGTTCCTGGGACTTCCCAGAGTCTCCATCAATAATGGGGTGCCACCTGTCGCCCCAGAACCCCACCTACTGCACAGCTTAGCTGTGTCCCTGGGGATAGCTCTGTGTGCACCAGCACAATGCTGGCTGCTACATATTTGCAATTTTACTCAGGGAGGAAGTAGTGATTCTTAATCAGTGATTTTCAAAGGGTAAGAACTCGGGTAGAGGGAAATCAAGGTGAACTTCCCCTCCGCCCCCCACGACTTCTCCTATCTAAACTACAAAGGAATTCTGGCAAATAAACATCTCCTGTCCTGGCCCCGCCCGCTCCACTGGGAGGCTTGCCCCTCCGCGGGACCACAAGGGTACAGCTGCTTTCCAGAGCTTTTTCCTCCCAGAGCGTCAGCTAACAGGCGCGCATCCAGAGAATTAGAAAAGAGATGGAGAGGCAGCTGCTTTAGCTACAGCCAGAGGATATAACTTAGCAGGCATTTCCTGAGAGCTTGCGAAACACTGACTCTAGGAATCCAGAGGATTCCGTGGAATTTCCCTTTCTAGATATCTTTGTCTGCCTGAGTAGAGTGGCGTTTGCAGGTCCCGAGCAGGAGAGGGAACCAGATGCCCCTGGAGGTTCCGCCACTCCCATCTGCCCGAGATTCTGAGATGAGACTTCCCGCCCGGCACTCGGCACTCGCTGCTCACTGTGCCTTGGCCCGGCTTTCAGATCCTCATGTCGGAACCAGGCAAGCTCAGCCAGAAAATAAAAGTCTGGCTTCAGGAGTACTGGAACATCACCGATCTGGTGGCCATCTCCGTGTTCATGATCGGGGCCGTGCTCCGCCTGCAGAAGCAGCCGTACATGGGCTACGGCCGCGTCATCTACTGTGTGGACATCATCTTCTGGTACATCCGCGTCCTGGACATCTTCGGTGTCAACAAGTACCTGGGGCCCTACGTGATGATGATCGGAAAGATGGTTCGTACCGACACCCCGTGACGGCGCAAGACACTGTGACTGTGGTTTGGACATGAAGCTGGGTGTCCTTGGGTCTCTCCTTTGCAGTTGGTTTCTTATGGGCAATGTTTTCTGCTTTAAGATCCCTAGTTCTCCTACCTGATGGTAATCCAGCCCTGGGTGGTATGGCTCAGTGGCTCAAAGGGTCGCTGGTTCGATTCCCAGTCAGGGCACATGCCTGGGTTGCAGGCCAAGTCTCCAGTAGGGGGCATGCGAGAGGCAACCAAACACTGATGTTTCTCTCCCTCTCTTTCTCCCTCCCTCCCCCTCTCTAAATAAATAAGTAGTCTTAAAAAAATAACTTAAAATCCAGTTGACAGACACGAATCAAGGGCCAACTGTGTGCATGCGCACACACCCCAAGACGCTGACTGATAACCTTCTAACATGAAGTTGAAGCCAGGGACAAAGGGGACCCAGGGTCATTCCCCGCCTGTATCGCAGACAGTCTTCGGCCCACGAGCCCTGGCCTGGAACGGACACAAGCTATTTGTGGGATTAGGTCAACCCAAATCCTTGGCAACTGTTCCTCCAGAACAGGCGTAGCATCTGAAACTAAGACTGACCCAGCAGATTTTTTCCTTGCATCCCCTAAAATAGCGTCAGTGGTAGGACTGGTCCCAGAAGAAACCAAGTCTCCTAAGTTTAGGAATAATTATTTATATTGCAAGCGGCTTGAAGCAAAAGGATATGTAGTCCCGCTTGACCAGGCAAGGACCTTCATCTTCAGGGACATTCAAAATTAGAAATTTTACCAGTTCAGTACCCAGTAACCAGAGTGTAGCTCACTGTAAATACTCCGCACTTGACTAATGCACGGAATACATACCAGTGTGTATTCTCAGTTCATTATCTTGTTCCTATCTCCTTAGAGATCTCTTCCTCCGACTCCTTTGGCTTCCTTTCAAATGCACATGTGTTCCCATAAGCCTTTCCTTTCACACTTACAGTTGAAGTGACTAGAAGAATATTTATTTATGGCCAATAAAGAGAAGCAAAAAAGAGATGAAGATAGCGATGTTGTAGAATAAGACGTATACATTGCGGGAAGGAGAAAAACAGCCTATGGATGGGATGGAGAGAAAGCAAGGAGTCTTTCTTCATCCTAATTAAGCACTGATGAAGCCTTCGGGGAGGGCAATAAATAGCACGGGCCCTGTGCACTTGGCCCGTGAGTTGAGACGACAAGAGACACATTTTCTTTCTATGCAGATGATCGACATGCTGTACTTTGTGGTCATAATGCTGGTTGTGCTGATGAGTTTCGGCGTAGCCCGCCAGGCCATCCTGCACCCAGACGAGGAGCCTTCCTGGAAACTGGCCCGAAACATCTTCTACATGCCTTACTGGATGATTTACGGGGAGGTGTTTGCGGACCAGATAGACCGTAAGAATAGAATTCATAGTAAGATTCTCTTCCCTGCTTCTGAGGCAGATGATCAGACCCGAATTAACGGAACAGCGTGTGTTAATTCGGGCACAAAGTATTTTTTGTATTCTGCCATAGAGGTCAAATGATTTTCTGAAGAAATGAATGCAGATTATGAAAGGTAGATTTCTGAGATATTGGTCATTCCTTCTACTCTAAAACTATCAACTGGAATTCTGAGTCTCATGGCCCTTTAGCTGGACGTGGGGACTGTCCTAGCCTATGACTGTAGTTCCAGTCCCAATGTCCTAAAGTGTCATTGGCCTGATCTCTTTCTTCCTCGAGAGAGCTGGCATCGGCATTCTGGCAGAATGAGACAGTGAGCATGACAGGGTGCTGGTGTCCCATGTCACCCTCTTCGTCAAGCCACCAATGCTCCTTTTCCACATGGGTGTCAACTTCTTCTTTACTAGCAGAGTGCTAGTTTTTAAATTTTTGGAAATAACCTGGTTCCTGGCAGAGGAAGTGAGCCGTGGTGCTGCAGGGATTTCTGGGGGATGCAGGCCCCAGCTCCTCCCCAGGCTGAGCTGGTCGTCGCAGGGAAGAGGAGCTCATGTGTCCCTGTACCCGGACAGTGACCGAGGCTCTTCAGGCCAGCTGTCCTGTCAACACCAAAACTTTCACCCACGAATTTGCGTTATCATAAAGCATCAGATATGACAGCAGGCCTGCTGTTTCCAGTGTTCCCCCTCTGGGGAATAGAAGATTTAAAAAAAAAATTTATTGTCTTGGCTGGTGTGGCCCAGTGGGCTGAGCCATCAGCCTTCGAACCAAAGGGTCGCCGGTTCGATTCCCAGTCAGGGCACATACCTGGGTTTCGGGCCAGGTCCCCAGTAGGGGGCGCGCAAGAGGCAACCACACATTGATGTTTCCCTCCCTCTCTTTCTCCCTCCCTCCCCCTCTGTCTAAAAATAAATAAATAAAATCTTTAAAAAATTTTTTATTGAATTTATTGGAGTGACATTGGTTAATCAAATTATATAGGTTTCAGGCGTACAGTTCTATCGTACATCATCTGTATATTGTATTGTGTGTTCACCACCCCAAGTCCAGTCTCCTTCCTCACCATTGGGGAGAGAAGGTTTTGAACATCCTCGTTTTGAATGAAACGCAAGATTGTCAGTCTAATTACCTACAGCCGCTAGGCCACACTGATAAACGGTTCACACAATGCCTCCACCTGGCGTTTATAACCTGGTTCGGGACACATTATTATCACACCTACCTCAAGTCAATTATTGGTAAGCCAGAACCAAAAAAAAAAATCTAATTTGATCTCAAAGACTTTTAGCTAGCTAAACACAAAAGAAAACCTTAAACATAAATGCTAAACATCCTGGATCCAGACATAATTTGTAGCATTCTCATTGGTGTTTTTTACATTCAGTTGGGAAATGAGAGAAGGTAGAGGTCAGCTGTGTGCTACACTATTTTCAGTCACATGATTCATGTAGGTTTTGGATTCCTGATCTGAGTGTCACATGCTTATTTTGCATTGATTTGTGCCTGGGAGGCGTTTGTGTCGGGATGTAGCGGGTGCCTTCTTGGTTAACGTGTCCAGTGAACCGATCATCTGCCAGTTGCCTCGTGTGTTTTCACGGCATTTTTAACTGCTGAGCTGTTGCTATTGCTTGTACACATGGTGAAACAAATATTCATGAGCTATATATACATTTCCTAGAATTGGTAATGCGTACAATTCTAAATAGATCACTGTTTCTAAGTGCGAATCTGTGATCCCCAAGCTTGAAGGTCTTGCGTGTCTTGTGTTGCTAATCATTTTACTTTTCTCTCAACTGTGCTCTTGTTTTCTTTCCTCCCTTCCTGTCACAACGAAAAAACAAAACCCTGCTTCTCAATCGCTATGTAGTCTACGCCATGGAAATTAATCGTAAGTTTACGCAGAACTGATGACTATAGCCCATGAAATGTGTGTATGAATTAGGATCTTCCTTAGCTAATTCCTGATAGTCTTACCCTGGGTGCCAATACTTCTCTAGTTTTCTCGTGTGAATACTTTTTTATTAAAAAAATTTTTAAGTGCATTAGCCTACTTTATTCTTATTTTTTAAAAGATTTTATTTATTGCCCTGGCTGGTGTGGCTCAGTAGACTGAGCACTGGCCTGCAAACCAGAAGATTGCTGGTTTGATTCCTGGTCAGGGCACATGCCTCAGTTGCAGGCCAGGTCTCCAGTAGGGGGCGCACGAGAAGCAACTGATGTCTCTCTCACACATCTTCAAGATTTTATTTATTTTCAGAAAGCGGGGAAGGGAGCGGGAAAGAGGGAGAGAAACGTCGATGTGAGAGAGAAACATCAGTTGGCTGTCTCTCAAACCCCCCCCCCCAACCAGGAACCAGACCACAACCCAGAAATGTGCCCTGACCGGGAATCGAACCCGCACCTTTCAGCCACAGGCTGGTGTTCAATCACTAAGCCAACACAGCCAGGGCTTGTGTCAATATTTTTTAAAACTGCAAAGAAGTAAGAAGTACATAGACTGTAAATTGATGGAGACGCTTCACTCATCATCACTATTGGGATCTTCCTGTCTTTTCTCCAAGAGATAAGGTCCCATTTGATCAAAGTGGCATTTCACATGAGCAGAGAGAGAAAAGATTGTTTTTCAAACATGGCACCAGGACAGTCGACTGAGGGATATAAGGGTACAGGGAGCCTTACTTCCTACCCCAGAACAAAATTATTTCCCAAGTTAATCATGAGTGAAACCAAGAAGACAGCATAAGCTGACAGTAAATAATGAGAAGACACAATATCTTCCTTATGGGTAATAGTAAAGAAGAAAACCATAGAGATAGTTTAGCTACTTAAAAATGAACAACTCTAAGTGAGAAATACAATCAAGAAACGGGAAAATGTTTACAAACATGGCAAGTTAAGAAGGACTCTATCTGAGTTCAGAAAGGAGTTTCTTATCTTCTTCATATGAATTAATAGTTTTCACAGAAGAAAAATCATAGCAGAGAAGAAATAGGTCATCTAATAGCCTATGAAAGAATAACGCATGTTATTGTTTTCATTCCATGGAAAAAAACAAGCGCAGAAAGACAAACTTTTTTTGCAGCTCCCTGTGGGGATAACCAGTATGACGAGGAAGGCAAGCGGCTCCCTCCCTGCATCCCGGGCGCCTGGCTGACCCCGGCCATTATGGCGTGCTACCTGCTGGTGGCCAACATCCTGCTGGTGAACCTGCTCATCGCGGTCTTCAAGTACGTGTCCTGTCGTGGCTGATGGCCACGCCCTTGTTATCGATGACTTTATAGATCCTCAGTTTCATCCAAACGCTCCCAGGCTGACATGCGTTCACACAGAATTTCACCAGGGCTTTGAAGAGGGTCGAATTTCTACAGTCTTTTCTCGTTCCACCTTAATCAGCCTTAATGCATTCATAAATCAAGGGTTGATTTGAAACACACTGAAATTTCATCTCAGTTAGTACTGTAACCCTTGAGATATTTCAATCTCAAGAAAATATTTTCTTAAATGAAAGTCCCCTGAGGTAGAGATTTGATTCAGCTGTGCCTTTCATTCATTATCAGAGGCACGGAAAACAAGGTTAACTTCATAAGCCGTGACAATTGCTGTAACATTACATAAAATGTTTCCTTTATCATAGATAGAATAGTAAATAAGATGATCTAGAGAAAAATGGCTCAAATTGAAAATCAGGTTTCTTATAGAACTTGACTATTTTGGCATGATGTACTGAGTATGTGATCATGCTAATAAATTTTAAAAAAACTATTGTAGCTTCTAAGATGAAAAATGTGGGGGAAATAACCCATGACAGAAATATAGAATCTTGGCACTGGCCAAGGTATTGGAGAGAATGTGATTCAAGCACCCGGTTTGAGTGGTGAGAAAGTACAGGTCACAAGAGATTAACTGGCTTCTCTGAGGTCCCCGTGTTGGTAGGAAACACGCTAGATCATGATTCCAGCTTCTGACAATGATGCCCTTACTTCCTCCCACTGGAAACGAAAGGACAGAAATGGTACCTACCCAATATCCAAAATAGCACATCTTTGATCAAATAAGTTCAGTAAGTAACCCATCCAGTGACCGAAAATAAAGTAGTCTGAGATGGAAGTTTAACTACTCCAAAATGCCGAGTTGAATGGCTCATGCCTTTAAATATATGGAATAAAATTTCTTGAGCATGTGAGTTTGTAGTTGGCAGTGTGATTTTTCAAGAAAGCAGTAGGTAGTGATTTCAATATCCTTTTCTTGTTATAGTTTTTTTAAGGATTTTATTTATTTATTTTTAGAGAGAGGAGAAGAAAGGGAGAAAGAGAGGGAAACATCAGTGTGTGGTTGCCTCTCGCACGCCCCCTACTGGGGACCTGGCCTGCAACCCAGGCACGTGCCCTGACTGGGAGTTGAACCGGCGACCCTTTGGTTCGCAGGCCGGCACTCAATCCACTGAGGCACACCAGCCAGGGCCTCAATTAGTATTTATACGAATAAAATACCTTTGAGTGTAGATGATCTTCACATTGGTCGATAGACCTAAAGACAGGGTTATCTGGGAATTAGAACTAGGGGCACTCCAAGGCCATTTCACTGTGTCTTCTCATTTCAATGTGACTCTGATTGCTGTGGGAAATCACATAAAAAGTAACGTGACTAACTAAAAATGTGTTCCTTTTAAAGCAACACCTTCTTTGAAGTGAAGTCCATATCCAATCAAGTGTGGAAATTCCAGCGGTATCAGCTGATTATGACATTTCACGACCGGCCAGTCCTACCTCCACCGATGATCATTTTAAGTCACATCTACATAATCGTCATGCGTCTGAGTGGTCGCTGCAGGAAGAAAAGAGAAGGGGACCAAGATGAGCAGGACCGCGGATTGAGTACGTGCACCACTCACGTTTCTGGCCAGGGCTAATTTCACAAGGGCTTTCCGATGGGACACCCTCACGAAAAGCTCATTAAACCCCTTAAGTGCGTGAGAACACAACACTCTCATCCAACTGCTATTCTGTGTACAACGCTTGTTATTTTGTGATGATTTTTATTCTAGTTTCATTAATTTATCAGTAATTACTGAAAGCCCGCTCAAACCAAGATGAGAAATTGAGTTATTGAAAGTAACTCCTCTGTTGTCGAATCAGTGTTCTTTTCAAAGTGTTTCAATGTGCTTCTCTTGAAGTTCATGGGGGAAAACATGCAATACCTTTGACTCTATCCACGTGCAAAAGGTTTCCCAGAAAATCATGCTTGGGATCACTTTCTGAAGAGCTGCAATTGTGTGTGTGTGTGTGTGTGTGTGTGTGTGTGTGTGTGTATTAGAAAGTGAGCCATTGTGCTCCATCGGGAAGATGATCCTTGCTGATTGCCAGCTCTTCTGTATAGAAGGGCAATCGGGAGGGTCAGAAAAACTGCGCGCACTGAGGTTGGGCTGTGAAATTCACAATGACGTGCGGAGATTGAGTCTTCACGGCTATCGCGAGATCTCACTCGGCAAACCCTGTCCTTGCAGAGCTGTTTCTCAGCGAGGAGGAGCTGAAGAGGTTGCACGAGTTCGAGGAGCAGTGCGTGCAGGAGCACTTCCAGGAGAAGGAGGACGAGCAGCAGTCATCCAGCGACGAGCGCATCCGTGTCACCTGCGAGAGGTGCGCCCCCCGCGTCGCCCACTCAGGGCCTCGGGTTGGCGGGCTCCTCCGCCCCAGTCTGGGAGGCGTGGGGCGCCAAAGTCCATTTAAACATGCATTCCCAGTTGTCTCGTTTATTCAGACTTTCTGTTTTTTACGTGTTTCCTAGGGGATGGTTGTGTGTTGTATATAGAAGTGAAGGATGAATTTATGACCAATAGTCCAGGCCCGCGCCAAACCAAAAAAGCCCTGACTTTCTTGGCCACCCCTGCACGAGAGCCTTTTGCTACAAGACCTAGGATCTATGGCCAGAACAGTCAGCTACAGGGCTGGGTGTCTTCTCCAGAAGCCACCGTTCTCCTTGCTCCAGCCACATGGTTGTCTTGACCAAGGGTAGTCGCCCCTTAGGAGCTGACCTCCCCTGCCTTGCGGTCTTCCTGCTCCCCCCAACACTTTCCCCACCCTCCTGGAGCAGAGGGGAAGGCTCCCCTCCTCTGTGCTCCCCTGAGACCAGGAACTGCAGGAGGGGCACAGTGGTCTGTCCCCCAAAGAGGGTGGAAACCTCTAAACAAGGGTCGAGTCTGTGTTTCATACCCTTTTACATGCGGGACCCCAGCGGAATCACCATCATGGGGATGGGGATGCTTAATAAATGCAGAATGCATGCATGCATGCATGGGTGCGTGAATCAATGAATAGGCAAATAAAGGCGGGTCCGGAGGGACAGGAGGCGGGGCGTTTCCCCCAGCTTTATTGTGTAGCTCTGGTGGCAACTGGCAAAGAGCAACCAGCAAAGAGTAGACAAGAGCAAGAAACCTGCACGACGTACATTTTTTTAATCACCTAATTTTCGAGACTCTTTATCACTTTAAAGCAATTTAAGCTTGGTAAAGATCGTGATGACTGATTAAAAAATAAATTGTTCCCCAGAGGTTAACCAACAATGTGCGTAGAGGGAGCACAGAGGAGATAAGCCTAAGGAGACTCTCTAGTCATCTTCATGTCCTTGGGCACTCAGAGTTCAAGTTTCCTCTTACAGATACACATGTTCACCGGTAAGCACCAAAACCTGGTAGGGCTTCCAAAGACTATTTCAGCGCAGTTCCCAGTCAAGGGCCCCCACGTCACAGCAGAGCTCATGACACACCTTGATGTCTCCCTGGTGTGTGTTCAGGACAGTGCCTCCTCCTCAGTCCTGGCAGCTGAAGGTCTCTGGCCTCTCTCCCCTCCTAGCACTAGTCACCTTGTAATCCAACCCGCCAAACACCAGGGTTACCTGCCCCCACTTTTGGCCTTAATAAGCTACATGTTCCATAAAACATCCACAGTGGTGACTGAGCTTTCAAAATGTACCCACTATGCCGGGGCTGGTGTGGCTCAGTGGATTGAGCAGCAGCCTGTGAACCAAAGGGTCACCGGTTTGATTCCCAGTCAGGGCACATGCCTGGGTGGCGGGCCGGGTCCCCAGTAGGGGGCGCTCGAGAAGCAACAGCACACTGATGCTTCTCTCCCTCACTTTCTCCTTCCTTTCCCCTCTCTCTAAAAATAAATAAATAAAATCTTTAAAAAAGATTTGCCAACTATTTCTCCATAGGAAGATGATGTACGCCCATCTTGATGATCGGAAATTTCCACTTCGCAATTAGACATTAACTTGGATTTAGTCACAGCCAGTCGTTTACCAAGGAACTTGGGTTTTGTTTTACTCAGCCTCTTCCCCTCCTCCCTCCCCCAAGCATTGTTTGAATTTTTGCCATTCTTGGACCCAGGCTCCAGGAATGCGGTTATCAGGCTGGCTACCGCATTGTATTTCCCTCCAGGGGCTCTGTGCAGTCGGAATGAATGTGCCCGGCAGTAAAAACAGGCTCCTTCCCGCTTCCCTTGGCGGAGGCTGCCACCAGAGATGGGAACGCCTTCCTGCCCGCCCTGTTCCCTTTCTCTGTGCTGAGTCACAGGTGAATACCAGCAACCAAAGAAGGTGGGGCCTGGGAAAAGCTAAACCGGCTGAGGAGCCAAAGAAACAAAGTTAATGATTTTTCCCTAACTTTTGGCACCGGGGATGACATCTAAAACCGAACTTTTTTGAGCAGTCACAGGTTTCTGCCATTTCTCTCACGTTATATGTTTGACAGTTTTCTTTTCTGAGTCACCATTTGCTGATTTTCCTGTTCTTCCTAGCTGCGTCATCTCCAGCAGCATGGGGACCACAGGGCCTGGTTAGGGGTGAGCATTTGCAGAAGGCGCTGCTGGCGTCAGGCCCATCCTGGTGTCCCTGTTTTCTGGGCGCCTTTCCAAACCAGGGCCAGGGATTTGCATGACTCCGTCTTGCAAATGTGTTCACACAAGAAATTACACACTTGTCATACTCCTCCATGCAGGGTGCTCCTCAGGGCAGGCTGCTCCTCAGTGCAAGATACTCCTCAGGGCAGGCTACTCCTCAGTGCAAGATACTCCTCAGGGCAGGCTGCTCCCCAGTGCATGGTGGTCTCCATGTAGGGTGCTCCATGACTGCGCAGGAACCAAATTCACGGCTCTCCCCTAATGCTTGCAAAGTTATATATAAAATTCTAACAATTTAACCATTTCTTTTTATCACATGATGTCAACCCTTTGTCAGACCCAACACGTAGCCCTCCAACAGGACATTTCCAGCAGGACTCAGGTTTTGGTTGACCCCATGCCGGGTTGCAGCAGTACGCTCAACCCAAAGCCCCACCCAGCGTGCCCCCTAGTGCCCTCGGGCACTGTGTTCGTGGCTCCCTGCCAGACGTGGACTTGCTCCTTTGCTCTCGGCTCTGCCAGCGGCACCGCCAGCCAGCCATCTCCATCAGCAAATCATTGTGACACCTCCCTCTTCTTCACTGACAGTCAAGGTCCGTTTACTTCCTCACCTGCACGGGAGTACAAGCCACCACTGCTTTTCACGAGGATCCCTGAAGCTGCCCCCTGTCTGAGCTCCCCGGGTTCTTTTCTGCTGTTTCCATCCATTCTGCACTCAGTGGACTCTGCCCGGAACCCCAGTCTGGCTGGCATGCCTTCATTGCCTCAAAGGCACGGCTCCCTCCCTGCCACGGGGACTTTGCCCAGGCTGCTCCCAATGCCTCCTCATCCTTTGGATCTCTGTCCACATGCCAATTCCTTATGGAAGACTGGCCCCCTCACACCTGAGACCAGGCCGGGGAGCCTTGCACACCTCCACATAGTAGGAGCTCATTTTTTTCAACAATTGATGACTCAAAAGTTTGTCCCCTGATTTGAACGCAAATTTCTATTTGGTTCCCTCCTGGAGTACCAAACAGGGTGTCCCTCTGGGTTTGAAGCTTTGGTTTTGCTCTTAGGAACAAGGAGCAGTTTCAATATGCAAATGAGTCTGCTACCTGTAATTGTCAGCAACACCAAAACAATTGTTCTCGTTGTCAGGTGTTGTCTATTTGGAAGAGATAACATCACACAACCAAGAGGGCTGGTCAGAGGAGAACACTGTATAAATTCCTTCTACCCTTACACTCGAGGTCATGTTCTGGCCTCATCGGACCAGTTAATAATCAGGAATGTGGATCCTTATCAATTAGCGCTTGAAGGCCGTTTCTGTGACTCTCTCCCAAATCCACTGTTAAGCACATCGTTGTGTTTTTGCTTTGTTTTGTGAGGTTGGACACCCCCTGTTAGGGGTTTCCCAGGTTCAAGAGCAATTGAGTTGGAAAGAATCTTTTCCGACATAACTTTGTCAGAGATTCAACTTCCTGTCCTCAAACAATGCAATCCAGGGAGTTTTCCTTTTTTTCTTGGCTTGAAAGAAGCTTAGCACCAAACTCAAAATTTAATGATAACAAATATATTATTGTAGGTTTGGGGAGTGTGTGGAGTATAGTGCCTCCTTATGTCCTCCTTCTTTTGCTCTTTCATATCTTCTATTCCACTTACAAAAATGTCGCTTTATGTGTGTGATATTTCAAAGTATGCAGGCTACATTTGAAATGCAGTTGGTCCTGAACAGAAAGTTATACGGGTCTTAGAGTAGCCAACCCTATAAAGGCAGGTTCTGATTCCCCCCAAACCTTTTGGGTTCAGTGTTTCTTGTCAGATCTGTGGACCTGGGTTAAGGTCTTAGGAAGTCTGCTCTCAGCTCGACAGGTAATCAGCCCTCTGTGGCCTTGAGACCTTATTTGACAGTCTCTTCCCCAGTGACCAGGAAGAGAAGATGCTGCTAACAGAGACCCTTATGAGAAAGACAAGGAAAGAAATGAGGTAGTAACCAGGAGAGGGCCTGAAAGAGACATCAGTCTTAGAAAGGAGATGGGTGATTCCTTGGACATAGAGAAGGCGGTAGAAAGATGGAGGGACGGGGAAGAAATTTGGGAAGATCCCATCTGAACGTCTTGATTTGATGTGATTTTTTAGAGAGGGGGAAGGGAGAGAAAAAGAGAGGGAAAGAAACATCGATGTGTGAGAGAAACACACATCGATTGGCTGCTTCTTGCAAGCCTCCAGCTGGGGACCTGGCCCGCAACCCAGGCATGTGCCCGGATTGGGAATCGAACTGGCGACCTTTCAGTTCATAGGCCAGTGCTCAACCCACTGAGCCACACAAGTGAGGGCAGAATGTTTTCATCTTGTAAACTAACAGGGGTCAGCGTTGCTTGGATGATGGAGGATAGGTGGGATTAAATGTGGAAGTTTTCATGTGCTTAGTAAATGACACTCTTGTTCCTTCCCTGACTTGGAGAGGCAATTTAGGGATAGATGCAGGCATCAGACACAGATTTTTAAAAAATACCAGCTTTATTAGTAATAAATGTTGTGCTAGAGGAAGTGGTGCTGTTCTTGCCAAACACACACCCTAGAATTAGACGCACCCACTCAGTGACCGGTAGTGGGGACCGCCTCGGGCCTCCCTTCTGGTGAGGTCAGCTTTCCTCACCAAGCTTATGTGAACAGGACGGAGTTAGAGCACATGTGGCATGCAGGCAACTGGCTCCCAAAGAGAGTGACAAAAGCATGCCGGTGTCCTGGACCCCAAGCCCGAACATCAATTCTCCTCAAGAATAAATAAAAGACTGAAGTGAGGACAGGAATTTCCCAGGAACCGGAAGTCCAGAAACATAGGAAGAAACACTAGGATCGGGGAAACAGTGCTGGCCAGCAACCTTGCGGACTTGAAGACCTAGGGAGGATTCAAACTCACCTTCAGGGGGAATGTGGTAGGAAGGGAGCCAACCAAAATGAGATAACATGACTTTTTTTGTGGCTTCCGTGACCTTCATCCCAAGGGCAAGGATGCAGAAAGTGAAGGGTGCGAGAGGCGTAGCATCCCAGGCACCAAGCAGTGGGGGTGCCACAGGCCCGTGAGTGTCTGAAAGTGGTGGCATGAACCCAGTGCATTGCCGGCAGGCACCAGCTGTCCCTGCCCAGCCCCGGGGCCCTGGCGGTGCTAAATGAAGGGCTAGGGATCACCCCCATCATGTTGGATGGACGGGAGAGGGAACCCAGGCTATTAATAAGAGCTTCGCTGAGTGACCACCCACAGACTGGCCCGAACAGAAGGTGGAACTGGGCCAGAAAGGGGGAATGATTGAGACGACGACCCGAATCCCAGAAGTCAAGGGGGCCTGAAGTGTGGCCATGTCCATGTATATAAATGATTCCCCACAGAGAGCTAGGGGGCTTTATACTCTTTTAGTCACTATCCAGTATTTTGCTTATTCAAGAGAACGAGAAAGGCAGGAGATGGAAGACTTAAGCCGTGTTCTGTGCGTCGTCTTTCTCCTGTGAAAACTCTGTAGGTAAGCACAGGCGGGCCCTGGGCGTTCTCCCAGCAATTATGAAACTTAAAAGGCAGCCCCGTAGAAAGAAGTCCATGGGGATTAAAATAGCTGGATGTAAAATCTGGAGTGGATTAGACAACTTTATGATCTCTGGACCTGGAATAAAATTACAGGGCAGGAATGGGCTTAGAACGCAGTGTAGAATACCATGGGGTCTTGAGACCTGGGTTTCTTCAAGTAGAAACTGGACCCAGTCGCTCCACTAACATTATGTTTTTATGTGAACTTCTAGCTCTGTCATTAGGGGAATGTTCCCATGTAATTTGTGAGATGCCTCGCAGGTGAAGGGTGCTGGTTGCACAGGAAAAGCTGACTACGTATGAAACAACTTTTAATAACCGGTTTACTACAGAACTCCCAGGACTAAGCTCTGTCCTTAGGAAAGACACACGGGGACTCTTAGCATGAGAACATGAACTTAGGCCTATGTTTAATAGATAAGGGTCTATGAAAGTTCAATGAAGGTATGCCATTCTTTTGCAGATTATCACAAAAGTTCCCCAGACTGATATATTATTGTACCTATTATTTGAATAAAATGGAAAATGTTATTTGTAATACTATAATGAAACTGCATTTTAGTTACACTACCTTAAGGTTTAACTAATAGGCATACTGAGACCCAAATGAAAGGCTGTGTGGGTTTGCAATTATACTGACTTCATATGGTTATGCCATTTTGCACCTGTAGAACTTCTACAGTTCACGGAGTGCTTTTATTTACACAATTTCATTTAATTCTCACAATGTTATCATGCTGCCATTGTTGTGGAAGCATAGGTCCGAGCAAATTAATTCAAGTCCCAGATTTCTGATCGAAAAGGGGTAGCTCCAGGGAACTAGACACACCAGGGAGACTGTAGAGAGGGGGACGCCTAGAAAAGGAATCTCAGCTCTGGTTGCTGTGGCTCAGTGGATTGAGTGCCAGCCTGTGAACCAAAGGGTCGCCGGTTCAATTCCTGGTCAGGGCACAAGCCTGGGTCACTGGCCAGGTCCTCAGTAGGGGGTGCGTGAGAGGCAACTACACATTGATGTTTCTCTCCCTCACTTTCTCCTTCCTTTTCTTTCTCCCTAAAAGTAAATAAATGAAATCTTAAAAAAAGAAAAAAAGAAATGGAAGCCCATAAAGTCGTTTAGAAACTACAGAGCTCACCCCCAACCTGAGTGCATGCAAGTGTATGTGGGGGGTATCTCCTCCTCATTAGCATACCGAACTCCTGGAGGGAGATGAAGCAAACAAAAAATGGTCAAGTAAGAAGCTCTGGAATTTCACCCCTTCATAATAGAAATAGCAAAACTGGCCAACAAATTAAAAAAAACTTTCAAGATCAACTTTTCTGGAAGTCTGGAAACCCGCCAGTGACTTGTAGCAGTCTGTGGAGAGCTTGTTCAAGAGGCATGGCTGGGGCTTGTTGCATTGCTGTTGCTTTTTGTTTTCTGGAAAGTGAGCTTTAAAGCATTTTAACTAACCCAGTCTCACCCCCCACCCCTGCCCCTGCACTGCTCAGCTCACTGATAGCCCCAAACATAAGAGCTGGAATTCCTAGTACCAGTGGAAGCAGAAAGGACCTCATCCCCAAAGAATTGTAATTCTTTGTCCTATCCCTCCTGGTGGCTCCGTGAAAGACTGGCTCGAAAGACTGGTCTTAATTTCCCCTAACTTGGAACTGGCCCAGGGCCAAAGCTGCTAGCTGGGGGATGGAGGTGGTGGTGCCAAATGTTTCAGTTCCTGGCCCCTTCTGTGATAGATTCCAGCAGTGGGGCACACAACAGGCTGACCAAAAAGTCTGGGTGGAAAGGCTGAGAAATGTAAAGATGTATATAGGGCTTTAAAAAAGCTGTGGCACCCTGGCTGGTGTGACTCAGTGGACTGAGCACCGGCCTCAATCTGGTGGGTATCCGGTTCGATTCCCAGTCAGGGTACATGCCTGGGTTGTGGGCCAGGTCCCCAGTAGGGGGCGCATGAGAGGCAACCACACATTGATGTTTCTCTTCCTCTCTTTCTCCCTCCCTCCCCCCTCTCTAAAAATAAATTAATTTAATTTAATTAAAAAAAAGAAAGATGTTTGTTTTTAAAAAAAGTCTTTGTTCACAGAAAAAAACCTGTACGTGTTCATAGCTGCTCCTTTCAGGCTTGCCAAAAATGCTGGAAATGACCCAAATGTCCTTCAACAGATGCTGAGGTGCACGCATGCCATGTAACTCCTCAGCAATAAAAAGGCTTGAAGGACAGGTCCGTGCAACAACTTGTGTGAATGTCAAAGACATTCTGGTGAAAGTAGCCAGTCTCCAAAGGCTAACCACTGTGTGGTTCCATTGATTTAACGTTCTCAGAAAAGATAGGATGGTGCGGATGGAGAACTGGTCCCTGGTTGCTAGGACTGGGGTGGGAAGGGGCGTGACCATAGACGTAGAGCTGGGAGAAGTTTGGGGGCTGATGGAGTAACCCTGGATCCTGGTCGTGACGTTGGTTATAGAAGCCTGTACAAGGGTTAAAAGTCCTCGAACTGGACAGCAAAAGAAAAAATAGTCCACAGACTGTGTGATAACTTTAACTAGAAATACGTTGTATCATTGTTTTGTTGTTTAGGTTCTTGTTAAAGGTGAGATCACATGGTATTTGTCTTTCAATGCCTGGCTTATTTCGCTTAGCATAATGCTTTCCAGCTCCATTCATGCTGTTGCAAAGGGTATAAGCTCCTTCTTTCTTTCTGCTGCGTGGTATTCCATTGTGTAAATGTACCACAGTTTTTGATCCATTCATTTACTGATGGGCACCCAGGTTGCTTCCAGCACTTAGCTATTGTAAACTGTGCTGCTGTGAACATTGGGGTGCATAGGTTCTTCTGGATTGGTGTTTCAGCGTTCGTAGGATATAGTCCCAGCAGTGGAATTGCTGGATCAAAGGGCAGATCCATTTAAATGGAAAAGTCCAGAAATAAACAATTCTTAAGCTTTTTTTTTTTTTTAAAGAAATACGTTGTATCCGAAAGAGGTCTTTAAGGGGGGATCCATTTTATTTCATGACAAATCACTTTGGACCTGGAGTACTTGAGCTTGTGCTGTGCTGAGAAATAGTTTGCCCTGTTGAAAGGAGAACTGAATTAGGGCGCCGAAAGCTCAGAAAGCCGCTTTCTCCGGATTTGTTTTCCTGCCACTCTGTGCAAACAGATCAGGGACGTTTGTACACTTGTTACCCAGATAGCCCGTGTCTCCCCATCCGCAATGGAAATCATTTCTTGTATGGATGTCGAGGTTTGGGAAGCTTGTGAGTAATTGTGGGAAGTCACACAACGTGGCTAGCGCAGGGAATGCGTCCTTTCTGTTCATCGTTCCAGAAGCATGTGATCGTAAGCTCATTTTTCTTTCTCCTTTCACACATGCTGTAAAAACTCACTACGACTTGCCTCTATTTGGTACGGCCGCCTAAAACGGGCTTGAAAGAAGCATCTTTATCATTTTTCTTAACCTAAGCTGCACCATGAAGCATTGCTTCTTCCGCAGCTTCAGCTAAGGGAGGGGCAGTGGGAACAAGAGATTTAACACACCTAAAATGCCCTGGTCGGTGTGATGCAGTTGGTTAGGCAATGTCCTGCAAACCAAAGGGTCGCCGGTTCGATTCCTGATCAGGGCACATACGAGAGGCAACATATCAATGTTTCTCTCACACATCTGTGATTCTCTCCCTCTTTTTCTCCCTCTCTCTCCTCTCTCTAGAATCAATAAAACGGAAAAAAAATTTAAAGGCACCCAAAGAGCAGCCCTACACAGGGCCTGGCAACTTAGTCCCTGCAGCGGGAGGGGAGCTTAGAGAGTGTAAGGGGTACTAAAGAATCACGTGACTTGGAGGTTTCTGCATGTGTGAGTGGCTGCCAGAGCCAGCATCTGGATTAGGTAATACAGGGAAAAAATCGGCGGGGAATCACAGAACACTTGAGAGGGAAGATACGCATCTCTATTTTCCCAGCCGATTTGTTTAGGAAAGTTTGCATGACTGCCTTATCTCTAAATGGAGTGTTTGTTAAAAAAAAAAATCTCAAGTTTGATTGTTACAGAGGCCACGTGGATTATAACATAGAAGGAATCATTGAGGGTAATAGATTTGAAGTGAGCAAGGAGGCATGATATTAACAGAGAAAGCCAAGTCTTTCTCAAAGTCATGGACAATGAAAAGTGACAGGCACTTCTGTTGGTCCCTGCAATGCCAGAGGAGAGAGAGAAACCCTTTAGAATCTGCCGTGTCTGTGGCCGGAAACCCTTAAAAGGTGAATTTGGTGAATTTGATCCTCCTGGTTGCAAACTTCCTTCCTGCTCGAATAATGTGGTTTCCTCTGGGCATAAACAGTTTTCTCCCCATGCAAAGAGTTAAGAATAGAAGCCGGAGACCCTCCCACGTGTCAGAGGGCCACTGTCAGCGTGACCACGGAAACACATTAGCAAAGGCAGTTAGTTCTGGGAGAATGTGAGGCAGGTGGCTGCATAAGCAGGAAGCATGAGGAGCCCTCAGAAGACAGTGGTCAGGCAGGGAGCAGGAACTTCGTGCAAAGGAGAGCAGAGGGTCCCGGGCCAGGTGGCTAATTTGGTTAGAGCATCATCCCCATACGCCAAAATTGCAGGTTCGATCCCTGGTCACAGCTCGTACAAGAAGCAACCAATGAATGCATCAATAAGAGGAACAACAAAGCGATGTCTCTCTCTCAAATCAATAAAATGAAAGTTTTTTTTAAAGCAGCAGGTAACAGGAAGTGGCTAAAAGAGGTAAGCAAGAACAGCTGAGGGGATTTATGAGGCTGTGTAGGGAGTGTAGCAAAGACCTCCTAGGTGACCCTCGAGATTGCCTGTGCAGGAGGACGTAAGAAACCGATACATGACACAATCAGACCAGGTGTTTGCCTACACTCGGGGATGAACCTGCC
This sequence comes from Trachops cirrhosus, assembly GCA_028533065.1. Classification (NCBI taxonomy): domain Eukaryota; kingdom Metazoa; phylum Chordata; class Mammalia; order Chiroptera; family Phyllostomidae; genus Trachops; species Trachops cirrhosus. The sequence continues at coordinate 50,292,488 of CM052550.1, forward strand.
AGAGCAGATTGCCGCCCTGCCCAGTTCAGAGGCCCCAGGATCTCCTCTGCCCCGCCACCCCGGGGACAGGTTCAACTTTTAGAGGCAGTCCTGGGCCCTGAGCATAACTTGCTGCCTGTTAGAGTTAAATTTCATGAATGCATTGAAAGAATTCACAGTGTACGTATTCTTGAGATGTAAAATGTAGTCTACACTAGAAGCTTGCAGTTCAGGCCACAGGACGGTTTCATCGGCTATTGCCTGGTCTTCCCGGAGTTTAAAAAGAAATCTGCCCTGGCCGGGGTGGCTCAGTGGGTTGGGCATTGTCCTGAAGAGCGAAAGGTCTCCGGTTCAAATCCCAGTGAGGGCACATCTCTAGGTTGCAGGTTCAGTCCCTGGTTGGGGCACGGGCAAGAGGCAACTGACTGAAGTTTCTCCCTCACACTGATGTTTCTCTCCCTCTCTTTCTCCCTCCCTTCCCCTCTGTCTAAAAATAGATAAATAAAATCTTTTAAAAAGAGAAATCTCACAGCAGATATTTATAATCTGCCATGATCTCCGTCTTACAACCCCATTAGGGAAATACTAGTGATTAATATAATGAGCAACTTAAAGTTACTAATGAGCACACAATTCAATGACCTCATGTGCCTTAGGTAAAACCATCTGATAACCCGAACTTAATTATTAACAATTTATTTTCTGAATTCCCTGAACTTCAAGTAAGGACATTAATATACTTAATTCGTCATCCTAATAATTACTTGCCGACAGCCATAGCCAGAGGTGGAAACCCTGAGGGCCCGTGCCTTCCTTTGTGATCAGAGGCGATGTGAGGTAGCAGCTGAGGGACAGAAGCCAGAGACGAGGCTGGGGCTGCCCTGAGTGCCCCCAAATCCTAGCGCCACCGCTGACCAGCTGTGTGGCCTTGGGCAAGTCGCTGACACTCTCTGTGCCTACCTCACAGAGCTGTGGTGAGGATTAAACCAGCCCAGAAGTGGCCCTCAGCAAGTCCTTATCAATGAATCCATAAGGCACTCAGAGCAGCCAATGGTAAACAGCACTGTGTGTTCGTTGTATTTTAAAATTATTTTATGCTCCTAACCGTAATTCGTAGCAGCTTGGTTAGGAATGTATGAAGTTTAAAAATAGGCCCAAGGAGCTCCACGATTCCCGAAAGACTGTAAAATCAGGTAGGAACACAATAATGTTATTTTATTTAGTATTTGATTCCTTGCGGTGGAATAAACGTATCCCTTTGCTTTTGCCAGAGTTGAAAATATGTCGATGAGGCTGGAAGAGATCAGTGAACGGGCGCAGTTCATGAAGACGTCCCTGCAGACGGTCGACCTCCGACTGACTCAGCTGGAGGAGTTATCCGGCAGGATGGTCGCCGCGCTGGAACACCTCGCGGGAGCGGACAAGGGGGAGCTGATACCGCCGCGGTCCCGCGCTTCTTCCGAATGCGAAGCGACCCACCTTCTGCGGCAGAGCAGCGTCCGCAGCGCCGACAGCTGCGGCGCGAGCAGGTTCCACTTCAACGCAGAGGAGCTGGCGGGTGAGGACGCGTCTCTGTCCATGCCGCCCGGGACCGGCCTCCGGAAGAAAGCCTGCTCCTTCCGTACGAAGGAAGAAAAGGAGCTGAAAACGCACCTGACCGCTGCAGAGCGCCAGGGCAGCCTTCACCGCTTACCCAGCACGAGCGCCCCGGCCACACGCGAGGGTAGTTGGCTGGCGCTCGGCACCGTAAAGCACGCTTCAGAGCCAAGGTTAGGCCCAGGAATCGGGATTTCGGACGGCGACCAAAGGCAGGCCGACTCTGAGAGAGGAGAAACCATTTCCCCAGGTTCAAATCGAACAGGGGTCATGCCTGGACTGAATAAATCCCATGTTCCGGACACTCAGCTGACAGTGGGAACAGCGCAGACGGAAGGCGCTGTTTCTTGTCCCCTGGAAGACACGAAGGTGACACGCTGTCACCCCGACGAGACGTTCGGGGCTTGTCAAACGGTGGAGTCCAGAAGTTTCGTGTATTCCCACGGGACAACGCTGGTCAGCGGGCTCAGCAACTGGTGTGCGGAGTACAGCTCGATCATGGATCGAGCCTGTCCCCTCACGGGGCCGCAGTGGACGACGGAGTGGAAATACCAGGTTCAGAAGATCACACGGTCTCGCAGCACCGACATCCCCTGTGCTGTGTCGGAGGCCGCAGTGCAGGCAGAGCTCAGGGACCCATCCGCGGATCCCGAAGATGAGAGCTGCGTTCCCACCAGGGTCCCTCGCACCTCTCGCTTGTCGCTCGCCGTCACGGAGAGAACGGAAGCGGGGAACTTACTGGCCGTGAAACCACACCAAACTTTGGGCTTCGCGTCTTCAAGGTCAAAAAGTTTACACGGCCACCCTAGGAATGCTAAAGCCGTTCAGGGCAAGTTAGACAGATCTGGGCATGCCAGCAGCGTCAGTAACCTGGGAGTCGTGTCTGGGATTAACACGGAGGCACAGAAGGTTAAGCAAGAGAAAACGTCCGCCGAAACCGAATGCTAACGTGTTTGGTTTGCCTGGTTTTTAAATCAGGGCCACTGATGAGTGCCATCTTGGATCCTCGGTTTCTGAAAACGTTTTCAGTAGATGTATTTGGCTATTTGGACTTGTGATTAAAACGGAATGCACTAAACTTAAAGGAATATTTTGTTAGCATCTGTCAGTAAACTTGTTTTTTTTTTTTAGTTGGAGTAGGATCAAGTGAAAGTGATAATACTCCAGTCGAGGTTAATTACTTATTCAGTATATAAGGATCTACAGTCTCACCCTGGCTGGTGTGGCTCAGTGGATTGAGTGCCAGCCTGCACACCTGTTGCTGGTTCGATTCCCAGTCAGGGCACATGCCTGGCTTGCCAGCCGGGTCCCCAGTGGGGGGTGTGTGAGAGGCAACCACACACTGATGTTTCTCTCCCTCTCTTTCTCCCTCCCTTCCCCTCTGTCTAGAAATAAATTAATAAAATCTTTTAAAAAACCCAAAGAACCTACAGTCTCTATTTCTGAGGACCAGCAAATAGCCTAGGAGATGCCTCTGGGTGCCACTAATTGGTTACTTAAGGAGTAAGGAATTATGTAAGAAGGAGAAAATAAAGAGAAAGCAAAAGTGTATAAAAAGAGAGGCGAGGGAGAAAACAATAAAATTATGAGCTACAAGAAGTGAGGAGTAGAAAGGAGCCATGAACACCACATGTTTTCCTGGGGTTCTCTTTTACATGTTATTGTTTTAAAATAACACAGTGAGCCCTGGCTGGTGTGGCTCAGTGGACTGAGCACCAGCCTGCGAACCAAAGGGTCACTGGTTTGATTCCCAGTCAGGGCACAGGCCTGGGTTGCCGGCCAGGTCCCCAGTAGGGGGCGCGTGCAATAGGCAACCACACATTAATGTCTCTCTCCCTCTCTTTCTTTCTCCCTTCCCCTCTCTAAAAATAAATAAATAAAATCTTTTAAAAAACTACACAGTGAAGGAAAGTACAGGATTCCATCAAAGATCACACTGTTAATACTTCAGGGTGACCAAGAGTTTTGTTAATGTGTAAACATAAGGAGCCTATATGCATTTTCTTATCGTCCTATAGTCCTTGGTAGCAAATGCAAATTAGTAGGACCTCCACGCACGCAATGGCTTGTGCAGAGTTGTGACTAGAACGTAAAGGGTGCATGTTCTAGGTGGGAACTGTCCAGACCGCAGAGGCTGTTCATGGCCGAGAATGGAAGGGGTCGTGCTTCAGTCTGTAAGTTCAAAGGCCCACCCTCCTCCCCTCAAAGTAACCACTGTCCTTTTACAGCGAAGACTTCCTGGCTGTAAAACTATGACTCCAGCGCTGGGCGGCTTAAAGCACCGGTTTTATTCGCTCATGGACGCTTCGGGTCAGGAATTCGGACAAAGCACAGCAGGAATGCCCCTGATTTGTGGCCTTGGCTGATTTGCATGGTGTAAAGGCTCCTACGATGGCCAGTTCCAAGCTATCAACGTGGCATCTGAATGTGGAGCTGGGGAAAGATACCCACAGATGCTTTCTGCAAGCCAGTACTCACTGGCTGCCACTACTCCGTGGTGTTTGAGCTGGGGCGACTGAGTGTCTGGAGGTGGAGGCTGGAATCCTCCAGAAGCATCGTCCCTCACACGTGGGCTGTGGGCTGGAATGGGACTCTCAACTAGAGCTGTTGTCCACAAGGGACACAGGAGTGTGGCCTCTCCAGGTGGCCTGGGCTCCCTCACACCACGACAGTCTCCAAGAAATCACATCTCTTATGTAACAGTTCAATCTTCCAAAACAGAGTGTCCCAGCGAACAAGGACGAAATGCCATTGTTTATGTCCTGGCTTCAGAAGTCCCACAGAGTCACTTAGATGGCATTGCCTGGCTGCAGATGAGGGCCAGGTAGATTCTAAAGGAGGGGTCCTATATGGGAGGAGTGTTAGCAATTTTGCAGACATGGTTTTCAATGGCCGCACTTGCATTTCGTCACGGTTTTGTCACCTGACTGCTTTTCCTCACTATGGTTTCATCTCACTCCGTGTTTTCACCTACTCACCCACCCCCACTCTCACCCCTGAAACCCTTTCTCCTCCCTACAGTTAATCTGTTGAAGAACATGGGCCATTTTGTCTTGCAGAGTTTGTCAGAGTTTAAATTGTACTGGCTGGCTACCCATGGGCACGCTGCACCGCTCTTGCACGTTGGCAGAAGAATTCAGAGGCTTATTCCGGCTTAGGTTCACACCCTTCGCCAAGGCTACCTGGGCGATGTTGCTTCTTTCACTACGAGGCACATTCGCCTAGTCACCTGTCTTTTTGTGATGTCAGCAGCTGGTGATACTCAACGCCTAGATCTCTTAATTCATGGGAGGCTGAAAATTATAATACTTTAATCCTGTTATTTCTTTTATTAGTTAGAATCTGAGATGATTCCTTTCCCCTCCTAGCTGGTTACAGAGTGATAAATTCACACTGTACATACAGCAGGAACAATAATGGATTTTTCTCATTTACTTGTTAATTTTCAAGATAATTCATTGGTTTTCTGTCATCTAATTAATATATATGGTATATCTACTTGATGATGTATATGGCGTATTAATTTTTTATATATTTCTACCCACAATGAAAATTCTGTGAAAGTAGGGACTTTGTCTTCTCAGTGACCTGAATAGTTTTTAGCACCAAGCCAGCATTCAATACAAATTTGGTAACTAATTGAATGAATATATAAAGTACCTAGTACCTAGTAGGTAGTCAAGAAATGCTAGGTCTTTTCCTCATGGGAAAAGGAGATTATCTCCAGGGAATGCCACTAACCCCCATGAGAGAAGAACCAAGGATGGAAAGAGGGTCAGAAAACAGGAGGAAGAGGACAAAATAGTGACATTGGAGCCAAAAGAAGGGATAGCCAGCTACCCCGAACACACGGGATAGTCAAAGAGGTCAGGACTGACAAGAGGCCGTAAGACTAGCTCTAGGGATGGCGTTGTGTCCTCTCAAAATTCTTAGGCTGAAACCCCGACTGCAGTGGGACTATATTCGGAGATAGCGCCTTTAGGTTAAATGAGGTCATAAAGGCTGGGCCCTAACCCCACGTGATTCGTGCCCTTATAAGAAGATACCAGATCACTCTCCAGCATCCACTAGCTTGCCCCTCCCCCTTCCCCATCAGCCATGTGAGGACATGGCCTCTGATCCGGCACCAGTAACCTGCCTTGACCTTGGACTTCCAGCCACGAGAACTGTGAGAAATCAGCTTCCATTGTTTTAGCCACCCAGCCCGTGGTATTTTTGTGATGGCATCCCAAGTATTCACAAATTGTGTTGTGTGACTAACACAATTAGGTATCTGGACCTGTCATAAAAATTAGGACGAAGTTCACAACAAATCTGGAAATCAGTTTTCCCACTTTGCAATCACGTGGTCTTGTGTTATAGATTCTAAGGAAACCTACACGGGGAAAACTAAATCACAGCATCAGTCATTGGCAACTGAAGAACACCCACATATTGCTGAAGAGTGTGTGGATAAAGATCCATATTTTCCAGTTTTCTTGAGATATAATTGACATACATCACTGCCTAAGTTTAAGGTGTACAGCATTACGATTTTCCACTTACATACATTGTGAAATGATGACAATAGGTTTAGTTTGCACCCACCATCTCAGATGGATACAATAAAAAGCAAAAAATTTTTTTCCTTGTGATGAGAACCCTTAGGCTATATACTCTTATCAACTTTCATGTATGCCATACAGCAGTGTAACCTAGTCATCACGTTGTACATTACTTCCCCAGTGTTTATTTATTCCAATTATACACTGAAAGTTTGTACCTTTCAGCCACTTTTCTCCAATCCCCCGCCCACCCCACCCCCAGCCTGGTAACCACAAGCCTGGTCTTTCTCTGTTTGTCTTTTTGTTTTGTTTTGTTGCATCTACTTAATGTAGAGAAATCACAAAATAATCATAAAAGAAGTTTGTAAATGTATTTGCACAATAGTATTTTTAACACTTATAACCCAGTGGACTTCACATGTCGAAACACAATTGTGGTTCCAAAGCAAAATGGAATCACATGTCACTCAAACAAGTTAACTAGAACGATCAGTAGAGGGCTGAATCCAGGATAATTTTCCGGGGGGAGGGAGCAACGTTTGAAATCTGTAAGTTTTTAAATATTCCCTTTAGCGACACTTGTCACTCTGATTCATAGGGCTACACTGCAGCTTCCTTGTGACGTTAATTATGAAATGGATCAGGGTTTTCTTCTTCAAAGCCTAAGAAGGGTCTAGTCTCAACGGAAAGATTCACGGAAATGTAACACCATCAGTCCTTTCACCAAAGGCTGCTCCAGGTCAGAAATACACTAGCTTCAGAAATTTGTTAAGAGTTTCAGGTACGCTGAAGTGCGTCTGTCCTTTGTAATGAATGGGCAGATTATTTGGTCCTTTGCCTGTGGAAGCCCCTTCTCTGCCAGGGCTCTTGATCACTTAGCTGCTGCTCACTCACATCCTTACATGCGAGGAGAAAAAAGAAAAGGAGGTAACTCGCTTAATATCTTTTTCTATATTAAAGTTTGATAAGGAGGGGAGAAGTAAACAAACGAAATCGAGGGGTCAGGATGGGCTGCCAATGTCATCAGTCAGCAGTGCCCACGGCCCCGCAAGTGTGGGCATCCCGGGGAAATGGGCCATCAGCTCAGTGGGCAGGACATCCCGGTCCCAAAGCTTCGCGCGGAGACACCATTCACGCGGTGGAAGACAATCTCGCCCAGGTGTGGGACATCTAAGGGGGATTTATATGCGGTACCAACCGCGGTGAACGTCTGAGGAGGGTCACCACCCGCGGCACCTGTCCCCTCTCCCAGAGTCGGTCCCTCACACGCTGTGCGCAGTGGGGCTGGTCCACACCAGGGCACCAGAGTCCCTTCCCTCCGCCCGCGCTCCTCCTGAGGACTTCAAACAATGATCGCGCCAGCTGCATGACTAACGAGCAATAGTCAAGAGAGCTTTCCCAGGAAAAGACGGACAGTCGCAACAGAGGATGTCTTGAGCCAACGTCCACGGTCAAAGGCCAACTCCTGCCTGTGCCGTGGCCCCCGCGGGCCGCCGTAGATCCCTGGGGGTCGCCTGACCCCTGCAGGCCACCGTAGGTCCCTGGGGGCCACCATGACCCCCGTGAGCCGCCGTAGGGGCGCCCTTCTCAGCCTATGCTCCCAAGATGGCTACCAGGCTGTGTTCCCCCTAGGGCTCTCTCTGAGGAGGTCCCGGCAGCGAGTGCGGGGCGCAAACTTTGCGTTCCGGCGCCAGCGCGGCCTAGAGGCGGGGAGCGGCGGGCCGGCGCTGAGCGCACCGTCTCTCGGGGCGGGGCGACAGGCCCCTTCCGGGGATGGGCTCCGGCGCCCGAGTCGGCCCGACTCTGCCCTGGCTCCTCCCCGCTCGGGCGGGCGCTCCGCGGTGTCCCCGCCCGCCAGTCCGCCCGGCCCGGCTGGCGGCAGACGGGCCCTGGGCGGCCGCACGGGGAGCTGTAAGCCCGCGGGCGTCGGGAGGCGTCAGCACAGCCGCTGGCCCGCGGCGGGTCCCGGGGTGCGACCGGGCCGGGGCGAAAAGGCAGCGGCACCATGTTCTCCCTCAAGCCGCCCAGACCCACGTTCAAGTCCTACCTCCTGCCGCCGCCCCAGGTAAACAGCCCCTTTCCAGTGAGCGCCCCTGTCCTCGAAGATTCCGGGTAGCCGCCGGGCCGGCCCGCGGGAGCGGGGGAACCCGGGAGGCCATCGCCGTCCCCCTGTCCCCAGCCGCGCGGCTGCCCCCACTAACTCGGCAAAAACTTGTAAAACTCCGCCGCAGCCATTCTGTGCCGAGTGACCTGCCGTCCGTAGTTTTGTCCTGTGACGAGACTCAAGGGAGCGTACGGAGCTGGGTTCGTTAACCCGGCGCCGGTCGGCACTGCGACCGCCAATGTGATTGCGTCGCTTGTGGGCTCCTGGTAGAGGAGGATACCTGTCTGTCACTAGGCGGTTTTACCATTTTATTGTCAAACTCCCGAGCCGGTAGTGAGCCGATCTTAACTCGGTAAAAATGCGAAAGAATATAAGGGCCGGGGGTGGGGGCGGATTTATGTCTGTCGCATATGTCATCTCTTAGAACACAAAATTTGCTTTAGTATCTCAGGGGGAGGGAAAGTTTTTATTTTGATTTGTTTTGTTCGTGTATTTCAGACTGACGATAAGATTAATTCGGAACCGAAGATTAAAAAACTGGAACCGGTCCTTTTGCCAGGTAAACGTTAGAGGTCCGACAGATACTTAAGTGAATGGGTTTGGGTCCAGTGTTGTTCCTCTGACTAGTACCAAGTGGTCAACTTTCCTCCTCTTTTTGCTTTAAACTTCATCCAGTTAAAAATCTAACCACTGGGGGAGCAAAACAAGAAAAAAAATTGCTTATAATTAAACATCAGAATGTAATAATTGGTGTTTGTCTTTGAAAAGTTAAGTGTCATAGGAAATTGTCAAAAATGTGACCACCTGCTTTCCTGTCTCCTGAAGTGTTTTTATCTTTAAATATTTTATTTATTTATTTATTTATTTATTTATTTATTTATTTATTTATTTTTAGAGGGGAAGGAAAGGAGAGAGAGAAACATCAATGTATGTTTGCTTCTTGCATGCCCCCTACTGGGGACCTGGCCTGCAACCCAGGCACGTGCCCTGACTGGGAATCGAACCAGCAACCCTTTGGTCCGCAGCCAGCTCTCAATCCACTGAGCCACACCAGTCAGGGCCCAAAGTGTTTTTAAAGTGCCCTCCGGTTGTTTAGGCTGTGAAAGCTTCTCTGCCCTTCTTGTCTGTCTGCAGCTGTATGAGTCGATGGCTGGTAGTCGGGTCATCACTTCAGTAGTTTGAAGAGCCCCTTCCACGGTGGCTGCGTCGCTGTGCCTGTAACAGAGCTCAGGGAACTTCACATCTCTTACTTGGCAAATGTTGCTGGAAGGTGTCAGCTGTATTTGCAAGTTTACCTTTTCCCTTTAGAAAGCGAGGCCCTTCCCAACAGAGAAGCTGTTGACGTGTGGGGGCCCCTGGTTCCTCGCTGCAGGGGCTCTTCTGTGCAGTGTAGGATGTGCGTGACATCGGGCCTTTACCTGCTAGATGCCAGGGGTGCCCCTCTCCCTGCTCCTGGTGGTGACGCCCAGCGCGTCTCCAGCATTGACGGAATGACTTTTATTTTCCTCTCGGGAGAAAAGCTGGGTTAGAACAAAGGGTGCTTTAGAGAATCTTGGAGATGGAAGTAGGCAGTGGCGGGAGGTAGTAGTTTGGTTTTAAAGTATGTGAGCTCTTTGATTGGTATTTTGAATTGTATAATAATTAGGAAAAGTCCGTTGTTCGCTGCAACTCTTGGGGGAACCAGGTGCTTAGGAAAGCCTGGTCTAAACCTGAAATACAGTGAGACACCAGTTTGTGTGGCTCCTATGAACGTTTAAAAATCTCAGGCACTGCTCCATACTAAATCCAGTGAAATGATTCAACTCGTATTGTAGTCATTGAATAAATATGGAACCTTTAAACTTAGTGCTTTCAAATGTGAAATGTTCAGTAGGAACAAAACACCGACCGTTAAAAACATCAACCATGGTAGAGACTCACAATTTAAAGTTGTTTTCAACTTTAGTATGGGAGTTAGTTAAAATTTGTCGTCCTGATTTTGTTCTTGCTTTTCACCCAAACCGTGTATGCTAAATCACCCTTCGTGCGCTCTGAGCGCACACCAGAACTACGCAGTAACCTTTGCTCCCCGTGTTTGCGGGGTTTTAGGCTTAGTCACCCCAGGCATGGGCCAGCGTACGGGAACCAGTGCTCCTCTGCTGAGCCCTTGAACTTCGGCTTCCTTTACTTTGAACAGCCCGCCCTTAGGCTTTGGTTGTCCCCTTCCGATGCTGTGATTCGACACTAATCAACATGGTCTAAGCTGCAGGTACAGTGCTTGATTTTTAAAAACTGGCTTTTATATTTGATTGGATTGGGCAAGTGTCAATATCAATCAGCTTGAAGAACTTGACACTGAAGGATCATCCATGCTGGGGAACTAACTAAAAACTTGCCTTTCTACAAAAAAGGCAGAGTTTTCTGGGGAAGATGTAAGCTCACTCCCTGACTGTGAGTGGGTCACTTGTCCTAGAAATCACGGCGGAGTCTGGATCTTCCGGCCCGTGTTAATTTTTTACACTGGGCCTGCATTTGCATACACGGCCGTGCTGGCACCCCGCCTTCTGTTTGCGCTTAACCTGTTCCTTACAGAGCGTCGAACCAACCCTGAGTTAGCGTGTCTGCCGCCGTCTTCTCCTCTCCTTCCCCCACGCTCCGTGCCAGGGTCTCTGTTCCCCTCTGTGCCCGTCACATCGCCTCTCTGACTGCCGCTGGAAGCTCCCTTGCCCCCACTCTGCTCTGCAGCCGCCGCTCCGCCTGTGAGGTCTGGAATACAAGTGCAAGTCAGCGAGGCCTTGCGATCTGGCCCTCGCCAGTCAGAAACCAGGGGACAACTCGGGCAGGTCGCCTGTGGCTTTACACAGGCGCACAGAACAAGAAGTCATTGTTCCGAGACATAGCGTTGCATGCTATGCTTTGGCGCGATGCCTTCGGTTCAAGGATATCCTACTTCAGTTGCCCACAGTTTGAACTTGTAATTCAATAAGCAGATGAAAATTAGAACACAAAATCAATTGTTTATTTGTGTGCTCAGTTACAGAGTGCTCTGTCGGAACTTAACAACCTAAATTTAAAATGATCCTCATCTTTTATGAAGCAGAGAAAACAGGAGAAACTAATAATTTAATTTAGATTATGCCAGTAACTTTCAACTTGCCTGGTTCATGAAACTCCATAAGGCGGAGATTGTACCTAATTCAGCCTCGTGGCCCCGAAGGCTAGTGCAGTCTGCACTGAGGTGTCGAGTGAATGAAAGACCTCCTCAGACCATCTGCCTGAGTCGCCTCCATAGCGGTGCACACACACGTGCCCACACGCGTGCCCACACCCAGACCACTCTCAGCCGGAGCCATAGAGGAAGACCGTCATTTTATGCCAGCATGTCTCTACCCTTTCCCAGAGCCACACTCCTCAAGAAAATTATACCTGAGCCTGGAATCGAAAGGCAGCACCCAGTGAACGCCACTAGCTTTGCCTAGGCTTTCTCTTCGTCTCCCATCGTTACGTGACTCTCGTTGTTTTAATGATTGTGTCACATATGCATAAAATCGCCCGAGTCCTTTTGAAAACGGGGTGAGTGGGTGTGTTTGGCATGTTTGTTAGCAACAAGTATTGCTAGATTATGTTCGTGTCTTTTTTTGTTTTGTAGCTGCCAGATCAGTTCGGTGAGCATGTGGGTTGTACTGGGTGCCTGGCTGTGTGCTAAATGGGGAAGCACTAGAAGAGGCGTGTGCCCTGGTCACGCAGCAAGACCTTGTGCAAACCACACTGCCTGCAGAGAGGGTGGAAGGTTGGGGTCAGAGGTTCCCGGGTTCAGCCCGGGCCTGGCTGGCATCAGTCAGAGCTGGATGAAGGTTTGGCCAGCCCTTGGTCTAATGGAGAAAAATAAGAAAAATGCAGCTTTCTCTTTTATAGAGCTACATTGATTTGATATGAAGGATTGTGTTTTATTCTGAAATTATGTCCTTCCAACTTGTTTAATGTAGGTAGGTTCTTTTGTTAAAAGATAGTAATAGTAGCTGCGGCTTTCTAAAAAGTTTTTTTTTAACTTTATTTTATTTTTAGAGAGGAAGGGAAAGAAAAAGAGAGGGAGAGAAACATCAATGTGTGGTTGCTTCTTGTACGCCCCCTACCGGGGGCCTGGCCTGCAACCCAGGCATGTGCCCTGACTGGGAATCAAACCAGCGACCCTTTCCTTTGCAGGCCCGTGCTCAATCCACTGGACTACACCGGCCAGGGCTTTCTAAAAAGTTTTTAAGTTATCAAAATAAAAGATTAAGGAATCTGTTGGTTTCCTGAATAATTTTTGTAGTTTACCTGATTTGTGGAATTTGACCCTGGAAACCACTTGATTAAATTATTATAATATTACAGGTACAGTTTAGCAGGAGTCACTTTGTCAGTCTGGGAGTCTCCACTGTCTTCTGAAAAATGTACCCTCCCTCGTTTCACAAATTGTCCTTCCCCTTCTCTGTCCAGCCTTGCATTCTAGTGTGGCCACCCGCCCCCAGCCCCCAGCCCCCAAGCCTGGGCACAGGTTTGCCTGGGGTGCGTTCAGAGCGGGACTACAACCTGCCTTTGCGGTAGCGCTGCCAGTGGCTGTGGACCCAGAGGGTCTGTGCACAAGAGTGAGGTCGTATCCAGGGAGGCGGGGCACACACTGAGGGCTGCATCTTCCTCAAGTCCAGCCCACATAAAGCACAGATTGCTGCTTTTTACTGGGCTACTTCCGGGCAGGTTTCTGACCTTTTCCATTAAGATCTTTACCTGGCATGAAGCTTACAGGTTGCTCCTTATAGCAACGCCATCAGGGAGGTAGCAGTTGTCTCATTTGACAGATGAGTGACTGGAGCTGCAGAGGGTAAGTGGCGCAGTGCCTCACCACTAGCAAGGGCAGAACCTCGGCCCTGAGCCCCCTCCCAGGCCTGCCCGTAACCACTAAGCAGCAGGGCCTCCCTGACTGCACAGGTGGCCTCGGGCCACAGAGCCATGCTTTGGGACCGGGTGGTGTGGGTGGGATGTCAGCCTAGGAGTGCGCCAGTGAGGCAGAAAAAGCTCGGCCCTTGGCTCTGTCCTTTCCACGGCAGTGACACATTTTGCCCCAGCTTGAGGAGCGCTTGAAGACCATTTCAACTGCTTGAAAGTGGAATGGCTTTGCAGGCAGGGCACTTCCTGTTGCTGGTGGAGTGCCAAGTCGCTTTGTCACAAAGACGTGAGATTCTCTGACCCTGGGACCTGATCTTTGAGGGAGGGGCGGGGCAGGGCGGGGCGAGGAGGACCTGAGGTGCTGTGGCTAACAGTGAGTGAGTTAATCCTTCAGCAGGTACAAGTCAGTGAGTGAGTGCGAGGTCTGCTTCTGGCAGAGCAGCCCAGAGCTGGAAAAGATGGGTGCCTGCCCTGGACAGTCCCGGTTCTCTGGGGCAACGCTGCAGGAGCGAAGGCAGGGGTGCTGAGGGCTCCGAGGAAGGTCAGCTCAGCCAGATGTGGGGGAGGGACTCCCACTCTGCATCTGGAGCACCTGCCGAGCCTCAGTCCCTGTGCTCAGGCTGCGCGTCAGCTCCGCTGGTTCCCTCTTCCCGTCTGCGGCGCCAACAGCATCTTCATTGCTGGGGTTCACTGTTCGATTGACAATGAGTGCACTGATTGTCAGCGTCTTTGGTGATCAGACCAGAAAAGCATTCGACCATGGGGCCCTCCGGAAAATGGAAACACCCGTTGCTGGGCCGCTGCCGTGTGTATTTCCTGCATGTTCACCACACGGCGGGCCGTCTATGCGCTGCGCTGTTTTTGGCCTCACTGTAAGTCCTACTTCCTCACCTGGATTGCGCACCCCTTAGGTAAAGACTTTCTCTGCTGGATGATTTAGCTTGTTTGATACCTTTTTCGTAGCTAGGCTCTAGAGCGGATCGGGGACTGGTTTTGTAGTATTTTGATTCTCAGATACCTTGCTTTAGAAAGAGCAAGGACTTGGAACTGTGCAACCAGCTGCAGGGTCTTAGCATTGGGTTTGAACCTCCTCCCGGAGCTGTCAGTTTGGAGCTCTCTGCCTGCTAGGTGGTTGCGCGGGAGTGCAGGCCAGCATTCTGGAACTCCCTCCCTCGCTCCCAACCCTCAGTCTGCCTGGGCCTGGCAGCTCAGAAACTGGCTGTGACCTCCGTGCGTAAAACCCTGCTTAGACAGGGTCAGGTCCAAACCTTTAACCTCTCTGATTTGCTAACACTCCACCCTGCTGCCCTCTGCACCGTTTCTCTGTACAGGAGTCCCCACTAATTCACGTTCTGCTGTCCATGGTTTCAGTTACCCACGGTCAACCACGGCCTAAAATACTTCCAGAAATGAGCAGTTCACAATTCATGCATTTTAAATTGTGCACTGGTCTGAATGGCAGGACGAAGTCTCTTGCTGTCCTGCTCCGCCCTCCTGGGGTGTGAGTCAGCTCTTTGTTCAGCGTCTTCATGCTGTGTCACTTAGTCTTTCAGAGGATTCTTTGGTTTTGTTTTGTTTTGTTTGTTTTGTTGATTTGAGAGAGAGAGGAAGGGAGAGAGAGAGAAGAGAAGAGAAAGACAGCCACTTATTCATGCATTCATTGGCTGATTCTTGCGTGCGCCCCGACTGGGATCAAACCCGCAGCCCTGGTTCATCGGGATGATGCTCCAACCACTGAGCCCCCTTGCCAGGGCGAGCATTGTTTTGAGGCTATAATTGGAATCTTTGTGAAGTGGTAGGTGTTTGGGGGCCTGTCCAGAAACAGGTTCTGTTTCTATGAAAAGTTTTTAAACTGATAAAGTAGGTCAGTATCCTAACTTTTCACTTTTATTTTAGTTTTTTTTTTTATTCTTTCACCTTCCCTTTTAACTCTAAGTGTTATCACCAACTAAGTTATAATTGGAGTGCAGAGGGAAATCTGATTTGGATTTATGGAATATATTTAAAATAGATCACATGGTTAACTTGGAGGTTAAAACTGAACGCTCTCTCATTCCTTACAAAGTAAATCAGAAACACTGGTCTGGGGGATCTAGCTGCGTGTTACTAACACAGGAACGTTCCATCACGTAATGCCCTGAAAGAGAGGGCGGCGTTCATTTCTTTCCCAGAGTCCCTTCCGGCGAGGAGAGGCCAAGCATGCCGACCTGGGCTCAGCCTGTCTGCGCCGACGCGGGCCTCGAAGCCCATCGTGCTGCAGTGTCTTGGGGGGCGGGAGGCCTGGCTGACGCTTGCTGTTTGGACGATGAGGGTGCTCACAGCTCTGGGGAGCCTTCGGTGTTCCCTCTTACTGCCGTCATTATGAAACGCCCCCTCTCGGTCACACAGCAGCTGCTGACGTTTCAGAGTGCAGTTGCAGCTCACACGGTGATATTTTTCTTTTTTTAAAGGAGAAATTGTAGTCAACGAAGTCAATTTTGTGCGAAAATGCATTGCAACAGACACCAGTCAATACGACTTGTGGGGAAAGCTGATCTGCACCAACTTCAAAATCTCCTTCATCACGGACGACCCGATGCCCCTGCAGGTGCGTTTGTCTGCGTGCTGCTTCCCTGTGTCACGGCTCTTGACTCTGGAAGGAAGCTAGGGCTCATATACCATTGTGGGGCTGTTGGGGAAAAAATCAACGTGAACATAACTTTGTGTTTCAGAAATTCCACTTCAGAAACCTCCTTCTTGGTGAACACGATGTCCCTTTAACGTGCATTGAGCAAATCGTCACAGGTGTGTATGACGCTTTACTTCGTCCATAAAGCCGATACAGGTACCCTGGAAGGATTGTTTGCGGATAATTCAGATGCTTGGGTTGGAGTTTTATTTCTGTAGGTTTTTCTCCTTTTTTTGAGTCCTAAGAACATTATTAAAAGCGATCAAGAAATTGTTTTAAAATGGAGATATAGAATATATAGCTTTTTATATTTTCTAGTACTTGTCCTCCCTTAGATGAAAATTTTAATCGTAAAATGTATCCAGAGGGTGGTGGTTGGTGTGGAAAGAATCATTTGAAATACCTGCAAAAGCGAAGTTAAAATGGGTCCCCCACAGCCCTAGGAATCACGGACCAACAACTGCACGAGTCCAGCAAAGCGGCACTTGAGCGGGGAGGGGGGCGGCTTCTAGTGACTGTTACTCAGGCTCTGCTGCAGTTTTAAAGAGTGAGGAACAAGACAGAATGTTTTCACATTTTAATCTTTTCTTCATTGTCTTCTTTTTTAGTAAATGACCATAAGAGGAAGCAGAAAGTCCTAGGCCCCAACCAGAAACTGAAGTTCAATCCAACTGAGTTGATTATTTACTGTAAAGATTTCAGAATTGTCAGATTTCGCTTTGACGAATCAGGTCCTGAAAGTGCCAAAAAGGTAACACTTTTTTCTGGTTAAGCTTTGTCAGGTTCTGGGTTTTGCGTTATGCTTACCAATTTCAGTTCTGAAAGGTAGTTCTGATTTCTCAGTTCAGATTTTTTTTTTAGGGGAAGTTGTCAGATATGTTAATAGAACTACTTCCTTGGACTAGTTTATGGCTGCTTTACAATATTCTATATAATTTTCTTGTCAGCTCCTAAAATATTAAAAAGTATCATATGGAGACTAGTATATCTTTAGCATTAAGATTCTTTAAAAAGATTGAAAAGATAGAGAAATAGTATAAATAAGTTTTGGTAAGACTTGTAATTTGGTACTTCATAACTTTATCCCCAAACTTTATCAGCAACCTAAGAGGTAGACTAAGTCACATAAGGGTTAGGCAAATGAAGAGTAAGGGGAGGGGCCTCGTGAGTGTTAGTGCTCCAAAGAAATCTTAGTGGGTTAATGTGAGTGACATTCCACAGGGGCAGCCAAAAGCTAGGGGCTTTTTAATTGGCTTGTCTCCCCCTGCGCCCCTGCCTTCCAGGGGAACGTTTGTTGCCCCTTCGTGGAGGAAGAATCAAGGGCAGAAACCCCCACTTCAGGTCCACGTTTTGACCTCTGCAGAGGAGGGAAGCTGGTGGACCCAGCACCTCCGAGCCGGTCTGCAGTGCAGCAGATGCGGAGAATGATAACGGAGCTCCGGGAGAAGCCCGCTTCTGTCTGCAGAGAAGAGAGGGACAGCGTCTTAGTGAGGCAGGAAGTCGCTTTCCCAAAAGTGAGCCGGCTTTGGCCCCACCAGAAACCGGGTGCATTTGTTTTCCATGAACAGTGGACTCATTGCAATAAATTTTTCTGTTGCTATCAAAAGGAGTTGTTAGAATGGTCTTAAGGCAGCTAGCTGCCTGCATATCTACTTTGGTCAGGAGATGGTAAATTTATTTTTAGAGCTAGAATCAACAGTTTCTTCACAGGAAGACAGCAAGCATGACATGAATATCTGAAAACATGGCCACTTGGACCAGATCGTCCAGCACAGGGGTGGTGGGGTCTGTGGCTAAAAGTTTTCACACGGAGTCGGTGAAGCCACGTGTCAGCTTGCTACGTTACTGAAAACCCAGCTAGGTAACTCTGAAGGCCCCTTTAGCTGTTCAGGTCTGCAGTTCATTTTTTTTTGGCATTTTACTAATTTAAGATGCCTAGTCTCATGTAGAAAGGCTTTATATTAGTTAGGGGTAGACGCTGTGTAAAATGTTTTAGCCAAGTTACTTACTTTTTTTTTTAAAGATTGTATTGATTTATTTTTAGACAGAGGGGAAGGCAAGGGAGAAAGGGAGAGAAGCATCACTGTGTGGTTGCCTCTCATGCGCCCCTTACTGGGGACCTGGCCCGCAACCCAGGCATGGGCCCTGACTGGGAATCAAACTGGCGACCCTTTGGTTCACAGGCTGGTGCTCAATCCACTGAGCCACTCTCATCAGGGCCAAGTTACTTTCTTGACCTTAAATACATGTAGTAATTTAATTGAGTAAAAGCATCAAGAATCTCTGTGAAAAGTCTGACTTCAGAACGTGCAGCATCTCAGGAACAGGGACAGCACAGAACCTAGGAGACTGAGTTGGAACAGAGATTTCTTACGTAAGAACTTGATGCAGAGGGTTCATAGTCCCAGAAAGTTTACATTTCTCCCAAGCTCTACTATATTTTTCAGATGACACTATTTCAGCAATTGGAAGTCATCATAATTTGGCTTGCTTCTTGAGCCATCTAGATGACTTGGTCATTTTCAATGTCTGAGACAATGGGCTAATTGAGTTGAGAAAGTAAAGCATGAACAAATGAAAATTAAGGAACAGTACAAAGTGGCAACAGAAAAGATGTTCCCACATAAGTGGTCAGTTGCCAAATGAGTGACACAGAGAATAAAGGCCCTGGAAACTCAGGCTGTCCCTTGTCTGCTGGGCTGCCTCTCAGTGGCCAGGGGCCCCATTGAACTGCACACAGACCAGCCTAGTTCCACTTGTTGTGCCCTCTCTTCCCAAGACCAAGCTTCTGGCAAGAATCCTTTCCCCACTGTCTGAAAATATAAAAAGCATGTTACCGCAGACCCAAGAGAAACACTGTTTTTGTTTTTTGTACAGTCATAGGCGGGACACGCAGGAAAAAATATATAGGCAATAAGAATACAAATAGAACAGTTTTCCCCTGGTTTACAAGTCTTCAGACACAGAGGGTCGCATCACATGTGGCTGCCAAAGCTTAATTCTTCGTGAGTTAAAAGCAAAATTCTAGCATTCTTTTATTTCAAGGGGAAGTTTTCATCTAAAATTAGGTAACAAGTTGGTGAGCCCTGGCTGGTGTAGCTCAGTGGATTGAGCGCGAGCCTGCGAACCAAAAGATCGCGGTTCGATTCCCAGTCAGGGCACATGCCTGGGTTGCAGGCCAGTTCCCAGCAGGGGACCCAGGAGAGGCAACCATACATTGATATTTCCCTTCCTCTCTCCTTCCCTTCCACTCTAAAAAGATAAATAAAATCTTTTTTAAAATTAGGTAACAAGTTGGGAAGCTACAGATTGATTTTATCTCCTTGAAACTTTGAATGCTAAGTTCCCTCCGGAAATGCTTTGACTTTAAAAGTTGTTTTAAAATGACCAGGTACGTGTTCAGCATTCTCTGGTGGGTGAAGTATTGCTTAATTTTGAAATACTGAAAGCGTTTATATTTCCATTTGAAATATGAAATCTTCAAATGCTGAACTGATTCCCATTTTGTTAAACATTGAGGGAAAGCCTCTGTAGTCCAGCTGGCGGCGCCCAAATTGTGCTAAGACAAAACGAGACGCCCTCGTGCTCCCGCGTCCCCAGCCTGCGCCCTCCTGGCCCCGGGCGGTGACAGGCACAGAAGGACGTTGGGGAAGGTCTGGGACGGGATTTGACAGTGCAGAGCTGGACAGCAGCGTCAAAGCAGCTGGGAGCCACCGTTTCATTTTGAAGAGCCTTTGCTCGCAGCAGGATAAAAAAATTGTTTTTAATGATTTATCACTCGTAGTACATATGTCACTTTATGGGTATGTGAAGATGGCCAGCGGGACACGCACCCTTCGCTTCTCCATACTATTCTCCCACTAGCTGGCTGTGAAGCGCCTGCTTAGGCACACGTGCTACCAGTGAAAATTCAGCTGCTCTCCTCAGGGAACGGTTGGCCTTTCCTGCCCTGTCGGATTTGCTCCGAGTCTGAGACCGACTGCTCGGTGGCTTTCAGACCACAGACGTGCAGGAAGGCGGTTTGCTGTCCGTGCCAGGACTTGGTGAGGGTCGGCCTGCTCCTGGGCTGCCTTCCAGCTGGTCTGAGAGGGGAAGGCTCCCCCTGTGGACGCCCCAGCCTCCCCCAGACAAGAATGTCCCCCTTGGCCCAAAAATCACTTCCCCACAATAAAATACCTACCATCATTTAATGTCTTTACTACCGAGGTTTTCTCCATTTCCTTTGATAGCCAGGGCAAACGAACTATTTCACAGGCAGTTTTTAAAGACGTAGAGTTTTTCTAAAAATTTTGAAGCTTAGGGAGTATGTTACAAAATTAGAATAAATTTGTGTGAAAGAGACCTACTTTTTAAGGTGATGGGAACTAGAAATGTGGACGGAGGCTTTTAAAATAGCAAGCCTGAAAAAGCTCAGGGAAGAGGACTCCTGGCCCGCTGTCTCCCCAGAGTGCCCCGGGCCAGCAACCCGATGCAGCCCGGATGACACAAGTCGGGGGCCTTCGCCCGCGTCCCCAGAGATCCCCGTACCCCGGTCCCGCGGGCAGTTACCCACACTCGTAACTCCACTGCCGAACAAGCCGTTCAGGTTGTGCCCCCTTCCCCCAGAGCAGCCACGTGCACGGATCAGCCTGAGTCCCAGCCCCGCATCTGAACTGAACTCCCGAGCTGTTGGGCACGCCCTTTGTTCCCAGCCGTCAGAGAAGTGTGCTGTGCTCTGGTTGCGGGCTCCTAGAAATGGGCTCCCCCAGTTGTGCCCAGCAGCTAGCTTTTGTTTGTTTTTGCTTTAGGGCCCCACAAAACGTTCTGTAACCAAGGATATGTGAGTGACTTTTGTGAAAACAAGGCCTGTGACTGCTTTCTAAAAGTTTTAGAGGGGTGATACAGCATTACCGGCCTGGAGCGTTTTCCTGCTTACATTGGTGACTAATCTTCCCAGCGAGCGTTTTTAGTGCAGCTGCTGTTACGCACACAGCACCTTCAGAAGGCTACTGGAAGACGGCCGGGACAGAGGGGTCTCCAGGCCTTTCCCCGGCTCTGCCCAGAGAGTGCCCCTGGTCTGTCTCTACGTTACTAACCCACTCCCTCCTTCCCTCTCTGCGGCGCCTCATCGCCCTTCCCTCTGGACTTCCCTTCTCCTGTAGCACTTAGAGTGATCTAACTTACTATGGTTTTTCTTATTTCTCCTGTTACCATCTGTCTTCCCCACTAGAATGTAAGCTTCATGAGGTCAGGGATTTGTGTCTGTTTGCTGCAGCAGAATGAATGAGAGGCGTGACATCTACCCTGGAGAATTTGGACGTGATGGAAGGGAAACAACCCCGGTGCCTTACTTTTTATTGACACTCATAACTAGTGTGGGAATACCTTGGCAGAACAGCCACCCGAGCAGTTTGCTGAAGAAGTACTTTATATCGGGGTGCTGTTGTGCAGGGAGAACGGGTTTCTGCAGTGGGAATGGTGAGATGGCTCGGTCTAGGAAAGCCTGTCAGGGATTAGAGTTGGACGGAGGCGACAGGTTCACAGCCTGGTGGGCTGAGTGGTGGGGAAGGACTTTCTGAGCAGAGTGTGGCAGAGACGACGGCCGGGGCCGGGTCAGACAGAACATGTTCAGGGACACGGAGGGGCTGCTGGGAGGGTGAGGGGCGTCCGGGGCGGGGGGCAGTGTGTGCAGAATCAGGAGGAAGATTGAATTTGTTATGGAGGCGTCTGGGAGCCACAGCGAATTATCCAGAGAGCAGACCGGTTGGTCAGAGTCGCATCTTCTCAAGAGAGTCCCTAAGTGTTGCGGATTCGTTTTAGGATGTAGGGAAGCCCACAGAGACGCCGTCCGGTGAGTGTGGCTTCAGGCTGTGGTTGTGGCAGTGCAGAGACATGGGGCAGAAATGAAAAATAACCTTGAGGAAAGTACAGCAGAGCTTATAAGCCCCACTTGGGCCCAGAGGACCAGGAGGCGGTGGGACTGTCTCCGGGCGCAGCTTTCGGCCGCTGCTGCAGAACTGGTGGCAGGGAGACTGCCAGGCAGGGCGGGGTGGGGGCCCCCATAGCAGGCTCTCCGGCAGGCGTTGAGGGAGAGACACCACACGGGTTTCAGGAAGTTTGTCACTGTTTGCAGTCAAAACTAAAACTAATGATAACTGATGTCTTCTCAGCTGTATGTTTTAGAAAGGCAGGAAACATTACTCTTCAGAAGGCTTTTTAGTTATACTTTAAACAGGAAGCTAATATGTGCCTACAGTTAATAGAATTTGCATCAATCTATCCCAGACTAACAATTAACAACTTTCCTTGCTTGCTTGCTGTCAAAAGTGTATCATACTGGCTTCATGCTTTTCCTTCTAAATGATATGTAATCGTTTTCAGTGAGATTTTCTGTATTCTCTCCTTACATATGTATATCCTAAGTGTCTTTTTCTTCTTGCTCACTTAAGAATGCTTCCTGCCACCCTCCAGTCCAGGGCTGTGTCAGCACAGGGCACTCTGTCCCACAGCAGTTAAGAATAATGAGAACCACACTCCACGTGTGGAGCTCCTGCAGGGGCCACGCGTGCGTTAAGACTGTTAGTTCCCGTCACGGCCGTGGATACTGTCTTCATGGCGCAGGTGCTGGACCCGAGGCTCAGAGAGAGGAGTCAGCCTCACACAGGTCCCGTGGCCCGTGCTGGGCGGAGCGAGGCAGTGCTGCTGGGTTCGAAAGCCCGCGCCTTCCACCACAGGCCTGTCTCAGCCCATTTTACTGAAACACAGTTTTGTTTTTTATGTACCTCTTTGAGCCACCCATGCATTTTGGGGTTTCTCACTAATTTTTAAAAATTATTTGTGATTATAGATTTTCTATTAAGGCTGCATTATTTTTAATCCATGAGGTATGAAGATTACATTTTCATGCCTTCCAGATTGCTGGTGTTAGGTTACTGCAGTCCACCAAAAATGAAAGTTTTTTTTTTTTTTTTTTGGAGTAGATGTGTCGCTGCCTTTTGGGAGAATGCCTCTTTAGTTTTCAAGTGTCATTTATTTGAATAAAATTACTTGCCTGTTAAAATTCAACTCAGCAAACACTCACCGAATACTTTCCACCTACTCACTGAGGATTGAACAATGTCTTTAGGGCACGGCAGTGAGTGAGACACCCGGCCTTAAGGAGCTCTTTCACCTTCTAGGTCAGCAGGAAAACATGTAAATAAGGGTCTGTAGCCACTGCCCCAAGACGCTCCCAGTAACCAAGGCCTGATTGTGCATTTCATTTAACTGAGTGTGTTAACGTCAAATTCTAAATGTAGAATTTTTCCTAGGTATGCCTTGCAATAGCTCATTATTCCCAGCCAACAGACCTCCAGCTACTCTTTGCATTTGAATATGTTGGGAAAAAATACCACAATTCAGGTAAATATGAAAATATTCAATATTATCACTAACTTTACATTGTGTGCGTTTTATGTTGTGTTTCTCAGAAGCCCTTACCGCGTGGGCTCTAGTGATTGTGGAGTCGTTAGCTTCATGGCTGTGGGAGAGGCGGCCCTGCACACCGAAGGAGACAGCGCTCGGGCTGCTTCCTCAGAAGGGCCGGGGGACCCTGTGAGCAGCCGCGAGCCCAGGGGCCGTGCAGTGTCTCACTGCTGTCCTCGGCGCGTGTGTTCTGGCGGAAGACGAATTCTCCCCCGTTTGGCTGGTAGCCTGAGTTCATCTCACCTGTTAAGAAAAGTGGTAGAAAATGAAGATATTTGAAACGCATGATCTTTTTTGGCAAGGTGTGATTCCATGCAAAAGCGGAAGAGGTTAAACTTTGTAGGGACTTCATTAAGGCAGTCCGGTAGTGAGTATGTTTTGGGATGAGACTGATGGAAGGAAGACGAGCGCTTGTCCAGAGGCCAGGTGTATGCAGGCAGATTTCACAGACGTTGAAGAGTTCCGCACATCTGCGTCAGCAGTGACGTGATCGAGGACAGTTCCAGGTGCTCAGGTAGTTCTCTGCATTCTTTATCTACTGATGTAATTTTATCAGCCATTTTTAAAAACCGCGTAAAAGGATAGAGGGTGAATGAAGAGGTCATGGCTTATATTAGCCCCTTGCGGGTCAGTGACTGCACGTCGGCTCGCTCACTGAGTCACGTGGTCTTCCGCTCTTCACGGGAGAAAAAGAAATCAGTTACATGTTTAGAGTGAAAGATCCATTCATCCAGCATGGTCTGGAGGGGATCTTATAAATTATTCATTGTACGGGCCTTTCCATTCTGTTCCCTCCGAACATATGGCGGTAATTTACATGCTCTGTAGAATACAAGTAAACTGCAGGATCGCTCTAGTGTAAGTACAGTGAAGTGTGGGAGCAGCGTGCAGCGTCTGCAGATGCACGAGGTGGGCGCCAGTGCGCTTTCACCGCTTTGAAGGACGCTTGTGAAGCATCCTTCATACATGGAATGTGGAGGTCACGGCACTGTGGGAGTTGTACCGCACGGTTTTGGTAACTTAATTCTTCTTACTGAAATACAGTCAACAGCAACCTAGATTTGAGCAATACAGTTGAATTTTAAAGTTTACTTCTTAATGTAAAGAAAATGCAATTCCTGTCCTGCCCTGCCAGTTAGAGGAGTGTTTCTCGCATCATCATTGAGCTGTGGACCATGATCATCAGGGTTGTTGTCAAGGACAGCAGCTAAAGTGAGTTTCAAGTGCTGCAAGAGTTGTGGGACAGTCTCTGATTCCCGCTTAAATTTCTCGATGATCCAGACCAGTTCTTGACGCCCCTTTTTGTCTGACGGAAATGGTTGAGTCCAGGGCAGTGCTCTGTGCTTCCCACAGTAGTGTAGTGCCCAGAGCTCAGCACACACAGCCAGCCTTACTGCGCACCGGGCGAGCTGGCCCCTGCTTTGGTTACTTTTCCCAGGTTTCCTCGACCGTCCTTGTGAGCATGTCTGTGTTAACGTACCTTAGTTCGTTTATTCGATCCATAGCTCTCCTGCTACATTTTTTCTCTCTCTTTTTTTTTAAGATTTATTTCTTTTTAGAGAGGGGAAGGGAGGGAGAAAGAGAGGGAGAGAAACATCAATGTGTGGTTGCCTCTCATACCCCCCCTATTGGGGATCTGGCCCACAACCCAGGTATGTGCCCTGACTGGGAATCGAACCGGTGACCCTTTGGTTTGCAGGCCGGCACTCAATCCATTGAGCCACACCAGCCAGGGCTGCATTTTCTTATGTGCATCTATCATTTCTGGGTATCTCCTTATATACAACTTGTTGATGAAATTGATAAGTAATACTTAAAACATTCAGGAGCACTTTATATCACATCCTTTATACCCTGCCTTTGACAGTGCTTCACAAACATAACACTTGGCCAAGTTTTGTTAGGATTCCTCATAGGGTAGCAGCCTTTAATGTCCTTCCGTGCTGTTGCAGAAGCATACACTGCATCTTTAAGATCAAAAGAAGCCTGAGATTTCCACACACTGCAGTCAGAATTCATTATTTGTGAGTGAAAGATGCCCAGTAATCCACTCTTGAACTTCTGGATGACATCTTGACTCATTGGCTGGATTAAAGAAGTCCTTTTTGCAGGCAGGTAGGTGACAGAGCTGTTTCCATACGTAAGACCTGAACTTAGAGAAAGTCCCCTGCAATTATGGAAGAAAGGAATCTTGTAGACGGCCCTAGGCCTTCCGAGGTTTTCTTCCCAGAAACTCAGCATCACTTGAGTGAAAAACGGTCTCTGAGGAGCTCTGCAGTCACTCAGGCGCCTCTGCGAGGTTGCTGGAGTTCAGGAACAGCCTCTGCGGGGCACAGCCCCCACGGTCCTTCCCATCACATCACAGGGGGCCCGGCGTGGAGAACAGGGCTCCTTTTGTTCCCTTTGAACTCGAAAGAAGCCACAAGGACTTTCTTTTCATCAGGCAGGTTATTCTTGGGCAAACAATGTCCAGAAAGCACAGGCTCATCTCTGTTACAAGATCGATAAAATGTCAGATATGCTTCTGAGGAAAACCGGGAAGCGACCTGCAGCCTCAGTGCTGGCGGCTCCAGTGACAACAGACCTCGTGCCGGGAAGTACTGTGGTGCCCTCTGAAGCCAGCATGTCGACTTGTAGCAGAAGATGCACGTTTTCAGTGACGTTCATTTTATTCTGTAAATGTATGTGCTTTCTGTTAACACAGGTCTTGATGCTAGATTTTCCTTCCGATGCGTGTTTGGAAACCACTTACAGAGCACACAGTGCATTTGAGGCAGTGCTCGCCAGTTCTCTTCACATTCGCAGTGCAGCTGTGAATGTTGTGACAGGTCCTCCCGTCTCCTGCATGCTGGCAGTTCCTCCCCGGCCAGTGCATCTCACAGCCCCTGGAGGGGCGCTGAGACGCACGGCCGTGCTGGCTCTGGCCCAGCCCGCAGGCCCCGTCTCCCGTTGGGGCCGCCGAGCTGGCTCCCCTCTGTCGAACTCCTTAGTGACTGCCGTCTGTTTTCTGCCTCCTTCACCTCTGATTTCTGCGGTGCCACCACAGTGACAGGCTTTCTTCTCACACGTGCACTGCTTTTGTTGTCTGTGCTGTGGCTTGTGGCCATTCTGAATAGGAAGGGGGCCTCTCTGAGATCATCTCTGCACAGTCTCCGAGTAGACTTCTGAACTGTATCGCAGAAGATAGCCAAGGTCAGGAGCACCCGGACGCGGGGTTCACTGTTAGTCGGCTGAGGACCTGTGTCCTAAAACCTGTCGGCCGACTCTCAGGGGACTCAGATCTGCCTGAGGAGCGGCTTTGCCGGGCTGCTGCTGCGACCCCTGTGAGCGCTGCGTGTCGGGTCCGTCTGTGGGGCAGGCCACAGGCCTCGTCAGGCCTTTGGGTGTTCCTGGAAAATATCCACGTTCCCAGACTCTGTAGCGCCAGGCTGAGGGTCAGCTGCACATTCCATAAGCTCTCATTGAAGAAGGTGCGGAACATAAAAAAGACCTGGTCCTGGTGGTTGACAGGCGGACAGGTTTTGAACCAGTGAAATCAAAAAATAGCAAAAACTGCCGGATCCTGTAGGTCCTCTCCCTTCACAAACAGCAGTGCGTTCTCAGCCCAGCTCACTGAAGTCTGTAACTTCAGAACACCGAAGCGTGTACACCGAAGGGGGTAGACCCTCGGCCAGGAGCTTGCTGCCAGGCTGGTCACGGTGCCCTTCAGGAGCCTTGAGTATGTTCTTTCCGCATTTGTGCTGGTGGTTGTCTGCTGGTGTGGCGAGGTCGTCTGGGACAGCACCGAGGGGTCACGGTGACGGCGTGCCTTGTCTGTGTCTGGTTTGAACGAGGGTGACCTGTGCTCTGGGTTTCTGATAAATCTCCTGGTCGCGTTACGGAAATTCCCTTTTATTCTAATTTCCCAGAGTTTTTGTTTTAAATCATGAGCAGGGGTTAAACTCTGTCAGTTGTTTTTCTGCACTTACAAGCTGATCACAGGGTTTCTTCCCCTTTAATTTGGTCATGTGATGAATGACTTAGGTTTCCTGACATTGACTGTCTTTCTGTGGGTGTGGTCCTCTGGACCATGTGTACAGAGTGGGCCTTGCTTGGGGTTCCATGAAGGGTCCGTGTCCTGGAGAGGTCATGACCCCTGAGACTCCTTCTGGTCTCGTTACCCTAAAGGAGGCTCTGGGGGGAGGGCGGGGGGAGACTCCAGGATCTGTGCTTAGAGTTAGCACTTTAATTTTAACAAGTCCTGCCAAAATCATAGTCACTGGGTAATGAGTTTTATTTAATTTTAATTTCAGTTTAAAGAGCCCATGGAGCTAGTGGTTACTACTATTGGGGGCAGCGCAGATCAAGAGACCAGCCCCAGCTAACTTCCCAGCCCCTCACGTGCCATCCCCGGCACCCCCAGCACCCCAGCTTGCTGACGCTGTGTAGCCACACGTGTCCACGATCGTGACCCGCCTGCCCAACACGCCCGCCGCCTCCTCGCCAGCCCCCCGGCAGCATTGGGCTCATTCCCCAGTGCTCTGTGCAGATGGGTCAGGTCGTGAGGCCTTTCCTGCTCCCGCCTTGGTCTCCCCGGGGAGCTGGGCCTTCTGCTGCCGCCCTGTCATCCCACCTGTGCATCCAGTACCCTGCAACCCGTGTCGGTGCTTTGAAGCTAGACATCAGGTCTGCACTGTGCTTCCCTGTTCAGGCCTTAGCGCCATAGGTCTCAGAAAACACCTGTCCTGCACCAGGTGCTAGTGAACAGTGTTGGCATGGGTGTGGCCTGTTCACGGGGCAGTGGAGGGTGTTTCGTAGCTGCAGGGGAGAGTGGCAGTCAGGGAATAACAGGAAGTCAAGGTCAGATCAGTTCTGTGAGGGAAGCCATGCAGGTTTGCTTGATTTGGTTGGAAAAGGAGCAGGATCAAAAGTTTGGGACAACGGTGCAGCATTGTGAAAGCGTGTTTTTCGGGGAGCGGTCACATGGCAAGTTGAGGCAGTTTGGGGTGCAGCACAACAGCGTGGCAGGGATGCAGCTGGGAGACCTGCCACAGTTGCAGCCCTCACAGTGAGACACTGGGCCAGGAGAGACGTGCCATCTGTCCCCCAGATGGGCAGGGTGGGTGAGGCCGAGTGTTGGGACACCTTTGTCCTTGTGAGTCCCTCTGCTGGCCCTCCCGAGGCTGCGGGTGTGCTCCCCAGGGAGAGAAGGCTCCTTGCTGTGGAACTTCAAGTCCAGGCACTTTGCGCTGAAATTCCAAATGGACTGGCGCTCTGGTGGAGAGTAAGGACTCCCCGTGAGCTTGTCAAAGGAAAACGGCGTACCTCTAGAAGACAAGAGTTTTATAATGAGCCATAGGAAAGGGTCGGGAAGTCACTATTAGAATGGCGGTGGGTTTGATGGCTTAAGAACAGATGTCTGTTGGATGCATTATTTTTCCAGGAGAAGCATGGAGAAAACGAGCAGCGGCTTGGATTTCCCCACCGTTTAGGGCAGGGGATGAGGGCGGCTCACGAATGGCTTCCGTAGACCAGCAGGGGTAAAAGTCGGTTGCAGTGAAGGAGGAAAGACATGGCGAGGAAGTGCAGGCAGCCGGCATCGTTCCTCACTGGGGAAGGGGGTCAGAGACAGGGAGCAGAGAAAATCTAGGGGGTCCAGTGCGACCAGGGACGGTCTTCTGAGCCCCGCGCACCTGTGTGGGTTTGAAGGCTTCTGAGCAGCCGGCGGGGGCAGACGGCGGGAGGGTGCTGCAGGAGTTGGGAAGGGGGTAAGGACAGGAGGACCCGAGGTGTCCTGAGAGGGAAGGGCTGAGGCTTGGGCAGGACAGCTAGTTAAAGGAAGACAGTCCAGGAGAGACAGGGACAAACGGAGGAGGCGCCACCTCTGCGGGTGTTTGCAACAGGAGGTGCTGAGATGGGGTGCTGTGTCACTGGTAAAGCAGCTAATCAGATTGCTCTTTCTTGTAGCCAACAAAATTAATGGGGTGCCCACGGGAGGCGGCAGTGGAGCTGGAGGGGGCAGCAGCCAGAAAACCCCACTCTTTGAGACGTACTCTGACTGGGACCGGGAGATCAAGAGGACGGGCGCCGCCGGGTGGAGAGTCTGCTCCATCAACGAGGGCTACATGATCTCGACGTGGTGAGTCCGGGGGAGACCCCCTGCAGGAGTGACGGTCACACTGCTGTCCCTGAGGGCTTTCAGGGTGCCGTTGCTGGGACGTTGGTCTTTAATGCTGCTTTCACGCATGTTTGTGTGGAAGGAAAGGGCTCTCTGAACAGGACGACAGCGTCCGTGTCCACTGGCAGAAGCTGGCAGTCCGCCCTCGCTGCCCTCGCTCATCCAGTTGGCGTCTGTGTGCGTCTGTGTCTCGTAAAGGCCTTTTGTCCTCTGTTTGTTCAGGCTGGGAACACGGTGAACTTGTCTGGTGTGACTCTTGGGCCTTTTGATGGATGACAGTCTCCTCCCACCCTCTTTTTTGTTAGCCCTTTATTTGGCGACAGAGCCGGGCCGTTGGTTCTGCGGCGTTGTTTTCCATGGTCAGGACGTTGCTGTCCTCATGCCAGCGCTGCCCTTCAGTGTGCTCCTCTGGCTCCAGTGCTTCCTGGAGGGTGTTAGCCGGCCCGGGGGTTCACTGGGGGCTCACTGGCTGCGGCTCAGGGTTTTGGCGAGAATGCCTCACTGGGTGGTGCCGTGCACCTGCTGCTGCATCACTGGGTCTGGGTGTCCCTGGGATGCTGTGGGCAGGGCCCAGTGGCGGGCGGCCCGATCCTGTGGCGCAGAGGTCCCTCCTGGGGCTGTCGCTGCCCCTGGTTTTCGTCAGCGGTGACGACCAGTGCTATCGGTCAGGCTCGCTCTGTGTCCTCCCTCTGGCAGACCTCCCTCTCATCAGCTCGTTAGAACCCGGAAGCACAGCTGTGCTTGAACAACTTGGGGGTTTGGGCACCAAAGCCCGCACAGTTGGGATACCTTTCAGCTCCCCCAAACTTAACTACTGATAGCCTGTTTGACCAGAAGCCTTACTGACAACGTAACCAGTCCGTTGAGGTGCATTTTATGTTACGTGTATCATGAACTGCATTCAAAGTAAGCTGCAGGAAAGAAAATGTTACTGACAAAGCCATAAGGAAGAGACTGTATTCTTCCTTCTCCTGTGTTCCATCTCCCGCATTCACTGGGAAACTCCGAATGTAGGTGGACCCTGCAGGTCAGACTGTGTTGCTCACGGGTCTGCAGTATGTGTTCGCCCTTTTCCCTTGACCTGACCGTTCCGAGATCAGTGAGCGGATTCCCGAGAACCCTCCAAAGGTGACCGGGAAATTGCTTTTTAAATTTATGTCATTTAGTAGCCATGGGTTTGGGGCGTGCTTTATTTCAAGACCATTAGAGTCCTCACTAGTTCTTGCAGAGAAGCAGTGTTTGAGAGCAAAACGCTGCCCTGCTGTTGCCGGCTGATCAGCACCAGGCGCTTCTAGGGGTGCAGCTCTGGGGAGGTGTTTGGAGCCTGCGGTTTGGGTCTCCTGCCGCCCTTTGACTTTAGACTTCGTGGCCAGCACGCTCTGGTGTGTGACATGTTGAGAAGCACCTGGCTGGGGCTGGCTGGGCCTGCCTGTCCACCTGCCCGGCCATGGCGGGGGAAGAGAGAGAGGAGATGGGTGTCTTAAGGTGCATTGAGCAGCCCACTAGTAATTGCTGTTCAATGAGGGTCCCAGAGCCTGCCTGTCCTTGAGAATGGGGAAGGATAGAAGAGGGAGATGAGAAGGTGGGGAGCAAAAGCTTCTCAGTAGATTTCTGAGGTTCTGTTTTGTGAGCCTGGTATCTCCTTACCTGTCACCTGTCTGGAGAACAAGGTGGATATGTTTTTCAGAAATTGCAATCGTGTTTGATTGCTAGTCATCCTGGAAACATTTCAGATGTCTCCCTTGGGTTTTCCCCAGCTATAAATATAAATTTCATGGGGATGGGCCACGTCATACTGTTTCAGACTGAGCCAGCTGGGGTCATCCGCGTCTTCCATGGTGCACGGTGCGCGCTGAGCGGCCGCTAAGTGGGGCGCACGTTGAAGGGGGACCAGCGTGTTTCACTGTGTGTGGGGTCTGCGGGGCAGACTTGACGGGACCCTGACGCTGCGATGTGTTTTTCCCTCCAGCCTTCCCGAGTACTTTGTCGTGCCAAGCTCCTTAGCAGACCAAGATCTGAAGACCTTTTCCCACTCTTTCGTCGGGAGGAGGATGCCAGTAAGTGACCTCTGTTGGTTTCGTGAACACTGGGGTCCATTTTCCGACCCAGTTACATAAAGGCTCTGCTTCCGTCCTAGCTCTGGTGCTGGAGCCACGCCAATGGCAGCGCGCTCGTGCGAATGGCCCTCATAAAGGACGCACTGCAGCAGAGGAAGGTCGACCAGAGGTGAGCAGGGCGGGGGCTTCCTCACTTGGACCCGTCAGCTGTCATCGATAAGTACAGCGAACCCCTGAGTCGCTGACATGAGTGGGGAGTGGCACTGTCTTGACAGTTCACACTGCACGTTCCATGTAAGAATTACCGTTTTGAAAAGAATGGGAACGTGTTAAAATTAACATGTAAGTGATACTGGCCTGGGTGGTGTGGCTCAGTGGATTGAGTGTGGGCTGTAAACCAGAGGGTCGCCGGTTCGATTCCCAGTCAGGCCACATGTCTGGGTTGTGGGTCAGGTCCTCAGTGGAGGGCACGTGAGAGGCAACCATACATTGATGTTTCTCTCCTACTCTTCCTCCCTTCCCTTCTCTCTAAAAATAAATAAGTAAAATCTTTTTAAAAAACCATGTAAGTGATACTTAATGTAATTTCATTCTGTGGCTTATAAGACACTGAGACCCTTGTATTGCCGAGATCTTGTTGTAACGTTGCCTTTAACATGCTTTCAGACTACAGTGATTTCCAGTTGAGAAGCTTCAGGATCAATCAGACTTTTCTGTAACTACCATATTTTGCCGTGTAAATGTGCACATTTTTGCCCAAGTTTTTGAGGGAAAAATAAGGATGCACATTATAAGCGGGTATAATGATGGCATACCATTGGTAGAAGAATCCCATGTGTAGCGTCCACAAAAACCTGGGTGCGCATTATACATGGCAAAATACGGTGTGCTGCCTTAGGTCACTCAAGCAGGAGGCATTTCTTAGTCCTCCTCACAGCGGTGGACAGCCCTGTGGTCATCTCTCCTCCTAGAGCCCCCACCCCCGGGGCTCAGTGCCCCGGGCTGGCCCTCTGCATATGTTACTTTGTGGAGTGTCAGAGGCTACTTCCTCTTCCCTTCCTGTATTTCCTTCCACAAGAAGCTCACCCGTGGCTTGTGGCTTTAGTGACCATCAAATTAAATTTACATCTGCAGTCTAAATTCATATCTTCCATGTCGAGGTCTCAAAGGCCCTTTAAACTCACTGTGTCCAGGAGCAGGATCCAGGACTTGGCCACCTGGCCCTCTCCCCGCCTGCTCTTCAGAGACCTGTGGGCTGTTCTCCATGTCTTCCCCTTCCACCTTCCTTCCCCATGTCCAGGCGGCCATCCAGCTCTGTCACTTCACTTTTCAGAAGTCTTAAATACACATATGTGGCCGCCCAGCTGCACCCGTACTAGTGTGTTGGAGGGCACCCTCACTTCCTCCGTCTCGTCTGGGGCCGCGCCCTGTCCCTCCTGTGCTCCAGCCACCCCATACTTCCTGGTCTTCGTCTTCTGACCATTGCCTGTGCTCTTCCCTGTCCTGGGCTGCCCTCTTCCCGCCCACCCTCTGGCACTCCCCCCGCCCACTCGGGACTCGCTGATCCTTTATGTCCCAGTGCAGCCGTCACCTTTGTGGATAAGCCTTCTCTCACTGCCCGGGTCAGATCCGGCCTCAAGTCACATGCTATAGCGCTTCCCGTTTTTTAATCCTGTGTGTGACAGTTTGATTACCCGCCTGTCTTTCTGATTGGACTGTAAGCTCCATGCGGTGAAGGGACCGTGTCTGTTTTCACACCGTTGTCTATTCAGCACCAGGAAACACTTAGGATATTATGTATTCGGTACTTGCTAAGTCAGTGAAGAAAGAGCAGAGGAACAGATCTTAAGAAAAGAGGCTCGGAGAGCCTCAGAGATGGTACATTGCAGTCCATTCTTGGTACAGCCAGATATGAGGGTTTTCCACAGTGCTGTAGCTAAGAAAGGCACATTTGCTGAAGCAAGTGACTCTCAAGTGACTCTCAAATGACCCGTTAGCTTTCCGAAGAGGCTGGTGACTACAGTTTGCATAAGTCTGTATTGCCTGGTAGATTTTAATTTCACTTTACTCACACTGGAAATTATTATGTCCACATACTCCAGGCCTTGTTTTCGCTGGTATGCCTGCTGATTAAGTAAGTGCTCTCTTAAAGACTGTAATTTATTAAGCTAAGACTTCCTTTAATTCCTTTTGTTTTTTCAGCTATCCTATTCTTCGTAATTAGGACAGTTTCCTTTTGTTGTCCAACCTTATCTCCACCCTTTTCCCCTCAGACCTGTCGTATCAGCCCCGCTGGCCTTCTCCCTGTTTCCCCACCAGTTAAGCTGTGTCCTGCCACAGGCCCTTTGCCCCTGCTGCCCCTCTGCCTGGAACACTTGCCCCAGGTCCGCACACGGCTCCTGCTCGTCTGGGGTTTGGCTTCTGTGCCAGCTCCGCAGAGGGGCCTGGGGCCTGAACCAGCCTGTCCACCCGTCCCCGCCCACCCAGTCACAGCACCTGCGGCATCACCACTGCCTGTCATTCTCGAATTGCCCTGGGCCCCAGCCAGGAGGTGAACCCCTGAGGGCAGAGGCCTGTCCTGTCTTGTTCATCTGTCTGGCCCCAACTCGTGGAGCGGTGTCTTGGCTCATAGTACGTGTTCAAGAAAAGTGTGCGGAATCAGTGATTGAATAGTGATGAGAGGGTTTTGTCTTCGTTAGGGTTTGTACTGCAATAACGAAGAGTCATCCACAGAGAAGTGATGTTTACAAATCAGATTTGGATAAGACACTGCCCAATATACAAGAAGTACAAGCGGCCTTTGTGAAACTGAAACAACTGTGCGTGAATGGTAATTTCATTTTTATCTCACACATATGTGGGTAGTGATTGGGGTACGGCATTGTATGAGGTATGTTGGGAAGAGTGGTATTCCTTGAAAACATAGCAACAGATATATTTAAATAGAGGCTCATTGAAATATTTATACAGGTTATTACTGTACGAGGTCAGGAGCCCTTAGAAATTCGAGTTCGAACAAATGCTTTCTGTTTAGGAGGGGAAAGTAAGCCAAAGAAATCACGTGTGAGCCATGAAAGGAGTAGCGGGGTGCTTTCCAGTAGGCACAGCTCGCTGCCTTACAGACACACTGAGACTTGAACGTGCAGTCGCCTTTGAGAGCGTGATCTGAGGAGGCACGTGCAGTCTGCGCAGGCCCCGGCTTCCGGTAGACCTGTCCGAGCAGACCCTCATCAGGTGCTTCCGCCGTGCCCCAGAGGGATGGCCCACTCAAGCGGCTGAGGGAAAGTGTGCGCAGAGCGAGCCCCCAAGCCACCTGGGAACCCCAAGTGGCAGCTGTCACCGTGGGTCTGGGTCAGCATGGGCGTAGCTGGGGGGCGGGAACAGTGACACGGATGGTTCTCGGCCCTTCAGTCAGATGTGACTGAAGCACGGGGTTTGCGAGGCGACAGGCACCTTGACCGGAGCCAGGGCATGACCGGGCAGGGCAGCCCTGACAAGAGGGCGCCCTCGTCCCTGCCGTGGTCAGCGGCCAAGGCTACGTAAACCACGTGCAGGGAGGTCAAGGTCACGGTGAGGAAGCCGAGAGTGGGGGGCCAGCGTCAGGGCCTGGGCCGACCACAAGGCCGCGATCACGACCTCTTGGGAGGTGTAGGGGGTTGGTCTCGCCCCGAGATTTCCCTGGAAGAGCCAGAGAGAAGGTGGAGGCCCAGGAAACACTTTTTTTCCAGAACAGGATTGTAACCTGTCCTCTTAAAGTGGTCATAGAATGGAAGGAAAGTGCCTGACACTTCCTTAAAGCCAGCTGTTAAATATTGAAAGCTGATGTAGCACTTCACTCCGCTGCTGATCGTATAAAGTTTAGCTTAAAAAGCCTGAGAATGTGCCGTATGTGTCTGCGTAATTAAAGGTGTATGTGATTACATATTCACTACAGAGCCTTTTGAAGAAACGGAAGAGAAATGGTTGTCTTCACTGGAAAGTGCACGGTGGCTAGAATATGTAAGGTTTGTACCCCCATGTTCCCATCTGTCTGAACTTCACACTTGAAGGAACTACAGACCCACAGCGGGTGCAGAAACCGCTCAGGGAGCCAGCGCTCTGCACCCGGCTTCCCCCGGGCGGCACCCTGTGTGACCAGCTTTGGGAAGTGACCGCGCTGCAGTCTGCGGGCCGCGTTCGCGCTCTCCCAGGGCCGCGTGCTCGTGTGCACACGTGTGGTCCTGTGCAGCTTGGTCACGGCAGGCTCCTGTGGCCACCGCCGCCGTCAGCGTGCAGCTCCACCACCCCGAGGCTGCCTCTGCTGCCACTTAGAGTCACCTTGCCCCATCCCTGTCCCCTGGCACCCAGCTGGTCTCCCCCGCCTCTGCGGTCTGATGCTTCACGAGTGTTCTCCGAATCTGCTCCTTCCTCTTCATGAGGGTCGACGAACTTCCCTGATGTAAAAATCAGATGGTTTTCTGTTGAGGAGTCCTGTAAACACTGGAGAAACTCATAAATGTTATTGAGAATACAGATGTGTACAGTGCAGGATTAGAGTTGCCCGATTCCAAGTACTTTTAAAAAACCTTTGTAGTGCAAATACCACTTTTAACGGTACTTCTCTCTCCTCAGGACATTCCTGAAACATTCAGCAGAACTCGTGTACACGCTCGAAAGCAGGCGCGTCTCCGTGGTCCTCCAAGGTAATTCACTACTGAGGACACTGGTCACCGGCCAGCGGGGCACCATTGTCCCCGTTCATGTCAGTTTATTGACTCCCGGCCATCTCTGATGTGCGACACCACCCCGCTCACTCTCCAGACTCCTCACACTGTGAGAGTGAGACGGGCCACCGGGCTGCTCGCAGGGGAGCAGAGGGGCCAGTGGACTGCCAAGTGCGTGACCTGCCTCCCGCCCTCGGGGGCAGGCGCTCACAGTCCTCAGTGGGACCGTACACAGTATTGCTCTTGGCCAAGCAGCCCTTCTCCTAACCGTCTCATCTTCGTTTTCTCTTCTTTTTTCTTTTCTGTTCTTCTCTTTCTTTTTCTAAAGATCTTACTTATTTTTAGAAAGAGAGGAAGGAAGGGAGAGGAGAACAGAAACAAACATCAGTGTGTGGTTGCCTCTCATGCGCCCCCTACTGGGGATCTGACCTGCAACCCAGGCATGTTCCCTGACTAGGAATCGAACCGGCGACCCGTTGCTTCACAGGCCAGCGCTCAATCCACTGAGCCACACCAGCCAGGGTGCCATCTTTCTAATTCATGCAAATCTTAGTGTAGATGCCTCTGGCTCGTGCCAGAGTGTGCCTTAAAGAAACGGTTTGATATCAAGAAACTGACTAAATCAAACAGCCAGTAGTGTGAATTTTGTCAAATGTTTGGTAGAAAAAATTGCAATATAAAATCTTCCAGTTAAGCAAAAGATAATTATATTTTAAATAACTTTATAGCTAATGGAATGTCTAAGCTTAGAGATAAAAATAAACCATGAACTTCCTGTTAGTATAACAAGTTCGTATTGCCTAGGATATGAATATACTATGCCGCCGAAGCTTACAGAGTATCTTTCCCGACTCTCCAATTTCAATGACTTGAGTAAGGTAAAGATATTTAAAACCCTTGGGGGATGGAAAGAGTAGTGATGCAGCCTTCCCGTAATCGTTAGTGGATGCTGCCCGCGTGTATTTCACTCGCAAGCGCATGCGGAGCCCAGCAGCGGAGTGACCTCTCCCCTCAGCACTGGCTGCTGCCATCCCGCTGCGCACGAAGCGTCCTCAGCACGGTTCTGCCGCCTGCGCTGTGGCGGAGTGCCCGCCGCTCTAACACTGTCCTGCAGAAGCGTCTTCTGAAGTTCACTGAGGTGCATTTGTGTAGTGTAACGTGCACCCATTCCGAAGGTAGAAGTCAGTGATTTTAAGTAAGTAGGTAGTTCTGGAAGTTTTCTGTTATCCCCAAAATATTCTTTGTGTCTCCGCTCTGGGCAGCCACTGCCCTCTGGGTTCTAGGTTTGCTTTTCCTGGATCTCTCTTGTGAATGGTCTTTTGCCTCTGGCTGCTTGCACTTAACATACTTACTGTTGAAGTTCATTCGTGTAGCATGTGTCAGCGGCTTGTTCTTTTTTGTTTCTGAACAGTGTTCCGTTTGTAGAGGCCGTGTGTTCCCGGAATTTGGATGGGGGTGTCCAATCTACCCGTCGGTAAAGTTGGGGGGAACACCGCCGTCACCACACCGAGTCTGCCAGTCCATGGAAGGGCTGCCTCTCTGTCTGTCTGGGTTTTCTTTCATTTCGTGCGCAGAGGTTCATGATTCTCAGTATGCAGATCTTGTGCGTGTATTTTATTCCTTGCGCTGTGTGAGTCCAGTTTCTTTCCCGTTTTGTTTTCAGGTTCACAACCTGCGCGCTCAGATCGGCGCTGTGGGTAGACTTCCTGTGGCCTTGCTGAGCTCACGTGTGAGGTCAGGTGGCTGTTTTGTCGGGTCCTCAGGGGCGTCACACATATACACACACACACGGTCGCGTCCGCGGTTATTGCAGTTTCCGTTTACACACACACACACACACACACACACACACACACACACACGGTCGCGTCCGCGGACGTGGTTATTGCAGTTTCCGTTTCCACCCGGGCGGCTGGCTCTCTCGCCCAGCCCCCCAGCCAGAGTCTGCAGTACAGGGCGGAACAGCGTTGGCGAGAGCAAGCCGCCTGCTCTTGCTCCTGCTCTTCCGAGGAAAGCACCCGGTCTCTCGCTGATAAGGACGATCTCGGTTGTAGGTTTGTAGCCTCCTGTTAGACTGAAGCTGCCTTCTGTTCCTGGTCCGCCGAGGTGTTGCCCGGTGTGAACATCGGACCTGCGTCACACAGGTGCTTTCTGTGCATGTAGGGAGATGACCAGGTGGTTTCCGTCCTTTCTTACCAATATGGCATGTCACCTGGGTTGTCAGGTAGCCAGCCTTGCATTCCTCGGATAAGTTCTCGCATTCCCGAGGTACTTTGGTTTGCTGATACTTTGTTGGTGACTTCTACATCGAAGCGTAAGGGATATCGGTCAGTAGTTTTCTTCTGATTTCCTTGGCTAGCTTTGAGATCCGGGCGTGACCGGCCTCGTTGAGAAGGGCACCAGCAGTCAGAGGTGGGGCGAGCCGTTCGCCACCTTTTCGGACGATGGGGGACAGTCCCGTCCCTCTCATTCACCAAGTGGAGTTATCAGGAGGAGGACTGCCTGGTACTTAATGTTCTTGACAGAACAGGCAGAAGGGACTCGTGGAAGGGGTCCGCCACCCGCCATGAGATGTAACACTGTGAGGGACGTGCTGCCCTTGTCCGGAAAACGTCCCCGCGTGAAAGGCCGTGTCCCACCGGACATGAGTTCAGTTGATGTGCAAGTCCAGTGTTCCAGAGGTTCCAGCTCCCTCACGGGGGTCGTTCTGAAGGCACGGACCACCGAGGTGTCTGCTCTCCCTCTCCTTCCCTTGCAGCCTGTGTCGGTGTGGTCCTCATTGTCTCTCCCTTTCATTGACAGAGGAGGAGGGAAGAGACTTGAGCTGCGTTGTCGCTTCTCTCGTTCAAGTGATGCTGGACCCCTACTTCAGGACAATTCCCGGGTTCCAGAGCCTCATCCAGAAGGAGTGGGTCATGGCCGGGTATCAGTTCCTGGACAGGTGCAACCACCTGAAGAGATCAGAGAAGGAGGTAACAGCTCAGTGCCCTCTGCCGGGCTGGGGGCTGGGGGCGTGCAGAGACCTGCCTTCGGGAGAGACGGGGGCTTTTAAGTGTGCCTTCAGCTCAGCGTTGCTCCTCAGCCCAGGCCCGAGTGCAGGTGGACGGCGCACTGGTGAAGGCTGCTGTAGCTCTGTGGGTGAAAGCTAAAGAATCGTCTGTTGGTTTATTTCTCTGAGTTGAAAACTACTCGAAGAAATGCATTGATTCTTTTGCAAAGCAGATAACGAGCACATGAGACCCTTTGAGAAACCCTTTCTGGGCTGTCTCACGCTCTTACAGTGGGGCGCCCGTGAAGAATGGAGCGGTTGCCGCAGACTCACTCTGCGCCCGGCTGCGGTCCCAGGCGGGCGCTTTTTCCGTCTGCCGCAGAAACCCTCCAGGCTGCTGTGGCTGCCTGGGCCTGTCCAGGGTGGTGCAGCTGCCCTGGGACACGGCATGAGAAAGAGTGGGGTGTTTCGAGGGACATTCTCGGAGCAGCTGGGGGTCAGAGGCCGCCTTGGATCCCTAGTTACACTGCCAGAGGCCGGCAAGGACCTTGTCGCCGGGGTTGTTCAGAGCAGGCATGGTGTGTGGCCTGTGGCATCCTGCATTTCGTGACAAATGCTAGCTAGCACTCCTCGGGATGCGCTGGGCAGGTCACAGTAGCTGTTGTCAGCTGTTATACCTGGGGACATGGCTGGGACCCTGCGGTTGGTGGTGCCAGCTGTTTGCTGGAACTTGGGGAAGTTTCTGGAAGCTCAGCCTGCAGGGTCAACCAGAAGCTAATCCCAGGAGTTGTTTCTTGGTTTTGGGTGGTCTTTTTATGTTCTAAAGAACTGTGTCCAGGCAAGGCTACACACATTTCACTGTCCCTGTTCCTACAGCGACGAACTATCTGTTTGCTTCACCTTCAACTCTGCCTGCTTCTCAGGCAGGTGAGGGTTGTGATGTTTACCATGTCACACAGTTTTGTAGTGTTGACAGAAGCCGTGTTCATTCACATGTCCTTAGCTCAGCTTAGGGGCCAGACGCTTCGGCTCGGGTGCTTTGTTAGTAATTTCCCCAGCATCAGCGATAGGTTCGGAAGGAGAGGTGTGAGAGGAAGGATGCATCGAGTGACCCCGTTTCTGTTCTTCTTGCCAGTCTCCGTTGTTCCTGCTGTTCCTGGACGCCACGTGGCAGCTGCTGCAGCAGCACCCGGCCGCCTTCGAGTTCTCGGAGACCTACCTGGCCGTGCTGGGCGACAGCACCCGCATCTCGCTGTTCGGCACCTTCCTCTTCAACTCCCCGCACCAGCGGGTGAAGCAGAGCACGGTAAGCGATGCCGTGGCTGTGGCCACTTTGTTTTTACAGCCTGAATGAGATGGGGTTGAAGGACAGCTAGCCGCGTGTGGAAAGTACAGCGGAGCCTCGGTTCTTGAGCTGAGTTTGCTGTAGGTGCTATTCTAGAAGCAATTTGTTCAAGATGGGAGATGTCCGAGAACCGAGGTCTGACCGTATATACTTCAGAACGATTTTGACTACCACTTTAAGCTGTAATGAATGAATTTCCTGAATGAATTAAGGACATAATCTAGGAGCTTCATTTTTATGAGTATTTCGTGTATTTTCTCTGATGTAAGTTGTTTGAACCACCGTAAATATCATGCGTGCGTTTACATTTGTATTTTCACACTTGGGCTGTCCGGTGGTTCCTCAGAGGTGCTGGGTCACTAGGATAAAGGCCGCACTGGCGGGATTCTGTTTCTGTGAGAGTTGTGTGCAGAAGCAGTCTCAGAGGTGGCACGTGGGCCCGGTGCTAGACTGACAGCGAGGTGGTCGCATGTCACCCACAGCATGGCGCTGCCTGGCTTTGCTGTGCTGGGAAGACTGGGTCAGCAGGCTGCACGAGCCAGAGCGGGGTGGAGGCGGGCTCCTGTGAGCAAGGGCCAGCCTCAGTGCCGGGGTCTTCATGGCCTCAGCCAAACGCGAGGGCCGTGGGGAGTGGATTCCTTCTTCCTGCTCCTGGGCTCTGGTGCAGACCCTGAGGCCACTGGGTAGGCGGCGAGCAGCTCTCCGCTAGGACAGGGGGTGTGAGGTGGACGGCAGCAGCTCCACCCAAAGATGGTTTTGCTGCTTCACTTGCCAAGTTCTGTACCTAGCAGGTAACTGCATAGATGTGGTCATGCGCTTCACAAGGACGGTGCCAAGTTGTAAAATAACTTGGACATTCGTGGTGTCGCGTTTGTGAAATCTGAGTTCTTATAATAGCATCCTCATGGCCAGAGGACCCAGCCTCCTTCCGTCTTCAGGAGGAGTGTGCTCGCTCACACAGGCCGAGAAGTGTCCTCCGGCCCAAGGCGCCAAGGTGCCTCTTCACGGGAAGGAAAGCATGCCGCTCCATGGGCCGGAGCTGCTGGAGTTCCGGAAATTGAACTTGTGTGATGACAGATGGCTCATCCCAAACCAGGAATTCACGTGACAGAATCTTTACTTTGGCATCTTTCCACAAAGGTTCAACATTTTTGTTTTGCAGGAATTTGCCATAAGCAAAAATATCCAGTTGGGTGATGAAAAGGGTTTGAAGTTCCCCTCGGTTTGGGACTGGTCTCTTCAGTTCACAGCGAAGGACCGCACGCTCTTCCACAACCCGCTGTATGTCGGAAGGAGCACGCCCCGTGTGCAGAACGGCTCGGTGAAGCCTTTCAAACGGGCCAAGGTAAACGGCCAGCTGGTACTTGCTCACGCTCCCAGGAGCGTCTTGTGCGGAGCACAGAGTGTTAGAAGTGAAGCCCCTTCCGCTGACGACTCTGCCAGTGCAGGTTTTGGGGATCCTGCACTCTTTAAAGGACTTAACCGTTCTCTGCGTCTCCTTCTTGGTGGCTGAGGCCCAAGAAGCCCTGGGCAGTGTCGAGAGTCGGCAGATCACAGCTGTGAGCTTGGAGGCCCCTTTCCTGAAACCCATCCACTCTGCCTACCATGCCTTCTAGAATCAGCCAGCGTAGATTTTTTCAAAGTCGGATATCTTAGAAATCTGCACTTAAGTCAGTGGATGGATGAAGAGGGTATATTGCCTCCCGCCCCCATGCAGGCTAGTGGGGTCAAGGCCTGGAAAAGCTAAACTTCAGTGGAGGAGGGTTGGAATAAGCATGACGAGGGCAGGGACACAGGCCGGTTCTTTCAGGCCGAAATGCCCCGTTCTCACAACCCCGAGGTTGCATTTGCCCCTGCGCCTGTGCCGTCTTTCTAAAAGGGCCGCCCGGGACAGTGACGCTCACCTCTCTCTCCCGTGCAGAGAAACTACAGCTCCACCCTGAGAGGAGTGCCGGCCTCCTTCAAGAACGGGATCCTCAGTGACCAAGAGTCCCTTCCACGGAGGAACTCGCTAATACTGAAAGTGAAGCCAGACCCTCTGCCGCAGGCCGATGGCCGGGACGGCGGTAAGGAGCAGTTCTTCCGGGAGTGGTTTTCCAAGCCGGCCGACCTGCACGGCGTCCTTCTGCCGCACGTGTCTGGGATGCACGTGAAGCTGTGGAAACTGTGCTACTTCCGCTGGGTCCCCGAGGCCCAGATCAGCCGCGGGGGCTTCATCACCGCCTTCCACAAGCTCTCGCTGCTGGCCGACGAGGTGGACGTGCTCAGCAGGACGCTTCGGCAGCACCGGGCCGGCCCTCTGGAGGCCTGCTACGCGGAGCTGGACCAGAGCAGGATGTACTTCCGGGCCAGCGGCCCCCACGACACCTCGGGGACGCCGGAGTTCCTCTCCTCCTCGTTTCCCTTCTCCCCCGTCGGCAATCTGTGCAGACGAAGCATTTCAGGAACGCCATTAAGCAAATTTTTAAGTGGGGCCAAAATATGGTTATCTACTGAGACGCTAGCAAATGAAGACTGAAACAGAGTGTTTTCTATCTTGAGGGAAGCTAGACGCTTTTTTCCTCTGAGTTAGAATTGTTCACCCAGGCATTTGAAGCTCTAATAACTTTATATGTGAGAATAACCGTTGAAATTTGCACTAATGTTTTAAAACATGTTCAGTTATGCTTCCTTCACTCTCCAGAAGATAGGCACGGGTCTCGGTTTTGATGTCCTTTCCCTGTCGTCGTCGGCCTGGCTCATTTGGAGGCGATGTGCAGGCAGACAGCCCACACCTTGTCACTGTGACCAGACTCACCGGGGTCTGTCTGCACCCCTTGTTGTGCTGCCTTCAGAAGGTTCCCGATCCTCAGGCTAGCGACCCAAAGAAGCCCCCGTCGGGAGCGCTGAGCAGTCAGGGTTGGGCGTTTTCCCAAGAAGCACGGACACACCCCCAACAGGCATTAGTAGGTATCTGTGTGGCTTTCTGGTCACATTCTGTTGTCTCTGGCTGAACCCGTCTGAGGGTCCAGTGTTCCAACACCGTAATTTATTTTTGATCACTTTGTCTGGGACCGTAAATCACTGTGTCTTAAAATCCTGAGTTTGCTCTTAACTTCTTAGGACTAACTTTCAAATGACATGCACTGTTAACTTGAAAAGCATTTTGCTGTAGATAGTATAATTAAACTTAGAAGTGCCTTTGACATTAATATTAAGGTATGAGAAACACCGTAAAATGTAATTTGTTTTTAAAATTGGGGAATTGAATCCCACCCCCACCTGCATATTGAAAACAGGTGTTCACTCTGAGTTCATACCAATAGCCAGGAGTGCCCAAAGCCACATTTGCATCCCCCCGGAAAGTCTGCGAGGGCACGGCAGGCCTGTGGGTGGTGGGCTGTCCAGGCTTTGGGGGGCCATCTGCACCGAGCCCACCCTCTCGAAGAGGGCTTTCTCCAGTACTTACAGTGCAGCTGGCTGTCACTGGAACTTTCCCTGGGA
Source organism: Trachops cirrhosus (assembly GCA_028533065.1). NCBI lineage: Eukaryota > Metazoa > Chordata > Mammalia > Chiroptera > Phyllostomidae > Trachops > Trachops cirrhosus. Next base: position 50,336,461 of record CM052550.1, read on the forward strand.
AACAACCAGTGAGGCCACAAGTCAGGTCACCTGCCCTGAGGTCCGTCCTCCCAGAGAGCATCCTCAGTGCTCAGGAGGAGAGACCAGAGAAATAAAAGCACTCAGTCCTGGCTGGTGTGGCTCAGTGGATTGAGTGCCGGCCTGAGAACCGAGGGGTCGCCAGTTCGATTCCCAGTCAGGGCATGTGCCTGGGTTGTGGGCCAGGCAGGTCCCTGGTGGAGGTGCGTGAGAGGCAACCACACACTGATGTTTCTGTCCTTGTCCTCCCTTTTTCTAGGGATGAATAAATAAAATCTTTAAAAAATAAACTAACAACAAAAAACACCCTCTCAAAGCCCCATCATTTTAATAAATAGCGAGAGCCCTCCTTGCCCGCCACCCTGATACTGATACAGCAATAACAAGAGGAGACTGGGCAGCAGAGGGGCGGGACTTCTTGGTCAGGACCGCCCTTGGTTTCCCTTCTGTGCGGGAGCCAAAGCTGTGGCATCAGAGCCTCACCTGCGATGCAGCACCGCCCCCAGCATCCCCCGCTCCCGGCCTAAAGGATGAGTGTCTTCACATCGCTCGTACCTAGTTCCTCAAACTGCCATCCTGAACTCCGCAGAAAATTTCCCAGCAGTGTCTAGTTAGCTTATTTCCCTCTCTAAAACAAACGTTTTACCCGCCTTTGGAATGAACAGCTGTTTCTTGTTGAACTACTCGCCTTATAAGGTGTTTGGTCATGTCTGGACGGGAAGGGGCAGAGTTCCCACGCAGTGTCTCAGAGAACTCACCTTGTGGACAAACTCAGTGTTCCTCCCGCTCGTCACCCGGAATGTAAGGGCTCTTTCCAGCTGCCACAGATGGCATCGCTGCCATTGAACATAAGTCTTTCCGGAATCCTGTCCCTGTCCCCTCCAACGCCACAGCCACTTTCCTGCCGCTGAACATGTGCTGTTCATCCTTCTCCCTTTTTCATCAGCTGCTGCTTTACTGCAAATTGTTCCAAGTTTGTTACTTTTGGAGAGGGTTGAGCATTTTTCTCTCTATAATTTTCTTCCCTTCACACATTTATTGCAACTCCTTAATTTTTTTTGATTTACAAGTTTAAAAACAACTAGGTACTATTAATACTGTTTTCAGATAGAAATTGCGCATATTTTTGCATGATAATCAAATGTAGTAAAATGCGGTTTTCTGTGTTCTTCGGTGGGCGGTTGTTACATCGTGATTACTGTGTCGCAGTGGTCCGTGCACAGTATGAAAAACAGCTGCCACAGCCTCTGTCCCGGCCGCCGCTGAGCCGCCTGGCGTCCCCGGGAGCTCACAGGACACGGCGGTGATGAAGTCCCGGTGGGGTCACTGCGCTGCCCCAGAGCCAGCCTCCCCCTCGGTCCCAGAGTCCCGGGCGCCAGACAGCTGGGGCTTCCAGAACTGAGCTTAAAGATGTACAATGTCTTACTGTTATTTTATGATGGAAACCAACTTTAAAACCAAAAATGTCTAACTTTATTTAAGAGAAGTAGATTAATTTGTGCTCACGGAGGTTGAAAACCATTCAGCAGGTCCTCCACAGTTACTGCTGTGTGGAATCACATCCTCAGCACGGTACTGCTGCAGCAGTAACCTCAAGTAGTTCAACTTGACTTTGAGAGACAGCTAACACCTTTGTGCCTAAAATTGCCTGTGGCTTGAGTTACAAAGTAGGAGGAGCAGGAAGAAAGGTTTTGTTGTTCAGCAGTGATGCGTGTGAAGGAAATTCTGCCTGCTCAATAAAATCCCAGTCGTTGGTTGGAATCGTTACTGGTGTGACGTCATCCGTAGGAACAGAGTGATTCGGGAAGTGGGGGCTTTCCCTTCCATCTGCCTGCGTCGGGGGGTCCACTCCACGCTCTTGCTTCTAAAACAGACCAGCGATCCCTGGCCTTTTTAGCATCACTTCAGAACTGGCTGGAGTTTCAGCCACGCAGGTGTTCATGAACCATGGCCTTACTTTTCGTTCCACTTAATCAACTAAAAAGCTGGGAGTGACATCTCTCTGAAGTCCCAGAATTGGTCTGTGGGAGCCTGGGACCCCCGGCCGACTCCTGGGCCCACCATTCTGGTGAACTGCCTTTCCTTGTGCCTACCCCAGCCCGAGGCTTCCAGCTGTGGGGACAGCAGCCGTGTCTGTCAGTGGTTTTGTCCACACAGAACATCACCCCCAATCTGGTCATTGGGGGTGTTTCCAAGAAGGATGAAAAGGGACAACCTGCCTTTGATAAAGATTACTTATTCCTTTGGTGACACAGGCCTGAGTGATAATAGCAGGCAATTGACTGATGTAATAAGCAACTTCATTAGAATTTGCTTTTTCATTCCGAAAGAAATGAGAATTTCAACTGCTCATGCCCTTCTTGGATGATGATAAAATGAGACAGGCTAGCAGCTGGGTAAAGTAGGAGAGGAAAACTTAGAATCTGTTTGCAGACACTGCATGCTACTTTTATAAAAGCTGTGCACGGTCTCATTTGTTGGGGGGTTTTCAGCTGATTTGGTAAGTCTCCAGTCCTAAAACGGCCACCCAAGTTTTCACCTTTTTACAAAGTTCATTACCTGCTGTGTGGCATCAAGGCACAGATTCAGGCCAATTCCAAGTTCACTCTCAGATTTATTACCGACAGTAATAAATTCAAAATGAAATGAAACGTAATCACACTTAAGCTTTTGAAAATCCCAGACCCATAGCTCTCAGTCAAGGCCTTTGCTCTTGGCGCCCACGGCGACCACGTGGCAGACTTCCACGTCAGCCCCCAGCTTCTGCAGCTCGTCCAGCCAGATCATCTGCTTCTGTGAAAGGCGGTCGTTGGGGCCCTTCACCTCCACCAGCTGGAAGGGCAATGTCGACATTATTAGTATCTTACAGAAGCAGGACAGCCACGCACGTACGCTAGTTTTCCCTGCAATTACTGAGATGGTTCATTCTATTGCGCTGCACTGCTGTCGACATTGAAAACTTCTCTTAAAAAGACACCACTGAGAAAATGAACAAACAAGCCACAGACTTGGATGCAATATATCTGATAAAGGATTTAAAATACCCAGAGTTTTTTTTTTTCAGTCTCAAAACTCACTGTTGAGAAAACAGCTCACCTATGATGGGCAGCGGTGTGAGGCCAGGGAGGTGGCTGGCCTACCACATGGGAGGTGCTCACTCTTGGGAGCTTCGGAAGTAGCTCCCAGTCCTCCTGGCCTCCTGGTGTGCAAGCCCTACACCATGCCGCCCTTGAGTGGGGGCTGTCACGGCACGCGTGAAGGCACGTCACTTCCAAGATCAGGTGAGAAGGGACGGACTACCATCTTGCTCACGTGAGCTACCCTGTGGAAGGCAGGCCCACACAGGCAACGTGGGAGGCCTCACCACCCACTGCAGGACCCTGGCCTTCACTTCAGTAGTTTTCTAGGGATTCGATCTCCCCAACAACCACGCAAGAATTGGCTAGAGGGGGGACCCAGGATGAAGTCATCAATCAAATTACAAATAGGACTTCCCATTCTGGCTCGACTGACCTTGAAGCGATGATTTTGAGAGTTCCACACCACCAGGTCGGGCAGGCCCCCTCGGCAGTGCCGGAAGTCCGCAGCCAGGCGCCGGCACACGCCGCTCAGGATAGGGCCCCCCAAGCAGGAAACCAGGTCCTGAACACAGAAACATGGGTGACCAGCCACTCCCTGGTGACTGTGGCCCTGACACACTCCTAGTGATCATGAGACAGGAAGGCTCAGCGGAATCCAGCAGACGGGGGTCCGAGGATGCCAGGTACGGTTTTGCTGCCTGCACCGGGGCTCCAGCGCTGCCGGCTAAAATTCCCCCAGCAGCTCTGAGAAGTCAGTCTTCCTTTGCCAGTTGCCTCCCTTCTGCCAGCCGGGAAGACCCTGGGAGCAGGCGAGGCAGCGATTTGGGATATGACAGCGCCGACTTACAGAGGCTTCAGCCACAGGGACAGGGACAGCGTCCCCACTGCCAGGGGCCATAGGTCAGACGACGGGAAGCTGTCCACCAAGGGTGGGGAGGCATGGCAGACTTGTATGCCTCGACATGTTCCCACTGACAACTGGCATCTGGGCCGGGGTACTGCCGCATACATGCACACACGCCCAGATTCACGCATACGTGCGCACGCACATCTGTGTGTGTGTGTGTGTATGTGGCGTGCAGATGTTCACCTGAGCTTGCTGTAGAGAAGCGAAGCGATCCCAGCTGACTACGGAAGCCGCTCTGCCTTCCTGGGCCTGCCACACGTCCGCCACCCAGGCTCGCAGGCGCTCGGCGGGGGCGCCGTGGATCTGCTGCAGCCTGGCCTTGATGGCTGGCTCCCGGCTGGCGAAGAAGCTGTCTGTGTGCAAGTCCAGCGGGAATGCCTGGCGAGACCCGAGTCATCGGAGACAAGTCAACACAGCCGGCCCGTCTGGTTGAACTGGCACATTCTTTTTCTCAAGGGGTGGGTGAAAAGTGTCTAACGTAAAAGCAATTTATTCCACTGCTTTTTAGAGTAATACTGTGGAAGGCATTTTTAGGGGAATCAGTGGAACTCTTAGCAGGCACGCGTGACAGATGGCACCTGTGACAGCACCTGGCGCACACCTGGACCCCGGCAGGTGCTCAAAAAGGTTGAAGCTGCAGATACACTAACGTTGCAAATGGAATGTTGAAGGTCAATTCACCTTCAAGTTTCAAACTTGAAACGAGCACTATGACAAAAAGGCTGTACCAGCAGGTTTGGGGGGCCGCAGACACGTGGCCCAGGTGGGCGTGGGTGGGACAGACGCACGGCCAGGACCCCGGAGCTTGGCGGGCTACCTGGTAGGCGTTTCTGAAGACGTCCGGAATCCCGTCCATGAAGATGACGTCCCACAGGAGGAGGCCGAACAGCGTGCTGAAGGTGGACCCTTCCCCGTGGATCCCTGTGGCCAGGCCACACACACGGGAAAAATCAGGCGTTCCCCTCTGGCCGGAAGCTGCCACCACAACCCACCTACTCGATTTGAAGGAAATCACAGAGCGACTGGGGATTTGACTGCCACGTTCATGCCGTTCCTGGCTCATTTGTTAATGTCACGTGGCTTATCTACAGAAGCAGCCTGGGAGCAAAGCCCGTGTGGCTGGCTGGCTTCCAACGTCCCCCCAGCACCGCTCCTCACAGGGGAAGACGGCCTCTAACAACCAGAGTCGGTCTCATTCTCTTCCCCGCCCTCCCTGGTCAGCGGCGTCTTCCCCTGGGGACAGGATGGGTGGACGCCAGCTGACAAAAGTCCCAGGGAGACCGGGAGGCCCGGAGACACGCTGTGCGCTAGTTACCTTGGTCGAAGCCGCTGCGTCTGTAATAGGCCAGTGCCAGCTCCTCCACGGAGCACAGCACGGTGGTGGGGGTGGCGGCCCCCCCGGCTTCCATCACAAACACGGACTTGCCCATCCCGTACTGCGGGCACAGCCGGCCCGTGATGGTCACCTGAGGTGGCGACAGGAGAGCGCCCGTGAACCTGACTTTGGTGTCCTGAGGACACACTGTCCTACACGTCCCCAAGCCACCCATTCTCAGCAGAGCTCAAGGCCACGTGACCCGCACTGTGGCACCTGCGAGGAGGTGGCCAGGTCCCGGCCCTGGGGAACACGTGGACCCCCAGAGCTGCTCTCCACGCGCCCTGACCGAGAAGGCGGAACTGGCAAAGGCTGTGAGCTCCTGACCTGGGAGTTTTCCAGAAAGTCGCTCCACCCAGGCCGTGCGCAAACCTGGCAGCCAGCCCGGCCCAAATCAGGAGGACTGGGGTGAAGACAGGAACGATGGCCAAGCCACGGTCCAAAGCGAGTGTGTTTCTAAGCCTAAAAGACGCACTCTCCAGACCATCCTGGGCTGCCTTCACTCGGGACGGAACCCGCGAGACACGACTCACATGTTTCACGTCCTGCACTGTGATTTCGGGCAGCTGACGGAAGAGGTGCCTGTACTTCTGACAGCTCGGGGACTCTCTCAGGCGCACAGCTCTCTGGTACAAGGAAAGGCGGTGCCCCGTCCTCACCTCGGGATCCGCCAGCCCTGCGGCGATGCACTTGATAGCCTAGCAAAGAAGGAGGTCCCACATCAGACTCCAGAAAGCCCGTGGCCGCATCCAGTGAGCTCACAGAATGGGAAACTCCGCTGTTCGTTAGTTACTGAGTTTTTCTAGTTCGCAATGGGCAGAGCAGCACTTGCAGAGATGAATATTCCTTAGATGTCACTGTGATACTCCGCATGTGCAGGTGAGTCACGCGGCTCCCTGACTACAAATGTCTGGAGCACCTGGGACCAGGCTCCTGACCCGGCCTCCCGGTTGCATCTCAGCTGCCACACCCTCATGGAGACCCAGCAAGTCCGGGACGCCCTGGATCGTGGGCCAGAGGAGACGGGAGAGCTAGACGGGGCTCAGTGGTTCTCGGGGCATCACCTGGGAGCTCTGAAAGAGACAGGTGTCCCCACTCCTGAGCCACAGAGGGAGCACCTTCAGGGCAGGGCCCAGGCATGTGACCACTTAGGGGCTCCCAGGTGAGTCTCTCACCCAGAGTTGTCCAGGGAGAAACTTAGGTTTGCAAGAGCTAAATGCATTTCCTAAGGTTATTCAGACTTGGACCAACAAACCCACTGAAAAGCACCCGCTAGGATGACGGTCATCAGACAACGTGAAGCAGTGAGTGCTAGGAAAAAAGGGGGTGGAATTGGAGCCCTCATGCACTGCTGGCAGAAAGGTAAAAATAATTCAAATGCTGTGGAAAGAAGTTTGGGGCTTCCTCGAAAAGCTGAACACGGAATCACCCCAGGACCCAGCCATCCCACTTGTATTTTCAAACGGATACTCGCACCCCCGTGTCCTTAGCAGTGTGATTCACAATCGCCACGAGGGCGGGGACAACCCAAGTGTCCGTCGACAGCTGGGAAAATGTGGTCAGTAAAATGGAATATTACTCAGCCTTGAAGAGGAGGGAAATTCTGGCATGTGCCACCGCGGGGAGGAACCTTGAGGACACTGTGCCCAGTGAAATAGGGCGGTGACTAAAGGACAAACACTGTATGAGTCCATTGATGTGAAATATCTAGAACAGGCCAACTGACAGGAACAGAGGTTAGATTAGCGGTCACGAGGGGCTGGAGGTGGGGGGGTAGGCAGTGACGGCTTAATGGGTGCGGGGTTTCTGTTGGGAGTAACAAAAACGGGAAAAAGAGATGATGCTGTCTCCACATTGTGAGTGTAATTAAGGCCACTGAACTGTACACCCAGAGACTATTAACAATGGTAGGCTTTATTTACGTGATGTACATTTTACTATAAAATATAAAGTAAAAAAAAGCCCCTGAAAGATCCATGAAGGATCAGGCCATCAGGAGTGAAATGGTCAAAAGGAATCGAGAATGAGACCCTGGCAGGAGCCAGGGCCAGTGGGGGCCTGGCCGCAGGCAGGGGACAGCCCAGCCACCCACCTGGGCCTGGCCGGCGGGCACCAGCCAGTTACAGCACCGATGTAAAGAACGCCAGGAGTGGTAAGAAAATGATGAAGACTGTGAGGGTGGCCAGGAAGAGCTCTGGAAAACGGCTAAAAAGAACTGAGATTTTCCATCCATCTCCCAAATAAGCTTTGTGGCTCATCTCCCTCTGGGAATATAAGTACACACTCCCGTTAGCAGAGTGGGGGTGGGGCGTGGGCAGCAAGGGGAGGCTGTCCACTTTTCTGAACCTCTGTTTCAATGAAAGGAAGAAGCACCCTACACACAGCCTCTCTTAACATCTGCCTGTGGCTGGCAGGTGCCTCCTGCTGCTGTTTCAGCCACATGACCACGGCGAGGGAAGGAAGCGCCAACCCCTCCCTCCCCCGGGACAGAGAGCGGCTTCCCTGGCCCGCCCACCTCCGGCTCACAAGGCACCTCTTCAGTCGAGGGCAGTGAAAACAGCCCGTCGTGTTTCCACACCCAGGGTCCATGTTTCCACCCGCGCGTCACCCTGACTCAGTAACGCGCTCCTGGGAAAAACAAAAGCCCTCAGAAGCACTGTGCCCTCTGTGCATGGTGGCAAAGGCGAGGCCAGCACGAGGACGGGTGGGAGGACTCGGTGGCCACACACAAAGGGCCACTGTCGCCGCTGGGCTCAGCTGCCACCGCCCGCAGAGGCCCCGTGCTGCTGGCCCCAGAGCGTCCCTAACGGGGAAGGTGGCCTGTGCAACAGCCAAGCGCAACAGCTCGCAGAGGGACAGAGCTGCTCATAAAGTACCTGCAACGAGACATCTTTCAGCAGCCTCACACCTGGAGGCCCCGTGCGACGAATGAACAAAACCTCCATTTCCAAAACCAAAGCTCCTTTCTGGAAGCACCTGCTGAGGGCGCTGCCGTCAACTCTACCCCTGCCCCGCCCCCCCCCCATGCCCCGGGTTAATTCCTGAATCCCAACACAGGTCCTGCTGCCAACCCTGCTCCCACGTCAGTGAGGACAGGACAAAAGGCTCCTGCCTTCACTGTCATGCTTGTGTTAGCGACCTTGTTATTTCTTTTCTTTCCGATGTTTGTTGGTTTTAGGGAAACAGAGAGAAACATTTATGTGAGAAACACCAATTTGTTGCCTCCCATACACGCCCCGACAGGATTGAATTTGCAACCTAGGTATGTGCCCTGACTGGGAATCGAACCCCCAACCTTTTGGTGTATGGGACAACACTCCAACCACTCAGCCTAGAGCTTGACCTTGCTATAGGGAAAATACAGACAAAAGGAGGTTAAACAATGAATGTCCTAGTTGCATTTGGATGTTTAAGGTAGTAATACGCTGCTATACTTTTCCAATCTATGAAAAGTGTAAATAGCACAGCTCAGGCGTACGTAGTGACGGAGTACCAACCGGTTCGAGGCGTTTCAAGTGCTGGTGCAGGTTGAGAGCCAGCCGATCCCACCAGCGGCCTCTGCTGTCGGGACAGTAGATCTTCTGGGACAGGAGGTCCTCAAGTTCCTTGACTGCTTCCTGTCGAAACAACAAAGGAATCCCGTCAGACTCACACACGCCAGGAAAGCCAGTAAGATCGGCAACGTCTGTTTACAAAGCACAGCTTCCCATTCTGCAGTCAGGCCACGGACACCCCCCGGAGGGACCTGAGCTCCCCGAGGTGTCCCTGTGGGTGCCCTGCTGACTACCAACAGTGCATGGCATTCTTGCAGATAAGTCACCGACACAGGGCCCCACGGGATCAAGTTCCAGGCAGCCCAGCCCCACCGGCTCCCAGGAGCCCTGCAGGTCCCGGGGCCAGTGCTGGGAGAAATTTGGGGTGGGCAGGACACCTTCACAGGGGCGCCTTCTGGTCTAAATTTGCACAAATCATTCAGTCATTCTTAATCTGTGGCCGTGGGTCTCTCTGTAACATCTCCTGGCTGCCCTAAGAAAAATGCACGAACCCTATGTACACGTAATTGCGGGGTCCACCAAGTCCCCAAACTCCTCCCGTGGACCCTCCCGATTCACGGACCCAGGTCAAGAACCCAGCTTTGGCATATTCTCTGTAAAATAACCATTTTCCAAAAACAGAACATCGAACATAACAGAGGTTATTAACTTGCGCGATCTCACAAAGTTCAGTGCAAGAAAGGATATGACCAAGTTTCGGCTCTGTGATTATAAATAATCTCCAGACAGTCCATGACAGCTGTGAGGGGCACACAGAGCTTGTGGGAGACCTCCCCAGGGCCACCCGGCCCTCCAGAGGGCTCAGCCACGGAGACTGTGACCGGGCTCCGTGTGGGGCCGTGTCCGTGACCCTCAGGCCAACTCCCAGAACATCGGGCCGCCCAGCCACGGCCCTGCTGACCCAGCAGACAGCGGGCCGCCCACTTTAAGTGTCCATGGAAAACGTCGCCAGCCGGGTGGGCTCCCCTCCCAGCTCAGCGCTGCACTGTCCCTAAAAGCCGGGCGGAAGTCAGTGTTCTCACCTCGTACCTGTGGAGCCTCTGCAGGATTTCAACGGCCCGAGAGAGAATTCTTGTGTAAACCCACCCAACGGTAAAGCACCGCAGGAACAGTGGTAAGTTCTCGTGGTACCTGAAATGAACGTGGACACACCCGTGGTCTGGAATTTGGTTTATTTATTGTGAGGCAATCCTGAGTGGTGACAAAGCAGACAGAGTGCCTACCTCTTTAAAAAATGTCTTATATTATTGTTGACACTATTACAGATGTCCCCATTCCCCACCCCCTTTGCCCACTTACACCCAGCCCTGCCCCCCTTCCCTCTGGCCATCCCCATGCTGTTGTCTGTGTCCGTGGGTCACGCATCTACGTTCTTTGGCTAACTCTTCACCTGCTTTCATCCAGCCCCCCTCAGGCCCCTCCCCTACGAAAGCTGTTCATCTGTTCCCTGTGTCCATGCCTCTGGTTCTACTTTGTTCTTCTATTATTTCTTTTTTTTTGTTTAAGATTTTTTCATTTTTAGAGAGAGGTGAAGAGAAGGAGAATGAAAGGGAGAGGATTATCAATGTGTGGTCGCCTCCTGAGTGTCCTGTACCAGAGACCTGACCCGCAACCCAGGCATGTGCCCTGACTGGGAATCGAACTGGCAACCCCTCGGTTTGCAGCTTGTGCTCAATCCACTGAGCTACACCAGCCAGGGCTATTTCCATATGAACTTTAAGTCCTAAATGTTTTTCTGGAAGACATATTTCACAGTACGGCCTCATCTTTCTCATCGCTGTGTGACAATAAAGGAAACATTTCTCAAATATGGAATACATTTAACATCAAGCCAGAAAACGGAAGGTTCAGGCACCGTGTCCTTGAACTCTGGAAGTAAGTGTTCAACTCCGTTTCCCTTTTCAGGACGACACCTGTCTTTGAATTCCCATTGAGAGAGCCCATCTGGCACACTCCCCACAAGTCTGCCCGTGGCTGGGTTCCCCGCACGTTAAATTAAACGTCCGCTCACCAATACTCAGGCGAGCCAGCGCACCCAGACGGCCAGTGACGGGCCGCCCACTGCTGGCTCCCCCGAACGTCTGTCGCACAGGGACCTGAATTACAGAACGTCCCCCTCAAACGTACAGACAGCTCCTTCCCTTTCAGACAGCAGTGCGACTGCGCGGGGCAGCCAGGAGGGTCAGCTCCACGGCAGGTAAGAGCGCAGGACCAGAGGAGCAAGTTCTCCACGAAGAAAACGACCTAACCCCCAGCAGTCTCACCTCAGGGAGGGGTGGCTTTTCAGGGTGTCCCAGTCCCTCCTGGCGCACCGAGAGAGCTCGTTCGCTGCTTCCCAGTTCCCGTTGGCCATGGCTGTGGAAATGTCACTCAGCGTGTGGGCGGCGGCTGCGTATCTGGAGGGATTACTGTCGTCAGGTCAGTTAAGTCTGCCTTCACTTAC
>CM052550.1:50348337-50366622 GCA_028533065.1 Trachops cirrhosus
CGGACGGTGTACCGAGGGAATGCCACGCGGCCAAGGTTGACCAGCAGCACCGTGGAGAGCTGGCCCTGCCCGCCGCAGGAAGCCTCCTCCTCCTCCAGCGAGTCGGTCAGGGAGAAAAGCAGCAGGACCCGGGAGAAGACAGCCCGGGGGCCTTGACACAGCCTCAGCGAGGGTCCTGCCGAGGCCTTGGCTCTGAGAAACAGACCATCGGGAAATCACTTTCTGGTTTTAATCATCTAGGTATCAGATTTGACAGATTATTTTCAGGAGAAGTTGCATATGAAGACGGACCGATTATACTTCAATGCAAATTTACAAAAATAAGAATTTGGATAGTTTCCTTTTAATCCTGCAAGAATACTAGTTCCAATTGCATTTTTCCTGAATAATAAAATACTAGACTTGACCAAAGGCCTGTTGCCTGCATTCCTCGCCTCCTGCTCCTCCGTGGTCCTAGAACTCACTACAGTATCACAAGAATTATGAATAATAAAACAAGAACGAATCCAGGCTACAGAAAGAAGACTCATCTGCCTCCTCGATCTAATTGCAAATGAAATCAGCAATTACATTTCGAAAGCAGGTCCTATCTATTATAAGTTAAGATGCACTATCAATATTTTAAACGTTTTCACTGTAATGAGCCGACAAAACCTTTTTAAAATCACTGCTCCGACTCCAGGCGGCTTCTTGCCCCAAGCACAGACGGACGGCTGTCTGGCCAGTCTGAGCAAAGCGTCCACCAGCTGCTGCTTCTGTGCGCTGGGGCTCACCACGTGGAACGTCTTTGCCAGCGTTTTCAGTTCAGGAGCAGAAAGGAGTTCAAGCACTTCAGGGAGTTCTTGCAGCTCAGATTCTGAAATGGGTTTAAAAGAAATAGTTTTAAAGAACTCTAGCAAATTTTCTAGCCGCAGAGGAACCTGGCTTTGGCTCGATTCGCTTGTTGCAGTCTGAACCAATCGGCCACTTGCACCCCAGACTTCCATCCGCCATCCTCCTGATCCTCATGTTTCCAGTGCAATATTGTGCCCGGCCAGGGAGGCAGGCACTCGGTGCTTCTGATACGACAACCGAGGTTACCTGCTGTTCCCACCGGCTTCAACCAGCTAAACCATTCCTGAGGCAATCTCCTTAGAAACTCTAAGCTGGGTGCTGCGTGGGGGGTAGATGAAGTTTTTAGAGGCAATGTTAGCATCAAACAGACCAGCCTTATTCTCTCATAAAGTGAGGAATCTGAGCGAGGAGACGAGGAGGTTCCGGCTGGATGGAGACAGCGGCGGAGGGTGAAGCGGTACCTTCAGGGGCACACACCCACAGACCCGTCCCTACGTGGCTTGGTGGGCCCAACCACGTGACAGACAAGAAGACAAAAGCAGACACTCCTTCATGATCCTAGTTGTCTTAATCCTGAAGGCAAAGAATGGCTCTAAGATCACATGAATAATTCAGTGGCCTAAGATTAAAAACTCAATTGGATAAAAGCCGCACAATTACTGTTTATCGGGCACCAACCAGGAAATGGCACCCCACGGATGCCACCGTCATTCTGCACCAAGTTCATTCATTCCTCGTGTCCTATTTTCATTCTGCGCTTCCTCCGACGGATCATACCTGTGTGCAGAAAGCCAGCTCGCCGCAGCTCTCCAACCACGGGGGTTAGGTCAGAGGCGATCTCTTCGTACTCCAATTTACTCATCTTAATCCAGCCGAACTTACGTTGGAAAAGTCTTACATATAACTTCTGACCACTATCTGCAATCAGGTTAAGAAAAACAGGGGGAAATGTTATCCTTCTTCTCCAAAACAACATACAAACATCATTCACCTTTTAAAATTGAGGTCAAATGAACTCTATTAGAAATATATATATATATATATGCTTCCTCAACTTATATTCCAAGAAAATCTTTGCTTCCTGTGGAAGATGTAATATATTTGAAATAGAAAGTCCCGTCCTGGCTGGTGTGGCTCAGTGGATTGAGCGCCAGCCTTCAAACCAAAGGGTCACCAGTCAGTCAAGGCACATGTCTGGGTTGCAGGCCAGGTCCCCAGTAGGGGGCGTGCCAGAGGCAACCACACATTGATGTTTCTCTCCCTTTCTTTCTCCTTCCCTTCCCCTTTGTCTAAAAATAAATGAATAAATTTTCAAAAAGTCCCCATGGGGATGTCTCTTTGTCACATGTGCTTGTCACCAAAGGACAGGAAGATCGCCAGGACGGACAGTTCTGCCACTTGTGAATTGTATGAATATTGCTGTACCTTACTGAGACCTCGCTTTCTCTTCTATAAGGAGGGGCTGGTGGAAAGCAATGACCCCACCTTCCCAAAGTTGGTGGGAAGATTAAACAAGACGATGCAGACCATTTTAAATGGTCTAGAGGCTATTTAAAGAGTTCCAATGTTAGTAATGATTATCAATCATTTCGGAACTTCTGAGCAGCTCACTGCCCATTCACTAGCAACTATTTCCACTTGCTCAGAGAATCCCTACCTGGATTTGCCGTTATTTGGTTCTTTGCTTTCAGTCCCATAGGCATCATTCCATTTGTGGTTGAAAATCATTTCAACCAAAAGAATTTTCGGAAATTGTTTAGCTTTGCCTGGCTGGGTAGCTAGCTCAGCTGGTTAGAGTGTTGTTCTGATATGCAAAGGCTGTGGGTTCGATCCCCAGTCAGGGCGCATACAAGAATTAACCAGTGAATGCATCAGTAAGTGGAACAACAAATCAATCTTTCTCTTTCTCTCTCAAATCAATAAATTTTAAAAAAATGCTAGCTTTGGTAGGGTGTAGCCTCTCTCTCTCTGTGATCTCAGCCAAGCTCCTTAACCTGTTTGGTCTCAGTTTCCCTGTTACCCAGATTATCATGGAATTTCTGTCAACTCTAACAGAATAAAATTATATGTTGAAAATGTTCAACATTTTTTTTTCCCTAAAGAGGCCAAAGCAATTCGCAGTAGCTGCTTTCCCACACGGATTGCAAATGAGTTGCCACGGAGAGCAACACACAAAGATGCCCAGAACTCGCCCTGGGGACCCTGGTCCTATTTCTCAATTACAGGGAAGCACAGAGCCACCAGCTACTCAAGCGTTTGCACGAACGCAACCAGCACCCAACCAGAGATGCAACTGCTCTGCATAGAACAGTTCCTGTGGTATCACATCCACGGTCTGCTGAGAACAGCACAAGGAGAGAAGGAAGCTGGGTGGGTCCTAAAGCAGCTGTGTCCAGTGTGGCTCACATGGTAAAAATATAGGGAATTCCACCCTGCCTGGGTGGCTCGGTTGGAGCATCTTCCCGTGCACCAAAAGGTTGCGGGTTCAATCCCCAGTTGGGGTGCGTGTGGGAAGCAACCAATGTTTCTCCTTTCCTCTCTAAAATCAATGAACACATTTTTAACAACTTTTTTTAAAATATAAGGAATTCCGAAATAATTCCACTGTGTGAATTTAAAGCAAAAACCTTTCATTGAAACATTAGTAGTAATGTTCACAATTTTGAAAATGCACTGAGGAGTCAGCCCTGGCTCCCCATTTCCCAAGGTCAGCGTGTCCTCCAAGCAAGCTCTCCCTGCCTCGGGAGGGACCCAGTTCCGTCACGCCACCGTGGCCCTTTGGATAAGCACTGCAGCTGTCACAAGGGTGGCTTTTGTCCCAAACCTGCTCCTCTGGCTCAGAGCCCCCTCTGGCTGCCAAGGAACCCAGGCACAGCCTAGTACTTTTCAATGGGCCAATTTAGCTTGTAAGTTTCCACTTCCTCCACACCCAGACTTTAAAAGGCAGAGTCCAGGAACCTAAAATATCGTCGGGGGTGGAAATAGGCCTCAACACACCTTGGTGTGTTTTTTCCTCTATTTTCTTTGGCTTCCATTTTTGAGGAAAGGCTGTGCAAAAACCAGACCTAACTGTAACCCGGATGACATGCTCAAAATGTAAAGTATGTTTTTCTAAGTTGCACTGTATTTTTTTTTTAATCTAGAAAAGGTGGTACAATTATGAAACACATCAATAGGTAAAACAAAAGCCATTTCACCGAAGACTGATAGAAACAAGAGTTAACTTCCTGTTGCATCTCATTAATGCTATAATGAAAAGATGTTGAATTAAACAGCACTGTTTGAGAATCTGCTATGAACATATAATGGCAGGATATTGTGGGCGCAGACATCACGGGCACAAAAACCTCGTCTCTTTTCCGGACACATCCTTCCCCAGGGAACCTCCTGTGAGGCTGATTCCTGGGAGAAGTACCAGATGATTCTCAAAACCACACTGCCTCCTTGTGGCCACCAGATTATTACCCATCACATTACCGCTCGAATCAGGACAGCAAATGGGAACCCAAAAGTTGCAAGCAAAGAGGCTTAAGATACCTGATAATTGATAAAATTTAGTCACAATTCCCTTGTCTTGTTCATCGAAGAGCATCCTATCATCTTCATTCTCAAGTACGGCTCCCAGCACCACAAGGAAACTCCGAAGGTAGTAAGGATGGCTCAAGGGTGCTGGATCTGTATGACCAGCACCGTCACAGCCTGACTCCTGCTCCAGGGGAACTCCGCAAGTGACTTCATTCATTAAGCCACAGTCACCTTCCAGAGGGCATTTGGGGATGTCACTCCCCTCAGAAGCATCACGTGTAGAACTATGAGATTGTGCCTCCTGATCTGACACCTGTGCTTTAGCTTCCGCAGCCATGGTCATTGTGACTTCAACATCCACCTCGCATTTCTCAACACCTTCGCCCTGTACTTGACTGATACTCTCCTGCTTTGCAAGACTGGCCTCTGAGGCAGACTGCAGTTTACTCTCCAGAGTTAATTCTGGTGCTGATGTCACAGGAGCATCATCTGGGAAAGCAGGCGTGAGGGTCGATCTCCCACATTCCCGCACAGAGTTTTGGTTTGCTGCTTCTATTAATGTAGCGCCTTCTACAGGATTTTCAGTGTTTTGTTCCATAAGAGAATCACAGGTAAATAGGTTTTCCTTTTGAGAACTGTTTTCCAACATCTGATCTTTGTCCTCGGTCTCTGAACTGTTAACCGTCCTAACCCCCGTGGCTGAGGAACTCTGTGGAGTATGATTGGCAAACTCCTCGTTCTTCTCTATTGATCTTTTTGCCTTCATGTACCTTCTGGATAGTTTAGATGACAGGCTTCCCAAAGGAATGACTTTGACATTACGTGGACTCAGCTCACCTTGATTTTTACACGCCTCCTCATCGTTACATTTAAAGTAGGGACTCGTCTGCTTTTTTACGCCTGGTTTTGCTGAATCACTTTGGTCAAGGGTTAAATTTGGCTTTAATGGTGATGACTTCTGTGGTGTTACATCATCTACAGCAGTATTGGTTAAATCTACAGTGGGCACATGGGAATTCGTTAAGCCACCGTGCCCGGGGTCAGCTGGAGTGGCGTCACCGGGGTCAGCACACATTTCATCAAGGTGCCGGTTTAAGTCATACCTTGGCACCATTTTACTACAAACGGGACAGGCAAGTTTAGCAGGTGGCACATTGTTAAAAAATAAAACAATAGACTTAGATTCATTTTTTTTAGTTCTGCTGCTTGATAAACTCCGACGGGGTCTTTTATTCGAAGGTGATTTGCCTCCTGGCATCATGAGTGTTAGAAAAGCTGGAGGCTTCAAGTAATGAAACAAAGGGTGTCACTGGGGAAAGACGGCAATGGTTTGCTTTTACGTCCCTGCCTTGAACGAAAAAGTGGGCTTCTACTGAACCTCATGTTATTCGTTTCGTCGCTTTCTTCTTTCTGCAAAATAAAACACATGCGGATGGAAACGTTTTATGCATTCAAAACAGTGTAAAAGAAAGTTCTAAGCGTGCGCTGGCAGCATCTCTTGCTTAAGGAAAAACCCCGGGCTGGGGACCGGAGACCAAGGCTCCACGTGCAACCTCAGTGTGACCCCAGCCTTAAAATGACAGCCTTGGACTTGGCAGGGAGCATCGCTAAGAACTCGCTTTAAGATCTAGAATTACCCGTTCTTAAAAAGGGACAATTTGACTACTCCAGGCCCTTTTTAAAGACCATGGTATCCTTAACCATTTCCGGGTGAGAGGGGCCACCTGGGAGACACCCCGCTCCCCCCGCGCGTCGTCCCCACTGCCACCGAACTGGGTCGCGGAGGGAGCCCGGCTGCTCCCTTGGCGCTACGGCCACTTGCGATGCACACCTGGGGCTCCATCACGGAGCCCGGACCACCCACCCTGCAGCCACCACCCTCCCTCTGGGCCCGGCGGCCTCGCACCGCCCGTCCCCCGCCCTCCCGGCTCCGCCCCGCCCGCCCCGGCGCCCGCGACCCCGGCCCGGCGGCCCCATGCTTCTCACCAGGCTTGGCGCGCCAGGCATGCCCAGCCGATCTCCGCGTCTCGGCTCGCACAGGCTCGTCCAGCGGAGTCCAGAGTGATCGATATCCCCGCCCCTCCACGCTGAAGGCGACCTTCCGCCCAGCGCGGTTGAGCGGGGCGGAGCCCTGCGGGGCGACCGCACACCTGCTTCGCGTCACACCTGGGGGAGGCGACCACAGGTGTTCCCCGGCACGTGCATTCGGCCGGCACTAATGTAGCTTGTTGGGGGAGCGGTCGCGGCAAAGTGACGTGGCCTCCCGGGAGAAGACACTGGTATGGGCTCTATCCAACCAGTGCTGCTGGCTAGCTTCCCAAGGGACGTCCAGTTGGCGCCTTGATACAATAGATGTAAATAACCTCAAGAGCGAAGGGATACTAAAACGGAGTCAAGTGCAGCAGTCCCCTCTTATTCTCGGGGTGCGGCCCAGGACCCCAGCAGATGCCGGAAACCGCGGGTAGTAGCGAGCGCTGTATGTTTTTTCGTGTAAATACATATCTGATTTTAATTTATAGAAATGAATAATATCGAATAGAACGATAACAATATACTGTAATAAGAGTTATGTGATGTGCTCTCTCTCTCTCTTTCTCTGATAACCGAGACAGCTCCTAATTGACTTACCGACCCCGGAGCTTCTATTGAGTGTATAGCTGTGCAAAGGCATGACTCACGCAGGGGCGGCGCTGAGCAGGTCCTGGCGAAATTTTATCAAGTTACACAGAATGGCAAGCAATTTAAAAACTTATGAATTATTTCTGGAATTTTCCATCACATTTTTGGACTGTGCTTAACCACCAGTAACATTAAATGGTGGAAAGTGAAACCACGGATAACAAGGACTCCTATAATTAGGGAGTTGTGAGTTTGGGGTATTTATCATTTTTGTTTTTAATATAGTTTAATAGTGAGGTTATATAATTTATAATAATGGCTATGTTTAACTGAAAAGTTAAGAGTTTATCGGTCAGATCTTGGGCACTGAGACCAGCAGCTTCCTGAATCCCCAAGAATGACCGGAAGGTGAGCTTTCTGAGTGCAGGGGACCTGGACTTATTGTCCTTCATCACTGCCTGCAACAGGGGCCGGCACTGTGTAACTACTTACTTCATAAATGTGTGTTGAAAGGATGCAGGAATAAATAAGCCAAAGAGAAAAGAGACATGAAGAGGGAATTCATCAACACATATGCACTGAGCACCTTCCTAACGCTAGGGAATGTCCTTGATGCCGACAATGGGGCAGTGCACAGAGGAATGGAGGTGAGGTGGGGGAAGATAGAGGAAAAGCCCCCAAATTAAATGATGTAGAGAATTAAAAGATGAAGACTTGGAAGGGAAATAAACCCAAGGGAGGGCAGGGATGTGGGTTTTAACTTGAAAGTGTGGGAAGGAGAAAGACCCTCACTGTGAAGCTGACGTTAGAGCAGACCTGGAGGTAAGGCAGTGACTAGTTGAGGGAAGGACATTGTAGGAAGAAGAAACAGCGGCAGGGGGCGGGGTGGGGGGGCAAGTCTAAGAACACCAAGGCCAGGACAAGTCCCTACCCCTCGTAAAGCTTGCAGGAGTGTCCAGCCTGCGGCCCACATGCGGCCCAGGATGGCTGTGAAGGCAGCCCAACACAAAATTGTCCATTTACCTGAAACTTGGAGAGTTTTTATGATTATGTACCACAATACACTTAATGTGTGGCCCAAAACAGTTCTTCCAGTGTGGCCCAGAGACGCCAGAAGGTTGGCGTTTCCACCCAAAGCGTCCTAGGAGACGCTGTCGGACAAAAGGCAAGTGTTCCCTGGAAAGGGAGGCTGGAAACCATGAGCACCTGTCATGCTTTCTTCCTAGAGTGTTCACCTTCTATCCTGTTTGTTTTTAAAGATTTATTTATTTTTAGAGGGGGAGTGAGGAGAGAAACATCAATGTGTGGTTGCCTCTTACACACCCCCTACTGGGGACCTGGCCTGCAACCCAGGCATGGGCCCTGACTGGGAATCGAACTGGTGACCCTTTGGTTCGCAGGCAGGTGCTCAATCCACTGAGCCACACCAGCCAGGGCCACCCACCTTCTATCCTATTTAGACCACACCTGTCCTCTGCACAGCTGCCTGTGGACAGCACTTGATGCCCTGGGTGACGAGGTCATTTCCCGAGGGGAAAGGTGTCAGGCGCATGCACAAGGATCCCGCCATTTGTGTAAGGGTGATGGAGCAGTAGAGAGAGAAAATCAAGACCCCAGAGCGTGAGCATCTCTGCCGGGACAGCTGGCTGTGACAGGGCGGCTCCTGCCCCCTGGCCTGCGGCCCAAGCTGGCTTTCACGTGGGCTCAGTGCGGGAAGGGCCACGCTAGTGGTTCCTGCTTCATACCCAGAAAACGCAAGACGAGGCTCTCCCAGGGCAGTTTGGAGTCTCTCCTCGAGCCATGGGATTCTCAAGTATCTGCCATCCAGGCCAAGCAAAGTTCCCCAAGTCTTTATTTATAAAACAGAACACTGACAATATAAACGTATACATTCGTATTTACATCACAGTCAAAGTCTACTATTACAGCTTTAATTTATGGACAGAAATGTCCTGTCTTTTCTTCTTTTTCTTTTCTGTCTTCTTGGCGTCGCTGATCTGCATTTTCACTTGGTCTTGTAATTTCGAAAAGAATGCTTGAGATGACTTCAAGGCTTTATCTTTACCTTCGTCCTGCAATTGAAAATGACACGTGCTCACAGGGGAACACCCCAAATGATGACGACAACTGTCTGTCAAAGTGTATCGGGGAGTCCCACCCATGGCCCCGGGGCCGCGTGTGGGGCTGTGCGCCAGGAGGGCTATGAATGCGGCCCAACACAAAATCATAAATTTACTTAAAACATTTTTTTTGCTCATCAGTTTTTGTTACTGTTTGTCTATTTAACGTGTGGCCCAAGACAACTCTTCTTCCTCCAGTGTGGCCCAGAGACGCCAAAAGGTGGGACACCCCTGGCCGAGGAAACTGTGAAAAATCCAGCCGGTGGGCATAGAGGCACCCTGCGCGCTCTATGCTGACACGGTGTTTTGTCATTTAAGGGAGGAGGGAGGAGAAAACATTTGGTTACTGCGAGGACCCGGGAGTGTAGGGCTGTACCACTCGTGGGCGGTGTCAGTGGCTCTGTCACTCCTGGGGACAGCAAGTCACCTACATCTGGCCATCCGCTCCTCCCAAAGGCCCCGCCCGCAGCCTTACCTTCAACAGCGAGGCCCTGCCCGCTTTGGTCAGCTGCTTCAACTTCTCGGCAGCGGCCGCCTTGCTGTATTTCCCTGCCTGGTCCAGGTTGCCCTTTTCCAGAAGTCTCTTCCGCTTTTCCTTCTCCTTTATTTTCATACGCTTCCTGTACTTCTTTTTCCTCCTTTCTCGCTTCCTGTCTGTCGCTGTTTTCTCAGCAGCGGTTTTTATATCTCCAGCTTTATTTTTCTCCTGTTAAAAAAGAACCACCAACACACTGTAGTCTAACACAGGGGTGTCAAACTCGTTTTCACCGGGGGCCACATCAGCCTTATGGTTGCCTTCAAAGGGCCAAATGTGATTTTAGGATTGTATAAATGTAACTACTTCATAACAGTTAAATGAGGGCTCGGCGCTGCCTCCAGGTGGAAACAAGGTGCCGGGCCAGATAAAAGCAGGTGGAGGGCTGGACTCGGCCCGCGGGTGTTGTGTTTGCCACCTGTGGTCTCACGTCTCAGGAGGAAACCCCAGTGGTAAAGTCAGCCCCTGCGGCGCCCGGACCCCAGCCGGAGATCCATGAGCATGCCCAGGGCCCCCTGGTGCTCAGCCGCTGACAACAGCCGCCGGGCCAGCCACGGGGACCCCGGGGACGGGAGGAAATCTCCCGAGATGCCGCTGCCTCTCCTTCCGTGCTCACAAGGCAGCGCCGGCCTGCACTCGGCACGTCCAGCCTCTTCCCATATCCAGACGCTCTGTTCTAGACCCTGACTCCACTGCGGACAAGCGCTGAATGGATAATGGGGGAGTGCTGCTGTTCACAGACCGCTGACAGCATATAAGCAACGCCTGCAATCTGTCTGAAGCCTGACACTGCTCGCACTCAAAGGGGTTAAAACAAGATACTGACATTGGATATTTGCCACAGCTTTGATCGTAATTTGTAGTAACTCTCATACCCGCATCTCACAATGATACCTGATTAGAGGAGCCTGGTATTGAACATTATGTACATTGATAACGTGATTTGATTATACTTAGAGACTGCTGACACACGTTAGAGCAAAGACTCCACACTCAGGAAAAACGACGTCGATGGAGCTCCGGCTACCAACAACTCACTATCAACAGGCACTCAGCGTTCAGCGGGGGCTCCTACCTTGACCTCCTCCGGCGCCAGCAGGGCCACGTCGCTGACGCTCACTGGGGCAACCTCCTCCATGGTTATGGCCGGCAGATTGGACACGACTTTAATCTCGGGGGTGGGCTAGGGGAGAGACACCCATTGCACAGAAGTCAGACGTGGTCCTCACAGAAGAAACTGGAGTTGCGCGCCTATCGATTTAAAGTCTAACACGTAAGATGCGCTGGGGCATTGTTGAAAACGCGAGCCGTGTTCACAGCGGGAGTCTGAGGCTCAGGGTGACGGCCGTGTTGGTGGCAGCGCCCTCGACACCTCAGTGTTTTAGGGGCCGTCTCCGCACTGCGCCTGGAGCACCCGCGCCTAGGCTTTTGCGTGACATTTCCGGTGCGTCCAAACACCGGCTCTTTCCTCTGTCAGGAAACCGTTTCCATCTCCCGTCTGCGTACAGCCTCGGCGTTATCTACTGTTTAACAGAATCTGTGGGTTTCCGGAACGTTACCCTGCCCGTGGATACGGGGGAAAAAGGCTCACTCTAAGAACTACATGGAAAAAGACGCACGGAAAAGGCTCACGGGAACAAGAGTCAAAGGGCACTACTTCACCCACTCTCACTTCCTGCTGCGAGAAACGGACTTCTGCGAACAGACACCAAATAAAGGGCCCGTCCCGCAAACGCTCAGAGAGGAGCGGAGATCCCACATGCCCGGGCTCCACGCGACCACGCTCACGCACTGACCGGTTTAGGGGTGAAATGGAAGTTCGAGAGGGCGTCCAGCTTTAAGAAGAGGGAGTCCATCATCTTCTGGATCTCCACGTGCTCGGGGTTTTCTTCTTCTGCTCTTTTCTCCTGGGGAAGTAAGTTCAACAACGTCAGCCTACGCGGCTTAAGGAACGATCACAGAACCACACACTTCATGAAGGCAGATGAGGGGCCTCCCCCATTGTTCGCCGTCAAGGCTTCGGCCCCAGAGGCATCCCGGCAGCAGTTAGGTGATCGACACCATGAGGGCACCAGCGCCCACCCGGAAGACCTGTGATGTGTGCCCAGGAGCTGCAGCAGCCACTGCCTCCAGCTCGTGGGACTTACAACCTAACTCCCCTGGCACTTACTGCCGCCAGGCACTAAGCCGTTCCCTCGAGGGTGGCGACCGTGGCAGAAGCAAGGTAACAAGTGCCTGCGAGGAGGTGGGGAAGACGGAACCCTTGTGCACTGCTGGTGAGAAAGTAAGATGGTCCCGTCACCGTGGAAACAAGCTGGGCAGCTCCTCTAGAGAGAATTACCGTCTGACCAGCAGTTCTGTAGCCAAGAGAACTAAAAACAGGCACTCAAATAACACATGTACACCTATGTTCACAGCACTATTCGCAATAACCCCAAATAGAAGGAGCCCAACTACTCATCACACTGAAGACCAGATAAAAAGTGTGGTATGTACACTCGGTGGAATATTATTCAGCCATAAAAAGGAAACAACGTAACGTCACATGCCACAACCTTAAAGCATTACAGTAAACAGTCACACGAAAGGTCACGCAGCGTATGGTTCCATTTGCGTGAGATGTCTGGGGTGGGTAACTCCCAGCCCGGTGGTCCTCGGGGGCTGTGCGGTTTTACTTCCGGGTGGTGGAAGTGTTTTGGGACTAGAGAGAGACGGTGTGCGCAAACACTGTGCGTGGAATGCCCTGAATTGCTCCCTTTAAAACAATCACCTTCACGTTACGTGAATTGTTCACTTTCAAATGGTTATGTCACTTCGGTTTAAAAAAATAAAAGCTGAGGTGTTGATGTAGACTTCGTAAAATTATCCAAATAACCTCTTGAATTGCAGGAACTTACTTTCTTTTACTTACATGTAATTTGTGACTTATTCTGATTACTCAAATCGAAAGAAATTGCTGGCAGTTTTCATTTTACTGAGGGGAAAAGGCAAACTTGATACTTTTCTTCCTCCTCGGCCCAAAATGCTTCTTCTGGGTCTGTGTCCAGCGTCCGGCACCGGGCTCACGGCCAGCCACACGCACACGCCTGCTGCTGTCCTTACTGTTTCAAACTCACTCCCATCTGATCCCAAACGTGTCGCTTTGCCTCCTCCCAGGCACACCACACACGACATACAGCCTCTCCCTGAATACGCATCACAGGGACAACTAGGAGTAAAGGCTCACCTGCGGGCAGTTCTCCGCCCTCTTGCCCATGACCTTGAGTTTGGTTCCAGACCTCGGGAAATACTGCCCAGCGGGCTCTGCCCGACCCTCAAAGGCACAGGTCCGGAATGAGCCTCAGTGAGGTCTGCCCTCAAAGGGTTGCGAACTGGCTGTGGACTCCGGAGGTACGAGTAATCGAACGTTTACGGGGCTGGTACTAGCTGCCTGGCAGACATGTAACCTCGTTTCTAACTCTCGCAGTTACCAACTCCTTTCCGTCTCTGCTGAACCTCCTCAAAGTAGCCAGGTGACATTCGATAAGCATCTCCCGAGGCCGTGCACGCGTCCCTCTGATGCCACCCTGGGTGGCAGAGCGGCCAGGAAGAATTTTACCTCCAACCTTCCCTGTCCTTCCACTCACAGTGGCACCGAGGACAGTTCGCTCTTGCGGCGTAAGTGGCAGCGGTGACCAGAGTCTGGCAGGATCTTCCAAGGCGTTTGCAGAATAAAAATGCCACCTCATCCCCAAGCACATACTGACCCCAGTCCCATTAAACCTAACATAAAGGAATCATTCACAATTATTATATTGGGAATATAATATTTTTGGAAATAGGTCTTTGTTCTATTTAACCACATACTTTTTTTTAAAGAATCTAAGTAAAAAGAAACAAAAACCAAAACTACCCACGGGACCCAAACATCGGAATGGAGTCACAGACAACCCTATAAAACAGACCCGCGCCACGTCTCCCGTGTGAGCGAGGAAGGGCTGAACACTACCAGCGCCGCCATCACAACTGCTGGGAAGTTACGCAGCAGCTGCCGAGTATCCAGTGAGCGCTGCGAGTATCCAGTGAGCGCCGCGCGGAGCAGAACCACGCCGCACGCCGGCACTCAGCGGGAGCCTTCTCTCCTGAGCTCTCGCTGCCTCCGCCCACACAAGACGAGGGCAGCCAAGAGCACGAGATTTCTGCCTTTGCTGACCTTGACCGTCCCGGAACTGCTTCTCTGACGCTCTCGTTTAACCACGGCCTTGCACAGGGGCTTCCTTACCTGGTGGAGTTTGATGTATTCCTGTTCATAAATCTCAGCCAGGCTCAACTTGCTCTTCTCGTGGTCTAGCGTCAGCCGCTTTTTATATTCGTACGCTTCCTCTTTAGGTTTCTCTTTCCGCACCACGTCATCCCATGCCTGAAGTGTGAAAGGCAGATGGAAAGTAAATTCTCAGAAACCCGTCATTTCTTTCTAGGCTCGCATACGATCTGCCTCGGGATTATCTAGTCTCGCCCCAGACGAAGCCCACTGCCACAGCAACAAAGTAACTTTCAACCTCGGAACGGCTGTTCAAGTCTCGAAGAGTAAGTGTTATGAAAAGCGAAGAGGACATCACTCAGGTACCCGTTGTTTTCGTTTTAAGCGTGTCTCCCGCTCCTGGTGACCAATGTCAATTCCCTGTCTCCCCTTCACCGTTTATTTAAAAGTCAAGATCAAGTTTGTCTCGTCTCATTTCGGATTTAAAGATACTCTGCTTAGCCCACTCACCAGACCCTTCCTGTTCTAGGCAAGTGTCACTCCCGTGTCCTAAAGCCGTGTTTCATTATGCATGTCACATAGCCCAAGCTGTATGCTAAGTGTACAGAAGAAGGTCAATTCTTTCTTATTTATTTAAGATTTTATTTATTTATTATTGGAGGGGAAGGGAGGGAGAGGAAAAGTCAATGTGTGTGGTTGCCTCTCATGTGCCCCCTATTGGGGACCTAGCCTGCAACCCAGGCATGTGCCCTGACTGGGAATCAAACCAGCGACCCTTTGGGTCACAGGCCCACGCTCAATCCACTGAGCCACACCAGCCAGGGCACAAGAAGGTCAATTCTTAAACAATAGCTCTTTGCTACGTTTTTAACATTTGATTAAAAAAAAAATCAGACCCTTCGTTTGTCACACTGGATGCCATGCCCAGAGCAAGGGTCCCGGGTGTGACCACATCAAATCAGACACCAGCCACCATACTCGCCACCCTCCCCCAGCTTCACCCCACGCCACCTAGCAGGCCAGCAAGGCGCAGGAGACCCTGGCACCGGCTCTGGCTACCCCTTCCTCTCTGGCACAGCACCTGTATTTCCAGGGCACCCCTGAAGGCAGTGCCTCTCATAACAAAGGCTGAGGATGCCTTTAGCATAGACGCAGGGCTTTGCAATGAACTGACATACAATTTCTACGAAAACAGAGTTACTCCTACTCCCCAAATACTCTCGTAGTTTTCTGAAAATCCCTGTAAATTTCAAATGAGGTTCAACTACATTCTTACTGACCTGGTCTCTGATCCTCTGCTTAATGATGTCTTCTAACTGAAGGGTGGTTTCCTCTGTGATCACAGGAGCTGGAGGCAAGGAAACATGTCCTCAGTGGGGAGACAGGACCTAGGCCGGTGTTTCGCAAAGGCGGGGGGGCGTCCCCGAACCAGCCACATGGACACCTGGGGCTGCTGGAAAGGTGAATTCTCGGGCCCCACCCCACACCCTAAAGCAGAGTCGGGGAGGGGGCACCCCTCTGTGCTCACTAGCTTCTGATGCTCCCTCCAATCGCAGGACCATGACACTAGAGCCCAATGGCAGTCAGTGCCGACGCTTTTATCCGCGCACCTGGGGAATCCCACCCCCTTCCATCCTCTCTAGCGGTGGATTCAATGGAAATTCACGTTGACTTCATGGTGCCAGAGAGGATGGGACGAGGTGATCAGGGGTCCTGGCCAGCTCACAAAGTAATCAGTGGACAATGACAGCAGGCACTGTAAACGGATCACTAGCAAAACTCTGACTGTAGCCCTGGGCCTGTAGCTCAGTGGAGTGAGCACAGGCTTGCGAACCGAAGGGTCAGGGGTTTGATTCCCAGTCAGAGCACAGGCCTGGGTTGCAGGCCAGGTCCCCAGTAGCGGATGTGCGAGAGGCAACCACACAGTGATATTTCTTTCCCTCTCTTTCTCCTTCCCTTTGTCTCTAAAAGAAAAAAAAAATGTCTGAGCACTATACATTAGGCACTGTTAGTGTTTTGGTAATTCTTGGGTGGGCTGACGTTATTGTGGCCTTGCAGGAGAAAGTCCTAGTTCTGAGAAGAGCCAGGTGAAAGTACCTGGGCGTGAAGTGTCACGGCACTGGCAACCTGCTTTCAAAGGATTGTGGGGAAAAATGCACACACACAGCACACATACAGCATGGGAACAGTTAGTGAACCGAGGTGCGTGGCAAACAGTCCTTCTCTGTGCTGTTTCTTCCACCCTTCTGCATGTTGGCAAGACTTTAAAATAAAAACTCGGGGGAAGAGAAACGCTCATCCCAGGCTTTCTGTGAAACAGACCCACGGGGAAAGCGGGGCAAGGACAGGGGCAGGAGCCCAGCGCGTGGGCCCACCTACCCATGCGGACGGCGTGGTCGAAGTGCAGCGTCTCCTCCAGAAGGCTGTTCTCCGGTCGCTTCTGTGCCGTCACTTCCCCCTGAAGCTGCCAAGGCTTCTTTTCCAACAACTCTTTTTCTAAAGATGCGATTTTTTCATTCATCTGAGAAAGGAACAGAAAGAGTTATCGCACTTTTAGGAAACAACACTGCTGTCTAGTTGAGTAGAGGCAACTAGTATTTTTAGAAGTGGGAAAGAAATGTACTGTTCCTCAGCACAATTCCGTGGTGTCCCTGACCCCACGTGCTGTGCCGGTGGTGACTCCCTACTCCCGTCACCTGCGGTGGGCCGAGGACCTCTCTTCCCCATTGACGTGAGACGGCGAGTCTGTAATATACTAACCCCACCCCCAGACACGTGTGTCTATTTCTGCGCCCTGCTAGTCAAATGAGCTATCTAGGTACAAGCCACCAACAATTTTAATTATTAGAGCGTTCCAAGACTAAGTCGTGTTTGTCGTTACATTAGTGTCCGATGGAGCCTGGTGCTTTGACTCCACAGCCCGATCCCAGCGACCTCTGACTGCTGAGACAACACTGTGGCGACTACGGAGCGTGTCGAACGCCAGCCTTCTCGGCCCCTGACTGCTCTTCTGTTCCCTGTTAGCTCTTCAGTTCATCGGCTGGGTTTTTCTGATACTATCTGCAAATGTGAATGCATTCACTTCAGTTTTCCTTCCCTCTTATCTTTTTCTTTTGTAGTTGCATTGGCTAACTCTTCTAAAGGAATGTTAAATAACAGTGGTCATAGGGGTCATTTTGTCTTATTATTTTAAGGGGATGTTTCTAGAATTTTACCACTAAGCATGCAGGCACCTTTTGCCTAGATGTATTTGTATTCCCCTAGGAGTGAAAAAAAATTAGAAACGGACACTGAATTTTATCAAATGTCTTCTGGACATATAGGGAGCGGACGATATGGTTTTTCTCCTTAACCTGTTACTATCCAGAACTGAATTAAGAGATTTCCTAATCCTGAATCAAGGGGATGAGGCCCAGGTAGGTGTGGTGGCACTTCCCTTTCACTGTGCTATTTTGGATTTTTGCATCACTATTCATTAACGAGGCTGTTTGTGTGTATGTGTTTTAATGTTACCTTTGCCAGGTCTGGATATTATAAGGCATTATAATACCCTCACAAGAAAAAAGTTTGTAAGCTTTACTCTGTATATGTAGGAATCGATTAAACAGCATTAAACTATCTATTTCTTAAAGGTCTGATGTAATTCCCCAGAAAAACTAAACTCGCTTTTCTTTCTTCTTTTAGGGGGAGGGAAGGACACGAACTCAATGAAAAATTCCTTATTTTCTTTCACAGTGCTTTTCTTTTTATTCCTGTAGACTTTCTCTTTCTTCTGAAGACACTCTGACAATCCTAGATTTAACTCAGATTCTTGTTTCTTAAAGAACTCTTTTGATATCCTTGGTACCTTTGGCTATTTGCCTATGCTCATTTCTAACTATCTGATATGATTTTAAGATGGTTAAACGATAGAGCCAGCTAATTGGAGCCCAACTACATTATTTTCAAAGGACGGGTCATTGGTCTGAAATCACGTGACATGGGAAAAGTCTTCCTCAACCTCGGAAGATGCGTTTGAGATGGTATTGATTAAATTCAGGCTACACGGCACCCGCAAAAGCCACCTGCGGAGCACCTCAGAGAAATACGCGGTATCCGTTAGAGCAGCTACCGACAGTTACAAGGAGGGGTTCCCAGGACAGGTGATTCGGAAAGACATGCCAGTGGTGTGAGGACAGCAGGGACAGGGAAAGAGGCAGGGTTTTGCAGAGGTGCCACACACCGAAAGCCACAGGCTGGGATAGGCGGCACTGACTGTCACAAATCAGCTGCACTCCCCATGGGCGTCTCTACAGTGAGCTGGACCGAGCAGCAAGGGGGGGGGGGGGGGGGTGGTGTGTGTGGGTGTGTGTGTGTGTGTGTGTGTGTGTTTGTTTGTTTAATGGATAACTAAGCATTCTACCAAGAAAAAC
>CM052550.1:50367122-50379886 GCA_028533065.1 Trachops cirrhosus
GCTCTAGGCCTGGGGCTGGGGTGGAGGGACAGGGCCTGGGCGTCACCAGGGAAACTCACAGGTGCCGATTTGTGATCGGGGTGGCTGGGCAGGATGCCTGGGTGGGCCGTGAGGAAGACCCTGCCTCCCACAGAAGGGACCCAGAAGCCGGGGGCACAGCCCTGCCGCTGGCTGGTTCTGTTTTCTCCTATCATAGCAATGTGCTAGTGCTTCTTTTTCCTTATTTGAAGTCATTCCCTGCTTGTGATGAACTTCTATATACTTACCAGATTTTTTCATGTAAATAAATGAGATTAGAAGATACCACGGCTGGGTTGCTCAGTCTCGGCCCTGCTGATGGCTTGGCTTGGCCAGATCCCTTGGCGTGGGGGACTGGCCTGTCCTATGCATCGTAGGATGTTTAGCAGCGTCCCTGGTCTCTAGCCACTGGATGCCATGAGCATCGGCCCCACCCGTGACCACTGAAAGTGGCTCCAGACATTGCAAAATGGCCTGGGTGAGGCCCCAAGTTCTGATGTGGGAAACGTGGTTAGTCTGGTGTAAACCCAGTACAGCAGGACCAGAGAAAGGGGAGGGGGCTCTGAGTGGGGGGCCGGTCATTCAGCCCGGGCTCCAAAAGGCCACCATGTGAGTGCAGGCAGTGTCGAAGGTCACTGCAGAGCCCAGAGCTGCGTGTTGCAAAACGCTCCCTGCATCACCCCCTCCCCTACTGTCAACCCCCCCACCCCCACCCCACACCCTGTGATACTGTGACTCAGGCCCAGCGAGGTCCGTGCCCCCCAGACACTCAGTCCAGCTGTGAAAGGCATTGCCCCAAAAATCTCCCAGAGCCTCCGCCTCCACAGGCTTTATGTATTCAACCCTTTTCGTTTTGTATTCAGTTAAGTTCCTTCTTATACGCGCTCCCAAGGTTCTGGAGGTGACCACGGGAGACTGTTTCTGGGATGGAAAGAGGCCCTGTGACAGTAAATGCTGCCACTCTTTCTGGAATCTTGTGGCTATGTTTCTCCCTGTCCTTACCAGTGCTAGCAACAACACAGAAATCGTGGTTCTCACTGTCTTCCTGCCCCCTGGCTCTTAAGGTTACAGGGGGACAGGAACTCAGTTCAGACAGAGTTAAACATTGGTCTGTGGCCCTGGCTGGGTGGTTCAGGTGGTTGGAGTGTTGTGCCAATTTGCCAAGGTTGCCGGTTCGATCCCCGGTCAGGGCGCATACAAGAGATAAGCAATGAATGCATAGATAATCGGAGCAGTACGTCAGTCTCTCTCTCAAATTAATTAAAA
This sequence comes from Trachops cirrhosus, assembly GCA_028533065.1. Taxonomy (NCBI): domain Eukaryota; kingdom Metazoa; phylum Chordata; class Mammalia; order Chiroptera; family Phyllostomidae; genus Trachops; species Trachops cirrhosus. The sequence continues at coordinate 50,368,407 of CM052550.1, forward strand.
AACAACAACAACCACCTAGCTGCAGGGAACTCAGGCACGGCTGGATCCAGGACTGCCATCCTCAGCCCTGCTTGCCTGTAGCTTAGCCCCACTCTCCAGCAGGCCCCCCTTCACCATGGGCTCTGACAGGCCCAGGCTTGACCTTACTGCTTCCAGTCTCAGTGCGAAGTGCGTCCCCTTCACAGTACTGCAGTCCAAAAAAAAAAAATAAACGGTATTTACTTTTTAGGAAGGAACTCTGTTTCCACAGCATCAAAGGCATTTCCACACTGCGTGTCTGTGTCTTCTGAAGTAGAGCCCCGGGCTGTGGAAATATCTGAGTGCAAGAGCTGGTTAGTGAGTTTCCCCACAGACTTACATCCTGAAGCTGAGAGAGTCAGAGACCGCCATGCGGCAGCTTACACCCCATTTCTTCCTGTGCATCCCGGACCTTGGGGGTTTGGGAGGCTGACTTCCTCCCTTGCACCCGAAGCCGTGCCCTGGCTGGTGCTGTGCTGGGACCAGAGTTCAGACAGGGCCCCGGGCTTGTGGGTCAGGGCACTTCTAACTACACAGGATAGAGGGTTAGGGAAGGGCTCACCTGCTTGGAATTAACGAGATCGGTCAGCAGCGAGAGCCCTCGAGGCTTGTGCCAAGCAGCAGCTTTACGGGAGGGGAGCTGTTCTGCCCTCCCCGGAGAGAGCACAATGTCTTTGTCCATCAAACGCACTTATACACTCAGCCTAGGAATGAAAGAAAGTTAATACTCTGCTGTTCAGGAGTTTCATAAGGGAAAATCTCCTGGCCTACAAGGCAGAGCATTAATCTTCTTCTGTGTATAAGGAAGGCATGCGTTATTTCTTCAAACTAACTTACCGTGAGCGCTGAGGAATTGACAAGTTCTTGGCCTCCCTGGACATGCGCCTTGCAGGAAGTCTGGCCTGGAACTCCTCTGGGCTTAAGGGTGTTGGCACCATGCCTGCAATTCACAAGCCTGGCCACCAGGTGGCGGTGGGCAGCACAGCCCTGTGGTTCCTTCCACCCTACGGTCACAGAGGTGTCCCGTGTGTTCCGGGCAGAGGGTCTATTTTTTTCCCCTGCGGAAAAAGAGCAAAGATTTCCGTGGTCTGTTACACTCCAAAGAGTCAAGGACCAGGGTTGTGAGTGCTCATTTAAAATTTTTCCTTCAGCATAGATAATATGTTTCAAATTGTGACTGCATACAAACATGTCTGCTCACTCCTTTGTGGTTTTACACACTCGTTGGCACGCGACTTCCATCTGCTCCTTGTTCTCTGGTTAACAGTACGTCTTCGAGAACATTCTACGTTAATCCCAAGGTCCCTCGCTTCCTCCTTTTATGACGGCTTACTCGTTTGGTTGTGTCCCCACGTTTTTAATATCATTTCTTACCAGGAGTGAGGAGGGACATGTTTTCAGGGGTTGAAAAGTCACTTGTGTTCCCTTTCCTGTGAACTGTCGGTGCCTTACCTTGGCCCGTGTTTTCCCCACCATATTGTTTTTCTCCCGCTCCATTTCTAGATGCTATCGCCATGTGAGGGAAATTAACTACTGGTGATGGGAGTCGCAGATCCTGTTCCTGGTTTGTTGTTGGCTTTGCTTATGGCGATGGTTGCCATGGAGTTTTTCTGGAGTCACATTTGGCAATCTTTTAAAAAAAATTTTAAAAAACATTTTATTTAATTCTAGAGAGACGGAAAGAGAGGGAGAAAGAGAGGGAAAGAAACACCAATGTGTGGTTGCTTCTTACATGCCCCCAGCTGGGGGACCTGGCCCACAGCCAAGGCAAGTGCCCTGCCTGGGAATCGAACCCGCCAGCTCTGGTGCACGGGACAATGCTCCAACCAGCTGAGCTGCCCGGCCAGGGCTGGCAGTCTTTTACATTGTTACTTTCAGTTTTGCGGAATGCCGAGAAAGCCTTGTGCCACTCCGAGAGTCTTTAAAAATTCGCAGAATAGTGATGGTTTGAGCCCGCCAGATTTAGGAGGCCTGAGTGCAGCCGGGCAGGCCTGTGCCTGGGCCCCTGTGGCCTGGGGACATCAGCCGCCATTGCTCCTGCTTGCGCGATGGGGACCCAGAGCTGCCGGTGGGTAGAGCTCTCATGATGTCTTTGAAGAGAAGCACACAGAGCTGGTAGCTCACCCACATCCACGGACACGCAGACCCCTCTGGGGTCTGACCATGCTGGAGTGAGGCGGGAGGACGAATGTCTGGGCCCCATACTTAATGTGGACGGCTACGGAGTCCCTTCTCGGTCGTTGCTCTCTGGCCGTTGGCCTTTGGAGAAAAGCTTGGGCAAGAGAAGACGAGATGAAGCTGAATGTTTTGTGGGCTGGGTGACATGCCTCAGGGTGGAGGTGGGAACAGATAAGGCACCTGCACCCGGCCGGCCTCTGCGATCTGCCCTTGCTGTCTCCGTTTGGCATTTGGGTTGCAAAGCTGCCCCACCAGGACCAGCCCACCGACTGGAGGGTCAGGGCCTGTGGGTCAGTGTGAGCGGTTTTTGTTTTTCTGTTTTGGATGGGGGCGTGAAGGGGTTGAGGAGTGGGAAAGATCCTAAGAGCCCAAAGCCACAAGAAGTCCACACCAAGTCTGCCACAGTCCGGCTTAGGATGCTATGTCCCTACCCATGACCTCCAGGCCTCAGCTCTGCCTTCCTGCCACAGGAGGAGGGGTCCCCTTCACCCCACCCAGGCCTCCCTTTCTTTTTGTGGCACTCTCCCCACCCCCACAGCTGCACCCCATCCAGAGAACAGAACGCAAATGATCTCGACTTGGGGGAGGAGGCACCTGAGCCCCGCTCTGGGCAGACAAGGTCCCCTGGGCAGTGCGCTTCTCTGGGGGGAACCCACCAGTGACCCCGTGGGCAGGCCGTGGGGCTGAAGGAAAGGGCAAGAGGGGTCAAAGGTGACACCAGCGTCTGTCTTCAGCACGACCTTCAAGGGCTTCCAGGGACGTTGTTCGCACTGTGTGGGGTGGATCACCGACTCTCCCTGGGTGTGTGTGGGTCTCTGGAGGAGGACGTGGTTAGCGCCCTCTCCATTCAGGACGGGAGGGACAGAAAGGCCCTGGGTGAGGCCCCGCGGTAGGGGGAGGTCAGCAGCGAGGGCCAAGGCAGCACAGGGTACCAGTAACGGTGATGGGTGGTACCGGAGACAAGGACAGAAGACCTGGAATGCAGCCGAGACCGGGTACTACGGGTGGGGGGCCCGCCCCTCGCAGATGGGGCTCTCTGAAGCTGCAATCCCCGAGGGCTTCTCGTTGGAACTCCCCACTTGTCTCACAGCACCGCACAGAGCCGAGCAGGGCGCGGTCGCCACGGCCCCTTCCCGCCGCACGCGCTCCCGAACCGCCAGGGGGCAGCGCAGCGCGCGGGGCTGGGTGCGGGCACAGCAGAGCCTCGCCGTCGCCCGCTCTACGCGCCAGAGGACCAGACCCTCAGGCTCCGGATCCGGCAGGTCCGGGGCGCGCCCGGGAATCTGTGTGCTCCCCAGGCCCCGGACGGTTGGGCTCCGCAGCTTCCACAGCTTCGGCTGGCCCGGGTCCCCGAGATCAGCCTCGCAGGACCCGGCCCCAGGTGCGCCCCCCCTCCCGCCCCACCGTGCAACCGATTGTCCCGGCGCCGGGCTCGCGGGGAGGGGGCTGGGCACGACTGCATCTTTGTCCACCGTTTCTTTCCGCCGCGCGGGTGGTCCGCCAGCATTTTCCGATCCGCGTCCCAGGCGGGGGGGCGGCGGGAGAGGCCGGTGCGGGGCGCACGGCAGAGGCGGCTCTGCGTGCCGCACGCCGCGTCCGGGGCGCGCCCGCCGCTATCCAGTTTCCCGGGCTCGTCAGCAGGCGCGGTGTGCGGCGCGGCGCGGGCTCACAAAGGGCTGCGGCGGCGGCGGCCTCGCGGACCGAGCCGGCGGGGGCGGCCGAACAGCCCTGCAGCCCCGCACCCGGGCCAGGTAAGCGGGGCCCCGGCTGTAGCCCGGGGCGCGGGCGGGCGGGCGTTGGGGGTGCCGGGGTGAGGGGAGCGGTTGCCGCGGCCCCAGCGCTGCCCTCCGGACCTGGCGGGGCTGCAGAGAGCACAGGCAGGCGCCCTGGGGGATGGGGGTGCGGACTGGCGTCCCTGGGGCCGAGCTGGCGTCTCGCGCATCCCGGGGGACTCCGCGGCAAGGGGCGACCCCACGCGGACAAGGGGCGCTGGCCGCCGCCGGCTGTTTGCTCCGGTTCCCCGTGTCTGGGGTCCCTAGTGCCAGCGGCGGCCCCGCAGGGTGCTGGCACCAAGTCCCCTTTCCGGGTGGCAACTCCCGAGTTTGGGGGTTCGCTTCGGGGTTCCCTGGCTCCCGGGAAGCCGAGCGCTGCTCCTTTCCCCCTCCCCCTTTTTCTTTTCTAATGAGGCCCAGCGGGAAAAACTCCTCAATTAAAAATTCCGCACACCTGGTCCTCCGGCCTCCAGCGCGGACCTGGGGCGTGGCGGGGTCCTGCCGGTGGGCCTGGCTTCTTCCCGCTGCTGCCAGGAGATCGGAGCACTGACGGTCCAGGCCAGCATCGAGCCCCTCGACCCCGAGCTGGGCTTCGCGCCGGGAGGCGGGCCTGTGTGCCAAGGCTGGGATGGACTGGTCGCGGAGCTCAGGGGTTCTGGGGGGTTCCCGCGGGTGACCGACCTCCCCGAGTTTCCCTGGGAGCGGAGGCAGAGATGGACCTGCTAGTCTGAACTTAGTATTGACTTGCAGGAGGAAGACTTCATTTTTTCGCATCTGCTGAGATTTGGCCTTTCGGGGACCAGATTCAAATCTGTGGCTGAGTCTCGTCCCCCATGGCCTTGCTGACAGCCAGACACCTCACACTGGGGCGTCTCCTTTCAGGGCTGGGGCCTGTGGACTGAGCCCTCTCTGGCCTCTGCAGCCCCCCCTTCCCCTCGCCAATCCCCTCCTGAGATTCCTTTTCTCTTGCTCTTGGAGAAAGGACAGTTGCTTTAGAAATCATGACCTGAAGGCTTTGAGGGTGCACGGGAACAAGTTTTCCCGAGACACACTTGGAGCTGCCCTGCAGCGGCCAGGAGCCGGCGGGCGGCCCCATCAGTGCTCAGCCTTCTGCGCCAGTGGTCCCCCCTCCCTGCCCCGTGAGATGAGGCGAGGCGGGTGGGGGTGCAGTGGGGCGCTTCTCCTTCCCTCCTGGGCAGTCCACCAGGAAGGGGCAAAGCCTGGTTTCCTGCTCCGGAGCTGCCGGGGCACCCTGCCCTGTGTCCTCACTTCCCGGGTGGCTGGAGAGGGCCCCTGGGTGGTGAGAGACCCAGTGGTGTCCAGGGCATTGGGGAACGAGTCTGAGCTGGTGGGGGTCTTGGCAGTGGCACTAGCGGTGGGGCATCCCGAGAGTCTTCTGGGGGAGCCCGTCTGTCTGACCTCTGGTGCTTTTTTTGGGAGTACAGTTGTGCCTTTCCATGTCCAGGGTCCCGGGCCTCTGTGCGGGGGACGAGTGTGGGCTGGACAGAAGGCGGGGCAGCAGGGTGGGGGTATGCGTGTGTGAGCCTGAGAGGTGAGGTGGGCGCTGGCAGGAGGGCTGGGCAGGTGACAGCCCCCTTCTTCGTCCTGGCCTACTGTCTCCCACCTGCGCTCACTTCCTCGGACACCCCTGGCCCGACGTGTGGGCCGTCCTCCTGTTCACGGAGCTGCCCCTCTGAGTGCTCCTCACCCTTAAAGATACACATGGATTCGTTTCCCAGGAATAATTGGTGGGGCTGGGTTGTGAAACGAAGCCACATAAATAATCCAGTTTGCCAACCGAGCGAGGAAGTGCTAGATAAAAATAAAAGATAATTGTAAAAGACACCAGTCACACCCTGGGGAGCTGACGGCGCTCTGAGACACCTCGATTTTTCCTAGACACAGCTGAGGAGCGCGGAGGGCGCACACGCCGACGGGGAGGCCGTCGCCCTGCTGGGCTCAGCGGGAGCTGGGCAGCCGTGAGGCTTGTCTGGGGGGCCAGGGTGGGGTGAGGCTGGCAGAGCCTGGGTGCATGCCACCCCCCACCCCGCCCCAGGCCTCAGCCCCTCCCCAGCTCCCACCCGTCTTTCACTTTGCATGCCTGACCTGACGACCACAGGGGAGGGTCCCTGGTGGCCCCAGGATCCGAAGACCTGGAGAAAGGTTTATTGCCAGGGCGAGTCCCACAGGGCAGGTGGGCACAGGGGCCCTGCACACATTGGAGGACTTCCGGAACAAGTGGCAGATACCCATGTGCTTTGCCTGGCGTCCTGGCCTTAGAGAAGCAGAGAGAGTGGGAGACGCGGCCTTGACCTTGCTGGGCGGCTGCGACAAATGGGGACATGTGGGGACCGGGGGGAAGTAGCGGAGGCACTGTCATCAGCTCCGTCCGGGCGCGGGTCACGTTTGAGATGACTGCTCACCAGAAGGTGGCCCTGGTGCCTGGCTGCTGGTGGCTGGGCCCTGTCTCCGAGGTGGGGAGGATTTCTGGCCCCCTCCCTGTCCCTGAGGCCCCCACCCACCACCTGGGCCGGGTCCAGCTGGTGTCTCAGAGCAGCCTGCTGGCACAGGCTGAGTCAGCTGTCGTGGGCGCAGTCTTCTGTCCTGCAGCCAACCCTCCACTGGGCCCCTGTCCTCTCTCAGATACACCCGGGAGCCGGGGGAGGACAGGGACCTCAAGGTTGCACAGCTTGTGGGGCTTGAGATTTCCCCTCGGGCTTGGGAACCCTCTGTATTGGTGGGGTGCTGTTGCCATGTGAATTAGGATTTCTGTACCGGCTGTGGGGTTTCCCAGGTGGCACTGCAGGGCTGCCCAGTGGCAGGTGGGACCCAGGCCAGGCCTGCTGTCCCTTGCTCAAGCCTGCGGTGCCTATTCCATACCTACATTCCTTAGCCTGATTTTGGCCAGTTCCCTCCCTTTGTCCCCAGCGATGGTCCCTCCGAGCTGTCCAAGCCCCAGACAGGCTGGCTCACTGCTCAGGCTTGCCCTGCATTGTCCCACCCCATCCCCACCTGCCACCATGGCCCCAGGGCCTTCATGCCCATCTGTGATGACCCCAGCTGAATGTGGGCTCTTTCCCTCTTCCCCCCTGGCCCTCACATTGGCCAGGCTCACGCTGACCTCAGGGCCTTTGCACCAGCTGCTTCCACCCCCTGGCATGTGCCTGGGCCAGATGTCCCCCTGGCTTTCTCCCTCACCCACTTCGGTTCTCTGTTCCCAGGCCAGCTTCCAGACCAGCCGACGAAAATTAGCATCACTTCCCCCTTTCTCGTGAACCCTGCTTTCCGTTTCTTCGTAGTACTTAACATGCAATTTTTATATATACGCCATCCTTGTTTTTTTATTGTCTGTCTCTCCCCACACCAAGGTAAGGACGTCACTCGCCCCTGTATCCCTGGCAGCCAGAACGGTGCCTGGCCCCTTGTACGCCCTCAGTGCCACGTGCCAGGTGAAGGAATGAAGCCCCAGGAATGTGGTTGTTCCTTCCTGGGAGAGCGGGGCTCCCCGCTCCTCCTTCCCCTGGTCCCCAGGCTGGAACTGAGTCGTATTCACATTTGGAATCCCTCCTAGAACTGGCGCTCAGTGGGCAGGCAGGAAGGAGCCAGGGAATTGTCCAGCTGAGGTCATTTGTCCCACGGGCCAGAAGACAAGCTGGCCGGGGAGGCGGTCCAGCCCGAGGAGTGGGCATGCCGATTCTTCACAGAAATTCCCTTTTGGGTCCTTGATCGCTGAGATGGCCCGCAGCCCGGCTGTCCCCGCTGTCAGAGCTGGCTCCGCGTTGTCCCCGCAGTCACCTGGGACACGGGTGCGCTGGGCACGAGGCACCCCTTGCCCAGGTTCCCTTCCTCCTCCATCTGGATGTTTCTAAACTGGTCCTGTACCTTCTGTCACGCCCGGCGCCTCAAGACTCCCAGCCGCTCTGCCTGTCCCTGGTTGCCAGCCTTCCCTTCCCGGAGCCTCCCCCGCCCGGCCCGCCTGCCTGGGCACTGGCCTTGCGGGGAGGGTGCAGCAGCTTCTGGAGGCGAAAGGCGCTGCCAGTCAGGCGCAGAGGGTGCGTTTGGAGTAAGGAGAGCTTGGTGCGGACCTGGTGCTGCCACTCCCCCTGGGGCCTTGGGCAGGTCGCTGGCTTTGGAGACTCCTCCTCGGCATCTGCCATCGCACGTTGTCCCTCCTGCCACTGTCACGGAGAGGCAGAAACAAAACGCAGCATCGAACGGACACGAAATAGCAGTTCTGATGGCCGGGGCGGGGTGTCCTTTGGGTGGTGCCCGTGTGGCCTCAGACCTGTTGTGGCCTCTGCCGCCTCCCTGGGAGTTTGAGGGGGCAGGTTTGCTTGCTTCAGCCGCAGCCTGGTACGGAGCACGGTGTCCGCACTGTGTAAGCTCAGTGTGCCTACCTACCCAGGCGCTGTTTCGAGTTGGAAGGATCAGAATGAGGAGGGACAAGCGCGCGGGCGGGATCCCTGCACCTGTGGACGGCGGTGGTATTTGCATCCTGCGGTTTTCTGAAAATGGAAGTGCCCCCAACACTCCAAGGAGGCTTCGGATGGAGGAACCAGCCGGAATCAGCCACGCGCTGTCGGGCGCTTGCGTGTGTGGAATTGTGGTCCCCCGTGTTCTCCCGCCAAGCCCGGGAGGCGGTGAGGACGCCGGGGACCAGGCAGCTGTCACTCATCCCAGATCGCAGAGCATGCCGGTACTTCAGGGAAGCACAGGGGTTTCAGTCCGCACGGGGTGGAGCCCAGGGCCCACACTCTCTGATGTTCTCCACGCCCCCGCATGGCACTGGGGCCCCATTTCCATCCCATTTGCTTATAAACTGGGGGCCGGTGCTGGGGGAGGCACGTGACAAGGACTTAGGACCACTCATGTGACTCGTATAGGGGTTCGTTTTCAGCACGTGCGGGAGAGCTGGTGACCAGTGGACGTCAGCACTGGGCGGTGGTTGAGGAGTAATGGACATGTCCCAGATGATCAGGGGACCCCTCGTGGGGGCGGCGCGGGGGCTTGCCGGTGGGTCTGTAAGGTGTTCTCCTTTTCCACCGGAGCTAACATCGATCCTTTGCGCTTTCTGTCGCAGAATCAACTGCGCAAAGAGACAGAGGCTCTGAAATGCTCAGGGTCTTGCTGTGGACAAACTCTGTTAGTAAATAGGCAGCGATTAGATCGATACCGGCATTTAGGGTTTTCAGCTGGGACCAGGCTTCCATCTACTGTATGTGTATATATGTGTTCCAGCTCTAACTACGGATTTCTCTGGACTGTGTTACACATTGCTAATTTAATCTGAAAAGTAACGCGTGCTTTTCCCCAGTTGGTTTGCCTCTCGGTCGCCGCAGAAAACCCGGTGTTCCCAACACGCGAGCCCCGCCGATGGAGCGAACGCGTGTGTTGAGGAATGATGGGTTTCCCGGTCGTCCTGGCAGCAACCGTGTGCCTCGCTCAAAGAAAAGCAGCTTACGTTTCTCCGTGTCTGGGTGGAGCAAGCGAGCCGTGCGCTCTAACGTCTGTCCCATATCCCCAGGCTGGTCACAGCTGTCCCCGGTGGGGTGGAGGGGTGCGGGCCTGTTTAGGGGTAGCATGTGGGTTTCTCCCTAACGTGCGAGGCCTCGGACGCCAGCTGCTACCTTGGGCTCTCTAGCCGGCCCTGGATGGTGACAGTGGCAGCCGGTGGACCACTGCTGGCTGACGGATCCTGACCGCCGGTCCTCGTGCTGCCTGCCTGGCCTGACTGCTCCCTGGAGTCCCCGAGGCGGGGGTGTGGCGGCCACCCCTGCAGGGAACCGCAGGAGCTGTGGTGCCTTTCTCTGGGTGCGTGGACGGTGAGGACTCTGCCTGTGGCTTCTCTCTGCGCACCGGGTGTGGAGGGAGCATGCCCTCGTAGGGCAGGCTGTGCTGTCTGCTCCCGTTCTTGGGGGCCGGCTTGGGGCTTTTCCTTGGGTGGGGACCTCTGAGAGCGGGCGCCCCTCTGGACCAGGAACTTCTGGTGGTGCCTCTCCTTCGGGCTTGAACCGATGTTCGGTTTTCTGTTCATTGCACTGCATCATGAATGGTTTTCTGCTTGCTCATGGCTGGTCTGTGCTGGGTCGGCAGTGACGGCAGGGGCGGCTGCTGTGGCATGACACCCAGAGGGAGAGGCACCGATGGCGGGGAGCCGCCTTGGGGGCCCCGAGTGTGGCGGCACCCTCCCGCTCCTTGCTGCGGGAGCCCCTGCCCTGACTCTGCATGCCATGCCTTCTGTCCACCGTGGAGGGCGGCTCATGTAGTGGTGGGACTGTCGCCCTCTGGGCCCCCAAGTGACAGCCCCTCACCCCATCCTTGGCATTCACCTCGAAGGTTTTTGTTATACGGGGCCTCTGCAGCGCCAGTACTGGGGCCGGTGCCCTTTACTATAGTACCCCCAGGCCCCTTTGTTCTTCCAGGAGCTCATACACCCACCCATCCACCCACCCACCTACCCACCCACCCACCCATCCATTCATCCATCTACCTACCCGCCCATCCACCTACCTACCCATCCACCTACCTACCTACCAATCCATCCACCCATCCATCCATCCTTCCACCCACTGGAAGAGTGGGTGTGGTGCCCTGGGGGCAGAAGGGCCATCTGGAGCGAGTGGGGCACACAGGTGGAGGGCTGAGGGTTTGGCAGCAGGATTACATGGCTTGTGCAGGTCAGAGCTGGAGACGAGGGTGACCATTAGGGCCAGGGCCCCTGGTGGCCCTGGGGGAGCCATTGCTGGGGCAGGGAGCGGAGCGGAGCGGGTGGGTGGTAAAGGCGTGTGGTGCCCAGCGACCTCCAGGGGCGTGTTTTCCACAGACAAGCTCCGGAACTAGTTGGAAGTGGGAGAGGAAAGCCGGGAGGAGGACGGGGAGGATGTGCTGGGGTCTCCAGGTGAGATACACGAGGAGGGACAGAGCAAGGGACCAGGCGAGTGAGCCGCATGTAGGGGGCGCCTGGAGGGCCTTTGGGGTGGGGGGTGCGTTCAGTTCGTGGAGGGGGACAGGCCAGGAGGAAGGCGCAGCTACGACCCTCCACCCCATCACCACCCCGCGAGGCCCTGCGGCTCTGGGCCCCTGGGGAGGAGGAGGCAGCTGCCAGCCGCCCGGTCGCCGCCTCGCTACCGCGGACGTTTAATTTTACCCTTTAGAGATTTACAGGCTTTTTGATTAAATTGCCACAGTTCTCCTACAAGAACGACAAAATCCATGACAAACCATAAATCACATTATTAATTTGCTCACGTGGCGTTAACCTCTGCGGCTCCGCCGACTTACCCCGCCAACTCACTCCGCAGGAGGACGGCGGCCGCGGAGCCCGAGAGCCTGGTTTCCGGTTGTCGCCGGGCGGGGAGGCTGGAGGGACACGGGTCCAGGTGGCTGTGCTGCCCGCCAGGTGGCCGTCCTCGACCTTTCTGGGTGGGCTGGTCCTCATTACGAGGGTCACTCCTGGTGGCAGTCTAGCCCTTGACTCCTCGCTGGCTGGGCAGAGGGCAGAGGTCACGGGGA
>CM052550.1:50379986-50396058 GCA_028533065.1 Trachops cirrhosus
GGGGGCGGAGGAGCCTGTGGGGAGTTTCCAAGACTTCTCAATGACAAGCAGGCCAGAGTGGCGCTGATGAGTCACTGTGGTAACAGCTCTTTGGGGGGGAGGGGGCATTCTTTTCCTGATTGTCCACCTCCCATGCTGGGGGCACCCGGGCACTGGCCTGGGGGCTGGGGCACCCGATCCTGGGCTCAGCCCGGTTCCTCCTTTCACAATATCGTGTTTTCCTGGTGATTCGGCACAGGGATGGACGCCACGCCCCCTGTTCCTGAGCTGCCATTCCACTGGGGTGCTTTGCCCTCCCAAAGGCGTCGGCCGCCCCGAGAATCCCAGGAGAAGCGGTGGAATTCTGTGGCCCCTGGAGGACCCTTGTTCTCCTTTTTCAGAAGCAATAAATTCATCGGTTCGCTCCGTTGAGCTGCATGGAATTTTTAAAATTCCTCTGGTTGAAGAACCTAAAATGGATCAGTCAATTCTCTTAAATTGGACTTTTAAGCAAGTTCTTGGGGGAAAAAAATGGACTGTCTTCTGTGTGTGGAAGCAGACTCTGTGGGAACCTTCTGGCAGCGAATTTCAGAGGACTTGTTGGTTTAGTTTCTGTGTCAAATCCGGAGTCTTAAAAACCCAAATGGGCCCTGGTGGGTGTGGCTCAGTGAATTGAGTGTGGGCTTGTGAAGCCAAGGGTGGCAGGTTCGATTCCTAGTCAGGGCACACGCCTGAGTTGCAGGCCAGTCCCCCAGTAGGGGGCGAGCAAGAGGCAACCACACATTGATGTTTCTCTCCCTCTCTTTCTCCCTTCCTTCCCCTCTAAAAATAAATAAATGACATCTTTAAAAAAACGAACAAACAATTTGGGGGGGTGGCAGGCAGGACACCCACCTTTCTCTGCACAGGACCTCTCTCTCCAGGCCAGCAACAAGGTAAACATCCTTCTTCACCTGAAGATGCTGAAAGATGTCAGACAAATGGAATGAAACACACGTGACTTTGAACGTTTTTTTGGGGGATACATGCTGTCTGCTGGGATGTAGAGTTTGTGGGTATTGTTTCATTATCAAACAGTAAAAGAGCTAATCATAAGAACAATAGATATGCAATCTATTTTTAAAATACAGCTGACCCTTGAGTCACTCAGGGCTTAGAGGCACCGACGCCCTGCGCAGTTGAAAATCTCCGCACGAGTCTGACTCCCCCAGGAACTTAACTCCTAACAGTGCTCATAGCCGACTGCTGACTGCAAGCCTTACCGATGACACAGGCAGTCAATGATTACGTATTATATGTGTTAGATACTGTCATCTTAACCGCAAAGTCAGATAGAGGGAAGAAAATGCCACTAACAATCCTAAGAAGAGAAATGACATTTACAGGACATAGTGAAAAAAGTCCGCGTGTAAGTCGACCCACGCTGTTCACACCCGTGTGTGCGAGGTCCGCTGTGTTGCCCCCCAGCGTGTTTCTGGCAGCGGATTTGGGCTGAGCAGGACCCCGGCCTCGCCGACGGGCAAGCGTCTGACGTGCTCGAGATCTCGGATTCCTTGGGCACTGCTTTTACATGAAACTTTTTTTTTTTTAACTAAAAAAATGTTTTGGTTATAAAGCAGTCATTGTGAAGAGTCCAATTTTATAGAAATACATAATATAGAAAATGAAAGCCCCCCCCCATTCAACCCTTGCAAAGACAACCATTGTTAACAGTTTGGTTCTTACCATTTCTTTTTTTTTTTTAAGTTTTTTTAAAGATTTCTATTTATTTATCTTTAGAGGGGAAGGGAAGGAGAGAGGGAGAGAAATATCGATGTATGGTTGCTTCCTGTGTATTCCCTGATGGGAACTGGCCTGCAACCCAGGCATGTGCCCTGACTGGGAATCGAACTTTGATCTCTTGGTTCACAGGCCCGTGCTTAATCCACTAAGCTACACCAGCCAGGGCTCTTTTTCTTTTTTTAAGAAGATTTTATTTATTTTTAGAGAGAGGGGAAGGGAGGGAGAGAGAGTAGGAGAGAAATATCGATGTGAGAGAGATACATTGATCGGTTGCGTCTCATGCACCCCCAACTCGTGATCTGGCCCACAACCCAGGCATGTGCCCCAACTGGGAATCGAACCGGCGACCCTTTGGTTTGAAGGCCAGCACTCAATCCACTGAGCCACACCAGCCGGGGCCAAAAGGGGCCAAATATGTGGACTTTCTGATGTTGTCCAATCTATCAGGCTCTTCTTTGATAGCCCTGAATTTTGTCTCTTATTCAGAGAAAGAATTTCCCTACCCTAAGTGTATGTAAATACCCTCTTGTATAAATATGTCATTTCTTCTAAATACTGACAGTTTATATTTTTTACATCTTTTATTCATCTAGAATTTATTTTTGGAAAGGCTGTGAACTGGAGATGTACATTTTTTATATGAACTTTCAATTTCCAACATGATTTATGAATAACCCATCTTTATCTCTGTGTTGAGATGCCATGTTGGTTATAGATTAAGCTGTTTTGTGTATTGGGTTATTTCTACCACGATCCTGGACGCTCAGTTCGAATTTGCTGGTGCATTCTGGTGCAAACACATGCTTAAATTACCCTGGCTTTGTGTTGTCCTTGGCTCTCTTGTAGGGTCACTGCCTCTGCACAGTTCTCCTTTTTCATCTTTTCTAGCCTTTCTCCTATATTTCTTCGACTAGATAAATTTTAGAATAAGCTAAGTTCACCCTGAAATCTGACTGGGATTTTGGTTGGGATAGTTCTCGAGGTTTCTTTGGGGGAGAGGAGACGTTTCTCTGTTTTCTCCTTATCTGGGTGTTTTGATTTACTCAGAGGGCCTTTGCTTTCTTCAGCCTTGGTTTATGGCCTCACTCACTTTCGCTCGGTACATGCCCTGTTAGAGTTAGGGCTGGGTATTTCATAGCTCCGGTGGCTCTTGTCATGGGGTTGTCCTGCCTCCTGCGTCCTTTCCTACCTGATGGTGGCTGATAGAGCTGTGGACTTCTCAGTTTTAGCCCGTCTGCCCACGTGCTGACGGCTCTCAGTTGGCTTAAATGGCTTGCTAGTCCTTTATCTTGGATTTTCTAATTGGGAGCTCTTTTGCCAATGCATTGTGCCTCGCCTAAACTGGCAGGAACCCAAGAAACAGTGGTGGTTGTGCAGGTGCACGGGCAGGGGGTGGGGGCAGAAGGAGAGAGGGTGAGGTGGGGGCACGGAGGGTGCAGCCCTGATTCTCAGCTCCCCTCTGCAGGTGGTTTGAGCCACAGGTGACTCAGAAGCTGGGTGGCCCAGTGAGGTGGCTTCCAGCAGGAGGGCGTGGGTCTTGGCTAAATTCCCACCAGGACCCCTTGGCCCAGGGCAGGCCCTGGAACCTGTGATGCCGGTCACCTTTAGGAGGTGAGTGGGGGTGGATCGGGAGGGGATCCCCTCCTGGTGTTCGAGCCATCAAAGACGGGGGTTTCCTCTTTTTCATGCTCTCACCTTGGCCTTGGCGGGTCGCACCCTACAGACCAGCGGGAGAGAGTTGCTTTGTGAGATTCCTGTTATTTGCACGTCATCGAGTTTTTGCATCATTTCTGCCGTTTTCCTATAGGGTCTTTGCAGAGGTGCCCAACCTGCAGGCTGCATGCAGCCCAGGATGGCTGTGAATGCCACCCAACACAAAATCGTAAAGTTACTTAAAATATGAGATTTTGTGTGTGTGATTATGTGTCGCAGTGTATTTAATGTGTGGCCCAAGACAGCTCTTCTTCCAATGTGGCCCAGAGACGCCAAAAGGTTGGACACCCCTCGTAGGGCATGATAGCTCTCAGCATCTGCTAATGAGGTGTTTGGGACGATGGATGCTATTTTTCTCCTTTTATGCGGTACACCTGCCACCTGGCGCCTTGAGGGTGGTCACCCAGTGCTTGGCACTTTGGGGGCCGGCAGGTGCCCGGACGCATTAAACCTGTGATGGGGCTGGAGCTGTGGGGTGACAGGACCCCATGCTGCCCCCTGGTGGCGGGCCGGGGCAGGGTTCCGACTCTGCCCTTGAGATCCGGGCCCAGCAGGTGGGCGTCTGACCAGGAGGCCGGGAGGCTGGGGATTTTGATTTTTACCCTCATCCCACCTGCGGGGAACTCCTTCCCAGGTGAGGCCCCCAGTCTCCCGTTTCTGGCCCTGCTCAGGCTCGCTTCCTGCGCTCACAGGAAGTGACTCCTGGGCGCCACACAGAGAGATGGTGAGTGCCAGGGCCCTGGGGGGCTGGCGTCTGACTCTGAGCTGGGGGGGTGGGGGGGGTCCCCATTTCTTGAGAAGGGTGTGATTGCTGGTCACCAGGCATGACTTCTGTTTCGTTGGGGTCCAACCTTCCCGTTGGGACGACTCCTGGAATGCGTATTCTTGGTGACGGAAAGGGGAATTTTGCGACGGTGGCTTTGTCAGGTGCCCCTGAACCAGGGAGGTGGCGCCCTCAGCCCCCGCGGGAACCCAGTCATGCCTGAGGACTCGCTGGCCGCATTCTGTCTTGCCGCAGGGTTCGAATCTGTCTGGTAAGCTCTGGGCTTCCTGGTGTGGGTCGGGTCTAGTTCCTGCGCACGGTTTTCTGGGGGTTGGTCTTGGGTGTTCACCTTTAAACGCGTCTGACACTCTGCCGCAGACCGAGGGCAGCGTTAAGAATGGGCTGCTGTCTAGAGAGCTCCCAACGGGCTAGGTTTTGTTTCGAATGTGTGGACTGTGCCCGCGTTTCACTACGCGTGACTGTGCGCAGTGGCCGGTTTAATGGAAAATCTGTAGCCGAAACCTGCTTCCCAGCCCGCCCCCACCCTCCCACCGTGGTCTGAGCGGATCCCAGCTCACCTCCGAGACCATCATGCATGGCGGGCCCGGGCAGCCACGGCCGGCTCGCGGCGCACGTGGCTTTGATTGGCCTGCGTTCTGTCCACATGTGTTTTGTATTCTGGGCAGAGCTGTTCAGCTGTCGGCCTTCGCCAGGGGCAGGCAGAGCGCTACTAATGGGCTTCGCCGCTGCCGGAGATGCTGGGAAAATAGGAGGCACGAGGGCATTTCTTGCCCGTGGAGAATGCAGGCCAAGGGGTTTGCAGTCCGGGGCGCTTGGACTGTGCGGAAAACCTCCACAGCACACCTCTGGGTTAGTTGTTTGGCTAAGAGAGCCCCCGCTGTCTTTCTTTAAAAAACAGACTATTTTTAGAGCGGGGTTTAGTTCACAGCCAAATTGAGAGGCCGGCACAGAGAGTTCCCATACATCCCGGTCCCCAGCGCATGCGCAGACTCCCCCGTTAACTACAGCCCCCTCGGGGGACAATCGTTCCAGCGGATGCACAGCATCGGCACACACGGTCACCCCAGGCCCATCCCATTAGCGTTTGCTCTTGGGGTTGCACGTTCCATGGGTTCGAGCAAATGTGCACTAACATGCACCCACCGTCCCGGTACCAGAGAGCCAAACAGAGTAGTGTCACCCCTAACCACCCTCTTGGGCCCTTGGGCCCACCCCTCCCCCCCGCCCCCAGCCGCCAACTGATCTTTGCACGTCTCCACAGCTTTGCCTCCTGCAGAGCATCCCACAGCTGGAATCAAACAGAATGAAGCTTTTTCTGGTTGGCTGCTTTCACTTTGTATTGGGTTGGCCAGAAAGTCAGTGTGGTTTTTCCTTAAAGACATTTTTCATTGCCACCAATAACTTTGTTGATTGGGACATTTGGAGTTTGTCTGCTATCTCCTGCTATTGGCTTCTGGTGGGTCGAGGCCAGGGGTGCTGCTAAACACCTTCCCGTGCATCAGACAGCCCCGCAGCACGGAATTATTTGGCCGAAATGTCAACAGTATCAAGAAGCTTCGCAAACCACTTTTGACATGTTCCATCAGTCACAGCACCTTCTCCATACAAATCTTTTTTTTTTTTTTGCATTTCTGTTGTGTTTTTGCCTTTCTTGAGATAATAAAGCATAATATGCCGAAAATGGTGCGTATCTTCTTCCATCTTCAATGTTAAAATGGTAACTTGTTTTTTAAATGCATGCCAATGTGACAGCTGTCACACACAATCTAACAAAATTGTTTGGGATGAAGGTAAAGACGGCGAAGCCGTACTAGAGCCATTGCATGGGAAAAGCTGAAGGAAGTTTTCGGCTGACCGAATACTGTGATTCTGGGACTTTACATGGCTTGATAACTCATTTATTTTTATTGCCGAATAAGATTCCATTGTCTGGGTGGACCACAGATCGTGTATCCATCACCCACCTGGGGACATCGCGGTACCTTCCAGGTTTCAGCGGTATGAATAAAGCGGTGATAAGCACCTGTGTGCAGGTGTTGGTGTGGACATACATTTTGGCTCCTTTGGGTGAATACTAATGAGTGTGGGCCCTACGAAAAGAACATTTGGTTTTGTAAGAAGCTTGAAAGTGCCTTCCAGCCCTGGCTGGTGTGGCTTCAGTGGATTGAGCGTGGGCATGCGAACCACAGGGTCGCTGGTTCAATTCCCAGTCAGGGCACATGCCTGGGTTGCTGGCCAGGTCCCCAGGAGGGTGTGTGTGAGAGGCAACCACACATGGATGTTTCTCTCCCTCTTTTCCTCCTTTCTCCTCTGTCTAAAAATAAATAAAATCTTAAAAAAAAATTAACTGCCCTCCACGTGGCTGTGTTGTAGAGCTCCTGTGGCTCCACCTGTGGCTCCACGTTCTCGTCCGCCTGCGGTGTGGTCGGGGTCCAGGTTTTGGCCACTCCCACCGGTGGGTGGTGGAACTGCACTGTGTTAGTTTGCGTTTCCGTGAGGACAGATGAAGTCGAACACCTTGTCATACTCACTCACCATTGGCATGTCATTCCTGGTGAGATGTGTGTTCATGTCTTCGGCCCATGTTAGAATCAAGTTGCCTGCTCTCTCATTGTCGAGTTTTACGTGTTCTTTGTATATTTTGGGTAATGGTTCTTTATCAGACGTGTCTCTTGTAAATATCTTCTCAGTCATCTCATTCTTTTGACTGTGTCTTTCGTGAAGCAGACACTTAATTTTCAGGAAGTCAAGCTTATTTTTTCTTTTATGGATCGTGCCTTTGGTGTTGTATCTAAAAGAGTCCTTGTCTGCCCTGGCCAGGTGGCTCAGTTGGTTGGAGCATCATCCCATACACCAAAAAGTCATGGGTTCGATCCCTGGTCCGGGCACATACCTAGGTTGTAGGTTCGATCCCCAGTCAGGGCACATATGGGAGGCAACAGATTGATGTTTCTCTCTCTCTCTGTCTCTGTCTGTCTCTCCCTCTCCCCTTCCCTCCCTCCTTTTCTCTCCTTCCCCTCTACCCCCTTCCTCTCTCTCTTAAAAAAAATCAGAACATATCTTCGGGTGAGGATTAAAAAGAAGTCCTTGCCAAACATATGGTCACCTAGATTTTCTCCTTTGTTATTTTCTTAGAGTTTTATAGCTTTGTGTCTGACGTTTAGGTCTGATCCATTTTGAGTTACATTTTTGTGAAGTCTGTGTCTGGATTCCTTATTTTGCACGTGGATGTTCAGTTGTTTCAGCACAGTTTGTTGAGAGACCATCTTTCCTCCATTGTATTTGTCTTTGCTTTGTTGTCAAGATCAGTTGAGCCCTGGCCGGGTGGCTCAGTTTGTTGGAGTGTCGTCCCGTGCTCCAAAGGGCTGCGGGTTCAATTCCCGGTCAGGGCACGTACCTAGGTTGCAGATTCAATCCCTGGTCAGCATGTGTAAGGGAGGCAACCAGTCGATGTTTTTCTCTCAAATTGATGTTTCTCTGTCTTTCTCCCTCTCTAAAATCAATAAAAATATATACTGGTACTCAGGCAAAGATTTAAAAGGAAGGATCAGTTGACTATTATTACGTGGGTCTCTTTCTGGGCTCTCTCTTCTGTTTTACTGATTAATCTGTCTCTTCTTTTACCGACACTGCGCTTCTTGAGTAGTACTGGGGCTTTACTGTGAGTCTTACAGTCCGATAGGGTCAGTCCTCCAAACGCATTCTCTGTTTCTTGTGCCCCACGTTCTTCTGTCCCAGTGGCTGCAATGGTTTGCTTTCTTAGTCGTCAAAACCACGGCTGGTGTGGCTCAGTGGGTTGAGTACTGGCCCGTGAACCAAGGACTGCCAGTTCGATTCCCAGTCAGGGCAAGTGCCTGGGTTGTGGGTCAGATTCCCAGTTGGGGGGGGCGTGTGAAAGGCAACCACACATTGATGTTTCTCTCTTCCTCCCTCTCTTCCCCTCTCTCTAAAAATAAAAACAAAAAAACTACAGCTGGTTCCAAAAACATCATCCTTGGAAATCCTGTGTAGCAATGAAGAGATTTCTCTCTTTTCTTATATAGCTGCATCCATTTGAGAATTATATCAATCCTAATAGTGTATCTGCTTGAGGTATTTTGCATTCAATTAAATGGGCTTGATATATGACATTATTTAAAAATTCAAATATTTAGAGTTTTAAGGCTCTTAGGTCTTGATTTGGGGGGAATGTCCCACTTTCATAAATGCT
Source organism: Trachops cirrhosus (assembly GCA_028533065.1). Taxonomy (NCBI): domain Eukaryota; kingdom Metazoa; phylum Chordata; class Mammalia; order Chiroptera; family Phyllostomidae; genus Trachops; species Trachops cirrhosus. The sequence continues at coordinate 50,388,455 of CM052550.1, forward strand.
GTTCTTTTCCCCAAAAGGAAGGTCCCTAATGAATCACTCACATTTTCTGGTCTTTCAGTAAGAAGCATTGATTAATTATGCTGAGAAAAGGCCCACTAGCCGCTGTGGTTTCCACGGTGCCTTCTTGTGACTACCTCTGAGACACAAGGTTCTCTGGGCCCGTTCCACTGTTCGGTGTTGGGACTCCGTCCGGGGCACTGAGGGCTGGTCTGGGAGGGAAGGGCCCGCGAGCTGAACAGCTTGGGCTCCGCTGGCTGCCTTCCGCTCCTTAGCCAGGGCGGCAGATCCCAGAGAAGGACAATGCCAGTTAGGTCTTGTTAGAGAGGACCGACACAGCCACCAGCCCCAGAGCGCATGGCTTCCCCTGAGCAGATGCGAGAGCTCCACGCTGGCCTGGCCGCTCACACGGGGCCGCGCGGCCGCGGGGCGGAGACGAGATGCCCCGGCCCAGGCTCCTCTGTGGGGTCAGGGAGGCGTTTGACTCCATGCGTGTCTCCTGTCTTAATGACAGTTTGGGGACAGTCACTTGTTCTGTCTGCAGCTGGACATGGATTCTCCTTTTCCCATTCAGTAGCCCTCTTAAATCAAAATACATCTTTGCTCGAGCCATTTGGAAGCATTTCACATTTAACCAAAGCAAAGGTAGCTGCCAAGTCGGTCCCGTGTCCACCCCGATGCTGTGGCCTCAGGGCCCGTCCCCTCCGCTGTCCTGAGCCCATCTAGAAGGGTTTCCGCTTCTTGTTGGAAGTGAAGCTGTGTGCCAGTACAGGTTACAGACTCACGTTCGCTTTGGTGGCCGTGGCCTGAAGGGAGATATCAAAGCTTCCTTGTTTGCTGACATTCCGAGAGAAATGATGAGGCTTCCCCTGCGCTGTTGTCTCCGGAAGGATTGGTGAAGTGGGGCCATATTGTTTTTTTTTTAAGATTTTATTTATTTATTTTTTAGAGAGCAGGGGAGAAAGACAGGGAGAGAAACATCGATCGGTTGCCTCTCGTGCGCCCCCTACTGGCGACCAGCCTGCAACCCAGGCATGTGCCCTGACAGGGAATCGAACAGGCGACCTTCCAGTTTGTGGGATGATGCCCAACCCACCGAGCCACACCCGTCACAGGGGGACCATACTGTTTTAAAAGAGATTTCAAGATCATCCTCTTTGTAAATCCTACATAGCAAGGAAGTGCTTTTATTTTCTCTTTTCAGGCTTCTAAGCTGTGTCCGTTTGAATTTTTCCTTTCATACCCATTCCCTGTCTTCATGCATTTGCCTGGGCTGTTTTGAATTCTGTTAAAACAGGCTTGATGTGAAGTGATTTTAAAGACTTTTTATTGGCATTTGGAAGACCAGGAAGGGTTCCCAGTGCTTGTATTTGGGTCATGGCGATGCCACTGGGTATCAGTTTGTCACGTGCAAGGGAGGCTGTTTTCAGGAAGGGCCAGACAAGAGGCTGCCTGTTTCTGAGAGTCTGCTAGGGACCAGGAGGTACAGGTCACTCAGAGATCTGTCCTCTTGTGCGTCAAAACCGGGAATGGGGGTGCTGTGACTTCCAAGACGTGCCGATTTGGCATTGCGGGGGACTGACCAGCCTCCCCTTTTCATTCAGGATTGGCTTTGTAAGAAAAATTCTGGCACCACGTCCAGCTCTAGAGACGTGTCCTTAAGGTGGGGACGTCCTAAAAAGGTCCGTGTTCCAGCTGCCGGCCACGTGACTTGGCAGGAGTGGGGGAGGGCGCCTCCTGGCCCCCACCCCAGGCCGACCCTCTGCTCCACACTCCCTGCAGACGTGAGCCCGATTTCTACCTTCTTAGAAGAACAGTGCCTCTGAGTATTCCAGCATGTGGGCGCTGCTGTAACTTATTGAACCGGGTTCCTGTTTATGGGCACTCAGATTGCTTCCAGTTTTTAAAAATACTGCCACGGTGAAATCCTCACACAGACACCCTTTATTTCATATGTACATAATCAACCCGGAAATGGAGTTGTTGGGTAAAAGGATGTGCACTTAAATTTTTTTTTTAGATTTTATTTATTCTTAGGAAGGGAGTGAGAAGGAGAGGGAGAGAAACATGGCTGTATGAGACAGACATCAGTCAGTAGCCTTCCGCCGGTGGGCCGGCAACCCAGGCTCCTGCCCTGGCCAGGAGTCCACCTGGTGACCTTTTGCTTTTCCGGGTGATGCCCAACCGACTAAGCCACACTGGTCGGGCACATTTTTAAATTTTTTGATAGAGAACGATGACTTGCTTTTCTGAAAGGCTTCCTCGGGACTCCGCCTAAAAAGAAATGTTCTAAACAGGAGAAAGCTACTGAAAATGTAATGCGTCACCAACAGCCAAACAGGGCAGCACTCTCTGGGGCCAGCAGCTGGGAAGTGTGGCTGCCCGGAGAGGCCAAGGACCCCGCCCGAGGGGGGCATGGTTTCTGGGGTGTCCTGCGCTGTCTTCTTGGCCCCCACCCCGTGCACAGAAGAGCAGTCTTGGGAAATAGAAGGTGAGGGAACACATCCTGGGAGTTTACTAGCGCCCTTCAATTTGGAGCGAGGGCGACTGTGACGGTGGGTGTGGGAAGGATGCCCTGGGGCCCAGCGGCCCTCCCCAGCTCAGGAGAACGGGTCCTCCACCACGGCTGCTGCCCGGGGTCTGTTCGCACTACATGCTGGGAGAATCCCTCGGTTCCTTCGGCGACTTGAGCAGGCGGCTCCTCAGTTATGTCCATACTCGTGTCGGGCTCTCTGAATATCAAGTACAGTGTTTTCAAAAATTAATAGGTTTAATTTTTTTCAGCAGTTTTAAGTTACCTTTTTATGGGACTGCACACGTGTCTGTTGAGTGCTGATAGAACATGCCTGCTTTCTTTCACAGAGCTTACCCTCCGGGTAGGGAGGTGGATGATAACCAAGATAAATAAAAAATATGCCCCGTGTTAGGCGGTGGCAAGTGCCACAGAGAAGCACCGGGCAGGGGATGAGGCCAGGAAAAGCGGTGGGCGGGGTGGCGGCTCTCAGTAGGGTGTTCAGGGGGGCGAGGAATGAGCGGCGTGGGGGAGGGGAAGGCGGGAACCAAGTGGACAGCGAGGGGGAGGGCCCATGCAAAGGCCCTGGGGCGACACCTGTCCGGTGTCCTGGTGTTTGAGGAAGTGAGGGCAGAGGGGGTAGTGAGAGAGGTCAGGAGGGGAGGCGCCGGACTGCGACAGGATAGGGAGCAGGGGATGAGAGGGGCCAGGGCCCAGGTGCTGGCGTGGGGCCCACACCCCACTATCTCGGTGCTCCCATCATTCTCTGAGGAAAGGAAACTGAGGCTTGGGTAGGTTCCCTAGTCTTCCCAGGCTGTACAAGGCAGAGCCAGGGTGGGAGCCAAGGTGTCCCTCCATGGTCTGCGCGAAGATCCAGGGTGGCGCCCTCTGTGGGCTGAGCGCTGGCGCCCCCGTGCGTCAGGGAGGAGGCAGTGTCACGTGCACTCGCGGTGGCTCTCCCTGTGCACCCACACGCACACACGGTGTCCCTTTGAAAGGGCTTCGTTTAGCGTATTTTGTAAGCCTTCCCCCATGTATAGTGCACATGATTGTAAGATAAAAAATTCAAATGACAGCAAGCCCTTCATCTCCTGTCGCAGTTTGCTGCTTTGGAAAAACTAGTTGGGAACATACCTCGAAGAACGAGTTTCATTTCTGGTCAGCGCAGGTGGGGCCTGAAATATTAACACCCCAGGTTCCCCTCATCGTCCTCCAAAAGGGTTGGAGAAATACATCCCCACGCTTGGGCCCCAGATCCTTAGTTACCTGTGCCGGCCGACCTTCCGGAATAAACGTGGGGGAGGGGAGGCTCACGATCAGCTCGGGACTCTGATTTTCACGATGTTCGGTGGCTTTGCGGAACCTTGCAGTTCCGATCCTGGAGCTCTGAGCTCCCTTTGAGAGTTACGGCACAGGCTCGTCTCTCCTTTACTTTTGAAGGATAATTTTGCTGGGTAGAGAATGCTGGGTCGGCGGTTTTTAGTGTAGCTTCCGTGGTCGCCCCACTGATGCCTCGCCGATGCCTCTCTCGTTCCAGGGTCTGGAAGATTTAAGCGCTGCTGAAGCTCGCGCGGGCACGCCTGCCGCCAAGGCCAGGACTGTCCTGCGGATGGCCGAGAGTCCTCGGGGGCCTGGAGATTCGGGGTGAGTCGGGCCTGTGGCGCTCACCGGGTGCCATTCCCCTGTGCATCTCTGCCCGTCTGAAACGGGGGCGATGGGACCAGCGGTGCATTCTGCTGCCCCCACCTCTCTCTGGCAAAAGCCTAAATAAGTGAGGCCGCACTGATATTTTTCCACCGTTTTCTGTTTTTTACAAATTCACCTTTGTTTTGGGGAGAAAGGTGGAAAGGACTTCAGGGTCAACAACCACATAGTGTACACGTGCTTCCTAAGACCCAGGCCTGCGATCGCCCTGTTTGCAATGCCCTTGCTTTACGCTCTGTTCTTTCCCGTGTTTCTCCTATGCACTTCAGGCTTAGCTTGTTCTTCATCTTCGTTCCTAACGCAGAAACCCGGGTTATTGATTTTCGATCTTCGCTCCTAATCGAGACTTTTAATACTGTACGTTTCTCTCTCAGCATGGCTTTTGCTACATTTTGGCAAGTGGTATTTTCATTTTCATTTCGTTCAAAATTTTTTTAAAAAATCTTTGCGTGCTATCTTTTTTATAGACGCATGTGTTATTTGGATTACGCTGTTTGATTTCCCAATCGTTGGGGATTTCCCCTATCTGCCTGGTATTGATTTTTAGCTTCATTCCGTTTTGGGCTCATGTTTCTATTTTTAAAAAACCGAAGGAGCGCTCCGTGGCCCCAGCCGTGGTCTGAATGCTGTGTCCTGCCCCCGCCCCATTCCGGTGTGGACATCCCAGCCCTGGGGTGGTGGCATTCGGTCAGGAGGCCGAGTCCGCACAATGAAATCAGTTCCCTTACCGAAGAGCTCCCCCACCCCCGTCCCCAAGCTCCCTAACCCCCTCTGCCACGTGAGGGCATGCACGGGAATGTCAGTGAGACCTTGTCCCACGGCTCTGAGACAAGGTTCTGGTCAAGTCTTTCCCCCAGGCAGCTGGCCTTTGTCACAGAGGAGGCTCTGGAGTGCTTCTCAGTGGTGACTGTCACCTCCCTCTGCCAGAGCCAAGAGCAGACGTCTCTGGTCCCTCGGATTTTGTGTGTGGGGGGGTGGCCTGTAAACTCAGTTCACAGGTGGGTCCATGAAAAGTCACCGGTGTTCAGTCTGCCCAGCTTTGTCCCCCTGCACGGGTGGCGGGATGGCGTCCAGGCTCTCCACACGTGAGAGCTGACACCCAGGCCTCCCTGCTCTGGTTCCCCGTCGCCCCCGGCATTGTGCTCTCCATCTGGCGGCTCACTCATTGGTGGCCTCTCTTCCCCGTGAGACCGTGAACTCCGGGGCACTGGGACCCTACCACCTGCCCCCTCTCGCCCCCAAACCCAGAACAGTGCCTGGCATGCTCTGAGAGCGAATGGACCGAGAGCGGGACAACCAGGCCGAGCTGCCTGGCCGCAGGTGGCCGCCACTGCTCCGGAGGTTTTCTCCCCGGCGCTGTGGTGTCCGTGACTGGGAAGCACAGAGGAGCGGACGTGCGTATGGGGGTCCCCGGCGTCCTCCCAGGGCAGAGGAAATAGCCCACAGCCGCCCCTGGAGACGCCCGACGGTGATGCTTGCTTGCCTCTCCCAGGGCCCACTGGTGTGTCTGTAAGGGCCTCCCTGGCCAGCACAGGAACACGTGGGCTTCCTATGGCCGCGTCTCAGCTGCCAACTCTCTGGCGCTGTCCCCGTGGACTGACCTTTGACCCCGCCCCTTTGCCGCCATTCCCAGCACTGCATTTCTGGGGTTGCCTTAGCGGGCCCTCCGCATACCGAGAAAAGCGAGAGCGCCCCATTCTCCTTGTCTTGTCGACGCTCCCATTGCTAGTGCCAATTTGCACGAACAGATTTCTAAACCGTCAACCATCTGTCCTGCTCTTAATGACAAATGTCAAGGATATTATTTTCCTGGTGCTGTCGGCGGAAGGGGGAAACTGTTTTTCTAAAGTCCACGGTCCTTGTGTGAGGAAGTGTGACTGGCCACCCACTCCTAAACATAAAGCTGCGTTCACAGCAGTTACTTTGTGGGAAGGGGGGCATCCGCCCACTTAGGTCTGTGCAAAAGGAAGCTGGGTGGAAGGCAGCTGTAGCAGAGCTGACACTGAGGCCCAGAGGCTCGTCCCCACCGGTCCCAGAGGCCCCCACCCTGCCAGTACAGGGTGAGGCTGCACCGGGGTCTGGGGCCACCTCCTCAGGCCGGTCGCGTTTGGGGGCTGTTTTCTGCCTTGCGAAGCTTGTGAGGTGGGTGTGGGCTGGTGCCGAGCTGTTGGTTCCTTGGGGTCTGGAATCGCTGCTCCAGAGGTGACACAGGGCCATCTGTCCCTTCCGATGGGCCCAGCCCCCCAAAGAAAGCCCACCTGTCACTTTCTCCTGGTCTTATGTGGGCTGGGACTTTGGGAAAACTGGCTTGGGGGGGAGGTATCAGTCAGTGGAGGAAGTAGGTGCTCTGGGGCAGCAGGATGGGTCCCCTGAACATCCTGTCCCACAACTGGTGGCCTCCGGGGTGGGGGGCGGGGGACAGTGCACCTATGTCCTTCTGGAGCTCCCGGGCTTCGAAGGAGGCCCAGGAATGGCTGGTGACAGGGTGGCGGCAGCTGAATCAGAGTGGACATCATGCCTCCGCCCACGAAAGCAGGGCTGACGGAGGGGGGGAACCCTCGCGTCCTTGTCCTTGACCTGGTGCTGGCGCCCGGGGTCAAGTCCTCCCCTCACTTTCCAGGCAGCACTGTCCCTGCGGGAGGCGCCCAAAGAAGCACTCTCATTTTGCAAAGCTGGGAGAGTGACGACTGTTTGCACCGTGTGCCCAGGGCGCTCCACATGCTTCCGGGGCCGCTTCTCTCATTTCCTGGAGCCCGGGGGGCCTCTAAGGGTTCATCGGGACATCGCTGTCTGCATTTGGCTTAGAGATGAAAGCGCTTTATGTTTATTCAAATTAGGAGTAATTTAAAATTACAATTTTCATCTTAATTGTGTGTACTTGAGGATCCCACTTAAGTCTCTGGAAATAATTGCAGAGTAATATTTTGGGAAGTTATATGAAAATGCACAGATGTTGCAGCGGAGACAGGTCCCCGTGGGTGAGCCGCAGCCCCGACGGAGAGGGCGTCCAGGACAGGTGCACCTCCCCGCCCCTGCCTGGCTCTAGGCAAGGCTGCGCGGGCCCCTTTCAACACCTCCCTTCCAGATCGGGTGCTGCCAGGTCCCGGGAAACAGGTCTCACAGTCACCACGGCACTGCCAGTCTCTCTGCTCTGGTGAGGCACTGCGGGAAGGCAGGGGAGTAAGGGAGGTGGGAGTAGCCGGGGAGGGGTCATGTTGGCAGGATTCTGGAGGTTGCGCTGGTAGGGATGGGAGGTTGGGTTGGTGGGGATGGGAGGTTGCCCTGGTGGGGATGGGAGGTTGGGTTGGTGGGGATGGGAGGTTGCCCTGGTGGGGATGGGAGGTTGGGTTGGTGGGGATGGGAGGTTGCCCTGGTGGGGATGGGAGGTTGG
>CM052550.1:50396558-50459990 GCA_028533065.1 Trachops cirrhosus
AGTCTCCTCCCCGAATTCGTGTTCGGGTCATCCCACCCAGGTTCCTCTCTAAAAGTAGGTCCCTGTCTCCAGTGGGAGGTGCCATTGGACCCCTCTCACTACCAAATTTGGGCCGCGTTGTCCGCGTACCGGAAGCCCACCACTGAGAAGTGAGCGGGACCCTGAGCAGAAGGCCGTGACTTCGGTTAAAAGGAGCTTTCCTGAGCTTCTCAGGGAGGAGGGGTGGGCCGTGTGGCTGCCACCCCGCGGGTGAGGCTGCACCGTAACCCCGGTCGCACCGCCCACCGTAACCCCGGTCGCACCGCCCACCTTCGGCGGCTGGGTTTTCCTCTTGCCCCGGGAGGGCCTGTAGGAGCAGGGTGCGAAGGGCTCTGTAGGCGGCAGGGAGTCCCGTCCAGGGGAGACCAGCAGGAGGCGGGTCGGGACCGCAGATGAATGGATGCTTTCCTTCTCGGGCCAGAGACACCCCAGCGGGCTGGTGGGAGGCCAGTACGGACCTCGGGCATTTGAAGAGGAGGGGAGAGGGCCGGGCCAGGTGCCCGGGGCAGGCCGGAGCTTCTGCGCCTCCCGTGGGCTCTTCCGCGTTCAGGGAGGAAGCAGCGGCAGATCGGATGGGGCGGCAGCGGGCAGCGGTGCCTTCCTCCGTTTCCCTGGCTGGTTCCGCGTCTCTGCCGCGTCCGTGTGGCCGCCCGTGCCCGCTGTGCCGTGCCTGGGTTGGGATCCCCTGCCACCCCACTGGGCAGTGGCCTTGTCACAGAAGTCCTGGGTGGGGGTTCTGGGGTGGCTTTGGGGTTGGGGGCACACGCATAAGGCCTTGGAGAGATGCTGAACCACCAGCCCCGCATCAGGCAGGATTTGCAGGAGTTGGTGATTTTTGATGCGTTCGGGCAAAAGTATAAAGGGGCGCTTTCTGGTTGACAGTTTTTAAAGTTAGTGAGTTTATTTTCATGTTCTCTGGAAGGCCTTTCCAGCCCGTCTGATTTTCTTTTTCGAGTCGTAAACATCTTTCAGCCTCAAATGCATCAACGGCCCTCGTAGGTGGAGATGCTCACGCATTCTGGGGGATTCTGGGGTCCCCAGAGGGGGTCTCGCTTGTGAGTGGCAGGAAGGCTGGCTGGCGAGGGAGCTGCCCTCACGGGAAGCGGTCTCACCGAGGACAGTGCAGGTCTGATCCCCGGGGAGCCCAGGCTCACACCGCCAGCCCGAACCTCACACCGCCGTGAAGTCGGCTCCTCAACGTGGTTCCCCAGGGGACGGGGGCTGTCCCTCCTTCTGACGCAGCCACAGCGCAATGCCGTGGGCACCTCTGAGGTTTGAGGTGTTCTGTGCTTTTTGAGCCCAAGAGACCCGGTGGAGTTCCTGTGTCCCGGAACACTGTTCAGGCGCCAGAGTCCGTGGCGGTCGACAGGGCGTGCGGTGCTGTCTCCCCGATAGCACTGGCCCGTCTGCCTCGGGCTGGGACGGCCCTGAAGTGACAGCACTCCTCACGGTTCTCTCCAGCCTCCCTGCAGGAAAGCACGTGTCTTCTGTGAGAGAGACTTAGCAACGAGACGGGTGCTTTTCTTTCTTTAAGATATATTTCTTTCTTTATTTATTTTCTTTAGAGAGAGGGGACGGGAGGGAGCAAGAGAGGGAGAGACATCAATCGCTTGCCTCTTGTCCACACCCCGACTGGGGACTGAACCCCCAACCCAGCAGGTGCCCTGACCGGGAATCGAACCGGCGACCTTCCGCTTTGCGGGACGACACCCAAGCCACTGAGCCACGCCGGTCGGGGCTGGCGGGTGTTTTGTTTTGCAGTATCACTTACTCTGGGAGGAGAGGGGAGACCTGGGCGTGTTCCCGCTGCACTGCAGACGGACGGGTCCTTCGGTGGCCGGGGAGTGCTGAGACCCAGAGCCGGGCGTCCCTTCCGGGGTGGGTCTGTGCGTGGCCAGCAGCGGCGTCCACACAGCCCTCGTCACGGCCGTGGGGCCGATTCCTTGTCCGAGGGTTTCTCTCCCTCTCGAGAGACAAAGCCCACGGGCCGCCCTCTTTGGGGGTCCTCGCAGGACATTTAAGCCACGCTGCAGCCTGGCCTGCTCCCCGCTGCCTGACCGCCGGGCTCTCAATGGGCTAAGTGCACCTGCCCGTGAGCCAGCCTGCGTGGCCTCCGTCCGGGCCTCGAGGGCGGGTGCGCAGGACAGGGCGTCTGTGGTCGCCACGGGGCTGGTCGCTCGCACTTCCAGAAGGCCGCCTGCCGCATCCGTGGCGTGGGGCTCGTGATGTTTCGGGCGGTGGTTGTGAGAACGAACCGCATGGTGAGTGGGGTGTGCACAGCCTGCCGTAGCTCCCCCACGTCATCGGCTCCCTTCCTCGGAGGAGGAAGGGACAGGACGTGAAGCCGGCCGTCCAGACCTGCGTCCGGACGTGCAGCGTGCGGTTTCAAATGCTGGAAAATCCCCGCTCTGCTGCCTAATGTTTTTTCTTAGTTGCACATTAGGAGAGAAAAACTCACCAGCACCTTTTGTTCTGTTTTGTTTTATTACACAATGAAGAACATGCTAAGAAAATAGCCCTACGAGCTGCTACTAGGCTGAGCCCAGCATCGTCAGTGTGATTCAATGGAAGGAGGCCGGCCGTTTCTGGGTGCGACTTTTCATTAATGACATTCAGGTCTAACTAATTCTCTCCCACTCTGCGTAACCACATGCATGTCTGAGCCGGCATTCTCAGGCCACGTCCTGTGGGGTCCCAGGAGGGGCCCGTGGGCCCGGAAGCCCACGTGTGGCTCAGGCCGGGACCTGCTGTCCGTGTGAGAGTCCACAGCACCCTGGGAGAGGCCTCGAGAAGTCCTGCAAGGAAGTGACCTAATTACGTCTCGCTCGTCATCTTCCGAACTGATTTAACCTTTTTTCTTACTTACTGATTTTTAGAGAGATCTGTTTGTCGTTTCACTTACTGATGCATTCACTGGTTGCTTCCTGCATGTGCCCTGAGTGGGGATCGAACCCACAACCTGGCTGCAGCAGGACAACACTCTAACCACTGAGCTACTGGCCCAGGACCCACACTGATTGTCACCACACATGCTCCCGGTACCCGAGGAGATGCCGACTGAGGTCGGAAGGGTTCTTGTGCCATAGCTTGTGTGCAGGCTGGTTGCTAAGCAACATGTATGGCAACCCTAAGTTTCCCAGGGTGTTGCTGCTGGGGTCTCCGCTTGGCCAAGTGCACAGCAGAGGGTCCTTTCCATGCCATCCGGGGCTGCTACAGGCCCACTCCTTTCTTGGATGACAAGTCACTTAATGTCTTTCAGTCACTGGGCACATTTTCAGGGGAGGACACCCAGACAGCCCTGAGGCCCCGCCCTGCTTTGATGGCGGGAGGGGCCAGGAGCTGCGTTCACTGGGGCAGAGTGCAGTTGTGCGGATGGAAGCGGTCTAGGTCTGGATGATGGCGATGGTGGCACCTCGGAATGTCCTTCCTGCACCCAGCCCAGACGGGACACTTGTCAAAGTTCAAATCGTCACTTTTTAAAAAAATATTTGTGTCTAGAGAGAGGGGAGGGGAGGGAGAAAGGGAGAGGAACATTGATGTGAGAGAGAAACATCAATGTGTGGTTGCCTCTTGCACGCCCCCTGCTGGAGACCTGGCCCACGGCCCAGGCAGGTGCCCTGACTGGGGATTGAACCAGCGACCTTTTGCTTTGCGGGACGACGCCCAGCCCACTAAGCCACACTGGCCAGGATGGGATGGCCACTTTTATGATGTGCTTCTTTCACCACAATTGCACGGGGAAGGAACCTGGCTCCGTGCCCAGCAGCAGACCCCGAAGGGCGATGTGGGACATCCAGGGCCAGGCACGGAGAAGGCCCTTACCTGTGGACTCTGCCTCAGTTCTTCCTCCAAGCCCTGAGTGTGGCCCTCCTGCCGTTCCGGAACGCGGTTTCCGGTCTCTCCTCTCTCCTACCATTGTCTGGGTGTCACTGTCACTGGGCCTGGGTCCCCTTGCTGCCTGGCCCTGGGGGCGGGGAGCAGCTGTTCTCTGGTGCGTTGAGCAGGACAGAATGTGTGTGTGTGTGTGCACATGTGAGAATGTGTGACCAAGAGTCTGTGTGTCCGAGTCTGGGTGTGTGTGGTGTGCATGTGAGAGTGTGGTGTCTGTGTGTGTGTAGGAGAAGCTGGCCGGCCCCTATTTCCAGAAGCAGGGCTGTCAAAAATGACCCCAGCCCGGCGACCCTCCCAAGTGGCCTTGACCTGGGGGCACCAGGAAGCCCGACTCACAGACATCAGGTCAGTGCTCCCTGGCCGGGCGGCTCACTTAGTTAGAGCGTCGACCCGATGCGCCAAGGTTGCGGGTTTGATCCTCGGCCAGGGCACCTGCAAGAATCAGCCAACAGATGCATCAGTAAGGGAGCAGCACATCAGTGTCTCTCTCCCCCTCCCTCTCTTAATGAATGAGTGGGAGAAGCAGGCAGGGCAGTGTTCCTGGGGCCTCGGCAGCAGGCAGGGCCCCGGCTCCAAATGGAATCCGAGGACAAACACTGACCGAGGGGGCTCTGCCCGCACTGTGGTGCCGTCTGGAGCCTCCTCCCAGTCGGGTCCCCTCCCTTCAGGGACCGGCCGCACCTGCTAACAGGGTGATGGACAGAGGGAGGGGCCGTGGGGCTCCTCTGTCCAAAGCCTCGTTTTGGATTTCAAGGGTCCCCAGGTGTGGGCGAGTGGCCGGCATTTCGTGAGCACAGCTGGTCAGTTTCGAAGTGGTTGTGACAGACCCCATCCCACCCGCAGGCGCAGAAGTGCCACTTGCCCCCCGTCCTGGCCAGCGATGGCTGTGGTCATCATTCCAGTTTTATTCTGGTGGACACGGAGGCGGGATCTCTGGTTTTAACTCACATTTCACCGAAGACTGATCGTGTCCAGTGTCCTTTCTGGGTATTTTTATTGTCCTTTGGGACATCGCCTTTTGCTCTTTTTTGTGTTGGGTTCTTGGCGCTTTGCACAGTTTCTTTACGTATTTGGTGCCCACGACGTGGGTTTGGTGGGTGTGTTGCCAATGTTTTCTCACCTTCGTTCTCACTCGGGGAGGCATCTTTTGATAAGGAGAAGCCTGGCTTGTGAATCTTCCCTGTCCAGCAGTTGCACTGGGCGCCCCATTCACAGCCCAGGAAATGCTCTCCCGCGTCAGCTTCTCAAGCTCCTTGTTTGAGTGTCGAGTTCGGGTCTGCAGTGCACGCAGTGTGGGGTGTGTGTGGATGGCGCCACTTACATGCCAAGACTCACTGTTCTTTCATTGAAATTATTTCATTTTGTTTATTCCATCGCCGTTTGTCCCCTTACACCCTCTTCTGCCGCCACCCGCCCACCTCCCCTCTGCAGTCCCCACACCGTCATCGGTGCCCGTGAGTTCTTTCTCCTTTTTTCCTTTTTTGATCAATTCCACCACAAAGCCCCCAACTCCCCCCCAGAGCTGTCAGCCTGCTCTCCATCTATGAGTCTGTCTCTGTTTCGCTTCTTAGTTCAGTGCGTCCATTCGAGTCCACATAGGAGTGAGATCATAAGGTCTTTGTCTCTGACTGGCTTGTTTCACTCAGCATGATGTTCTCCAGGTCCCTCCGTGCTGGTGCAAGGGTAACGTTTCCTTCCTTTTAACGGCCGAGCAGTACTCCATGGTGTAAACGCCCCGTAGTTGCCTCATCCGCTCATCCACCGATGGGCACTCGGGCAGCTTCCCGGTCTCGCCTGTTGGGAATAACGCTGCAGTGAACACAGGGACGCATCTGTTCCTTGAGTTGGTGTTTTGGGTTCCTTCAGATACTTTCCCGGAAGTGGGATCGCCGGTCATAAGGCAGACCCATTTATAATTTATCGAGGTAACTGCGTACGGCTGTCGGTGATTATTTAGTTGGCCCTGCGCCGTTCATTTCCGGCCTGCTTTCCGTCACCGAAGGTCTGATTCCGTTTTCGGAGCTGGCCTGTGGCAGCTCTGGGCCCCGCCTCCCGCCTTCCCTCCTGCCCCGTGGTGGATGGAGGTTCCAATACTCAAGTCACCTCGCCTACCTGAGCCGAGCCCGGCTTGTGATGGGATGGAATGTTTATGTACAGCTTGTTTGATTTGAGCATGTTTCAGTAGCTTCTTTGCCACTCTGTTTAAAGTCGATTTGCCTGTAATTTTATTTTCATTTAATGTCAAAGTCCGGTTTTGGCACCGAGATAACGGCGGCCATTTAGAGTGAATTGGGGAGCGCGGCCTCTCTTTTTATGTCCCCCGGAAGGTTCGGGGTAATATTGGGATTGGTTTTTTGTTTGTTTATTCACTTAAATGTTTGGAAGAATCCCAGTGGGAAGCCGCTGAGGCGTGGAGTTATTCGAGAAGAAGGTTTTTAATTAGAGACTTAATTTCTTTAGGAGATACAGAACCACTTGGATTTTTAAATTTCTTCTAGTGTCAGTTTTGCTAAACTGTATTTCAGTAATTTGGTCATTTTGTAAAAATCATCGCAATGATCAGTGTTAAATTCGTAATATCCATTTCTGTCTTTTACAAGTGATTAAAGGAAAGGATCATTCCCTCCCGCCCCATTTCCCTGTCCTGCTGGGGATTTCTAATATTAATTGCCCCTAAGAATCAACATGTGAGTGCGTGAATTTCTTTCTATTGTGCATTTTTTTCTGTTTTTTTTTCCCTGCCCTTACAGTTCTTATCTTCTTCATGCAGCTTTGTTCGGGTTTAATTTGCTGTTCTTTTCAAAATATTGGCGAGTGAGTGGCTGTCTAGAACGTTCATTTTTCCAGCCTGCCTTGTCTTCTAGTGAAGGAATGGGAGGTTAAACGTTTCCCTGTAGGCCTGCTCTGGCTGTAATATACTTTTTATAAAAATTGTGGTTAAAAAAAACCATAACATTTACCATCTTAACCATTTTCGGGTGTACACGTCACCAGTACTCACGAGATGAGCCTCGTTGGGAAACCCTCCTCCAGGACTTCTTCGCCTTGCAAACCGGAAACTCTGTCCCGTGAAACAGCCCCCCAGCCCTGCCCGGGCAGCCAGCACCCCACAGGCGGGGCAGACCTGGCACCTGCCCCAGTGGGTCGGCAGGGTCGTCATACGGGTGCAATGGTGTATAGTGTTAGTTTGAACGCTTCACCTGAGGTGTGCAATGGCGTGCTCGAACATGACGTTGGTATGTTGCACAATGACATGCCAATGACTTTGGAATGAAAGGCTTTGTAATCGAAAGGGGCCGGGCCCATTCCAGTCGCCTGAGTGGGTGGCGTCTCTGTTCCCATCTGAGACACACACCCTGGTTGGTCATTCTCTCCTCCGCACTGTGTCAGAATCTTCCTCAACTTTCCTCGTGCGAGGGAAAAAGCCAGCGTTCGTTCGTGGGGTGGAGGCCGTGTGGTCGCTCTCCCGTGTGTCCCGCCCGGGAGCCCCTTCCTCCGTGAAACATCCCCCCCAGGCCTGAGGGTGAACAGGTCCGAACTTACCCAAGGGCCTCTGGTCTTCATCTTTGGTAGAAGGGCCCTTTCTCTTCTATCCAGAGTGCCCCGTTTCATGTAATTCTGCACACCCTCCAGAGGTGTGGCTGCCTTCCTGGGGGGTCCGCCTCCCCCGCTGGACCTCACCCACGGGGGAGCCGGAGGGGCCCGGGGCTCAGCCTGTCTCTGTGTGGTGCTCGGTCCCACGGTCCCTGGTAAATGTCTCACAGCGAGTGCTGCTCGGTTTGGGGTGAGGAGGAAGGACCTTGTGCATCCGGGAGGGTCGGAGGAGAGCCTGCGGGGGGACAGGGAGCGTGCGGTGGTCTTCTTGGGTCAGCGGATGTGGACTCGGGAGGGTCAGCGGATGTAGACTCGGGAGATGTAGAGCGTCTCCTCGTGGGTCTTCATCGGGTCTTCCGGAAAAAGGCTGCTCTTTGGTGCTGAGACACACTCCCTGACCCTTTGACCGGCCTCCTGGTCACGTGGACCACCCAGACCTGTGGGGGGGACTGGTCGGTGCCGCCCCCTGCCTCCCCCTCCCCTCTGGCCCTCCTGCCTACACACCCCCCCTCCGCCTGGCCGTGCCTTGTTCCCCACGGACCGCCGGCTGGGGCAGGGCGCCCCATTGCGTGCACGGAGGCGCGCTCATTACCGGCCCCGCGGCGCTGCGGGGGGTCCCCGAGGCTTTCTGGGGTGCTGACGCTGTTCTCTCCGTTCCTCCCGCAGCGGCTGCCTCCCGGTGACGATGGCCGCGTGAGCGTCCGCCATGGCCAACCGCAAGCGGCAGAGCACAGCAAGCAGCATGCTGGACCACCGCGCGAGGCCGGGCGCCGGGCCCCACGGGCAGGAGCCCGAGAGCCAGGACCCGGAGCTGCCGCTGGAGGCCTACGCGCCCCCGGGCCTGGACCTGGCCGCCCTGCGGCCCGAGAGCCCCGTGCCCCCCGCGCAGGACGGCCTGGCGCACAGCCCGGACGGGGACTCCAGCTCCGACTACGTGAACAACACCTCGGAGGAGGAGGACTACGACGAGGGCCTCCCCGAGGAGGAGGAGGGCGTCACCTACTACATCCGCTACTGCCCCGAGGACGACAGCTACCTGGAGGGCGTGGACTGCGACGCGGACGCGTACCTGACCCGCGGCACACGCCCCCTGGAGACGGACGAGTGCCAGGAGGCGGTGGAGGAGGAGTGGACGGACTCCGCCGGCTCGCACCCCTGCGGCCGCGCGCACGAGGGCGGCCCCGGCTACCAGGGGGGCCGCCTCCCCGTCCCCGAGGACGAGGCCTCCGAGCTGGGGGCCGCGGACCAGGAGGACGGCCTGCACTACGGCCCCGGCGAGGAGGCCTACCAGGACTACTACGCCCCGGAGGCCAACGGGAACGCAGGCGGCGTGTCTCCCTGCCGCCCGAGGCGTGGCGCAGGCGACGCGGAGGACCAGGAGGAGGACATCGACCAGATCGTGGCGGAGATCAAGATGAGCCTCAGCATGAGCAGCATCGCCAGCGCCGGGGAGGCCAGCCCGGAGCACGCGCCGGCTCGGGGCCCGGAGTCGGGGCCCGGGGGCCCCTCGGAGGCCTGCCGGCCCGGGGAGGCCAGCCGCGGCCCCAGCAGACACGAGGGGAGGCCCAAGTCGCTCAACCTGCCCCCTGAAGCCAGGCTCCCTGGAGACGCCCAGAGAGGCTTCAAGACCAAGTCCAGGACCCCCGAGGAGAGGCCGCAGTGGCCCCCAGAGCAGGTAGGACTCCCGCCGTCCCCAGGGAGGGGGTGGGGGGCCCCGAGGGCACAGAATGTTCTGGCACAGCCCGCTGTTCCAAACACGTTCTTAGTTCCTCGCATATTCTGTTGTGTGCACTCGTGTGTGTTCTGGTCACTCAGGGCCACCCCTCCGGTGGGCAGTAAACGCCAGGAAAGGCTCCTCAGGGGGGCTGATCAGCAGCCCGTGCTGCCCAGAGGCACCCCCGGCCCATCGGGCGGGGCTCCAGTCCCTAGCCCGCTGTCCCAGACCTGCCTGTGGTGCAGGGCGGTCCCTGAGACCGTCACTCCCACTAGGCGGCCCTTTGGGCGGGCAGGACATGGGCAAGGGTGGGGGACCCCTGCCGTGGGGTGGGGGGGCAGTGGCCCCAGTGCGTTTCCTAGGGGCTGTGATATCTGGCGATGCCCCGCCCAGCACCCCGGTGTGACAGGCGGTCAGCTGCACGTGACCGTTTTGAAAATAACGCGGAGAAGGAGTGACAGAGCCCGGGAGGAGCCGTGCCTGCCGGTGAGTCCGATGGCTTTGAGCACAGCCCTGCTTTGTAATCACACCAAAGTCAAGTGAGTTTTCTCAGAAACGCACCCGAAAAGCTGCGTTTCTCAGACTCATGTAAAGAGATTTCTGCGTGGCTGCTTCTGTGGACCCATGCAGACGGGTCCTCCACCCGCTCTCACGGTGTTTGAAAGCCTGCCTTGTTTGCTTCCCCAGAAGCGCTTGTGTGTTGGAAAAACACGAGAGAGAGCTAGCATTTGGGAGATAAGTGGTCTCGGTGCACTGTTCGATTTTCGGTCCATGCGTT
This sequence comes from Trachops cirrhosus, assembly GCA_028533065.1. Lineage (NCBI taxonomy): Eukaryota > Metazoa > Chordata > Mammalia > Chiroptera > Phyllostomidae > Trachops > Trachops cirrhosus. The sequence goes on from CM052550.1 coordinate 50,406,575, forward strand.
CAATGCCTGCGGTTCTTTCTAAAGGCTGTTAAGCATAAATTGTCATTTGTGGCAATTCTGTGTGTGCTGTGGGCCCGTGGGGTGTTGGGGGGCTCCCCCCAGGGGCAGGCAGCTCGGGGACCACAGGCTTTAGGCCAGAACACCGCCAGCCCCCTGCAGGGTTGGGTGGAGCCGGGCCAGTCCCCTCCCCTCACCCCGGCCGTGCCGACGGGGTCCCAGGGTTGACGTGGCGCCCCGCTCCGTGCTGTAACCAGCAGTTCCCGTGACGAAGTTCGTGTGAAGAGAAAAGGGTCCTCAGGGTGCGGTGCGGAGTGAAGGGCGCAGAACTCCGGTTTGGAGGCGCCGGGGACGGATGGGAGCGAATGAATGGAGTGGGGGGGCGGTTTCCAAGGGCCGACGGAGGTGGAGGTGGGGGGCATCCTGGGCCATTGCTGAGAATTCGGGAGGAGGTCCCTCTTCCAGAAGGGCCACTGAGTGGGAGAGCAGGTGCCTTCTGCTCCTGAATTCTGTCGCCTGGAAGCGAATGTTCTAACGCTGCTACCGGAAGGGCCCTTCGGGCTGGTCAGCTCTTGCAGAGCTGTTCTGTTTTATTTGCTCATTCGTTTGCAAGTCATTTCCTTGAGAGGAGAGCCCGGCAGTTTCCAGGCCAGGGCTCCCAGGGCCCCCCAAAGTGTGTGACCCTGGCATGCCTGGGCCTTCACGTCCTGCAGACCCGAGGGGCTCTTTGGAGTTCGACCCAGAAGAGCCGTGGGCGACAGGCCTCATCTCCAAAGCAAGGTTCCCTGCACAGGGAGCGCCCTGGGGTGCGTGCTGGTTCGCGGCTTCACACCACAACCTGCCACCCTGAATGGGCCATCCTGGCCTGAGGCAGGTGCTCCGAGTCCTGTGCCTGCCTTTCCGTCCCCGCCGCTGTCTGCACAGTGAGTGCGGCCCAGGCCAGAGTGATGGCTGCTATTAAAAAAAAAAAAAAAAAAAAAAAAAAACACCTGGCCCTGGCCAGTGTGGCTCCGTTGGCTGGAGCGTCTTCTCGTGCACCAAAAGGTCGCAGGTTCGATTCCCGGTCAGGGCGCATACTTAGGTTGTGGGTTCGGTCCCTGGTCGGGAGGCAACCGACCAATGTTTCTCTCTCTCCCCCTCCCTTCCTCTCTATCGAAACCTCAGTGGACGTGTCTTCAGGGGAGAATAAAAAAAAGTCCCCACGACCCCACAGCTGGCCTGTCTCACTTCCCAGCGCTCCTCCGCCCCCTTGGCTCCTGAGAAGAAATGACGCTGTTGCTGTCGTTGCCCTGCCGACGTGGCTCTGCTGCCAGGCACACAAAATCTGACACCGTGCGCTTCCCTCGTGCCACATGGTTTTCGCGGCTCCCTGACTGTGGGGTGCTCTGCTCGGCTGCGTGGGTGGCATCGACCTGTCACCTGTCTGTGCGCACCCTCGCCTGGGCACACCGGTGTGGAGAGCGTTTCCTCTCCCACGGAAGCTGTGCTTGCCCACGGTCGTGTGAAACATCCACGCTGAATTGGCATTTTTGCACCCAGCTCTGTGGTCCCCTGCTAGCCGGCCGCCAGGTGCTGAGCGTGGACGGAAGACCCTGGCCGGGCGCGGGTCCCCCGGCTCTGAGACGTGCTTTGGGGACCTGGCTAGTCGTCGGGCACCTGCATTGTGGGGGTTCGCCGAGCAGTGCCCTCTGGCCCCGGGGGCATTAGTAACACCGTGTCGGTCCAGCACCAACGACCCTAGTTCTGCAGGTCGGCGGTGTGGCCAGGGCCGGCTGCCGTGTGTCCTGCTCCAGCAAGGCCTGGACCGGTCCTTTCAGAGGGCGGCCTGTCTCGTGCTTCCGAGTGGCGTCAGTCTCGAGGTGAGGTACTCTGGCAGTGCCTGCTCCGTGTCTGCGGTTCTCCCGGTGGGCACTTGTCGCTTTGGGCCTCGGCGATTCCGCGGTTCCCGCCCCCGTGGGCTGGCTGCATGTCAGCCTTCAGAACAGTCGGAAGCATTTGATTTTCATGTTTGGATGGCAGATTGTGTATTTTGATTATTTGGGGTTTTCATGATTTCCACTTATTCTTGGCCCAGCCAAGTGCTTTCCAGAAAGAGCCCGCTGACGATAGAAAACCAAAGCAAAATCAATGCATCGTAGCCACCTTAATACACCAGCGAAAGTGCGGTGTGACCCGGGCGCTCACGGGCCCCAGATGCTGTCCGAGGTGCCGCCCTCGCCTGGAGCTCGCTACCTCTGCCCCGCAGAGCCGCCCCTGCCCCCTCCCGATGCAGGTCGGCGCCTGCCGCCTGCCGCCTGCCAGGCACTGGGAAGCGGCACAGGCCCGCACTGCGAGCCCCGTGCTGGGGGAGACAGACACGCAGGGGCTCCCCATCTGGCGGGGCCACGAGGTCCGGGCCAGCCTCCGGGGACGGGCTGCAGCATGGGGGATAAGCAGAGATGCTCTGGGACTCTGAGGGGGACTTCGCGTACTCAGCCGACCAGGCAGGATGTGGCGCAGGGTGCACGAGTGTCCTCTGTATGGAGCGGGGCGGGATTGGGACGGGATTGGGGCTCCGAAGGAGATCGAGGGGAAGGCGAGGGACCCGGGTGGAGGCTGAGGATGAGAGAGGGACGGAGAAGGGCCATCGGCAGGAGGGGCAGGGACATCGGGAAGGCCGTGTGCAGCCGGGCGGTTCGGGGAGACCCTGTGGGGCGTCTCTGGGGGGTCGCGAGGGCAGAGGTCCGTGTGTGGGAGCAGGAGGGACAGCGTGGCAGCCCCTGTGAGGACAGGCGGGGACCAGGCAGAGGCCGCCCCCACACGTGTCCCGGGGGCCAGAGCCACATGTGGCTGACAGAACCCACGAGTCACAGGAGATCCCCTACCAAGTGCAGGGCTCCGGGGGAGGGTTCATAGAAACACCCTGTTCGGGAAGAGAGACCACATTGCTGAGTGCGAGACTCAGAGACGCATCATGGACCCCGTGGCTCGCCAGGGGGGCGGCAGGTTTGCACCCCAAAGCATCGAGGTCGAAGCCCACGCAGGTGAGTGGCTCGGGAAGACACGGGCCCGTGGTGCAGGAGGCTACCCAAGAACTGCCAGTCCCGGGGCCGTCCGCACGGCCGAGGGTGGACCCAGAACCCGCCAGGGCCTGGTCTGCTAGTGGGTGCTGCAGTCGGCTGTCACAGCGGAAAGGCTGGCCCTTTGCCCCTGAGCCCCCTCCAGGGCCTGGACTGTGGGGCTGGGGATGCTCGGGACGGGGCTCGTGGGAGCCCGTAGCCTGGCTCCGCGGGGTCAGCAGTGAGTGCGCGGCCTGGGCTGGTGTCGGGTCCAGGCCTGCGTCTGGGCGCTGTTCCTTTTGAGGCATCTCCCGAGAAGGCGGCGTGCCGCTGTCCTCGGTTCTGATATGCCGCTGTCCCTGGTGCTGGTGCGCGGTGGGGCTGCCCCACGGTTGCTCCCCCTCCCCCGGCCCTGCTCTGCGTGTGGGCCAGTGAGCCTGAGCTAGAGCTTGGACGTGGGGTGCCACTCGGCAGAGCAGCTTGGGGTACAAGGTCGGGTTGCGTGGGGGGTGTGGCTGCTTGTGTGTGTGTGTGTGTGTGCGTGTGGCAGGGTGGGGTGCCCATCCGCCCTCCTCGGTCCGGCTCCACGGGCCCCAGCACTTGCTAAGGCCTCTCTGACGGTGCCCCTGGGCCTGGTGGCCCAGCCTGACACTTCCCTCCTGCACGCGGGGTCTCCGGCCCGCCTCCCCCAGAGCAGCCGCAGCAGGAGACACCTGTCCCTGAGCCCCCTCCCAGCCCGGCCGGGTCTGCTGGCTCCTGACGTTCAGGCACAGCGACACAGACTCACCCACCGGAGAGTGCCCGTCGGGCGGACTCACACCGGGCCCACCCTCCCCCAGCCAGTCGCCCAGGGTTTCGGTGCTTTGGGGCACTCCCCTGCTTCGTCCCCTTGCAGTCACGAGAACGGACACCCTTCCTGCTGTGATCTAGTCCCTGCTACATCCATTCACTCATTCACTTGTTCATGCCCTCATTCATTCATTCATTGGGACTCCGACACACAAAAGCTGGCATGCCAGCCGCCTCCAGACGTGGGAAAGTCAGCCTTGCAGAAGGGAGGGACGACCCAGCCGCTCGCCAGCCCAACACGTGCTCCGAAGCGAGAACTCGGGCGGCTCAGGGCGCCTCCTGCTGCGTGAAGCTTGCAGATGGCGGGAGACGTGCGGACAGGAAGTTGCTGCCTCGCACCTTCTCATGGTTCATCTCCACTCCCCCTCTAAGCACCAGGAAGAACGAAAAAGAGCCGCTGGACCCAAACGACTCCAACCCGTCAACACTGGGCGGTTTGGCCCGCGCTCAGAGCTCCGGGTTGGTTTTTTGCTTTGTTATGTTTTGTTTGTGGTGTCTGTGGGATTTGTGCCGCAGGGAGTGGTGATGAAGCACGGGAGGAAGGCTCTTAGATACAACAGCATTTCATCCGTCCTTGTAAAGGCGCTCTGGCACGTGCTGCAGCCTGGAGGAAGCTCGCAGACACCGTGCGAGGCAGACCCTGTGGGGTGCACTGCGGGAGGTGTGGAGGGCGGTGGAACCCACAGGGATGGACAGAAGGACGGCGGGGGGCGGAGGGTGAGTTCGGTCTAGCGGGGACGGGCTTCCACTGGGGAAGGAGAAAGGCTTCGCTGAGGGACGGCGGTGGCGGTGGTTGCACCACCGTGCGAATGCACCTGACGCCGCTGGGCTGTGCGCCTGACACTGGCCGCCCCGGGCACTTCGCTCCGTGTGTGTTCCCCACAGTTGGAAGGAAACAAGCGGGCTGACCCCGTGCCAGACAGGCGACAGCGCTCCGGGCCGGCTGCCGCTCACGGCAGACCTGGCTGTGGGTCGCATCGGTCCCACTTGGTGTCCATGCCATGGATTTCCATTGCCCGGCGCACCGGTCACGTGACAGCCAGTTCTGTCTCCCCTCCTCCTCCGTTTCAGGAAAAGTGAATATTCCTCTGGCCCGCTCGGAGCAGTTGAGCAGGTAGATTTAATAGATGGGATCGTCGGCATCTTTACGTATCAGCTGGTTAAGCGTGCTTCTCAAATTATGCACCGCGGGACCTGGCCTCAGGGCTCGAAGCCCTGGGCAGGCCCATCCATTATTTAGGGCCCGTAACAGGAACCGAGGCAGAGAAACCCTCGCCCTGGGAGACCGGAGTGTGGATTTGGCGCTGCCGTGCCGGGACCGGCGCCAGCGCAGGCAAGTGGCAGTTCAGTGCGGAAAGCGCCCCCGGCAGTGGAGTCGTCCTGTGAGGGATGGTTTTCGTTTGCCTTTCACGTCTCTGCTCCTTGGTCCATTTCTCGCCTGCCAGGCGAGGTTTCTCGGAATGTGCGAGCTAGGGCCCGAGGCTGAGCCTGCAGCTGTTGGGGACCCCGGGGGACGCCGGCCTGAGCCCGCTCCTGCCTCGGAGCATCGCCCACAGTCAACTGCTCGCTCAGGGCTTCTCGCCTCAAATCGGCGGGGCGAGGGGCGTGCGTGGGGGCGGCACAGCGGCGGAGCCTGGGGCGCAGCAGCCCTGCCGGCCGCCCCACCGCTGTGGAAAGGGGTCCTGCACGTTTTTTCTATCGGAGCATCGAGCAGAACCAGGCGCAGTGCGGTCTCGTGGTGTGGCACGCCTAGCCACACGGGCGCTGCCTGGCAAGGTGCTCAGCCTTTGGCCTTGAGGGATTGTAAGCTCCTGTCCACGGCGACCGAACGTTTTACACCCCGTCAGCGATGCACAGGGTTCTGGTTACACTGCAAGAAGCAAGATTTAACAGGCCCTGGCCGGTGGCTCCCTTGGTTAGAGCATCGGCCCCATACGTCAGGGTGGCGCAGGCCAGTGGTGGTGGAGATTTCGGCCAACCAGGCTCAGAGAGCAGCGCCAGGCCCCGCCTGGGCCACACGGGGTTCCGTGGAGGGGAGGTGGCAGCCAGATTCAGCCAGTCCTGGCAAGACGCGCAGTTCAACGTGACTTTCAGATAGAGAAAGAATAGTTTATTGGCGTAGGTGCGCTCCAGGATACCCCGGGCCGTTTGGGAGAGGCGGGGCGGGGCCTTCTCCTGTTCCCAGGCCTCGGCTTATCTCCCGGTGGGTCTTGTCCTGGTTCTTCCAAACCCGCAGAGGGGCTTTGACAAGGTACGGTCACCCCCGTGGGGACACCCGTGAGAAGAATGAGGTTCTTCATCTGAGCTCCCATTCTCCTCCAGATAAATATCACGGCAGTGACCTGAATCGTAAGAGGGACGGAAGAAAAACAGCATTGTCGTTTTTGTGAGCCAGCCGTCCGTCGGGGGCGGAGCGAAGGGCTGTGGAAGCTCCAGGGGCCGGGTCGGACCCGCAGTCCGGACCTGCTGGCTCCCGGCCCCAGCTCAGGTCCGCGGAGAGAACCGGCGCTGCGCGCAGAGGGCCCCAGCTGACCTAGACGGAGGGAGGCGTGGTTTTAGGAAAATCCAATGCTGAGGGATGAGGTTGGAAAACAGGGAACATGAAATGATTCCCAGGAAGAGGCTGTTACTTCACCGATCGCCCCCAGCCCTGGGTTTTGCGGGCACAGAGCCACGTGCGACGGGAGGGAGGACAGTCCCCCGGGGAAGCGAGCCCTGCTTGGCTTGGAGCTGCTGCTGCACCGCAAGTGTGAGCTCCGGAGTGTGTCCCGAACACGCCGCTCGTTCCGGAGGAAGCTGCGGAACTTCCGGCTTTTCTTCCAGGCGGCGTGGGTGTGAGAGGGTGTGCGTGGGCGTGAGAGGCCGTGCGTGGGTGTGAGAGGGCGCACGCACGCTGGCTGTGACTTCATGCAGAGCCACGTGGGTTACGTCGCTGTGTTTGCGGTGAGGTCGAGCAGACAAAATCAGGACTGACGCTCAAAGAAAAAATCCCGGCTTGCATTTCACCAACTGGAGCCAAGGTGTTTATTAGAACAATTTATTCGAATCAGTTTGCTTTGTTCTACAGGCCAAAGCCAGCCCTGCGCCGAGCCGCTGTCCCGGGTCCCCGCAGGCTGTGGCCGGTCTGAGCCACCCGTTCCTGTTCTGTTTCCAGAGTTCCGTAGGGGCCGTGGGGCGGGGTCGCTGCCCCGTGCGCACACCCTGCCCTTAACTCACCCCGAAGGGGGGGCGGGGGGTGCACTATAGCTATCAGAGGGGCGTGGCTTGCTTTCCCCGCGGGCTGTGAGGACCCGGGACCCCTGGCAGCATCTCATTCTGAGGGGTGCCGGCTGCTGGGACTTGGGGAAAGCACAAGAGGGTGTAGGCAGCACCTTCGTCCGAGATGCCCAGAGCCCCAGGTCCACGTGGCCCCTAACCGTGCGAATTTGAGAGGCTGCACCCCGGGCATCAGGGCCCCCATCCCTCCCCAGGGATGAGAAATGGAGCTGTGGATAGGGTCCTCGGGGGTGGAGCAACACAAGCCCCACCCCCTGTCTCTTCGAAAACAACCCTGGATCTTCAGCCTGAGCCGTGGTTGTCATGGTGACGAGTGGTCCAGAGGGAGTGCGAGAAGATGCGGACGCGGAGGGAAGGGTGAGGCTGGCAGGCGTTTGGGGCGAGTGGCCCTGCGACCCCATGTGGCCCTGGAGGGGGCCCCTCTGCCATTCGCCGCAGGCACCGCGCACCAGGCGAGCTGCCGTCCTCACGTGGCTTCCTCCCCCGCGCGTCCGGCCGTCCCGATGAGACTCTTCTGTCGCCGTGTCTGATGCCACTTACATGAGGTTCCTCCAGTCGTCACATTGGTGGAGACGCCCTGGGTCGGCGGGAGAGGGAGTTCGCGTCGGAGGGGACAGCGTTTCAGCTCTGCCGGCGCACAGATTGTGGAACCGACGGCGGGGCTGGTCCTGCGACCGCGCGGACGCACCTGGTGCCGCGGGACTGTGCGCGTTAACGTGATGGGGATGGCAGATGTTATGTTACGAGTGTTTTACCACAACCAAAAACAACACATTAATGAAACTAGAAAATAGGACTCAAATAGTATTTTAGAATGAAAGGGCACGTGTCGGGAGAGAAAAGGCCGACCTACTGCACCTGCAAATGCACCCCCACCCCCGCACATGCGCAGAGGCCTGCACCTGCGGCTCACAGCATCGCGTCACCTCGCACCCCAGCTGCGTGGCCTGCGTTCCCACGTCGGGAGCACAGTCCTCACCTTGCGCTTCCCCGTTTCCAGGTCTGCAACGGCTCGGAGCAGCCCCGGAAGCAGCAGCGCTCCGACCTCAACGGGCCCGCGGATAACAACAACCTCCCGGAGGTAACTGTGCAGGGAGGGGCGTTCTGGCCCGGGGACCAGGGCCTGGGGTGGGACTGCCCGCCTGTCCGGTGCCTTCGGGCGGGCGGTTGGCGTCCAGCCCAGCTGGGTGTCCCCGGAGCGGGAGGAGGAGGCGAGGGTGGCCGGCCCGCTGGTGTCACCTCGGGGAGAAAGCCTTCCTGGTTGGGAACCCTGTTCTCCCCAGCAACGTGAGTTTAGGAAACAACCCCATACGTACGAACACGGCCACGGCGGAGGCTACTCACGTGAGGCCGGAAGTAGTGTCGCGGTTTGGGTGAGATTGTGTGATACGGATGCAGCGAGGACGGCCCCTTGGGGTGCTGTCTGGTCCCCTCTGTCTTGCTCTGACAGACGGGCCTGGCAGCTCTCACACTCACCCAGGGGAGAGCCTTTGGGTTGGATGGCCTCTCGGTGCCTTTCTGGCAGTGACACACTAATCTGAGGGTCCCCAAGGGTTAGATGATGGCCTTCTGTTCCCCACAATTAACTTACTAATCCTCACCCGAGGATATGGTTTCATTGATTTTTAGAGAGAGGAGGGGGTAAGAGAGAGAAACACCAAGTGAGAGAGAAACATTGATCAGTTGCTTCCCATACACACCCGGATCAGGGATCGAACCCGCAAACTTTGGTGTATGGGATGACACTCCAAACCACTGGGCAATCCGACCAGGACAGCCCCTAATTAAGTTTTAAGCATAATTATGGACATAGGTTTCCCTCGGAAGCACGTGCCCTCCCACCCATCACAGGGGCGACTTCCCGGGAGGTCCGGTGGCCTCGGGGCCCGGCCTCCCGCACTGTGCTGCTCAGCTCAGCCTAGCTCACGGGCCACCCGCTCACACCTGTCATTATTTCTCTCCTAACAGACGAAGAAGGTGGCCTCCTTCCCAAGTTTTGTGGCTGGTAAGTGACTTTGAGTTTTCTCTCTCGGGGAGGGGCGGGGAGTGGGGTGGCAGTTGCATTTTCTGTCAAAGCAAATGATACTGTTAGTTTTTCGGGGGCCGGGTTGCGGGGGACAGGCTCTCCTGCAAAGCCCGTTAGGAGAGCACACCTTCGAGGTGGGGACGGCTTCGGGAATCGAGGTCCCTGCGCATTTGCTTACGCGAGCGCCGCCGAAGCCTCTCTCAGGTGTGTGTCGGGGGTCCGGTTAGTCGGGGGTTGGCGGACCCAGTAGGCCACGCCATCCGATTACCCCGCAGCCGCGGGCTCGCCCACGCCGCCGAGGGTTGGACTAATGGGCTGAACGTGTCTGCACGAGCAGCCGACTCCGACCGCGTGCTTTTGGTGAGGGTGGACGCTGCGGATCTGAAGGCAGGCTGCTCCTCTGGCTTTCGGCTCTTCGTTCTCCTCCACCCTCCTGTCTTGCCTTTTTGGGAGAGGGGTTATTGCATTTCAACATTTATTTAAAGTCAAACAGATTGACCCACTCTGTACCAACTTGGGGGGCGTGGAGCATGCTTGCTGGGCTTTGGGGTATGCCAGGCAACCTTGGGGGGCTCCACAGGAGGTTCCCCGACTCCACAGTGAAGAGTCCCCTACGTAGGGTCTCTCTCTCTGCCCGAAAGGTGTCTCCTACCCTTGCAAATGCGTCACCACAAACAAGGCAAACTTGGTTCTTTCAATGAGTCGGTCATTCATTTTATGGAGGTAAATGAATGTGCAGAAACTTGAGACCTTTCTCACCCCGTTTGTTGTTTTCTAACCTCACAGCAGTGCGTGTCCTGGAAACCGTCAGCCCGCTCCCTGTTCTCGGGGCCTGTCTCTGTTCTGTGTTGTTCGTGCACTGGTTTGGGGTTGTTTTTAGATTCCACGTGTGAGTGAGATCACACAGTGGTTGTCTTTCTCTGTCTGACTCACTTCACTCGCGTGGTGCCCCCCAGGTCCACTGTGTTGTTGGAAATGCCAGATTTCATTCTTTCTCCGACCGGGGCAACGCCCCTGCGAGAGCGCGCGTGTCTGACCCCTTCCTCCGTCCACCTGGGGGCGCTCGCCTCTCGCTGTCACTGGGGGCGCTGCAGGGGGCACAGGGCTGCGTCCGCCGTTCCCAGTGAGTGCTTCTGTGTTTCCATAAATACCCAGAAGCGGAACGGATGGGTATATGGTGGCTCTGTTTTTAATTGTTTGAAGACTCTCCATACTGTTTTCCGTAGCTGCACCAATTTGTAATCCCGCCATTTGGACACGGAAGTTCCCCTTTCTCCACGTCCTCGCCAGCATGTGTCTGTGGATTTACTGATGGTGGCCGCTCTGACGGGTGGGAGGCGATAGCTCAGCGTGGTTTTAATTTGCGTCTCCCTGAGGATCAGTGACGCTGAGCATCTTTTCACGGGCCTGTTGGCCGTCCGTGTGTCCTGTTTGAAGACGCATCTATTCAGGTCCTCTGTCCGCTTTTAAATGGGTTTGTTTGTTGGGGTTTTATGTTTTGCCTTAAGTTGTATGTTGTAAATTTTGAACACTAACCCTCATGAGATATTTCATTTGTGAACATCTCCCCCACCTTCAGTGGGCTTTTTGTTTTTCCGCTGGTTTTCTTCGCTGTGCATAAACGTTTCACTTTGACGTAGTCCCCTGGTTATTTTTTATTTTGTTCCGCTTGTCCAAGGAGGCACACCAAAAGGATATGGCTAAGGTGCTGTAGAAGAAAGGCGCTTTTGTCCACTGTGAGTTTATTTTTGTATGCGGCGCAGGAAGGTGGTGCAGCTCCGTCCGTCCTTCCCTCCTCTCTCTCTCCCTTTCTTTTCCTTTCTTGCACGTATCTGACCAGCTCTGTCCGCACGGCTTACAGCAGAGACCGTCCCCGCCCCGCTGGGTGTCCTTGCCTGCTCTGCCGTAGGGGAATGGACCGCAGAAGCATGTTCAGTCCCAGGCTGCCTGTCCCGTGGCCCGTGTGTCTGTCTGTGCCGGGACCCTGGCCTTTGGGTGACTGTAGCCCTATAGTAAGTGCACACCAAAGTGGCTTTTCTTTTCCACGGATACGGCGTATGAACCCATCTCTAGTGCCCCACGGGGCATACATAGGTTTAGACGTGTCCTAAAATAGCAGTTTTTATTCACTGGTAGGGGTTTCTTAAGATTTCCGTGGCTCATGTTTGGGTCAAGACAAGAATGAAAAATGAATTCGACCCTTGGAAGTCTCCTTGTCTCTCTGCGCGTCCCAGACCCCAAGTCCCTCCCCGTGGAGGAAGCCACTGCGAGACTTCTTGTGAATCCTTCCAGAAACTTCCTGGATGCATACAGGCCTACATACAAACCTTTTGCTTAGAATAGACATAGACCTGGCCTCGGGGGTCTGCACTTCGCTTTTCCGTTTCTCGGTAGATCTTGGAGACGATGCGTCGACCCCCGCAATTGTTTCAGTGACCGAGCAGGGTCCTGGGACAGGGACGGGGGTAATTAGTCTGCAGCGAGAGCGGCCATGAGCAGCCTCGCGGATGTGTCTTTGCGCTCAGGGGCGCGTCCTTTTAGAGCCGGTGACGGGGCGCAGCGCGGACTCAGAGCTGGCCGGACCGCCTGCGCCCGAGCTGGGGGCCAGGAGGCGGGGCAGGTCCCGCCGCCCTTGGTCCGTCCGGGTCCCAGTGCGGCTCGCCCACGCCACGCCCCGCTGGGCCGGGCCTGCGCCCCGCACACGGGGAGGAGCCCGTTCCCTCCACGTGCGCGCTCCCGTCAGGGGGGAATCCGGGCTCCGTTGCACGATTGCCCGCGGTTCGCGGTTCTCTTCCTGGGCGGTGTCGGCTTCCTCTCCTCTGTGGGGTTTTGGTTTTTCGTATTGATTGTGCTGCTCTTTCCATAGAGAGGAAATGAGCACCTTGATGTTGTGTTGCTAACATTTTCCCCAGGTTACTGTTGTCTTTTGACTTTTTTGGTACATTAGACCTGACTTTTTTCCCTGAGTTTTTGAGGTTAGTGTGACCGTCACGCTTCTGAGATTTATTTCCTTAAACCCTTATCTGAGGATGATGCTTACTGATTTTACAGAGTGGGGGAGGGAGAGAGAGAGGGAGAGAGGAACATCGATCGGTTGCCCCCCTGCACCACCCCCCACCCCCCGACTGGGGGTCGCACCCACAGCCCAGGCCAGCGCCCTGACCCGGACGGAAACCCTTTCTGTTCGCGGGACAGCGCCCCAACCAGCCGAGCCACACCGGCCAGGGCAGATTGTTTTTTGAAATAAGCTTTCATCCTAGAACTCTTGTGGTTTTATTTTAAGTTATTTAACTATCTGTGTCCTCAGCCCCTGGCGCGGCCGCCCGCGGTCACCCCGCGGCCGGGCTCACAGTGGCCCCGGGTCCTCTCACGTGCAGTTATTTTTCTCTAGAAAGTTCAGAATCAGCTTCCCTACACAGTAAAAATCCCTATTGGTGTTTTATTTCGTGTCATTTTATTTCAGTTCAGTTTATTTCATTTTATTTTACGCGCGGTGCATTACACTCATCCACGCAGGAGAAAGCAGCTGCGTGGCCGTACAGAACTCTCCATCCCCAAACGGACTTCGCCGCCCATTTATGCCGGGTTTGTAAGCATCCAAGTTTTATTCATAAAAATTCAGTTTATAAGTTGTTAGTGTATTCCTTCCAGTTTTATCCTTTTTATTGCTTTTGTAAACCTTATGTTTTTGTTTTATTCTTTTTTCTAACTTGTTGCTATTTATAGCTCCAAAGAAAGCTATTGATTTTTTCCATATTACATTTGAAACCACTGCCTTCGTGAGTTCTTATTTTTTAATGGAGTTTTAGTTATTTTCTTGTGTCTCTAGGGAAACAAACTTATCTGTTCTATTTATCTACAAATGAGAATGGTTTTTGCTGTTTCCTGTCTTGTTCTCTGTTCTGTTTTCCTCGTCCACACTCGGCTGAGGTAGAATGCGAGGGACGGTGTAATGTATAACACATAACAGCGACGTTAAACATGACGAGTTTTTGAAAGATCCAGCCATTTAATTATATCATAAATAACTTCAAACATGCAAAAGTATACGTGACTGATAGACTATGTTTAAGATTAACACGCTGATATATACTGGCCCTTTCTCAGGACTCTACGTAGTTTTGACATTTGTCCCAAACCCTCGTTCTTAAGGACACCAACATAATCCCACATATGTCTTAATCCACGAATCACACAGCAGCCTTGGAATAACCACACCGACATCCCAGCGCATCTGACTGCAGGTGCCGCTGAGACTGGTTGGCTCTGCCCTTGGCCTTTGGCCTGCAGCCCCCCGAGGGCGGGGCCCTCGAATCGCTGTGCTCTCCGGGCGTTTGAGCTACTTCTCCTCTGCGTGGCCTTGCCAGGCCTGGGCGCGCCTCTGGACTCAGTCTCCTTTTAATGCACGTTACCTCCAGTGTGTGATTCCAGGCACCGCGTGGCTCTGAAGTGAGACCCACATGGCTGCTCCTGCAGCGGCGTCTGCCTTCCCACTGTGGACGGTCGGTTTTACGCAATCCCGGAGATCAGACGCAAGCCCCACACCGGGCAGTATATGCGGCCCCGCCCTGGCGGTGGCGGTCCCCAGCGCGGAGATGGGGCAGTTCCCAGGTTTCCTCCCTGCAGCGAGCAGCCTCCTGCGTCTCCCGTTCTGGCCGGTTTGTGCTCCCTCCGCCTTCCCTCCCAGGGGCAAGCCCACGCGCAGGGCCCGCCTCGGGCGGCCCGTGGGTCGTATGGAGTCGACTTTGACTCCGTGTGTTGCTTCTCTTCCTCCCGCGGCCGGGGGCTCCGTCTGACCCGTGGGGTGTCAGAAGCGCCTCACTGGGACTGTCAAACCCTTTCCTGGGGGGGGTGTCAGCCAGCCCGTCCTTGGGCCCCGGCACTTCGATGGGGCCGCAGCCGAAGGCTCCCTCCCGCAGGGAGGGACCGGGCACCTTATTCGTCTCGCAGACACATTCCACTCACACCCGTGCGAGTATAAATGTCACAAGAAAACAAAAAGGAGGGACCACCCTCTGGGGAGACTGTGTCTCTCCTAACCCTCCGCCTCCAGTCCTTTGTCCTCCCGACTCCCACTGGTGGCCTCGACTCGGGGGCAGCTCACGCGCTGAGCCCAGTAAGAATAGTCGATGCTCTAAAGGGCCGGCCGGCTGCTTTCGCGTGGTGACAGCTGTTTGATTTTTGCTTCCGCCTTTGCGACCGAAGCTGAGGGCTGTGTCTGGGGGACCCAGCCGCCCTCCCCGCACCCCAGCGGCTGCTCTGCTGTTCTCCGCCTCTTGGTTTTCTTCCCTAACATGGGGGGTGTCGGGTCCACCTGGCAGGCCGGTGAGGCTCCCTGCAGGGCACGAGGGGGCCGGCTTCACTAAAGCTACTCGGGGACGGGGACTGCAACAGGAACGGGGACCTCAGGAGGGGCCAGTGAGCTGACCGAGGGGCTGGCAGACGGCAAGTTCAGAGACAGCAGCCTTGGCAGGTGGAGGCTGATCGGAAGGGAAGGCCTCTCCCCCACCCCAGGGATTGGGGGCCCATGGGGTGCCATGCCAGCCTGCACTCCCCAGATAGGACACAGGGACGCTTGCCAAGGCCGGTTCTGGTGCCAGCTGAGGAGGTGGGGCAGTTACTTCTAGGGCTGCTGGGACCACCAGGCCTTTCCTGCAAAGTGACGCCATCTACTGGTCAATAGCAGTCACTGCAGGGAGGAAGTGACTGGCCCCACTGTAGGTGACTGCTGGCAAATGACAGACCCCAGGAGCCGCACTGGACCAGGGCTGCGGGTGGGTGCACGGGGAGGGGTTCCTTCTGCCTCCCCCACTTTGTACACCCTCTGCTCCGTGCTCCCAGCCCTGCCCAGCTGGGGGTGGGTCTGTCACCTCCAGGGTGAGGACCGAGGCACCAGTGGTGGAAGGAGTGGCTGGATTTGACCCGGCCATGGAGCCCGGTAGGGGTCAGGCAGCCCTCTCCCCCATAAAGATCAGAGCCTGGCCTGTGGGTGAGGGGCACCGGCCTGCGTCTGTCAGAGGGGCTAGCTCTCCAGACAGTGCGGGGGTGGGGGAGAGTTCTCATCTGCCTGAGATCAGTGTCCCCTCTCACAGTGGCGTGACCTAGTGTGTGTGTGTGTGTGTGTGTGTGTGTGTGTGTGTGTGTGTGTGTTTATGAGAGAGAGAACTCCAGCCAGGCCTCACTTCACGAGTTACGTAGGTTCTGTGACTTTAAGCAAAACAACCTTTAGTGAAACCAGTTCTGCTGTGGACCCGCTGATCCAGTGAAGTTCCTAGGCACCTCATCACCAGTATAAATAAAGCAGCGGCTCCAGGGACACAAGGGCCTCGTGATGGGAGGGGCGCCCGGCCCTGCCACAAGGAGGGGGCTGACGGGGCCGCCCTGCACCAGGACTTGCCCGGCGTTGTTAGGCCATGAGCTGACTCAGACCTCCGAGCACGCCGCCGGCCCCGAAGTGCGTGGCTCGGGGTGGGCCTGAGCTGCAGACGGCAGTCAGGAAAGCTTGCCCTGAATCTCTCGTCAGCGAGGTGTCGGCTGTCCCTTCCCAGGGACAGTCTGCTGCTCCCTCCCTCCGTGTGCTCCCCGTGCCTGAGAGCCGAGGTGGGGTGCTGCCGGTTCTGTAGGTGAAGCTTTACTGCCGACAGCCTGCACGTTCCGCGGTTACTGATCACCGGCTCGCTCTGGTGCCGCAGTCGCAGAGGTGACCGCTTCCACGGTGCCCGCAGAGCCTGCAGCAGTTCCCATCCATCCCTTACAGAAAGTCCGCTGGCCTCTCGCTGCAGCAGCCTGTCCAGCACGCAGCCCCTCACCGCAGCTGGCTGTTTGCACGTATGTGAAGTAATTATGTGTATAGTTTGAAGTTCAGTTCCTTAGTTGCTCTGGCCACAGTTCAGGCACCCAAAGCTGTGTGTGACTTGCGGTCCCCGTACTGAGCAGTGCGGAGATGGGACATTCCCTGTCATGGCAGGAAGTTCCAGAGACCGCGCAGGCGTAGAGGCAGCAGGTGGGACCAGCACCGCGTGCACCAGCCGGACCCGAGGTGCAGAGGATGGCAGGACCGAGAGGGCTCCTGGCAGGCAGGAGCCCCGAGAGCAGGAGGCAGAGAAGGCTCTAGAAGAATCAGAGGCTGACAGGCAGTTTCTGTCACCATCCTGAGTTCTAGAGGGTTCCGGGGAAGGCACGGGAATGCTGCCGTGTTGGGGAACAGGAGCCTCCTGGAATCGGAGCAGCTGGCTGTCACCTCGGAGGTGGCAGAGCAGCCTGGGCTGCAGAATCGTCCTCCCGACAGAGCCTGTGCGGAGTTTTCTGGCCCGAGGGCTGGTTGTGCCACACGCCGTGCAGTGGCCCGGTCCCCACCGCCCTCCTTCGTCCCCACTCCTGCCACCCGTCCTCCGCCCTGCGGCCGGAGGCTCACCTCACTCCTTCAGTTCCAGGGCCCTGCGAGCCAGAGGACCTCATCGACGGGATCATCTTTGCGGCCAACTACCTGGGGTCCACCCAGCTGCTCTCGGAGCGGAACCCTTCCAAAAACATCCGCATGATGCAAGCGCAGGAGGCCGTCAGCCGGGTCAAGGTAGGGGCGGGGCCAGGGCGCGGCCAGCTCGGACCCACGGCCCTCGGCGGGAGACTCCGGGGAGGCCGAGGGGGGCTTCGGCCTCAAGCAGGAGGGTGCTGGGCTGGGGCCACAGGGCAGCTCGTTCCGTACTGAGGAACTGCCCCAGCCCCCGGCCCCCGGGCAGCAGGACAAGGGAGAGAGGATGCTGGGAGGTGTGCCTGTCGTACGACGTGGTACGTGGGGTTCGAATCCCGGTCCGACAGCCTGGGCCCTTAGCGTTCAGGGTGCCGCCCCGGGAAAGGGAGACAGATGTCACCTTTCATTTCACTCCGTGACCTCCAGGAAACCGGGCCTACTGGAGCTCTGGGTGCGGCCGGGCTTCTAGCCAAGCCCGCGAAGGTCGTGGGGTCGGGGTGAGGGGTGCGGTGGACTGGGGTTGCTGCCCCCCTGTGGGGTGACAAACTGCGTCAGCCCCTCCCCTGTCCTCCCATAGACACGACCTCTCCTAAGGGAGGGGAAGGGATGTGGCGCCTGAGCCCACCAGAGGGCAGCACTGAGCCCGCCCGCGGAGCCCTGCCGCTCTGCAGGGCCGGCCCGGCCCCCGCAGACCCGGGGGACCGGGGCTCGGGCGCTGGAGGGATGTGTGGGGGGGCTCACTTGACCCCGGGCCGAGGTCTGAGCCCTGGGGTGTGGACCACAGAGCTGCTGCCCCCTCCTCCTCTTGGCGCCCACATGTTTGTCTTTGTTTTCTCTCTCACATGCTGCTCAGAGGATGCAGAAAGCTGCTAAAATCAAGAAGAAAGCGGTGTGTAGGCCTGCGGGCCTCGCTGTGTTTCTGTGGCTTGTGCTGTGCAGGGGGCGGGGCGAGGGGGGGCAGGCTCCCCCCGGAAGCAGATACTGCGGCGAATCGCGTTTCCTCCGCCCTTGTGGGGAAACACTCGACTTTCAGTAAAACCGCACTTTTCCTTTTACGCCCTCCGCCCCTTTTCGTGGCCCCTTTGTCTTTTTCATCTTTCTTTGAGGCTCTGCGTGCCAGAATGTGCTGGAACGTGGTTAATGTGGCAATGTTACTGTTTTGCATGGGCGTTTTTAAGTGTGGCATTTGCCTGGGCCGCCTGCAGAGAGTTAATTAAATTGTTCCGATATTTAAATACTCATTAAGTTTAATTTACTAAATCCGGTGGATGAGAGGTTCCGTTCTCCCAGGAGACGCCGGCTCCGGTGGGAAGTCTCTGGAGCCCGGACAGACTCTCAGAAAGCGGGCGACCTTCCGTCCTGTGTTTGTAAGCCCGGTCATGCGGTAAAGGCCGGGCCCCTTCTAACTGCCCCCCACGCACACCCGCCCCCCGTACCGGAAGTAGCGAGTGCCCTGTGGGAGAAGGCTCGCGGCCCGCAGCCCCAGCTTCTGGCTTAAACAGCAAGAGGTGTAGCCCGCCATCCCCGCCTGAGCCAAGTTTCCTGGGGGCGTGGCCAGAGGACCCTTTCCCGGGCTTCCTTTCCTCCGCGGTGACACCTCTGTCCCAGTGGGGCGGGTCTGGGTGCTCCGAACAGTCTCAGTGGCAAGGCGGGCGGCTCTCCCTCATGAAGGGCTGGCTGTCCCTCTTCCAGGCAGGGAGGTGCTCAAGTTCATTGCCGAGGGCCCCTTTTCTGATCTGCCCACAGCTGGCCAAGCGAATGACCACGGGAGGTGCCCCAGCAAAGCCCACCCCCCAGACTCACTGGTGACTCTCCGGTCAGGGTCCCCATCCACAGACGTGCCCACCCTGTTGTCTGGGCCCCTCGGTGGGATCCGCTCTGTCCCAGCAGGGAGTGTGACCGTGACCTGGCCCGGTTCCTGTCGTCAGGCAGGGTTCAGCTTCCCGCGTTCGCTCCCCACTTTGAGTGCAGCTCACGTCTCCCCCGGACTGTCAGGATGACGAAAAACCAGAGCCCACCTGCCCCTTCTCTCCTTCTGTCCTGACCTGCTTTTTACCAAGAAGGATTTGGGCTGCAATGCTAGAAAAGCATCTGGACGCAGAATACAACCCAATTTTTAAAACCAGGGAAAAAGTAACCCCTCCACAGTCCTGCAGACCGTTTTCCACGGGCGTATTGTGGGTTCTCTTGTCTTCAGAGCCATTTGAAAGCAGTGCCACCCCGTGGCGAGCCAAACAGCCCGGAAGACGTCCCCCCTGAACACAGCGGAAACTGATTTGTCACTGTGGCAGGGGCCGCCTGCGACCCGCCAGACTTGAGGAATTGCCGGCAGGGGTGTTTTTTGAGTCCAGATTTGCCAGTGAGAAATTAAGTCACAGCTTCTTGCTCTCTGGAAGCGGGAGATGCAGTGCGGCGGGCTCCCGGGTGACCGCAAAGAATGATGCGCCCCCATCGCAAACCAAAGGCCCTGGAGCGCCATCGGCGCCCTGCGGTGGTCAGAGTCCCCCAGATGCGCCGGCCAGTGAGGGGCTGTCGGGCCGGGGGAGACCTGAGTCCTCCCCAGGCTTCTGGGGCGTTCCCCGTGCTCGTACCAATGGCCACGCGGTGAGCGCAGTCCAGGAGGCGACGGCAGGGAGCCCTTGTGGGACAGCGTCTTCCGGCCTGCCCTGCGCCCCTAGGAGGGCCACATGCAGCCCGGTTGGGGGTCTGGCTTGCCTGAGGGAGCTCGGAAGGCGGGGACCAAGCCCGCTCTCAGGGCGTGGGCACGACTGGCTGCTTCGATTGGCAGAAAATGCTGACGTTTGAATGCAACTTCTTTGAAAACGTCTCCCCCATTTCCCGGGGATACGCAAAACCCCAAATCCGTGGCACAGCGCCCAGGGGCGCAGAGCATGCTTCTGCTGAATCGGACCGGTTTCGGGGGGCGGAGAGACTGCCCTCTGGGTGCCGGGTCCCCCTCCTGCTGGGCTCCTGCCCGCCGTCTCTCCTCCCTCCTCCCGCTCCCCGCCTCCCGAGCTCTCTGGCTGCTGCGGAGCGCCCACCGGGGCGCTCACACTGGCTCCCCAAGGGCCGCCCCACGCCGCGTGTCCCTGTAGGGGCGCTCGGCCGTGCCGGCCTCGTCGGGCTTGTTCATGCTGGGGCTCCTGGTCTGTGACCGTGTGCACTGTCCGCCCTTAGAATTCTGAGGGGGACGCGCAGACCCTGACCGAAGTGGACCTCTTCATCTCCACCCAGCGGATCAAGGTGTTGAATGCGGACACACAGGTGAGTGTGCGGCGGCCTCCCGACGCCCCACGTGGGCGCCGGGGCCAGGTCCGGCTGCGGGGCGCGGCGTGTGCGGGGGGCCGGGGTGGAGGCCGGCCGCGCGGTCCCGCGCTGCGGCCCAGCTGCCCCTTGGAGGTCAAGAGCGTGTGCCGGGGGAGCTGCCGCAGGACGGTGGTTTGACAGCCTTACAGCACCGGCACAGGGGGAGGGGACGGGGGTGAGAGGCTGTGGAGGCCGCAGGGGTCAGTCAGGGCAGAGGAGGGGCTGGCGGCCACCGTGGTAGGAGCCATACTGTCCGCTTGTTGTGTTGGTGGGCGGCCCTGCTGGTGGGCAGTGTCCTCCCGTGAGGACACTGACCTGGGACCCAGGGAAGAAGCTCATTTCCGACAGCCAGAGGTGGATTCGGGCACTTCTCGTGGTGACCAGGGATCAGGAGGTGCTGAAGGGCCACCCCTGACTGTCCCGTCCTGGTGTCCCCTCCTGAAATGTGGGCCCTGTGGCCATGACGCGCACACCCTGCCCCCCGGCCCCCGACCCACAGCCTTGGCCAGAGAACAACCCCGCTCTGTGAGGACAGATGCGGAGCAGCGTTTGCTGCAAAGACGGATTCCCCGAGGAGAGAAAGGGCTTCGGGGGTTGCAGAAACACCCGGCCTTCTTTTGTGGGAAGGGGACAAAGGCGTGACAGACTGAGCGATGAGTTTCCCAGCGCCGAGGCAGGCCGCCTGGTCAGTGGGGGGCGGGGCGTGCCCCTGCGGCCTGGGCTCCTTCGAAGGACGCGTTGTGGGCAGCACCAGACTTGAGGCGTGCCCTCCACTCTCCGGAGGTCTGGCCAGGCACACGGAGGGGACCCTCCCCCACAGCCCCAGGCGGCTTCCACTCGGGCCGGGACTGGCTTCGCCACGGGGCAGGCCCCCCCCACCCCCGTTGATGGGCCCCTGCCCAGCACCCTGCTCCAGGGGTGTCCTCCCGGGAGCTGTGAACTAAGGCCGCGGTTCTCAGCCTGGGGCGGCTCCTCCGCCCAGGGCGTTTCGCAAGGGCTGGAGGTCTCTGTGGGTGTCGCATCGTGGGGAGGTGGCGGGTGTCCCTGGCTTCTCAGGGGCTGAGGCCGGGGGTAGTGCTCAGCCCCCACAGTGGGGGGGGGCAGAGGTTCACGTCCAGGGTGGTCCCCCCCCACACCCCTGGCAGCGGTGTGGGGGCCGAGGAGCCATGGCCGGGAGGGCCCTTCAGCGGCGCGCTCCCTGACGCGGACACCGGCCCCCGCCCCGCAGGAAACCATGATGGACCACGCCCTGCGCACCATCTCCTACATCGCGGACATCGGCAACATCGTGGTGCTGATGGCGCGGCGCCGCATGCCGCGCTCGGCTTCGCAGGACTGCATCGAGACCACCCCCGGGGCACAGGAGGGGAAGAAGCAGTACAAGATGGTGTGCCACGTGTTCGAGTCCGAGGACGTGAGTCGCTGCGCAGGCGCGGTGGGCGGGGCGCAGCGGTGGGCGGGGCTCGGGGACCGGGGGCGCCTCCCTGGGTGTCGCCCGCCGAGTGGCGGTTTTCTAGCTCTGAGTTGGCGGATGGCGGGAGCACGGCTTTATGTCGCTTCCTGACGCCAGTGCATCGGGCGCTGGGTCTGGGCTGGACCACGGTCGGATGTGCCGGGAGAGCCGTGGGCAGGAACCCCTGACACAGGGACAGAGAGGGCGCTGCGGCCGCGGGAGCTGCAGGCGGGAGGGCCGGGTCCCTGCGCTGCCCCTGCGGGCGGACCCGCCTGAGGACCCAGGGAGGCCGTCCTGGGGGGAGAATGTTCAGACGGTTCTCCCTCCTCCGTGGACACGCAGGGAAAGGCATTCTTGCTCACGTCCGGGCTGGAGTGTGTGTCCGGGACCTGGCGCCTCGGGGAAGGGTCCCAGCGTTCCGCGTGTGAGGGCAGGGCGGGCACAGGCAGTCACCAGTCTGCTGGCTGGGACACTGACGTGCCTAGAGGCGCTGTAAGGCCTCGACCCGTGTACAGAAGTTTAAACACAGACCCCTGGTTCACCCACCTGTCCCCTCCCCCGTGTGCGGGTGTCAGGGACACTGGACAGCACTTCGCTGTGGCTCCCGGCTGGTGGGGGGCAGCACAGAGACCTGGTCGGGAGCAGCTGTGGGACGCTGCCACCCCGAGGGTCCCAGCTGGGGATGCCGCTGTGGCCGTCGGCTCAGGGGGACAAGGCTGAGAGCGAGGAGTGTGTGCGTCCTTGTCCCTGAAGGAGTGAAAAGGCCCCCAGTGAGGTGTAAAGGGCACGAGTGCGGGACCCGGCCGGCCTGAGGCCTGTGACAGCAGATGGGATACTTGGGGGAAACGGGGCAGCATTGGGGGTCCCGGTGGGGCTCTTTGAGCCTCAGTTTCCCTTCTGGGCCAGGGGAAGGAAGGGCATAGGTGACCGAGCTGGGCCCCCGCAGGAGGCCACTTCTCGGGCCGTGCAGGGTCCCCACCTGTGGGGGCTGGGCTCCGGGCCTCATTTTGGGGGCCTGGCTGGGAACTGGGCACAGGGAGCCCCTGGGTGACTGGGTTCTGAGTGAGTCGCACCCTGGCTCCGGGGAGGGAGCCTGTGGCAGGTGCAGCGATGCTCGGGCTCCTGGGCTGCCCCCGAGGGGCCTGGCGTGGCGCCCTCGCTGTCTGCAGGAGCTTCCTGGGGTGCGGCCGGCTCTGCCGGCCAGACCCAAGGCAGAGTCTGAGGACAGTGGGAGCCGTGCTCCCACCCCCCTGGGGGCACAGGGACGGCGCTCCCAGACCGCCCTACGCAGCCGGGTCCCTAGGTCAGTGCAGATGGGCCTGTGGTCCAGATGGCCACCAGCCCTGCAACCCCAGGGAGGCAGGGCCAGTCCTGGGCTCCTGGGCTCCGCTCTGCCCTCCCCAAGGCCCTAGTCTCAGCGTCTGCAGGGACTCAGCGGTCCCCAGATGCGTGCAGGCTGTGGCATCCTCTGGCGGTCCCCAGGTGCCACCTGGTGGTCCCCTCAGGGCAGCAACATCAAAATGCTGGTCTGGGGAGGGAGCCAGGGCTATCCGCTGCGGGGCCGGCTCAGGGACAGCTGCCCTGCTGTGCGGGCCTGAGCCCCTGCCGCACCACATGGGGTCTAATCCTGTGTTCGCACCTGTCCGGGCCCTGCTCCCCCGAGGTTTGCTGGGGGTGCCCACGCGGGGGGCCCCCTTGGTGGCAGCTGGGGAGGTGGGTGCGGGTAGACCGGAGCTGCAGGATGGGATGTGGCCCCGCTGGGGGCCGTGAGGCCACCGAGCGTCCCCTGCTGTCACAGGCTTCACGGCTGTGAAGGTCGCAGATGCTTCCCAGGGGTGCGGGTCCTCAGCTCTCGCCGGCCTCTGCACATGTGCACAACGGTGGGCGTCAGATACACGGCAGCGTCCACACCCGTGGTCCTGCTGACACACAGCGTTTGCCCCTGGGGCCCCACTGGCCTCAGCCTCACGGGAGGAAGGGCTGGTGGGCGGGCAGCTAGTGGTGCGTGGGCTACCCCGGAGAGCCCGGCCCCGGTGTGCTTTGGGAAGGAGATGGGCGTAGAGAAGGGACGGCACAGGCGCGAGGAAAGCACCAGCACGCTGACACCCAGCAGATGATTTATAATCTCTGCAGACTTTATTCGACACTGTGCTTTGTCCTAGAGCGTCTGGGACTCAGAGCAGCTCCGGGGGGGCGGGCAGGACGGGGCCCTGGAAGGTGCAGGCCGAGGACGGTCCCCAGAGGGTCCCGGCTCCTCTCCTGGGGGCCGTGTAGGCTCACGTGCGCACCCCGCACCCGGGGCCGCGGGGCCCAGCTCCAGGCCGGCTGCTGAGGGCGCCCCTGCCCGCAGGCCCAGCTGATCGCCCAGTCCATCGGCCAGGCCTTCAGCGTGGCCTACCAGGAGTTCCTGCGGGCCAACGGCATCAACCCCGAGGACCTGAGTCAGAAGGAGTACAGCGACATCATCAGCACCCAGGAGATGTACAACGACGACCTCGTCCACTTCTCCAACTCCGAGAACTGCAAGGAGGTGAGCCGGGGTGCGGTGGAAGCTAGGGTGCCAGCAGGCCGTGGCGGGAACCCCCCAGCCCCCCATCTCCCCCACAGGCTGAGCGGCTGCCCGACCTGCCTCTCGCTCCTGCCTGGGAGGGGAGCACTTGTGTGTGAAATGAAGTGTTGCTGCAACAGCCAAGCTGATTACAATCAGCCTTAATGACCTTGAAAACGCGCCTGCTGATGCTGGCTGTGCACCCGGGGGAGGTTTCTGAGCGGCACGTGGGAGGCAGCTCACGGGAGGCAGCTCACGGGAGGCAGCTCACAGCCGAGAACGGGGTGCTCTGCCGGTAGTGGGGGCCCCCCAGGGGTCTCCTGAGATGGAGGAACTCAAGCCCTGGGGTGGGGGGAGGCGCATGCGCCCCGACACTGTTGAATGGGTGGATGAGGGAGTGACCCTGCTGAATGGGGGAAAACGGGCCTGGCTTCTCGTCGGGCGGCCTGGGCAGTGCCAAGAGTGTGACCCTTGGAGCTGAGAGGAGGGGGGACTTCTCCAGACAAATGCAAGCTGAGGTCTGCGGATGCGCCTGCGTGGATCTGGGGCCCACGTGGGGCGGGGCAGCAGTCTGAGCCCAGCCCCGCTGCACCTGGCCGGGCCGGCTCACCCGCTCTCCCTACCGCCTCGCAGCTGCAGCTGGAGAAGCTCAAGGGCGAGATCCTGGGCGTGGTGGTGGTGGAGTCCGGCTGGGGCTCCATCCTGCCCACCGTCATCCTGGCCAACATGATGAACGGGGGCCCCGCCGCCCGCTCGGGGAAGCTGAGCATCGGCGACCAGATCATGTCCGTCAACGGCACCAGCCTGGTGGGGCTGCCCCTCGCCACCTGCCAGGGCATCATCAAGGTAGGCCCGCGCCCCACCCTCCACCGTGCAGGTCGGAGAAGGCCCCCCGCTGCCCCGGACCTGGGGGGCACGTTCGGTCCACCTGGGTCCCCTCGTGGATCTGGGAGGCGGGCCTTCAGTGAGAGAGGCTGCTCTGAGGGTCTGACCCGTGAGCCTGCAGCTTTAGACCCTGTGGAGGGGGCACAAGCCAGTGGCCCGGGGGCTTTGGCACCTGGTAGCTCTTGGTCTCACAGAGCCTGGGCGGGGGGTTGGGTGGACAGTGGTGCCAGAGGCTCGGGCGGCTGTGGCTCCTGGGTGCTTGGTCACTAAGCCCTCCAGGGGTCACACCCGGCCGGCAGAGCTAGCAGAAGCTGCAGCCATGGGGAGCCCAGGCACCTGACCCCTCCCGACCCCAGGCTGCAGCTGGCCCCATCTCGGCGTGGACACTAGCAGGCGTTCCCTGAGCCAGGCGCTCCTGTCCCCACCCCACAGTCGGCACTGGGCCATCACAGGGGCCTCAGCCAGCTCTGTCCCCCGGGCTCACCTGTGGCTCCTGTCCCCATGCTCACAGGGTCTGAAGAACCAGACGCAGGTGAAGCTCAACATCGTCAGCTGCCCGCCGGTCACCACCGTCCTCATCAAGCGGCCAGACCTCAAGTACCAGCTGGGCTTCAGCGTGCAGAACGGAATCGTGAGTCCGCTCTCTCCGGCCTTGGCCGCCTCCACGCTAGGGTCTGGTGCAGGGTCCCCTCTCGGCCACCACAGCAGGGACACGCACGGCCAGTGGCGGCATCAAAAGTCCACGTACTCACTCGTGCGTTTTCAAGCTCAAGCGTTCAGACCCACGAGCGAGGCCCCGCGCCAGGCACTGAGGAGGCCGCAGGGCTTCCCGGAGGAGGTCACCGAGGTCATTGAGCGTGCGGTGGTCTGCCCCCATGTCCGTCCTGCTGCTCCGGCCAGGGTGCTGTGGTCAGAGTTCCCAGTTTCTCTGTCTTGCGTCGGTCCAGGGTTCCGGGAGAACCCGGAGGGCGGCGGCACTGAGACGCACTCTCCCCGCCGCCATGCAGTGTGGCGGGCACGCGCCCGGAGCAGGGAGAGGTGCAGGGCGTGGGCTGCGGGCCCTTCTGTCCCCCGGGTTGGCACTCACCGGCTGCCCTAACAGACGGCCCCCACTTCCACATGCCTCCGGCTGCGGTGGCACGGGCTCTCGGCGGTGGCGGGCCCTGCTGCTGGGGACGTCGGTCCCCCTGCCTGTCGGTTTTAGGGGCCAGGACGTGAAGGCCACCCCGTGGGTACGCTCTTCTCCCAAGGTTCCTCTGTGGAGCTGGTCCCTTCGAGGCTGGTCCGGTCGGGGAGTGACATCTGTCACCGTTACACAGGGAGGCAAAGTCAGTTGTCCCAAGGCTCCCAGCTGCAAGTGACAGGGCCAGGATTGGCCCTGGGGATAGCGCCCACCGGCTGTCATCAGACACGTCCTGGTCAGGGTGTCAGCGGGCCCGCAGGCGCGGGTGTGCCGGCTTCTGGGAGCAGCACCGAGGCCGGTGCGTCTGTGACTGTGCCCGGGAGTGCACGGGCCTTCACGGCCGGCCAGTCCTTCTGCTGAGCCCACAGGGACCACTGTGCCACGCCGCACAGCCAGGCTCCCCCGAGTCCCTGGAAGAGTTTGCTGACGTCTGCGTTAGTCTTGCTTGCGTGCCTTTCCCATGTCCGGCTCCGCTGCACGCTGACTGCGAGGCGTGCATTCGCGGGCAGGCCCCGGGGGGCGCGCTGTCTCTACCCGCAGCACCACGCTCACGGGGGCCGTCCCCAGCCGCAGATACCTCCTTGGTCCTGAGAGGGGCGCCCTGTGACAGCAGGGCTCCGGGTCTCCACCATAGACTTCTGCCCCAACCCTCCAGCTGGTGGCGGGGGCGGTGGGAGGTGGCTGTGATGGGCGGGAGTCCCCTCGGGGATGGCGAGCTGACCTGACGGGTCTGCTTAGATCTGCAGCCTCATGCGGGGAGGCATCGCCGAGCGAGGGGGCGTCCGCGTGGGCCACCGCATCATCGAGATCAACGGGCAGAGCGTGGTGGCCACGGCCCACGAGAAGATCGTGCAGGCTCTGTCCAACTCGGTCGGAGAGGTGAGACTCTGGGCCCCTCAGCGCGCGCGGTCACCGCTGGCCATGGCGGGTGCTCCTTCCCTCTCCCGGGAAACCCGCGGGCGGCGAGTGGGGGGCGGACGGGGAGAGCCGCAGCGCGCCTCTCGCCGGCAGATCCACATGAAGACCATGCCCGCCGCCATGTTCCGGCTCCTCACCGGCCAGGAGACCCCGCTGTACATCTAGGCCCCGCGCCTGCCCCCGCAGCCCACCCAAGGACGCTGGCTCCCTGAGGGGCGCCCTCGCCCCCCGTTTTTCTGACACGAGGGGCGTGTCTGTCGGAGGAGCGTCGCAGGAGCCCGTCTCCGCAGAGCGGCCCAGGACTTCGCCGCGTTCTGACCCGTTTCTCACCGCGCCTGACAAGGTGCGTCGGTACCTCTGTGGTGTGGCGTGTCTGTCTTCCCCGACGGCCCCCGCGAGGGCCGAAGGTGCCACTGCTGTGTCCGTGGGAGCGAGGGCGTCGTGACTGAGCTTCGGGGCCGCCATCGTGTGGAACTTTGAGGAAGGAGCCGCTCCTGAGTCCCACGAAGGGTGATGACGGCCACAGCATCGAGTCCCCGTCGCTCCTGAGACGCTGCCGTCGGCCCGACTCTGCACTCCGACAGGCCGTTCTTCGGACTCGAGGGTCTCCAGGTGGCCCTGCCTGGGCACGCCCCGCCCCTCCACACACACGCGCGCGTCCCCCCAATACACAGCCCTCTGCCACTCCCGGGCGTGCAGGCGGCCGCCGCCGGCCCGGCGCAGCCCCCGAGGGCGGTGCGAGCGACGCCACGCCGCCCGGAGCGCCCGCTCTGGCCTGGCCTGGAAGATACACTGTGACTCAGAAGCCTTACCACCCTGAAGCGCTAGGACCCCGTGTTCCAGGACCACCTGTGTTGCATGCAGCCGCCTCCGGGAGACTCGCCACCGTCACTAATAAACGCGAACCCACGGCGAGCAGCCGTCTGCCTGGCTGGTGTGTCCCCAGACGGGGAGGGGGCGGCGGGCTCTCCCCGCACCCGGGTCGGGAGGGGGCGCTCTAGGCGGCAGGCTGGCCCTGGTGACGGGGCCCCGGACCTGCCCCCCGTCCAGTGTCCCGGGAGACGGGCTGCCGACCCGCTGCAGCCCACGTGAAGTGGACACTCCCTCTTGGAGCAGTGCACGCGTGTGCATGTGTGCGGGAAACAGCCCGATGGCCGTCCCCGGCAGTCTCCCTACCTGCAGGTCTGGGCAGCCTCTCTCGAACACCACTGGCCTCTACGGCTCTCACATAGCTTATCTCGGTCTGGGGTCACGGTCCTGGGGTCACCTGGCGTGGGGCAGCGCGGAGTGTGAGCTGGGGGCCTCGGACGCCCACAGGCTGGCCGCACTCCCTGCTGTGGCGTCCCCCGGGAGGCGAGGGTCCCACAGGACGACACATGCTACAAAGTCCAAATTCGAGAGCTGTGAGGCAGGGCCCGCCGGCCTCAGAGGTCACAGGCATGAAGGGGCAGCGCGGGCGGGACCTCCGTGCGGCTGCACCCCCTGCCCCCCGACCAGGGGGCCCGGCCAGCCTGCGCCTGCCCCGGGGGCCCTGCTCCCCTGCAGGCCACACGGGCTCCGAGCCACCGTCTCTGCCCCACTGAGACCTCAGAGACACGGGGGCCGGAAAGAGTTTTTATTAAAACACCGACCACTGTGAAAACACCTTGAGGTACATTAGATACACACAACTTTCCAGTGTACGGACAGGCCTCCTGGGGCTTGGAAACAACTTCCTATAGATTGTGCCTCGACAGCAGCATCTGGGAACCGATACGGCGTGGGGAGGAGTGAGCGTTCTGTGACGCGGTCTCCCAGGCAGGGAACTCGCACCACGGTGGCCAGCAGTGGGGGGACCCGAGGTCCTGGTGGAGGGGGTGACCCCGCCCCCAGGCCGGGGTCAAATGGCCGAGTTCACACGGGCTGAGGTCCCCTTTGGGTCACGGGAGGGGCCTCGAGAGCACCTAGGCCTGTGCAGACGGGTCCCTGCGGGCGGGGGTCCCCCTGTGGTCTCCCCCAGGGGAGAGGGTGCGCCTGTGACGGGGTGGGAGCCAGCTGTCCCTTGGTGGCCCACCCACGTGGTCCGGGGCTCCGGCTCCCGGTGCCGCTGAGCAGAGCAGGGCCGAGGGTTCCGGCCCGTTCTCGGGGGCTCTAACTACACCCCCCTTCCCAGGACCTTTCCCAGAAGCCTGGGCCTGAGGCCACGAGGGAGCCCGGGCTGGGGGAGCCCGGGCTGGGGGAGCCCGGCTGTGTGAGCGCAAACCCAGGCCTGAGCGGCGGGGCTGGAGTGTGGGCTTTGGCCCAGACACTGCTTTGCCTTTAAGGGGTGGTGGGGCGGGCGGCAGAGGAAGCAGCAGCAAACGACGGCGCTGGGCCAGTCTCCCCGGGGTCCCCTCGCCCGGGTGCTCAGTAGAGACACTGGGGGTGGGAGAGGCCAGGGCTGGCAGCCGGGCACACAGCCCCCGAGGGCCCCGCCCGGGGACCCTAGGACACCAGAGACACCGGAAAGGGCCTCCCCCAGGGCCAGGGCATCGGGCGCTGCGGGCAGACCTCAGGGAACGCCCCTTGGAGACGTCACCAAGTAACTTTGTGGCCAAGGGACTGGCTTTGGGGGACTTGAAAAGCCTTCCACTGAGGAAAATTAGAGAACAGACTTCCCATGTCGTGCTCTCAGTAAAGTGTCCCGTGTTGCAGTCTGAATAAAGTGCTCCGAAATTTACCTCCGCGACATCTGGGTGTCGTCAGAAGGCAGGACCCACAGCTCCGGCTCTCCTGCCTGTGGGCGGTGGCGGCCAACAGTCCGGGCGCCCACAGCCGACGGCACAGCGGTGTCCTTGCCCCCTCCTCGGTTCCTGGCGTCGCAGGGGGCTCGGCGTCCCCTCCTCAGCTTCCGACGACACAGACCCGGACACCAAGCGCAGCGGGCGCCGGCCAGCCCTCCTCCTGCCAGGGCTCTGTCGCCTTGTCCCTCGCAGGGGCCACTGGCCACGGTGACGGTCCATGTGCTGGTGGCGGCTGTTGTGGGTGGCGTAGCTGCAGGCGTGCCCCTGGCTGTAGAAAGTTCTCAAGGGTGGAGCTGCTCCAGGGCCACAGCTGCTCCAGGGCCACCGCTGGGCAGTGGCCGCCACTGTGCTGCCAAAGTGCCCAAGTTCAAGGTGCCCGAGCTGTGCCAGCCAAAGGAGGCTGGGCCTGCCTGCTCCCGCAGACGCGACCCGGTGGGTGTGCGAGCGAAGATACGGCCAGGCCCCCAGAGACCCGCTTTCTCAGGAGACACACAGGTCGGGGAGACCAGCCTCGTCCCCCAGACGCCGAGGAGACCCGGAAAGCGGGCTTGTCCCCAGGGCTTGAGGTTCTGAATCCAGTGACGCACGTCTGCTCTATAGTACTCGAGCCAGTTAGTGCAGAGCACGCCGGAGAAGGAGGCACCCCGTGGAGGGTCCCCGCAAAGCCCCTCGCCACGCCCGTGTGGTGGCTGGCCACAGCCGGCCCCCGAACACTGGTGGGCACAGCAGCCTGCAGCCCTGTGGGCAGAGCGCGGGCCTGGCGCAGACAAACGGGGGTCGGGGGTGAGGGGAGTCCGGGTTCCGTGGCCCTGGGTTTGAAAACACTTAGTGTCTCCGTTCCGTGACAGTCACCTGCCACCGGGTTCTTGTGGCACCCGTCAGTGCAAAGTGCCACCTGCTTGACAGCCACAGAGTCCACGAGGGACAGGAGAGGGTCCTCCTGCTCTGTGTCACCCCCAAGAAGACAACTGAGCAGGAACAGCAGCCCCGGAGCCGTCCCGTGGCCCTGGTGGGCCCCCAGCCTCCCCCACAGGCGCGTTGGTTCCCGGCAAGGCCACTCTGCCACCCGGCCTGTCCGAGGCCCCGTCTAGACCGGTGACCGCTTCACACCCGGTCCAGAGCAGCCTCGGGGATGGCGGCACTCCTCGGAGGTGACCGCCGCGTGCCGCATCTCAGGGGGGAGGGCGCAGCTGGCGTGTTCCAAAAACTTAGCCACCGAAACCCTGGCGTCTGCGTGGGCTGTGCCGTCCGCCACCGAGCGAGGCCGCTCTTTGGAGACCACCCGCGAGGCCTCCGGCGCCACGTGCTGCTGGCTTTTCCAGGCGTCTGGCTCCTGGGGCGGCGCAGGCCGGTGCCGACGGGCACAGGCAGCCGCGACAGAGCGAGACCGGGAAACTAGAAGCCAAGGGAAAATACAAAAACCTGAAAACGCGCCGAACCCAAACAGCGCAGAAGGCAGCTGTTCAATGGAGTCTTTAAAAAGCCGACGCAAGCATGCTGGGATTTCCGGGTCCTGGGTTGGCGATGGGCACGTCCCTGCTTCCTGTTGTCCCCTCTGTCCCCGCTAGGGCCTGGGCATCCCTCTCAGCGCTAAGATGGAATTGAACTACAGGGGCTGCAGCTTCCCGGAGCTGAAGGGCTGGACACAGGCAAAACCACAGCTGGACGGGCAGAGAAGGGCCGTGCAAGGCCGGGTCCCCCTCCTGCCCCCTCTCTGCTAGAAACTTCGAGCTCACGGGAGGGCGCGGGGGCCCCTCTCAGCCTTCCCAGCTCCGTGCCCTTCGCCCTCGTCGGTCTAATGGGGTCTGCAGACGAGTCTGCCTGGAGGCCAGAGCTCAGTGAGAGCCCCGACGCGCACACGGCGAGCAGATCCGAGGGCCCCTCCCAGCGCCCAACGGGCCAAGGCCCCCTGACGAGCGCTGGTCTCGCCTTTCCCAGGGACAGCCAGCAGCGGGCAGGGGGCGGCGGCCCACTCTCCAAAACCAGATCAAAGCCCGACTCGCCGTTTCAGGCCACACGAAAGAAGCGCGTGCTGGGTGGGCTGGGCGTCTCCGGGTGGCAGCCAGCAAGCCTGACCGCTGAGCACGAGAAACCAACACCTCGCACGTGGGGCCAACTGCCCCACAAAGCAGAGCCTCACACACAGAGCAGAACGAGCGGCCGCGGGCGTGTGACGTCACAGCCTCGCGTGCGTCCCACGTAGATGGAGGGCGGGGCGGGGCCCAGAGGGTGGGGGAGGAGCCCCACTTCTGGGCGACGCAGGGAGGAGCTGGATGACCACGCGCCCCCCCCAACATCCCCACCACCCCCGATTTGCAGCAAGAGTCACACTGTTTTAGAAAAGAAGCATCTCACCGGTCCCCAGAGCAGCCTGGGACGGTCCTGCGTCGGGGTCCTGGCCGCGGCAGGCATCGTCTTCGACACAGAGAACGGCGAACACCCAGAAGGGAAGAAGGAATTCTGGGTCACGCCACACTCAGCCTCCCGAGGCCGAGACGTGCACTGGCGACGCCAGGCCAGCAGAGGGCGCCCCGCCACGGGGCAGGCATTGCGGCTGAGAAGGGCTTGGCCAGCCCACGGGGCACAGCGCAGCAGGCCAGGGCCACAAAGCAACCAGGACCCGTCATGGGACACCGTTCGCATCTGGGGGCCTCCAGGGACCTCCGGGGACACAGGCCTTTGCCGTGTGGAACACTAACCACCCCATTTGGCAACAGTGTGGGGTGGTGGGCACAGAGGTGGCAGTGAGACAACTGGTCACCATACCACCCCTTCTCACCATCCCTGACACGTCCTGGTTTGAGGACATGAATGTCACCAAGGGGGTAGACCAAAGAGCTGTCAGGGCCACAGAGCAGGCCTCCACATGCGTGGAGGCTCCCACCAGACCTCCCCTGGGGTCATTTACTTCCATGTTGTGACAAAGTCCCCAAGGCGAAGGCCTTGATCTCCACAGCAAACACACAGCCATCGTCCTCGCCCACAACAGCGGCCCCAGACGAGGTTCGGGCTCTCCAACCTCAGGGGCACAAGAACCCCCCCACCCCACACCACATGGCCCGGGGCATGGTGCGAAATACAAATTCCTGGGATTTGGAGCACAGGGACTTCGGTGCCAGCCCTACAGCCCCACGGGGACGCTGCCCACTCCACGGGGGTGGTTCGGACCCCAGCGCGACTGGCCGCACAGAGCCTGGCCCTCGGCCCTTCCTGGGCCCCAGGTGGGTGTGCGCCCATCACCCCAAACTTCCCACCTCCCCTCCAGGGCAGGAGCAGCAGGCCTGGTGGCGGCACAGCTGGGGCCCCAGACTGCCACCTGCCTTGAGGACCGAGAACATCAGACCACGGTCTCAGTGTGGCCCCTGGGCGGGGCCCCCAGGGCCTGGCCTGGACTCTCGGGGGTCACTGAGGCCTGAAGCGTCCAGGGCAGAGCCAGACACAGGCTGGGGACGCGGGTGGGCGGCGTCAGCCATACCTGCTGCCCGGGACGAGCACGAGGTGGGGTCGCTGGTGGAGCGGGCCACGCGACCAGCACCCAGACGTGCCCGTGCACCCCGGTCGGGGCCTTTGGGGGATGCCAGGCTGGGGCGGGGGGCTGGTGGCGGGGCACCCGCAGGGCCATCAGGGGATAGGTGGCTTGGGTCTGGTGCGGTGACACCCTCAGACGCCGGGAGGCTCGTGCTGTTGGCAGTCGCTGTAAGGCAAGGGACACTGCATCGGCACTGGCTCAGGCGACCACAGTGCCACCCAGCGCAGGGACGGAGCCCCACGCCCCTCAGGGCAGAGGGCGCAGAAAGCGTAAAGCCCTCCCTGGGACACACCCGGTAACTGGGGGCGGGAACACTGAGCAGGGTGACAGGTGCTCCGTGGTGCAGGAAGGTTGGGGGACCAGACCGTCCCCCAGGAGTCATTCCGGGAGGCATGTGGGTGGGACTACACCGTCCACAGTGACTAGAAGTCAGACGCCAGACATGACCCCACCCAGGCAGCCCCCGGCAGACCCCAAGTTTGGACGGCGGGGCAATAGGATGCTGGGCAAATAGGGCCAGTGCAGAGAAATGTGGGGGCGCCAGGGGTCCCAGCCGGGCCTGGTGGGCACAGAGCCTGTGCCCCCCACAGGGGTGCAGCCCTGGTCAGCAGGTGGGGCCGTCCGCCCGCCTGCCCACCCGCCCCGGGGATGCCTGTCTGGTGCTCCAAGCTGAAGGGCCGGCGGCCTCAGCACGCCCTGGGAATGCGCCAGCACCGCGGATTCCCTGGAAACCCTGCGGGCAGACCCGGCCAGCAGGGCTCGGACAAGCCCGCAGGGAATTCAGATGCCGCTGACCGTGTGAGCACCGCTGTCCGTGTGTGACAGCACGGGGGCCCAGTCCCACCCCTCACTCTCCGGGGTAGCACCCGGGGGAGGTGAGGACAGACCCCGAGTCTGTTTGAACAAGATCCCCATGAACCTGCTCGCCCGTTAGGGTCCGAGCGGCTGTCCCCTACCCCGTTCTCTCTGCCTCGCCCACTGTCCACCTGGGCCCCTCACAGCAGATGCTGCGGAACAGGGAGCGGCCCGTGTGGATACGCAGAAAGGTGACCCGGAGGTCAGATACACGTGCGCACACAAAAATTCTTCAGGACGGTCACTCCCCTCCTAAAACACCGCACAAATAGGAGGAGGAAATCTACAAAAACACATGTACCACCTCAGGTGGAGAAAGACTTTGTAAGCGCCAGAAACTATAGAGGAAAAGCGTGATGACTTTGATGACGACAAAGATGGGACTCGGGTGTGGCAGACGCGTCCTGGGGCCAGACCCGCACCAGCTGGGAGTGGCTCGGAAAAGTGTTTCCCTTGCACGTACTCTCACGTCTCTATTTAACGAATAGTTGTTTTTTTTTTTTTTTTAAATAAATCTACAAGAAGAAACTGCAGGAGTAAAAAATGGACCGAAAACTGACCTACCAGTGGACATGTGAAAAGGTGCTCAGACTTAATAGAGAGTATGTCCGTGTCTGTGCACCTAGGTTAAAAACCAAAGTTTGCCCTGGCTGGGTGGCCCGGTTGGTGGCAGCGCCATGCCACGCACCAGAAGGTTGTGGGTTCGGTCCCCGGTCAGGGCGTGTATGGGAAGCAACCGATCAATGTTTCTGTTTCTCTCTCCACCCCCCAATTTTCTCTTAAAAAAATCAATAAACATATCCTTGGGTGAGGATTAAAAACAATTTTTCTTAAATCCAACTGAGAACATTTTGAGACCTCTCTGGCCACGTTTCGCCAGTGGGAGCGCGGGGCCTTCACAGAAAGGCTGCAGCCACCTCCGTGCCTGCGAGAGTCAGACACGGACCGAGCGGAGCAGCAGGAGGAGGAGACGTCCTTGAAGACCCTAAACTTACTACCTCGGACGCTGACGCTGATGGGGTAAGCTTACCGTGGGCGCTGCAGCCACCGGAGGCGCCTGGGTGCCGGGCGCTGGTCTCGGCGCCCTGCTGATCGGCACTCGGGAGCTAGAGGAAGAAGCAGAGGCGGCGAGCGGGAGTGGGCCTCAGAGCTCGCTCCTGGGGGAGACGCCGAGAGGCAGGCACCGAGCTCCCCGCTTCTCTCCCTAAAGGCGCGGGGTGTGCGGCTGAGGATGCGCTTTCTCCGACCTTTTTCAACCAGCACACGGCCCGTTCCAGGGCCACGTGCCACCCTCAGCCCCCTTGATTGCCTTCCGCGTAAGGGCACCGTTTGGGGGCCACCCAGGATCCTCCAGAGTGACCGCAGGTGGGACAGTCCCTGTCCGCAGTTCTAGCCCTTTCCTCTCAACCACTCTCCCCTCCGGCTTCCATTCTGGGAAGAGTAAGGCCACAGGAGAGGCACCGTGATGGCCCCATCACGCTCTGGGCCACCACAGTTGGGA
Source organism: Trachops cirrhosus (assembly GCA_028533065.1). Taxonomy (NCBI): domain Eukaryota; kingdom Metazoa; phylum Chordata; class Mammalia; order Chiroptera; family Phyllostomidae; genus Trachops; species Trachops cirrhosus. The sequence continues at coordinate 50,442,172 of CM052550.1, forward strand.
CCCAATGTAAGCACCTCACAAACAGTCTTGGCCCCATTGGGTGCCCAAGTCACCCAGCGCTCTGTGGGCTGTCTGCTCCCCAGGTCTCTGCCTCGAGGCCGAGGCTGCCTCCCTGGCTGAGCTGGGCTTGGTGTCCAAGGTCAAAGGGCCGGGGGGCGGGGCGGGAGTGGTTTCTGGGTTGAATGGGGCCCGAGGCGCACAGTCAAGGCGCTCTGGTAGCTTTCCCTCCAGTGGGCCCCTTCAGCCCAGAGAGGCCGTGGGAACATGAGGGGCCTGTCCTCGCCTCTGCTCAAAGAAAGCTCAATCCTCATGCTATTTTGGACCCATTCTGGGGACACTCCTGCAGGCCATGAGCTCTGGGGGACGGCTGGGGAAGGCCAGGGGCCGGCCGGTGCCCGCCTCCTCCTCCTCTCCCGCCACTTCCATGAGCTCGCCCACTGTCCGTGGTCTGTCTGCGTCTCTCCTTTCGCTCCCGGGGTGGCGCTGTGGCAGCTGTGACCCTCCCCGCAGCGCCAAAGGGGGAGAACTGCCTAAAATGACCCCAATCACATATGAAACACCACACAAGCACTCGCCTCCCTTTTTACCAAAATCGCCACACGCCAATAACCAATTCTGGAAATCTCTGCCAGCAGCGCTCTCTAAATCCTCCCAAAAGAGAAGAGCGCCCCAAGCTCTGTTTCCCTTCCCTTAACTCTCCCATAGCTAACCTCCTTTTGACTTTATTTATTGATTGATTGATTTTTGCAGGGGTGGGCAGTGGTTTCAACAACTGCTACCCCAGAGAAAGCTCTTGGTAATAAATAAGAAGAAAACAAGAGAAATGCCCAGCGGGCCAGGCTGGGAGGAAACTGGACGTATTTCAGATTTGGCGGGCACGTCCCCGGCTCCCAGTCAAGTGTGTCTTTGGGAGGAGGCCGCTCGGCTCCCTGAGGCACGTCCCATCAGCTCTCACAAGCAGGGTGAGATCAAGGGTTTCATTTGAACTTGGCCTTCCCTGATGTCCAAAGCCATGGAGCCATGCAAAAGCCGGGGGGAGAAACAGCTGTTTGGTTTGTCCATCATTTTTGACTAAGTATAAAGGCGGTGGACATGGTGGAGAAAAAATACCCACTTTTGCGGCCCAGAATTTAAGGTGAAACTTGACTTTAGGAATAGAGGCTCTGGCAGGAGAGGGGGTGACGGGCTGTTGAGGAAAGAGGCCTTCCTGCTTTCCCAGACGGCGCTATTCTGACCAGTTACTGTGACTAAAAAGTCCACTGGGCCCTGGCCGGGTGGCTCAGTGGGTTGGAGCATCGTCCCCTGCACCAAAAGGTTTAGGGTTCGATCCCCGGTCAGGGCAGGTACAGGAGGCAACTGATCGATGTTTTTCCTCTCATATTAATGTTCCCCTCTCGCTCCCCTCCGCTCTAAAAACAATAAATATACGCTCAGGTGGGGGTTGAAAAAAACAAAAGCCGACTGGCATTGCGGTAAGTGAGCCAAACTCTCCTCCCCGTTCCTTTTCGGAAGCTCCGTGGCTGTGACACGCTGCACGGAAACCCTGCCCACAGAGTGGGGTCTCCCTTGTAGACGCAACTGGTAACTGTCGCTGAGGCTTCCAGAGGCGCTGTCCCTACAGCGGACGTGTAAGCCCTTTCCACACCCGCAGAGGGCCCCGGATCTCAACGGGCAGCGGCAGGGGTGACAAGGGAGGCTCTGGGCCAGGTCTGCGGCCAGCACCGCCCCCTGGCGGTGACCCAGGAGGTGACTCAGGTCGGAAGCGCTCCACGGCTGCCGGGAAGCCGGAAGGCGGGCGCGCTGGGCCCCTGGAACCTCGCCGGGGGCCACAGGGCCGCCTGTGTCTGCCTGGCCCCAGTCTCAGCGTGTTTCCTCGGCTCCCTGCACTGTCCCTGCTCAGCCCCACCGCTGTGCTCGCCACCCCTCCCCGAGGGTCACCTGCACGGCCCTGACCGCTCTGTCCTGTGCTGGCTGCCGTGTGACGCTTTCAGGCGTCCACATTTCTCTGCCCTGGCCAGCGCCCTTCGGCATTCAGCAATGACCATGATGATGATGAGAACGCCAGAGGCAGTCAAGTGACTTTTGGTGACTTGGAACCTACGATGTGCTGAGTCCCACACACCCGGCTCCATCCCAGATTTACAGAGGAGGCAACCAAGTCTCCGCCCACTCATCCCCAGGACTCACTGTGGGCTGGACACACCCAGCACCTCCCTACCCTGTAGCCTCCAGGCCGAGGGCAGGGCCACGGATCCCTCCCCAACCAGGTGACAATGACGTGGAGCCAAGACAGGCCAGTGTCCCCTGGGGGTCCATGGCCAGAGCCCCACGGTTAGAACCTGTGCCAGCAACGTCTGGGCAGTATCCCCAAACACAGGCCAGTGTGAACCCCGGACCCGCCTGCAGGGGGCCACAGGGAAGAGGCACAAATATTGGGGCGGGGTCCCCAGGCTGCTGGAACCTCTGCAGGTGCCGCTCTGCGGGCCTGCGGCCTCCCGGGCGCAGGGAGCCGGCTGGTCCTCTCACCTGGCTGGCTGGGGCCGGGCCCACCACGGCCTCGTAGGGCGGCGGCAGCTCCGCGGGGTAGAGCAGGCCCGGGCTGTTGATGGCCACGTCGTACAAGGCGCTGAACGGAGAGGGCGCGAAGTCCAGGTGCAGGCCCCTGCGGAGGCGGAGCCGTCACTCTGGGGGAGGAGCCGCACGCACTACGCGCTGCGCACAGCGCCCCCCTCACAGCCGTGGGAACAAGGCTCGCTCCTCACTCTCCCTCCTCACACCCCCACCGTGTTTGGGAGAGAGAAGCCCCACTCACTGGCCAGCGTTAGCTTTTGTTTTCTGCAAAGACAGCACCGTTTTCGGTCAACCCGACGGGCCGTCCACTCAAATTAAAATGACCCTACAGCTGATTCCACCTTTAGTTAAAATTTGCATGTTATGGTAATTCAGTAGCGGTTCTGGGTTTCCTAAGAAAGCAGCAGAGCCGCTGCTGGCTGGCTGGCTGGCTGGCTGGCTGGGTGTTTGTTTCGTTAGCCTGCAAAGACGCCAACAGAAACTTCTATCTCTGAGCCGCCGGTCCCTTCCCGGCCCCGCTGTTCTCCAGGCAAACGTGCTATCGTAGCCCTGGCCGGCGTGGCTCGGTTGGTTGGAGCGTCGTCCCACAGACCAAAAGGTCGTGGGTTCAATTCCCGGTCAGGGCGCGTGCCTGGGTTGCGGGTTTGATCCCTGGTCTGGGGGCGTACAAGAGACCACCGATTGATACTCCCCTCTCCCATCCGTGTCTCTCTCTCTCTCTGTCTCTCTCTCCCTCTCTCTAAAAATCAATGAGCATGTCCTCAGGGGAGGATGAAAAAAACCAAACATGCTTTCGTAGCTTGCTTTCCTGTTCTCCACTGAAATGGCCAGACCTTTGCCACTTCTCTCTCCCGGAGAGTACTTCCCGGCCCCCCTCAAGTCACGCAGGCATGGGCGGCCAGACGCACCTGTGGGCCTCGGCTGTGGGCGTGCAGCTGTACTCGGGAGGGTAGTAGGGGGGTGGGGGCAGAGGCGGGATGAACTCATCGAAGTCCAGGGTCTGGTGGAGGACAGTGCCGTGCGGGGTCGCGCAGGCCGGGCTGGTGGAGAGCGCCCTCTGCGGAAGGAACTAGGGGGGCAGAGACAGTCAGAGTTCCCGGGGACACCTTGTGCGGCTCGTGACTAATGACACTAATTGCGCGTGAGCTTTAATTTGGAGCTTCGGTAATTTAAACAGTCAGGCCCCGGTGGCTAAACACACATTTTAAGATGATGGCTCCGTGGGGAAGGCCTCTGCGCCGGAGCCTCTGTGTGCTTTGCGCCCCACGCTGTGACGCAGGAGGCCTCTTTTCTGAGGGAAAGCACAGCCTGGGGAGGCCTGGATTCCACTCCCACCACTGAACCTGCGTCTTTCGGTGACACCATCAGAGCCTGGGGGCCAAAGGTGTCTCGTGTCCACGGTTTAAGACAGCACTTCCGCCCTGACCGGAGTTGCTCAGAGGGTTGGGCGTCATGTCACAAACCCCAAAGGTCACAGGTTCAATTCCCGGTCAGGACACATGCCTAAGTCTCGGGTTCCATCCCCAGTTGGGGCACGTGCAAGAGGCAACCGATGGATGTTTCTCTCTCACATCAATGTTTCTCTCCCTCTCTTTCCCACTCCCTTCCCCTTCCCGTCTTGCCTGAAATAAATCAAATCTTTAAAAAAAGAAGAGAAAAAAAGACAGCACTTTCTACAGTGCGGTCATGAGAAAACACCAGACCTTCGGTGTGGTTGTCTCTGTCCCCTCCCGAATTTCTACAGTGAAATCAATTCGGGAAATGCCACCGACCCTACTCCCCCACCCCGCTGAGCCCCGCAGCGTCCACTACTGTGTTCAAGGCCCGGAGAAGGCCTGCGCCAAAAATCCCGCTCAGGGGCTAACCCCAGCAACGGGACGTGTCCCAAACACTTCATCACGGGTCCCTCTGGGCAGGCGGTACCCATAATACTTTGCATTTCCAGGGAATCCACACACTTTGTAAAGCTCTGCTTGGAGGGAAAAGGATCCTTCATGTGTTCCAGAATGTTCCATAGGGGGGCAACCTTAAAACGGAGGCGCCGCTGCCTGAGGAGCAAACCGAGTCAAAATCAAACCGGAGGAACGCTGTCTCTGTCTGGTTTTCCATGCCTGCTTCTGGAAGGCACGGATGGATAACTGTTCCTCTCTGCACCCTCTGGTCACTGCTCCACACAGGCTAGCTGGTGTCCGAGACATCCCTCCAGGTCCAATCAGTATGTCGCTGTGAGTGATTACAGGTGCGAGAAGGCCCCGGGCCACGGGGGACCTCCCGCTGCCCAGGTCAACAGCATCGGGCAGAACAAGCGCCGTCCCACACAGACACGCCAAACTCTGCCAGCACTGTGCGCAGGACCCGGGGGCCCAGCAAGGTGCACGAAGAAGGTGCCATTTGAATGGGTGTGACAGATCAGTAGGACTTCAGAGGGAGGGCTGGCAGGCCTGTGCTCCGGGCCCAAGAAGGACTAGGGAGCTGGTGAGAGGCGTGTTTAAGAAAAGCACGTCTGCAGAAGGCTCTAGGGGTTCATCCCTAATTCTGGGGGCACCGGGGAGCCAGCGAGGGTTCTGGAGCTGGGGGAGCCGCGCTGTTAAAGCTGGGTGGTGGGAAGGGCCCGCTGGGTGGGCTGGCCTGGCGTCTGCAGAGGTTGGAGGGTCGAATGCTTATTTATGCACGAGTGGGGCTGAGGTCTCGGTTCTGAATACAATCAAATGCTAGGACGTGGAGAAAGGGTGGTGGCCTTTGCCTCAACAAGGGGCACATCAGACTGAAATGGCTCCTGAGGGTCTTCACAAAGCAGAGCAGCCAGCTCGAGGCCAGGTGCCTTGAAGGTCTAATCGGGAACCATGCTGAATTGGGCTACCAGAAATGGGAAGAGTCGACGCCATGCTCAAGTGCAACACTCGGAAGCAGAAAGGTGGTCCCGTGAAAGGTACAGTTCCACCAGGAACGAGGGGAGCTAGCGTTGTCACTCGAGAGGGAGAAGTGCCGAAGGTCACTTATCGGGTTTAAACCAGCCAGTGCCACCGCCCACCAGGGGGCTTCTTAAAGGTTAAGTGACAGGCTCCGCTTCTGCTCTAAACTGCGTGTCACCTTTCCGGTGGTGTGCTGGTCCCGCCTTTGTGGAGGCATCTCAGGCTCGGTTCGTTCCTGACTGAGCCTTTTACCCTGGCTCCTCAGCCCTCGTGGCGGGAACCTGAAAGCCACGCCTGACACCCCGCCCCCCACCCACCATCAGTGTGTTTAGTGAGGCAGACTCTGTCTGGAAGCCCTAGGTCACCAGCTCTGCACTGTGCTCGGAGATGCCAAGGCTGGAAGTCTGCACACCGCATTTCCCAACTCCCTTGCAGCTGGCTTCCTGTTAGGTTCTGCCAGCAGGGGGCGCTAGAGGCAGTCTGGAAGGCAGTGGGGGGCATGGAGTTCCTGATGTCCTGTTCCTCCTCCATTCTCCCCCTTTTGTCCTCCCAACCCCAAAGGATGGGTGGTAGCTGCTTCCCCAGTTGTTCAGCGCTGCGTAACCTCAGGCCTACACCTGGGTAACCAGCTCCCATAGTAACTGTGCTGAAATCCCAGGGGCCTTAACCCGATAGCTGGGGTCTGTGTCTTACCCACTCTGTGTGCCCAGGGCACAGCAGGTGCTCAATAAACACCAGCTCCCCAGCTGAACATCCCCTCCCTGCCAGAGCACCTGCTGTGCCTCCCTGCCTGGGTCTCTGCCTCTAGATTTCAGCCTCCAGTCTCCCAGCAGAGCTATTTTTAAAGCAATTCCTCACTGAAAAACCTTCCACGAGACCTCTGCTCCCTGAATCCCATCAGTCTCCCAGTCCCCCCCGCTGACCAGCCTGTGCTGAGGAATTTCTCTGCTCTCTGAGGCATCCCCAAGTGCCAAAAACACTTTGTTCCTCCGCCCGGATCCCCCTACACTCCTGGCTCTGCACGGAATGCCCTTCGGGAGGCGCCGCACGCGTGCTCCCCAGCCTCACGCCCACGCGCCCGTCACCAGACGCAGGCCCCAGCCTGCATTTGGGTGTGATGGCTAAAAATTAAGCCTCTGAACCATCACTTCTTTCCCAGGTGGCTCTGCCCCCCTGGGCCACCTGTTAGAGCCTTGTTTGATCCCTGCGGTGACAAGGGACACCTGTGCCTGGCGAACGGAGCATGGTTCCTGCCCTATCCTCATCATCTTCGAAAGGGGAGTGTGAATTCAAGACTCTGCTGGGATAAGCCCCTTCTCACATGCCTGCCCCGGAAAGGAGGAAATCCCAGCTTAAGTGTCCGCTGCCCTCCACGCACATCCAGGACCAGGCTGGGGGTCTGATAGGACCCGGGGCCAAGCGGGGCAGCTCCCCAAGGCCCAGTTAACAGACTTTCTACGATGTCGTCCCATCGGGACAGTGCAGAGCCTGGGGTCCGAGGGGCAGTGTGCAGAGGTCAGTGGGCCTCGGGCCCGGTCTCAAGACCCTGCCTGACCAGTGAGGGCCTGCAGGACCGTGAGCATATTACTGACTCTGACCCCACCCTGGCCTGACGGGGTCGCATGAGAAACAGCACTTAGCAGCCATGCAGATGGCAGTGTGGGGAGACTCAAAGGACCATGCCTCTTGTCTCTCCCCTTCCCCTGCCTCCATCTCCCGCGACCATGCCTCTTGTCTCTCCCCTTCCCCTGCCTCCATCTCCCGCCCCGGGGGCGCGGAGCCGGGGTGAGGAAAGGCAGCCAGGACAGGGAGACAAGGGGCTGGAATTTCCCGGCAGCCCACCCTCTTCCAGCCCCAGGTTGGGCCCTGGCCTCCTCTTCCACCCCGCTCCAGGCCCCTGACCGGCAGCTGCCTCTCCGGTTCACCGGGGAACAGAGTGCGAATTCTTCCCCACGTTCGCACCTTTGAGATTTTCCGTAATAAATGCAGGGGGAAACCCTTTCCTGTAGCCCCCCCTGAGCCACAGAGGGAATTGGCAGGACTACGACCACAGGAGGTTTCTTAACCTCTCGTTGCCCACCCCCTGGATGAGCTGGACCTCTCCAGACCCTGGCGTGACGCCCGCCGGGGGCCCTGCTGCTTCCTGGTCCTGCCGCCCCCACCCGCGGGCCAGCGCCATGCCACCCGGGGCTGCGTCTCCAAGCCAGTGAGAGTTACTACTGTAATTCATAATGAACTTGGAGTGCAGACAGGACAACCTGCTTGATCTATGAGAACCAAGAGGCGTGCTCTGGAAAGACCCTTTAAAAGGAGGCAGCTAAGCAGAAACCGCTGCAAGGCGGCCGTCACGGAGCAGAGAAGAACCACAGACACCGAGGGGAGAGCAGTGCATCTCACTGCAATCGAAGGGAACGGGGCCTGGTGCAATTTCTCTGACGTTTATGCAAGAAATGCAGCCCGATGCACCAAGCAGCCCGCGATGAAAGAGAAGACTGGGGCCCCTGACGAGAAGACGGGTGGACAGAAGCTCACGTGCATACCTGAAGTCAAAAGAAAAAGTTCGTGCTGTGGACACGTCATTTTGGTGACTGTCTGCCATAAATAGCTTTCTGGGCTCATCAGCCCCCCAGGGCCCCAGTCTGATAGGTGAGCAGCACCCACCACCCAGAGACCTTTCTGTTGAACCTGACCTCCCGGGAAGGAAGACCCGGCCTCCATCGGGGGCTGGACCGGCATGGGGTGAACTTGGGAGGTGAAGATACAGGTGAACTTGACTGACACTGAGGCTGCTGGGGGGCAGGGTAACATCCCTCCCTGACCCCTAACTAGCTCTGTGGACGTGACCTCGTCTGTGAAAGGCAGAGTCCAGTCTGCTTTTTCAGAAATAGTTCTAGTTCACAAAGCGTACGACTGGAAGCGAGAACGCAAACAAGGATACTAAACACGAACTTACTAACGAGCCGGTGCCTACCGGTGGCGAAGGTACGGCGGGCGACATGCCGGGGCTGCAGATCAAGTGAGTGTGGAAGCAAACAGTTTAATGAGAGAAAAAAGGGAAAATGAGGTTACACCTAAGACATAAAACTAAAGATAGGAGATAATAGGCACTTTGGAGCTAAAGGCCCTCTCCACTTAGCTATACCAATACACTGAATTTTATCATCAGCTTGCCTTCGGCTGTGACGTCCAAACACGTTAGAGTAACGTGGCTTTCTAACTTCTGCCAGCAGGCGTAACGTTTTGCATCTCACGTATCCGCACATTCATTACGTGAGCTGCAAAAAGGGTTCACCCCGAGGTGCTGACCCACAGAGAGGGGAGGGGAATGCGGGCCCCTCCCACACAGGCTCAGCCCTTCCCGGTGAGGCACGGCATCACATCTGCAGTGGGGAGCTCCCGTGGCCTCTCGTGGGTGCACCGCACCGGGAAGACGCTCCCTGACTTCCCACTTCTGTGTGTGTACAGCGGAGCTGGAACTTAAAGGTACTCAAGGCGACGTATGTGCAGAAACCCCCTAGAATGTTTTCAAGTTCTTATCCCGACCCCTTGCAGCTGCCTCACCCCACATCTAAACTGACAGTGACAGACTTAGTGACCCTCTTTGCCCAAGTACTCCGTCTTATTGAGATAGAAATTCATTACCTTTCTGGACTCGTCCTTCATGGGTTTATACAGAATATGCTCTTATCCAAATACCACTGGCAAGAACTGGTTTGGGGACAGACAGAATGGTCTCTTGGAAGGCTTATGACCACGCTGCTGAAATGGTGAACCATGGGGGCTTCTAGCAGGGGACGGTGCTGAGAGCGGAGGTGGCGGGTCGCACGCCTGGGCAGAACTGTGGCCACCTGGCCCGTGGGCCCACCACAGCTTGGTTAAGAGAACCGCGACCACCTTCACAACGTCCTTGCCGGAGCGCCACTGGCAGAGGCACGGCCAGCACCCGAAGCCAAAGCCAGGGGACAGCGCACTGGAGAAAAGCACCCGCGTGAGGCCTCGGTGAGCAAGGCCGCCAGCTCACTGCTGCTAAGGAGCTGCTTAACGAGATGCCTCCCGGGAAACCGGAGCGTCCACAGAGAGGGAAACGGCCCAGTGACGTGTCCCGTGTCTGGGAGGGTGCGGTGCAGCAATGAAAACATCTCTCTACACAGTGACCCCGAGGGGTGCCTGTGATCACTGCGAGTTGTGAAATCAAGTCGCAGAGTAATAGGCACGGTGCGCTCCCATTTTGGCTAAAAGGAAGGAAGGTGGACCACTTACATACGTTCATCAAGAAATCTAAGAAATCAGGAAGTGTATGGGAGGGTTTGTGGCAAAGTTTTCTTAGAAAAACGGGATGGGAGAAGGGAGATCATTAACTTTATCTTTGTGTATCGCTGTATTTTCCTTGTTTCACTGATTGTATATTACTTCTGTAATTAAAGAGTCTAATGAAATGAAGTAAGAAAATGAAAGTCAAGTACATCTCAATAAAGCTGGGGGGAAAAAAAGAAAATGTTTTTAATTAAAAAGAGCTTCTCAGGCATCCTTATGAGCCATTCGGTTCTGGGTCCCAATCCTCAGGGCGTGACCGTGATGCCACCAGCTGTCCCACTTCTGGGGGGCAGCCTGTGAGGCCAGCCCCACCCCTGACCCACGTGGTACACGGCGACTCCACGTGGCCCCCACGCCTGCGCAAAGCCCCATCACACCTACCATCTTGTGCATCCTCTCAGCGGCCCTGGGAGGACGGTGCAGCATCAACAGTCTTTTTAGAGCCAAGGAAACCGGCACAGATAGGCGGTGATGTGCTCAAGGTCAAGCCCCGGCCCCACTCGGGGCCACGGTCAATGCCGCCGGTTCCCTCAGGTCAGCAGCGTAGCCAGGGCCTTAGAGCCCTGCCTGTCCCATGGCCCAAGTTCACAAAGGGAGAGGGACTCGCCAGCAGGGATATCACTGATTTCCACTTCCAGGCCAGCATTTAGTAAACTATGCAAACATTTATTTATTTATTTTTAAAGATTTTATTTATTTATTTTTAGAGAGAGTGGAAGGGAGAAAAAGAGGGAGACAAACATCAATGTGTGGTTGCCTCTTGCACGCCCCCTACTGGGGACCTGGCCTGCAACCCAGGCATGTGCCCTGACTGGGAATCGAACTGGTGACCCTTTGGTTCACAGGCTGGCACTCAACCCACTGAGCCACACCAGCCACAGCTAACTTACAAAGTATCTGGTGATGAAACAAGCTGTGCCTCTGAAGCCGCTGTTGTAATTACAACAATACACGATGCTCTACTCCCACATGGTGCTTTACAGTCAACAAACACCACGAGGACCACGGCCTTCGTTGTCATCACTGCAGTGGCCCAGTGACAAACTGACACTTCCTCCACATTAAAGAGCAAAATAGGTCACACTTATGCGGTGCTCACCACGTACCCCCTTAGGTCCGCATCACAGCTGAGGAAACAGGTTCAGGGAGTCACCGGTCCTGAGTCACCTGCCTCACAGATGACCCACGCTTCCGGGCCCAAAGGACGCAGACTCTGTTACAACTGTACCTGCTATTCTAGCTGCGACAGACTTTCTTCTTCCTAAGCCGGCAATTTCCATTTTAAAGCCTCAAACCTGGGAACGCAAACTTCTAGCACTTCCAACGCCTTGGCGCTGTCAGTTTGGCAAACTGGCGTGACATTTACAGATCCACAGTCCAATCCGCCGAGGTGAAGAGACTGCGTGGCAGTTAACCTTTGCTCGCACAACGCGCTGGAGAACAGCACCCGCGTGAGGCCTTGCTGAGCAAGGCCGCCGGCTCACTGCTGTTACGGGGCTGCTTAACGAGCCACCTCCTGGGAAACCGGAGCCCGCAGGGAGGCTGCCCAGCAGGGGAGGCTGTGTGGTGCACGCCGGGCACAGACAGAACCGGTGCGGTGTCCCCACGTCGGTAAGGATGCCTGCTCCCTGGCCCCCGCCCGGCGCTGTATCTCCATGAACTGACATATCGCCATCAGGGGGATGAGAAGGAACAAGCAGTACAGGTGACTATAAGAGCAACTTACTTTTTCTTTGATGAGATGCAGGAAACATTGTAGGGGGAGGCAGGGTAAGTCCAGAGAGAGAGAGAGAGAGAGAAAGAAAGAGACAGGGATGGAGAAAGAGACAGAGATGGAGAGAGACAGGGAGACATACAGAGAAACAGAGACACAGAGAGACAGAGAGACAGGCAGAGATGCGGAATGCAGGAGAATTCCTGCCCCTGGCATCAAAGAACCCTCTCTTGCCACCGATTCTCCTTACTGTGCCGACTTGGGCGGCAACACACTGGACAGGGGGCTGTGCTCTGTCCCTGCTGCACTGACCAAGGGCCTTCTTTAGTTGCTGAGCGTGTGTTTACAAACGTGTACTGGAAGTGTGTGACCCCCTGGGCGGCCTCTTTGGGACCCCTGGAAGACCCTGGCCGGAGGGTCAAACGGTGGCCAACCAGCAGCCTGCCCTGGGGCGTGAGCTCAGGGTTAAGGAGCGTCTCTAAAGAGCACAGACGAGCAGTTTCTGAACTTGAGAAGCCTTCCTCTTCAGAACAGCCTTCCTGTACCAGAGGGGGGCTGCGGCCTGAGGAAGGAGCCTTGCCCGGGGAAGTGCGGAGCCAGGAAGATGTCCAGGCCTACAGGGCTGTCACTACTAAATTACTCAGGGCACGTGCTCAGGGGGCGGGGCTCTGTCAACAAGAAGCTCCCACAACACCTCAAATAAACACATCACGGCACCAAACGTGCCAGCTCCCCGCAGCATGACCGGACCTCCCAGCATCTCCGAGCACCGGGGGCTCAGGGCGGCCGAGCTGCGCATGCTCGGGAGGGACGGGGTCACTCACCATCTGCAGGACATCGGAGGAGACCATCTGCATGCAGCACATGGCCGTGGCCAATGCACACACGATGGTGGAGAGGACGTTGAGGGCGCACACGCTGAAGAGGAGGTCCTGGGAGAAAAGACACGGGAGAGATGGTCAGCCTCGCCGTAGCGACCCAGACGGCAGATCCCTGCCGTTTCTGTCAAGGTCCAGAATCAGTTTGCCAATTACCTCCACGTCATGGAGGTTTGATTTTGTTATTTCTTTTTTGTCATCAACACTGGCCTTTCCATGCCTAGGTAATGAAACCTCCGCAGTAGCCCAAGCACGGGGTTGGGAGAGCTTCCGGGTTGATGCACCTGGGACACTGGGGAGAGGAGTGCCTAGAGCAGGCACGGAAGCCCTGCCCCTTTCCCCATGCTCCTCTTTTCTCACGCTCCACCCTTTCCCCATGCCCCGCCCCTTTCCCCACGCCACCACCCCTTTTCCATGCTCCACCCCTTGTCCATGGAGGGGGGCCCAGGCATCTCTACCATCTGGTTCCTAAGTTATAACCGTTTATAAAAGCTCAGTAATCTATTGACTAGTAAGTGAAACAAAAACAAAAAAACTGGCCTTAATACAAAACCATTTTTTTCCTACAGTGCTAATCAAATTCTTCTTAGACCCTAAATGATGTATTTTACAATTTTGGTTAATTATTAGATAGACACTAAGAAAACCTTGAAACGGCCATTATTTAAGGAGGTAGGCAATCTATGAATTACAAAATATAACTGAAAATTTGGTAACTATTAATAAAATGCCACATTTTTAAATGGCACTTTTTATCTTGAGATAACAGAAGATTCTAATGCAGTTGCAAGAAATAATACAGGGAGATCCCCTGCACCCTTAGCTCACTGCCCCCACCACCTCCTGCGTGGAAACACCTTGCGAAACTATGCCACAATGTCACAACCAGGACTGACAATAATACAGTCGAGACAAAGTACTTCCATCACCCCAAGGACCCTCCACACACACACCTTGCTGCCTTTTTTAGATGCTCCTATCTCTCTCTCTGTTCCCACTCAATTTCTCCCCCCAACCCTGCCAACCATTGGTTTGGTCTCCATGTTTAGAATTTGTTATCTCAAGAATGGCAGGTGGACTCAAAGGGCATGTAACCTTTCAGAATTAGATGCCTTCACTCGGCGAATTCCCTCAAGATCCCCCAAGTTTTTGCAAAGTTCATCCCTTTTTCTTGCTGAGTAGTATTCCATGGTGTTGATGCACCACAGTTTAATCATTGGCCAATTGAAAAATATCTGGATTTTTTTTTTTTATAGTTTGGGTTTATTACAAATAAAGCTGCCATGAACATTTGTTTACAGGTCTTTGTGTGACCATAGCTTTTTATTTCTCTGGGATAAACGTCCATGGGTACAAATGCTGGCTCCTATGGGAGCTCATGCTTAGTTTTATAAGAAACTGCCGAATTACTGAACAATAAAGAAAATTTTAAAAACTGCCAAATTGTTTTCCAGAGTGGCGGAACCATTTTACATTCCTGTCGGCAATGTCTGACTGACCCAGGTTTTCTGAATCCTTGCCAGCATTTGGTGTCAACTTTTTAAAAAATTTTATTTTATTTGATAGAGAGGGGAAGGGAGTAAGAGAGGGAGAGAGAAACACTGATGTGAGAGAAAAACATCAATTGGTTCCCTCTTGCACACCCCCCAATCAGGGATCGAACCCGCAACCCAGGCACGTGCCCTGTCCAGGGATGGAACCCGAGACCCTTCAGTGTGTGGGATGACGCCCGACCCACCGAGCCACACCGGTCAGTGCAGCATTTCTGCTTTGTGGCCCTGTGATGTTAGACACTGGCCGTGGACCGCCCCCTGACGTTCCGCATGGGAAGGGGCAGTCTGCCATGGCCCCGAGCGTGTCGGCCATTCTTGCTGGACGTGCCCAGGACCGGGTGTGCCTTGTCTGCCCTTCACCTTGCCCACTGCCCAGGGCTGTGTTTGCAACCACAAGCAACCTTGAGAAGGGAAGTACCATCTCCCCAGACAACGTGCAGTCTCACTACAAGGCCGCAGGCTCCCCAGGCTCAGGGCCGCCGCCTGTAAGCAGCCCAGCACCCACGCAGGCACCCCGAGGGGCCCTCTGCACCATCCCCTGGGATGGGAGGGGCCTGGGGAATTGGCTCAAACCCACGTGAAGCTCTGGCTACTGCTGCTTCTGTACGTAAGGGAAAGTCTTTTGTCTCTGAACCAGGAGTCTCATGCCTTCTGCCAGGAGCCACAGTAAACTAACAGGCTAGTTCGTTAGCTTCAAAGCAGGTAAATGAGCTCAGACTCCACACTGTGCCCGACAGTATGTTTCCATCTCCAGCTTGAGAAGCCATGCAGGGCAGACACCCAGTTTCATGCTAGTCTCTCTAGTGGACTGTATCTCACTCGAAACAACGGGCAAATATTTGTCTGAAAATTTACAAAATATTCCATCATTGCCCTGGCCGGGTGGCTCAGTTGGTTGGAGAATTGCCTGTACAACAAGAGGTTGTGGGTTCAGTGCCTGGTCAGGGCACAGGCCTAGGCTGCAGGTTCGAGCCCTGGTCTAGGCATGTACGGAAGGCAACTGATCAAAGTTTCTCACTCACATCGATGTTTCTGTCTCTCAAAATCAAGAAGCATATCCTCGGGTGAGGATAAAAAGAAACATTTCATTGTTCTCTTCTGCCTTTTAAATTCAGACTAGATGGAGATGATGTGCTCAATTCCCACATTTCCAGCCACACACAGAGAACAGTTCACCATCACCTGTAAACGAAGGAGTGCATAGCAAGCCTCTACAAGAACTCTGAACAGACCTTCTGGTTGGCAGTGGGACCGGTATGTGTGTTCAGTCTGTGACTTCTGCTTTTTTTAATCAAATTTCGGGAGCGATGAGCACTTCCTGGAACAGATTCCAGGCCGTGTAATCTGTCTCTGCAGAAAGCAGCTCTTGCATGCAGAGGTCTCTGCAGCTGACCTGAATACTGATCCTACAAAAGGAGCTAAAATTAGGCAGTCCTGTGGAGAAGGTTCGGGAATCACAGAGGAATCTGTGGAAGCTATCATTTTAAGACGTAAACACCCCACTTAAGAGCTCTGCAAATTTAAGTCCATTCAGGCCTTCCTTTGAAGTCTCGGGTACCATAAATCATCCAAACGCTACCACAAGAGGACAGCTTCTCCTACAACAAGTGCACTTTTAACGTTCAAGGGCACTCTGAACTTTGAGAAGGACCCAGGAGGAAATTAACACTCTCCACAACGGTGCAGAACTGGACCTCACTGGGTCATTCAAAACCGGTCTCCTGCCCTCTGGAGCAACGGCTCTTAGCCTTCAGTTGATGGACGTAAACTGCCTAAACTATAATCTGTACAAATAATCGTAATTCATAGACTACATATTTTCTTACAGTTCCATTAGGTTGTTTGCTTTTTTTATCCTCTCCTGAGGACGTGCTGATTTTAGAGAGAGGGGTGAAGGGAGGGAGAGACAAAGCAGGACAGAGGGAAACATCGGTGCGAGAGAGAACCATCAACTGGCTGCCTCTTGCATGCGCCCTGACCAGGGACCGAACCCATGACCTTCCGCTTTATGGGATGGCTCTCCAACCAACTGAGACTGGCCAGGGCCAGTTCCATCCAGTTTTTTAAGATCAAGAAAACTATTTGCCCCTGGTGCAGAACTCAGCATGCCATGACTCCTGGAAAGCCACAGAGAAGTAGGGTGGGGACTTGGGCACAGACTACTGCACCTCTGAGTGAGGGGGGAGACAGGATGGAGCTGACCCCGTGGGAAATCAACCGCACCGTCTACACCGACACCACGTAAGAGCCGGAGTATCACCTGGATCGGGGCAGGCAGGACAGCCCCACCCCTGACAGAAGAACAAGGCTATTTCCCTCCTCTCTCCACCTGCCCTTGCCCCAGAGGGACTAGGCCCAAGGGGGAGGGGACAGAAGTGTCCCAGGCCTCCCCACACAGATGAGAGGGGTGGAAAGAGAAAAGTGGGACTGCGGCCCCCCTCCCCAGGAAGGAAGCACTGAAATTACATGCGGACCGCAGCTTTGAGTGGGACAAACGCCAAGAACCAAAAGTGACCAGAAGGTCAGAGAAACAGTCCAAGCAGCATCCTTAAGGAACGAGAGGTGCCCCGTGCAGCCAGCGGCAGCGACGGAGGAATACCAAGGACTCAGGGCACGGGGCGGGAGCTCTGTGAGGCACGGGACCCCACGCCCATGAAGGCAGAGTGAGGGGTGGCCGGGAGGAGGTGACTGGGTGTTTATGAAAGGTCTGCAGCCCTGGCTGGTGTGGCTCAGTGGACTGAACTCTGGCCTGCGAACTGAAAGGTCGCTGGTTCAGTTTCCAGTCAGGGCACAGGCCTGGGTTGCAGGCCAGGTCCCCAGTAGGGGGCGTGTGAGAGGCAATCACACATTGATGTTTCTCTCCCTCCCTCGCTCCAAAAATAAATAAATAAAATCTTTTAAAAAATAAATAAAAAGAAAGGTCTCCAGTGCTCCAACACAATCAGTCATTGGTGAGAATAACAATGGGCCACAATTGTTTTCTCTGTTTTCACGTAGAATAATTTGCATTAAAATTTTTTTTGGTAATCCTCACCCAAGGATATGTTTATTGATTTTTTTTTAAAGATTTTATTTACTTATCTTCAGAGGGGAAAGGAAGGAGAGAGGGAGAGAAATATCAATGTATGGTTGCTTCCTGTGCATTCCCTGCTGGGAACTGGCCTGCAACCCAGGCATGTGCCCCGACTGGGAATCGAACCGTGATCTCTTGGTTCACAGGCCCGTGCTTAATCCACTAAGCCACACCAGCCAGGGCTGTTTATTGATTTTTTTAGAGGGAGGGAGGAGAAAGAGAGAGAAACAGCAATTGGCTGCCTCCTGTATGCACCACAACCGGGGATTGAACCTGCAACCTTTTGGTGCACGGGACAACACCCCAACTAACTGAGCCACTTGGCCAGGGCAGAAATTTTTTTTGGAAAGGCAAAACCCGGCAACTCTGCAGCTTTAAGACGCTATATTGCGCTCTTACTGGAAAGACATCTTTACAGAATCTTTTTTTTTTAATTTTATTTTAGATTATTCAGTACAGTTTCAATCTTTTACTCCCATTCCAGCCCACCCACCCATCCCTCCCAACCTCCCTTCCATTTCCAAGCCCCGTAGTTTTGTCCATGTGTCCTCTATATTTGTTCCTGTAAACCCTTCCCTTCTCCCCTGAATTCCCTCCCCTCTCCCCTCTGGTCACTGACATCCCGTCCTCCATTTCAGTGTCCTTTGTTATAATTTACTTGTTTCTTTGTTTTGTTGTTCAGGTTCCTGTTAAAGGTGAGATCATATGGTATTTGTCTTTCATTGCCTGGCTTATTTCGCTTAGCATAATGCTTTCTAGCTCCATCCATGCTGTTGCAAAGGGTATGAGCTCCTTCTTTCTTTC
>CM052550.1:50460490-50485400 GCA_028533065.1 Trachops cirrhosus
CTTTTTCTCCACAACCTCTCCAACACTTGTTGTCTGTTGTTTTATTTATGATGGCCATTCTGACTGGTGTGAAGTGGTACCTCATTGTGGTTTTAATTTGCATCTCTCTGATAGCTAGTGATATTGAGCATCTTTTCATGTGTTTCTGGATCCTCTGCGTGTCCTCCTTAGAGAAATGCCTATTCAAGTCCTTTGCCCATTTTTTAATTGGGTTTCTTGTCTTCTTCGAGTGGAGTCGTGTAAGTTCTTTATATATTTTGGAGAT
The DNA here is from genome assembly GCA_028533065.1 of Trachops cirrhosus. Taxonomy (NCBI): domain Eukaryota; kingdom Metazoa; phylum Chordata; class Mammalia; order Chiroptera; family Phyllostomidae; genus Trachops; species Trachops cirrhosus. Next base: position 50,460,756 of record CM052550.1, read on the forward strand.
TAAACCCTTGTCTGAGGTATCATTGGCGAATATGTTTTCCCATACAGTTGGTTCTCTTTTTATTTTATTACAGAATCTTTTTTAAGTGCTCTCATCCTCTGTAACTGTGAACGTGAAGGCCGAGAAACCCATGACGACCGAGGTGTGGGAAGGGGCCCTCACGTGGTGCTGTGAGGAACGTTCACTCACTCAACCGCCATCGGCCCCTTACTGTGCCTCGTCTCAGACCAACATGGTCCCCGAGCAGGCAGAGAGCGGTGCAGGGTCTCCCCTCACAGAGCCACCCCTCCCCTATCTCTTTTGCATGGGGGTCGAATGGCAACTTGGTTTGAATCTGCTTGAAAGAAAATCAGAATGGAAGGAACCGACTGGCTGCCCCCCCGCCCCCGCCCCGCACAGTCACAGGCCAGGGACCACGCTGGACTTGAGGACCTGGGTCCAAACAGCAAATGACTGCCCTGGCGGCATTTACTGATGTGGCTTTGATTATGCCGGGTGTCACTGATGAGTCATTAATCCAGCCGCTGCTCGGCACCTCTCTTGTTGAACCCCAGGGACAGCGGCTGCCCAGACAGCCTGGGGGTGCCCACCTGCGCAGACGGAGGTGGGCCAGTGAGGGCGCTGCAGAGATGAGCCCCCAGACGGCCCACAGCCCTTTTCCCCCAGGAGAGCGGGCACCTGCACAACCTTCCAGGTTTCTGGGGTAGTGAGGGCGCAGGAGAGGGGTGTAATGGGAACACGGCGGGGGGGGGCGCCCCCCAACATCATTCAGTCACTCACAGAAACACAGCTAACGTCAAAGAGCTCGGATTCCCAACCAATCCCCAGGGCTTTCCCCGGCACAGAGTCCACGAGACACAAAGTGTGGGTAGTTCATAACTGCAGACGGCAATTAGGCACGGAGTGGTTAGCAGGGGGCTAGAGCCTCGAATCAGACCATTCAGAGACCGATGAACGTGCTTTAGCAGCTGACCCAAAAGAGCGAGCAAGGGAACCCAACCCCAGGGCCATTCCCCTCTGTGCCCTCCTCTGCCAGGCGTCAAGAACGTTTACGAGCTACAGGAAGGGGCTGCCCTGGAGATCTGCCCCTCGGAGGAGCCGTGTGTGTGCACACGACACGCCCTGAGTTTTAATACCGAGAAGCATCTCCAGGTGCCCCGTTATTGCGGGGACAGTGTGGCTCAAATAAGTTTAAGAGCAACGACTCCATTAAAATCTCTTCACCACTAATTACCAGCAAACTAGAGTGTGGCACTTGGATCTATGGCAATCTCAGAGGCACTGACGCCGAACCCATCAGCTGAAGTTGTATCGAGACCAACTACCCCCGACTCTAAGGAAGGACAGACGCCCCCGTGGACAGACATGAGGACCTGGCCACCTGGGGCAGACGCGGGCAGACACCAGCTCTAGCGGCAAAGGTGGACGATGTGCAAGCCCCTATGGCGACTGGGCAAAGACACCGAGGCGGGGAGGGAGAACCAAAGGGGAATGCTGGGAGGAAAAAGCACCGCCGCAGAGAGGACGCGCGTCTTCACGGGCTCGTCCGCAGACTTGACCCCGCTGGGGAGAAATGACCCAGCGGGGCTCGTCTTCGAACGCAAGGCTGGTTCACCACTCAAAAGCGACCGGTGGGACTCCCCAGGCCAGAGACTGAAGGAGGAAAAGCTGCATGAGTATCTGAGCACATGAGAAACTACGATGACAAACCTGACAGCCCCTCACGACAGAAACTGCCAGGAAACCAGGACGAGAGTGCAGCACGTGGCTCCGTCCACGAGAGTCTGCAGAGCTGAGAGGTTCCGGGGCGGAGGGGGTGTCAGATGTTTTTAGGGGGTGGCGGTTGCGCTTTAAGTATAACGAGCTGTGGGCTGGTTGTGCTTTTACAAATGGAGAGGCGGTCCCGTTGAGCACGTGACTCCGGGGTTGTCGGAAGGAGAGCTCGGGGTGAGCACTGCTGCCAATGTCCCCACCCCCGGAGGGCGGGAGGGCGGGATGGCGGGGTGGGCCCCGGGCACTGGAACCAAGGCTATGGGACATCAGGAACCAGCTCACACGGACGAGAGCGGCCCCTGCGTGCTGCTCTCTGGGGTCCTCTGACCCTGCTGGGCCCGACTCAGGCGGGCTGCTGGGGCCACTGAGCTTGGGGACCGCTCCTCCCCTCGAAACAGGGCAGGGTGCCCACTGTCCCCAGGAACTTCAGGCACGTCCTCTGCCTCTGTACGTCACTGCTGGTTCGCCGATGGGCCTCACAGCATGCTGGAGAGAGCAGGGAGCTCACCCAGACAGAGCTGTCACCCTTGCCAGTCACACCGATGGAGAACCTGCCACTCACACCCAAGGACAGAAGGCACCCTGTCCTCCTCTCTCCCCAGACTCCAGGGTGGCTCTCTGGGGGCTCCAGTCCCCCATGCACTGCGTTCCCTTCACACGTGCGACAGAGCTCCTGACACATGACAGCAGCCACATCTTTTTTAAAAAAGTGGAGTGCGCTTTCATTTAGGGAAAGGAGAAAAATTGGGTCCACTGTTCATGTGCATTTCTAAGCAGTCAATTTTGATTTTCAGGAGTTAAAAGGAGGAACACTTGCAGAAAGAGAAAGAAATGATTAATATAAACAATTTTCTGCTGCATTAGAAAAATCAAAGAAACAAAAAAGAAAAATAAGTAAGAAAATTTAAAAAATCAGATGCCGTACATAAGGCTAGGTTGCCAGGGGAAACTGGACCATTTCAGTTTTCCGATTTTTTTGAAAAAGCAAAATCAACAGCCATCTGCTCCCAGATGGCGGGACAGCAAAAATGTGAGGAAGGCCGCAGGATCCATCTCCTGCACATCTGCAGAGCCTTTCCCATCCGGTCAGAGCCCACTCCACACGCGTCAGAGGCGGGACAGTGACGTGGGAAAGACGGAAAACCAGACCCAGCAGAAACGAAACCCTGTGGGTGGAAAATCGACACCCCTGCAGAAATGCTCCCTGGGGAGAGGTTCCCCCACCCCGCTCCCCATGCCCCGGCCACTGAAAGGAACACGTGCGTGAATCGGATCGCCCCCCCCCCATGTCTGCAATGCCCGGGAGACGCGCGCGGGGGCAGGGCCGTGGCCGTCACCTTGAGGGTCAGCCGCACGGCGTTGCAGTCCTCGCGCAGCGGGTTCAGCTTCAGCGTCTCCCCCAGGTTGCTGCAGCCGGCCGACTGGTGCTGCGTCTCGCAGCAGACACACACCTCGACACTGTCGAACTTAATCTGGACAGAGGAACACAGAGCTCACGATTACAACGGCATCCCGCCCCGGCGGGCGCGCTGAGCCGCGCGGGGACGCACGGGTGCAGGCGCCTCAGCTCGAAGCACCCCGGTTCGGTGTAAGGCGTGACGCCGAAGTGACTTTTGTTGCCGTTGCTGTCCACGAAGCCATGGGAAACACCGGAATGCCTCCAAATTCCTGTTTTAAAAGCAATCGATACAAAAGAAAAATCAATCATTTGGAAGAAACCTAAGCTAGACCGCTGTACGGGATCACAGATGCATTACAGAAAGAGGCGGAAGTCCAGGAACAGAAAATTCCTCGCACTGAGAGGCGCACGCAGACCCATTATCCTGGCTCTGCGCCCCGGCACCTTCTGCTCCCAGGGTCGGCCACCTCCTGCCCCGCTGCACCGCCTGTCAAACTCCTGTCCGTCTGTCAACACCCAACCCCGTGCCATCCCGGAGGCTTTGTCTGGCTTTCCCTCTCCGGGGCTGCCTGCCTGCCTCTCCTCTGAGCCCCGCCTCTGCGGGAGACTTCTGCTCTCTCCAGCCGCAGTTCCTGGTGCCCCCTGGGCCTCCCGAGGGCAGCCACCACATCTGGGTATTCACGGTGTCAATGAGCTGTAGGCATTCAAAAATGCAGAAGAAATAAAAATGCTGTGAAAAATTTAAAACCATGGAAAGATTAAAAAATGCAATTCAGGCCCTGGCTGGTGTGACTCAGTGGATTGAGTGCCAGCCTGTGAACGAAAGTGTTGCTGGTTCGATTCCCAGTCAGGGCACATGCCTGGGTTGTGGGCCAGGTCCCCAGTGGGGGCCACGTGAGAGGCAACCACACATTGATGTTTCCCTCCCTTTCTCCTTCCCTTCCCCTTTGGTTCACAGGCCCACATTCAATCCACTGAGCTACCAGCCAGGGTTCATTCTTGCATGTTTAAACGTCAGTCACCTTCAAAGCACTCTCCATGTGATGCAACACACCTATCCAGACATTTTCCCCACTGCTCAAAACAGTTTTTGAACTTGTCAATTTTAAGTCTTTCAGTGCTTTTGGTACTTTTTGTTTCACCTCTTCCACATCGGCAAAAGGTTTCACTTTGAGGACTTTTTCATCCAGGGAAACAAAAAAGTCACTCAGGGTAAGTTCGGGTGAATAGGGAAGGTGAGGCATGAGCGTCATGCCATTTTTGGTCAAAAACTGCTGAACACTCAGCACAGTGTGGGCAAGCACACTCGTAAATCACCATCATGAAATGAGCAAACGTGTTGAGTCTCCAAAAAACGTTCACTGAAGTCGAACGCAGCCTCTTACAACAATGCCAGTCGGTGCACTGATCCAGATGGGTTCCTAGAACACTCACCTAGATGGGGAAGCCTGTCCTACAAGGGGCTCACCCTCCAGAGGATAATTCCAGTATTTTTTGGGTTCCCCCCACCTCCCTTATACCTCATTTTTGCTCTTGTAACTCAATTTCCTAAAACCATTCTGATTTTATTTCTGGATTTCTACACATTTAAGTAAGTGAGGGGTGGGCACTGCAGTCTGAGGACGAGAAGTGTACGGGCTGGATGCCAAGCACGAGGAGGTGGCCCTGCACAGGTACCGGGGTTCCGGGGACAGTGCCCACAGACTGGGTCAGCAGGGTCAGCTGCACGCCGGCCGGGCCTCAGCCCAGGGGTGAGGACAGGGCTTCTCTCGAAGCAGTTCTGGGCTAGGACCTGGGCCACCTCTCCTTCCCCGGCTGTGCAGCCCCCACACTCGGCCATCCTGAAGATTCCGTGAGCTCCCTGGGGTGCTAGGATTATTATGCCTTCTAGGTGAAAGCTACCTCGAGTTGGGTTTCTTCACAACTGCGAACCCTGCCTGAACTGGGAGGCACACCGGCTGCTTCCCTAAGAAAAGCTACGGCCCTAGACAGGCCAGTCCTTCCCTCGGAATGCACCGGAGGGCCGGTAACCCCGTCACTATGCCAACGGAGTAGATGGAACTGGACAAAAGTATTTTAAGGAAGCTATGGAAGAATAATAAGCTATTACTATTCAGAAAATTTGAAAATGAGTAATAATGGGAGGAGTAGATGCCTTAACTGATATTGAATTTATTTTCAAGGTGCTTAATCAAAACATTAAGTGGATGGTCTTGGTCGAGTGGTTTAATCGGTTGGAGTGTCATCCCAGACAACCAAGAGATGTGGGTTTGATTCCAGGTCGGGGACAGGCTTGGGTTTCAGGTTCAGTCCCCTTTTGGGGTGCAGACGGGAAGCAACCCATCGATGTTTTTCTCTCTGTCCCTTCCTGTCTCTCTAAAATCAATAACTATATCCTTACATGAGAATTAAAAAAAAAAACATTATGTTAATGGTTTAAAAATAGCTAAAGAGTTCAATAAATGGGATAGTTTCACAAACCAAACCAATAATCTGCAGGAACCTAGTAAATGAAAAGTACAGCACTTCAATTCAGTAGGAGAGAGAGTTTACATTAAAGGGGGGGCTGGGCAAATAGGGTATTCATCCATGATTGTCTCCAGACATATAAGACTAAAATATATTTGACTCTAAATAAAAACAGTAAAAATACAGGAAAATATAAAAGAATGGTCGCATAAGCGTGGAATGTGGAGCTCTCTCAAAGCCAACCAAAAATCTCGGAAGTGATAAAGTCTCAGAACAAAAGACCAAGCAGACGGTGTCGGGAGACACGCCTTTCTCACCGGGGCCTCCGCGCCTCCAGGCTGGGGGTCTGCAGCTCAGAATGTGTTCTTAGGAGACAGGTAAAAAGCTAACACCAGCTTTGTTAAGGCATGAAGGGATCAGAAAAGAGAAGAACATGCAAGTAATAACTTTGTGCCAGTGAATCTGAAAACCTGGGGAAAAAAACAGATGATTTCCTATGAAAATAGGAAGTAATAAAACTGGCAATGCGAAAAAAACCAAAGAACAAAAAAATAAACAGGTTTACAAAACTATGAATAGACCATGAACCACAGAAAGGCTCTTACCAGCCAGCAGCCGGGGACACTGAGGTGGCCTAAGCTACTTGCCATCGACAAAGTCCCCACATGTCCCCCAGCCATCAATGACTCCACTGAAGAGCCCACGTGTCAGGCCCTGGTTCACGGGCCTGCCCCGGGGCCGAGTGAGTGCTGGGCACCCACAATGCACACAATGGGGATTCGCTGCCCAGAAGAACGAGCCCCAGATGTTCCTCCACGAAGGCTCTCCCGGCTTCGAGGCTAATCAACTCATCAAAAGTAGCCACAAGAAAAGCACAGAATGGTGGTGCTCCTTTCCTTCTTCCCACGGGACTATGTCAGCACACCGGAGCCAAGTTTCCCTCGGGCAAGTTCACATCTCGCCGTGCCCAGGGCGAGCAGCCAGGGCTGGGTCGCATCCAGGCCTCGAGACTTGGGGGTGTTGCTCTAGGCTTCAGGGGGCCCCTTCCTTCCTCTTATCAGGCGGACAAAGCCCAGCTCCCCTCATCTAGTCTGCTCTCCCACGCCTCAAAACATGCCATAATTGTCTCAGATGGTCACGTCTGGGCCTTGGAATTAACGAAGAAAGGACCTAGTGTAAATGGCAAGACCGCTTCCCGGGGGGAGGAGGAGAGAGACTGCACTTGGCTGGAAAGCACGGCTGATCACATCAGATAACCCTTCAGTGACCCAGGGAAACAGACATCAAAATAAATCTTTTCCATCAGTATTTCTCTGAATTCATCATTAATTCTAAGAAAAAGTCTGGAAACCTCCCAATGGGTTCTCTGACCCTGACGTCTCGGTGTTCGGGAGGGCTGACAGATTTATTTCGGGAACGGCCCTCGGCATCCGGGTCGCCAGGAACGACACGGCCAAGCTTTGCAAATGAAGCTGCTGTCATTTTTCATGGATCTCGTCGGAGCATTTCACAGCCGGGCGCCCCTCTTATTTATGGTCCATCAGCCTGTCTAGGAGTGAAAAGGGCTGATACAACAGGAAGAGGGGGTGCCCCTGAGGTTCTAACTAAAGCACAAATGAGACAGATAGATAGATGACCTTTGGAGAGTTCCCCAAGGAAGGCAGTGAGGAGGCTGGACCTGGAGGGAGGGAGGCAGGGCAGGGAGGAGGGGAGCTCAGGGGGTCAGTCAGCGAGTCCCAGGGATGCCCAGTGGGCATTCTGTCCTTGAGGGTCACTAACTGGCCGAGACACAGAGGAAGAAAGGCATGGGGGACAGAGCACCTTATGGGGTGGCTGTCACCTGCAGAATGACCCACAACAAGCCACAGAACGCCTCCGAGCTTCAGGTTCCTGGGGTCAGGGTGAGCATCGGACAGAGTTAAGGAAGTAAACGAAGTGCAAATACTGTTAGTTGTCAGTGTTACTTTACTATCTCTACTGTTACATAGGTTTGTAAAAACTCGCTGCTATCTTCGAATTCATCGAGGGTCTCACTACTGTGACAGACCTTGTCATTCATCTGGTGACACCTGGCTGACTCAGCAACTCGGCTCACTCGGCCTGGTCCCAGCCCAACCAGAGGGACCCCTCTGTCCCACAGGGTGCCTGCCAGCGGGATTCTGAAACACACGTGGGCCCCAAGGATGTGAGACTAGACAACTTCGTGCGGGTGGGCACTCGAGACCCCAAAACACCAGTAATTGGTCTACACCACGACAATGCCAAAAACATCAGGCCAAGTGACAGACATGAGACATAAAAGGCCACACAGTGTAGGACGCCATTCCCACGAAAAGTCCAGAACACAAAGAACCGACAGAGACAGGGCGTGGGTCTGTGGGTGATGGGGTGGAGGTGGGGATGGGGACCTGCTACCTGAAGGTGATGGGGTTTCTCCCTCGGCGGATGGAAAGTCCCAAAGTGAACTGTGATGACTGTACGAATTGGTGAAGGTACTAAAAATGACTGAACTGTACATTTAAAACAAGTGAGGAGTGTGGTAGACGCATTACACCTCAAAAAGGTCTTTAAAAAAAAAAAGAACAATTACAAGCACATTGGCATTACCGACTAACAGTTTTAAGGGTTTCAATCTCTTCAACGTTCTGCCAAATATTTACCCTAACACAGGAAGTCTGGGAGCAATGACCTCTACTTCTGCCACAGTGGCCTCCTGACGCGGACACCAGCCCACAGTGTCCGTGGGGTTGTGGATGGGATATGACACAAATTCACACAGACTACCGAGTCCTGTGGAGGGAAAGGGACAGCACGCCTTCTCTCTCAAGGGGACAGCAAGCCTTGGAGCGCCTCGGCCACCCTCTCAAGGGGAGAGCGCCCCGACCCTTGCCTTGAGAGGCTGTTATTGGATTCAATTTGCACAGGAACACAGGGTGGACAGGTAAAGCTCATTAATCAGGCAGCAAGGACCAAACAATAGGTAACATACAAAGAACTCTGGGGGCCTATTTTGAGTCAGGGTCAGATAGTTTAATGGCCATGAAACTTTGGGGAACAAACTGGCTTCCTGCTTGGACCCTTATCATTTAATTGAGAGCATTCTAAACAAAGCAGGTTTCACAGGATTTTACACATTCTTTCTTAGGCCTGATTGCCTGGGGAACTCCCCTCTTTCCAGCACAGGGCTGCACCCACCTCCGGCATTGTTTCAGGCTTAAGGCATTGTCTCAGGCTTAAGTCAGGCAGGGGAAGTAAGGCAGCCAAGAGATTAGGAGACTTCTCGAAGACAGAATGAGGACTCAGGCTGTGTCAAGGCCAAGGGGCAAGGGTCCATCACCCCTTTCCTGTAGCCCCCAAGCCCTTCCCTGGGGGACCCCATGATCGTGCCTTAGGTCATCCCTCCCTTGAGGGATCTTACCCGTCACTGGCTGACCGATCAAGCATTGGGGGCCAAGCAGGGTGAAGTATAAGATGCAGGGGCGCTGCCTCTGCCAGGGAGATAAGCTTTGTCTCAGCGGCTTATGATCCGAAGGTCACTTATTCAGCCTTAGCCATGGGGGGGTTACAGCTCCTGCAACCAGGCAGGGCGGTTCCCAGCAGCCTCCCCTGAGGTCTTGCTGCGAGCCCAGCGTTAGGTGGCTCTCTGTGCTGGGGGGCAGTGGGCCACCCCCACCCTCCCCAGCATCCGAATCCATTGGCAATGGCAGCTCCTGCATCCCAACCCTTTCCCAGCCCCTCAGGCTCTTCCTTACTCTGGGACACCAGGGACTGGGTGCCTGTGTGTGACCGGAGAGGCACTGGGTCCCCTCCAGGCTTGGGGATGCACCAGCCAGTCACTGGGGGCGTGGTTTACCGTGGCGTCCCCACCAAGCCTGTGTGCCAGTCCCTCCTGACTTGGTCCCCCCCCCACCACAACTGTCCAGGGGTCTCCAAGCCCCAGAAGGAGAGTTTCAGTTGAGCTGATCCTTGGCTGGGGCTGGGGGGAGGGGAGAAGACCTGTACCGACGGAACTGTGACTCTGTCCCCTAAAAATACAGTAACAGCTAAGTCTCAGCAGCACTTCCTGATTGAACAATATTTGACATAAAACACTGTGCAAGTTTAAAGTTCACAAACCTCGGCAGTTTTCTGGTGTGTCTGGGACTGTGCCGTAGCCGGTCACCACCATAACCCCCACCGTCCCCGCCGCAGCCCCAGCCACACTCCTGGGACGCTGTGGCTGAGTTCAGCTCTCCTGGGCTTTGGATTTCAATAACGTGAGCCCCGGCTGATACTCACTTAAGAGAAAAGGATCCTTTAAGGAGGAAGCCAGCCAGTACACCCACTGCTTTAGAACATTTTCTCTGCGAGATAACAAGGTAGTTGGTAATAGATGCCTTACCAAATTTTACTTCCTGGGAAACGTGGACTTTAAAAAATTTCATCGGAATTGAACTTTCCACCTTTAAACTGGCTCTTTTTTTTTTTTCTTTTTTAAAGTTTGGCTCTACATTGCTTTCATTCTATTTGATGCTGTCGAAGAAACTTGGCGGTGACGACTGTTCCGGTATCCGAACTCCTCTCCCCGGGCACATCAGCGCATTAGAACGCAGGTGCGTGGAGAGCTTCGCGGGGCTGATGGAGGCAAACAGGGGCAGCGCTGCTTTAATTCCGCTCTCCAACGGCTTCCCAGGGTTGGCGGGCGACATACAGTAAAGAAAAATCCCCTTAAAGCCCCAGATCGCATGAGGAGTGAGGGTTCTGTTTTGTGTGTGTATAAAACATCTAAGGGAAAAGTTTTCTAATTCCAAAACTAGGTCTTTTAGTAGAGCTTCTGTTACGTAAATTATACGTTTAAGCCTATAATGTCCCCTGACCTTTGTGTGTGTGTGTGTGGGGGGGGGGGATAATACATGCTTTCTGTTTATGTCATCGGAGATTTCACCCTGTTTTAGTCTCTTGTATCATTGTATTCTTTCTATTTGCTCATTTCGCCGCTGCCTCTGCAACAGATGCTCAAATTAATTGTGGAGCAGTAAATCTATCAGAGGAACAGGCTTTTCATCTCCATCACGCACGCGCCATCCCGAGAGAGAAAATCTAAGGAGCGCGGGGACGTGAAGGTGCCAAGTGCGACATTCCTGCCAGGGAGGGCCCTGGCAGCTGAGAAGGCCAGGCCAGGGTCGCAGGTCCTCTTCACAGGGCGTGGGGACAGGCCCTCCAGTCCTGGGAGTGTTTACGAGACCTTTTTGTTCAAGTGGCACTTTTGAGGGCAGCGTACGTGGGTAAGCTGGCAGCGTTGGCAGAGGCCTCCCCGATGAATATGACAGTGAGGTAGCTCTTCTCGAGATATTCTTGTCCCCCGAGAGGCGGGGAGCTAGCTAGCTAGAAAGATTCCTCCTCTGGACCCACAGGGGTGGGGCTCTGCCTTCCTCTCCTGAGATTCCTTTGCTTAATTATGCAGACTTGCATTTTTAGGCCAGACTCTGAAATTTCATTACTTTGTACTATAATCAAAGCTGGGGAAAAAAAACTAAAAAAAAAAAAAAAAAAAAAAAAAGCAAAGCGGAGCTCTACATGGCTGGCAGAAATAAGAGAAAATCGTGCCGGGTTAGCAGGAAAATGAAGGGCCAGTAGCACTGTCCTTCAGAGAGCCCCAAGCAGGCATGTTGGCCGCGGCCGTGTTCGGAGTAACAAAAAGATTGGAAAAAACCTACGTGAGGTTCTGGGGGCAAATTAACTCGGGGAATGGAGTTTTAAAAAATTAAACAGGCCTCTCTCCGGAAGACTCTTCAGGGGCTTCCCAGGCCAGTGCAGGGTGTTGTCGCTCTCCGAGAAGCTGAGGGACCACAGACCTTCCTCCCCGCCCTCCCCTCAGTCCTTTCTGGCCTCACTTCCCTTCGCATCTGGCAGGACTGATGCTCGGGAGCAGCACCCGGAGGAGTGGGAAGGGGTTCGGGAATCACTTCGGGGCCCGCTTTGCCCTCCCTGCCCCCAGTGTTTAGGGGCAGCCGAATGGGCCCCACTCCCTGAGGCCCGGCCCCCTGGGCGTCACGCCGTTTCCAGATGCAAACACCTGCCGACGAGGACGTGTTCCTTCCTGGAACACAACACACGTATCAACCAATAAACCAGAACTCCTTATTAGTTTTTTCTTTTTCTGGTCTCTAACCTAACCTAAGACTGTGACAGCCTGGTGACCTTCAGAATGATACGTGAAAGAACGTTACTCATGGTGTGTGGTGTGTATCTGGGTAAAACTGGAAACACTAGAGCACCAGGCCCGCTGCTCGGCCCTTGACAAATGATCAGTTTCAGAACCACATGAAAATGTCCAATGCGGGGGGGGGGGGGGGGGGGGGCGATCAGATGAGGACCGAGGGAGGGAGGAAGGGCCTGGGCGGGGCTGCCCAATGCTCGGTCACCCCTGAGCTAATGGACACGTTTGGTACTTTCACTTTCTTTTAATCTTGGGGATAAAACAGGGGACCGTCCCACAAAAAAAATGTCAGTTCCTAGCTTTTCTTAAATAGGTTCCAGGCTCACGAGGCCTTCGGTGGGAGCTGCTCCCTCAAAACAAGGCCTCCGGGCTCAGGCCTGGAGTGAGTTTGTGAATTTGCGCTTTGCCCCCCGAGGTGCTGGGGTTCGTTTTCTCCGCTCTGGGAAGTGAGGCGTCCTCCTTCACCGGCTTTCCACCTTCCGAGGCGTGGAGCCCACTCCCCTCTCATTTCGTCCCCACTCCTTTTGTTCTGGCGAGTTTGCTCCTTCTATAAACAAGCCCTTCCTGGTGGGCCAGTGGGGTCCTGGGGGAAGCGGACCCAGAGTGTGGCTGAAGCAGCTGTGTGCCACTGCGCTACTAACATCCTGGGTCAAGAGCCGGTTTTTCAAGGACCACTTTTCCTTCTAGAGACACCCCTCCTACCGAATATTAAAGCCCTGCCCAATACAGCGTGGGCCCAGCAGGCCCGGAGGCAGAGGGGGCAGAAAGGTCACCTGAAAGGCTGGGCCTGGAGGCCGCCCCCTCCCCCAGCCTCATCGCTCCACACCCTGCACAGCTCGGCAGGAGGAAGGCAGGCCTTCCGGGGAGGGCACAGCTGACAGAGGATGAGGAGGGGGGAGGTCCCCCAGGATGAAGGAAAGCCTGAAGCTGCTGCCCACTGCCGGCTCCCTCCCTGCTGTCCCCAGGCACAGGCAGCCCCAGCCCTAGGCTCAGAAGACGGGAGGAGTCCAGCCCAAAAGGGAACAAGCCGATGTACATGGATATCGGGGGTCTCCCAAGGAGTAGGAGCCCCTAGATCTGAGTCTACGATGTGGGGAAAATGACGGTGAGCCTTCAAGTCCCTGTTAAATTTCTGCGACCGGACGTGGGAAGTCGGGTGGCCACTCAATTCTAACCCACTGCTTACCCAGGTCGACGTGCCGTGAGGAGCACATGGCATCCGACAGGTGACCAGAGACTGCAGAGACAGCAAAATGTCACCAAGTGTCCCAACCACAAAGTCGCATCAACAAAACCACCAGAGGACAGCGCAGTGGTGTCCCTGGGAGGCAGACATCAAGTCCTGAGGACAGAAGTCTTAGGGAAGGAGGACTATGGGGTCCAGAGGGACACAGGAAAGCGCTGACACTGCGAGGTCCCCACCCGCGGGGCTCCGGCTACCTGTGGCCCTCCTTGGGGCCCTGTCCCTGCAGCTCTACTCCTGAAACCCTCTCCCTCCGCCCCTCGCGAGGCCGCCTACTTGCCTTTGCTCAGGCCTCAGCTCAGGATGCAGGTCCCATGCTGCCAAGTGCTCATCACCCCTCCCTTGCTTCTTTCTTTTTTTAAAAAAATATATTTTATTGATTATGCTATTACAGTTGTCCTATTATCCCCCCTTCATTCCCCTCCACCCTGCACACCCTCTCCCACCCACATTCCCCCCCTTTAGTTCATGTCCATGTGTCATAAGTTCTTTAGCTTCTTTCCCAGTCGAACTTCCTGCTGACTGAATCCATCACCACTGCCTGTCCGTCACCAACCTCTCCTCTTCGAACACGAGCTACACACCAGGAAGGGGCGGAGCCAGGGCTTGCCTGTCCTGTCACCGACATGTTCCTGGCACCTAGAGCATGTCAGACACGTGGCTCTGCCTCCATAGAAGTGCATTGATCCAATAAATTGAAGAATGAATGAACGTACATGGGACTGAGAAATGTGCATATGGAACCGTGGTTGGCTTTAAACACATCAATTTTTGCACTGGCTGGGTGGCTCAGTTGGTTGGAGCATCGTCCCTACACCAAAGGGCTGTGGGCGTTCGATCCCCAGTCAGGGCACATACCCTAGGTTGCAGGTTCAAACCCCGGTTGGGGTGCTTATGAGAGACAACCAACTGATATTTCTCTTTCTCTTCCCCCTCCTACTTCTTCTGTCTGAAGTTAATAAGCATTTCCTTGATGAGGATTTTTCAAAAACACCAGTTTTGGTTTTGCTGAGACTGTTTCCTTTGCTGGGAAACTCAGGGGTTTGGAATCAACATTCAAACAGCAGCTTTAGCCATGAAATGTTTACTGATGACAATGGCAAATCCATGTGAAAATGAATCTGAACAGGACAGTGTTAGTGCAAAAGGACAAATTCTGTGTGATCGTGATAAACCACTAAGAGCAGTTAAAACGCCAAATTGCTTACAAAGCCAAGAGAGGCCAAGACTCCCCTCGCTCCACAATGAGTAGAATAAAAGGCTGTCTCTTGGCAACAACGGAAGCCGTGGTGAAGGGGACGGACGACCCACAGGCCAGCCTCAAGAGGGGCTGTGAACCCCCAGCCGTGTTTTCCTTCATCTTTTGGCCACGTGGTTCTGAGAGTCCAGCCCAGAGCCGTGTCCTCTTAGAATTATTCATCCCAATGAAGCTAAATCAAGGTTGCCCTGGTGACGGTGGGACTCCTCTGAGGGCTGTGGCGACATAATTAGTGTTGGCTTGGTTACCAGATGCTTTCAATTCTGAGATCAGAGTGCTGGCCATCAATACGGCTACAAGCCTCAAGAAAAAATTCTAACAGGCTTTGGGAAGACGGAGGTAGTTACAAAATCTACACACGAGCATTCCCACCAAACTTACTCGTGATAACCTGAGACGGGAGTTAGCTCAGAGGGCCTTCGGCAGGTCAGTGGTCAGACAAACGGTCATATGTAGGAACCATACAATGTCATCCAACAATGAAAAGGAACAGACTGATACACCCAGCAACTTGGATGGATCTCTACAGAATGACACTGAATGGAAAAACCACTTCCAAAGGGTTATGAACTGTGTTATTCCATTTGCGTAACTCTTCGGAAACAGCATTCTGGAAACAGCGCACAGGAAGGTGAGTGTGGTGTTAACAGGATCAGCAGGAGGGAGCCCGTGGCACTGACATAGTTCAGGCCTTTGGCTCAGGTGGTACGTACACGAACCTACGCAGGTGAGAAAAGTGCCCAAAACTTAGTGCACACACTCTCACGTAGGCAGGCACATCAAGTAAAAATGGGGCAATCTGGCTTAGATGGGCTGGTCGTACGTACCAAGGTCAATGTTGTGGCTGTGATACTAACAACTCTGGGCGAATCTACAAGTGTCTCCACGGAGTTTTCCGTTTCAGCGGACTGGCCACAGGTGCCCAGATTCCACGCTGTTTGTGGGTGTGTCTGGGAGGGTGTTCGTCGGTGGAGTTGGCATTTCAGTCAGCGGGCTCAGTGATGGGGACGGCCCTCCCCAAGGTGGTGGCAGCGTCCAATCCCCTGGGGGCCCGGATGGAACTAAGGTGAAGGAAGGAGGAATTCACCCCGAATCTCCTGCATCGCCGTTGGGCTGGGCCACGGCATCTCCCCCTGCCCTCGGGCCGGGATGTGCACCTTCAGCTCCCCTGGCTCCCAGCCCTCAGGCTCAGACTGAGTGAGGCCCGAGGCTGTGCTGGGTCCCCAACCTGCAGACCGAAGGACATGGGACTTCTCAGCCACCGCGGTCACATGAGCCAACTCCTCCCATAAATTTCTTTATGTATATGGTAAAGCTCATATTTATAATAAATCAATCTCTGTTTATGTATATATGTGTGTGTACATATACACACACACACAAATATATGGTGGTTTTTCTGGAGGACCCTAATATAACACACTGTATTGTATATAAGGATACAGTAGACGTAAATAACCTCAAGATCAGGAAAATGGTAAAATGTATTTTTAAAGAAAGAGGTACTGAGTTCTAACGATACATTGCCTTTGTTTTTAAAATAATGTATTTAACTGTAATTTCTACAATTGCATTCCGCACCGTGGCTACAAGCAGATCCCACGGCCTGGCAATTCCTGCTTCAGGAGACGCTGCCGTACACCGCAGCAGGGAGAGTCTCCTGAAAGAACCAGCAGCCCTTCCACGTCGCCCAGGTGAACTTGGAAATACAGAGAAGGTGGGGATTAAAACTCCCAAGTACATCGACCCTTCTTCCTTTGCTACCAAATGCTTTCCTTTATCACCCGCTCTGCTGGACCTACGGACAGCCCTTTGCTAGCTGCTTTTAGGAAAAGGGCCGCACGCTGGCCTCACCTCCCAGATACCGGGCGCTGTGCTTGGGGGGCGCACCCCAGGGAAAAAAGCAGACGAAGCTCTCCAATCAGAAAGGGACAGACAAGAAGTAGCAGGTGGAGACCTGCTCTCCACCAAATCGCCTGCCCACGTGTCAGGTCCCCTGAGGCCACCCGTTTTTTGTTCTGGGGACACAGGTACACAACATACAGTCTGGGCGGGGACTAGACAGTCGTGCAATTAGCATTCAGATCACAGGTGCAGCGGGATCGGGGCCAGCCAGAAGTCCAGCTGACGCGGATGAATCGCGCTGTCCCTGCGGGGTGACGCATCTCACGGGAAAGGACTTAGGGTCAGGAGAACACTGGTGCGCGCATGGGGACCCTTGACATAAGCCACGTCAGTATGTACTTCATGGAAGACGTTTCTCCAGTGACGTGCCTATGTGGCTGGACAGAAGAGCTCACGTTTCTCAGAAAACTGCCTACTGTGTTCACCCCTTTTGTGACATCAAAGCCATGGATCAGGTTCCCTGCAAATCTCTATTTCAGGAGAGGTATTCAAAGATGTACTTCAACCAAAAATGAGCAGGATACAGTCTTCACCTCTACTGTCCAAGGCTTCTCCTCCATCTCCTTCTCTTTCCCTCTCTTTTTCTTTTATCCTCACCTGAAGGCAGGTGTATTGATTTTAGAGGGAGGGGAAGAGGGAGAGAGGGGGGTAGAGAAACATGGATGGGAGAAACGTGGGTCGGGTGCCTCCCTCATGCGCCCTGACTAGGACCAAACCCACAACCCAGGTACATGCCCTGGCTGGGAATTGAACCCGCAACCTTTCAGTTTACAGGGCAATGCTCCAGCTGAGTCACACCAGCCAGGGCCATCTCCCTCTCTTTTAATTGTTAGTATAATTCTAAAGTTCGAGTGTCATGTAAAACAAAAACTCCACGATTTATGGAGGGTAAAGATGTCAGCACTGCCAGCTCCGCGACTTTGGAAAAGTTGTGCAACCCTCAAGGTCTCAGCTTCCTCACCTGTAAGGTGGGGTAACAGCCTGTCTCCGAGGCACAGTCGTCGGGAATAAAGGAGAGAACCTATGTCACGTGCTCAGAGCAAGCGCGCCCCGAAGCTCTCCATCACTCAGGCAGTCCAGAAAGAGACACACAGGCCTATCTGCATGTGCGTGTGCATGTGCGTGAGCACGTATGATAATGCTGTGAGAGCAGACGCTGGCTGTATTGTGACTGCCCAGCACACATTTCCTGGAACGTTCCCTCTCCCGTAGCTTTCTGTATGACATTTCCTTCTTGGGTCCCATTGCTGGGACAGAGAAGTCGATTCTTTCTTGTCCTGGCCAATCAAAACGCTGCCTCTCTGGCTTCTGATGACAGCGTGAATGAAGAGGTTAAGGACCACTGGGATGCTTCACCGTTACAGACCTGCACACGGGTGAGGCTGGGACTCCTGCTACAGGAATACAGGACCCTCTCCGGCTCAGGCCTCACACCCATGGCGCCCAAGCTTAACCTCTAGGTCTCGGATACCCTACAGGCCCACCCATCCTTCCAAGGAAAGGCTTCTGGAGTTGTCCATTATTGTACCTTGTCACCAAAGAATAATTCTTTTTTATTTTTTTATTTTTTTATTTTAGATTATTCAGTACAGTTTCTCTTTTATTCCCATTCCAGCCCACCCACCCATCCCCTCCTCCCTTCCATTTCCAAGCCCCGTAGTTTTGTCCATGTGTCCTCTATATCAAAGAATAATTCTTAATAATGCAGGCAGCATTTCAAATCACCGGGGAAATAGTGGGTTACTCAGGACATAGTTTTAGGAAAGCTAGCTACCCACTTCTTGTGTGTGTCGGGGGGAACTTAAATCCATCAAATGAATTCCAGAATGTTAACAGAATTCACTACGTGAAAAGGCACATATAACTGGGGGAGATTACTGGGGTCACGTGATCTTGGGAAGGAGGTCTGGTGATTGGCTCCAAGGGAAGCCCCCAAAGGAAAACATTCATAGGTTTGAATACACAAAAATTAAAATTTTTCTAGGTTGAAAAGGCGAAAGATTTATATGATCTGAAGAGAAACCACAGTATAGGTCGAAAAATAAAATTAAAAAACAAAAATCCAGGGCACGTATTTGAGCGATATAAGCTGCCAAACTCAGAACCGTAATAAATAAAGAACTCTTACAAATCAATAAGATAAATAGTGAAATCTAAAAATGGGTAAAGGTCCTAGTCGATTCACAGAAGAAAAAACAAATGGTGCATATGTATGTATATATATATATTACACACAAATATAAAATCGTATATATAAATTGCCCCTTTCCGACCCTTTCATGCAGAATAGGGAACAGGGAAGCAAGCCCTGAGGTTAAGACCAGGAGGAGAGAGCCTTTCCAGGCTGGGCGCTAGGCTTTCTTTGGGATCTGAACCCGCAGGCTTTTTGATTCATCTCCCCACTCACTCTGCCTCCCACAGCAAGGCCTTGCACTGGACATAGAGGGTCAGAGAAAATGGCCAGTCCCATGGAGGTGGCTGGAGGTTACCATATTTATAGCATTTGGTATTTGGGAAGTAAGAAGCTGACTGAGTTGTGGGTATAGGGCAGCAAGTCACCCTTTCTGATAGAGCTGGGGCTCCAGGTTGTGAGAATGCTTAGTAGCCTGGGCATATACCACACACAGAGGATACTCTGTGTACATCATGTTGGGATGCAATCTGGTCAGTGTGGTCCAGGCCATACTGAACAGCAAATAACAAGATAAAGCTCTCATGGTTAGTTTTTGGAACTCGTAGCTGTTTCAGCCCTGAAACTGGGCCAACTTACACTAGACCCGCTGGCCTTGGTAGGTAAGGGATGTCGAAGCAGCAGCTGCCCGTTTGGACCCAAACAGCATGGCCCCAAGAAATGGAGACCTGACCTAGCTACAGAAAGGCTTCGGTGAAATCAGTATAGCCCCTGACCGCTCAGAAATGAGAGCCACAGGCTGAACAAGTTCATGGGCAGCTGGGGAGGAGAAGCGTGGCTCCGAAAGGTAGCCCTGTGTCATCTCCAACACACAGAAACAAATGCTCATGTCCCCGTACTCAGCAGCCGGTCCAACTAGACCCTCACCAAATGCGACCAGACATATGTCAATTTCTGCCCCAGCCGGATGCACATGTTACTGTACCAGGAGCTAAGTCATGGCATGGAATGATGATTCTATGCAACAATTTTATGATCCCCTACAATGTACATAGCATACTGTCTACAATTATACTAGATCTAAAAGTTAATTCTCTTTTAAAATTGAAATTCTGAGACCAAAATTGTTTTGATGCACTTATTTCATATACATATATATGTGTATATATATATGTGTATATATATATGTGTGTGTGTGTATATATATATATAATGGTATATTGGCACTTAAAATCGACTTACAAAATTGATCTTTAAAAATCCAGGAGTGAAAAATCAATGCAACAAATGCTAAAATAGGATCGTTACTAAAGAGACTCCTTCTACAACAGCACTACACTGTGATCCTTAAAAATATTAATAACTGATTTACAAAAGCCGTACAAGTGTTCATTTGTGAGAATTACAAAGGAGTCAACTTTAATTCTCTAAACAACCATGAACTATCAGAATAAATCCAAGGCCTCAATAAAATGATGTTTAAAATTACTTTCGTGCAACATGAAAGCCTGTGACCTTCGTCAAAAGGTTTGTGTTGCATTACTCACCAACTGACAGCCTTCCAGGGAGCTGACCAGCTGAGCGTTCTGACAGGAGAGGATCGAGCCAGCCAAATTCAGCATCACGCACACTGCAGAGAGCAGCATGAAAAAGGTTATCTGGAAGCGAACCAGAGAGAAAATTGATTATTCACCAGGAGAGGCTCCAAGGAAAAAGGATTTGGCTGTAAAAAAAACCCTTTCCGTTGATCAAATAATTCCATGTGCAACCTGTTTTAAAGGAAAGCCTCGTTTCTCAAGAGTTCAAACTCTTTTCCCTTAAACCAAATGGAAAAAAAGCCTTTGTCAGTGACCAAGATTTGATCTGAAATCTATTTTAAAATAGTTTAGAAGCTAAACTTCAAAAATACTATAAAGTCTCAAAATAGTTTGTCTCAAAAATAATAACCTATAAATTAGTAAAGAAAATCAAGTGAAAGCTTATTTCTTAGAACGCCTTCAGTATTTTTATTTTTTGTTATTCAATTACATTTGTCCCACTTCTTCCCCCTTTGCCCTCCTCTGCCCAGCCCACCCCCTACTCCGACAGTCCATCCCCACAGCTGTCCGTGTCCATGGGTCATTCATACAGGTTCTTTGACAAATACCTTCCCCTTCTTTCTACCATTATCCCCTGCCCCTCGCCCCTCTGGTCACTGTCAGTCTGTTCCAAGTTTCCATGTCTCTGGTTCTATGTTATTTCTTTCAAGGTATTTTTAATGGAAATTTTCATACCTACATAAAGCCAGAGAGACCCGTGTACCGAAGCCCCAGGTACCCATCAGCCACTCTCAATAATTAATCAACTCGGGATCAGCTGGGTTTCATTTATGCCCACTACCCTCCAGGAATTTTTGCAGCAAATATCAGTATTGTATGATTTCACTATTAAATATTTTAAGTGTCTATTTCTAAAATAGTAACTTTTAAAAAACATAACTGCTGTCACCTTTATAATTAACATCAAATATTCAGGTTTTATATTTAATTACCTAAAACTGTTTCCTACTCTGAACCAGGTTACATCAGATATAAAGGAGTTCCGTACTGAATGTTAGACATTTTTAAATTTATGGGTGCTCCCCCTCCATTGTTTGTTTTTCTTCCTTGAAATTTGCTGAAGAAACTAGTTCAACTGTCAGTTTCCTGTGCCCTAAACTTTGCTAATTGTCCCCCATCATGTCATCTGTCTTCATCCTCTGTATTTCTTGAAATTTGATGGTTAGATCTAGAGGTTTAATAACATTGTAAAGCGCTACACAAAAAAACACAGCCCGTAAAAAGTAGAATACTGATGATTTTGACCCATTAATATCCAATCATCTGTATGACAAAAACAAACTGGAAATGTGAGAAGGTATTTGCAGTAAATGTAACAACAGAGGAATACGCAGAACAAGTCAGTAGAAAGATCTAACAGATTTTTAAAAAACCTGATGGCAAAAAAAAAAAGAAGAGTAAGAGCAGAAGATGCTTAGTATCACTTGTAAGCAAGAGGTTCAAGTCAACACTGACAATGAAGTTCCACTTCATACCCACACAATAGCTGCAGAGGCCAAATTTTCTTCAGTGCAGGAGGGCAGGTCAGTACAAAAGACTGTAAAATGTGGGCAGGAGTGTAACTTAACGCCCCCTCCAGAGCAACTGGACAGGGAATGCCTCAAGTCTGCTGTCTGTTTCTGGCTGGAGAAACTCTCATACAGGCCTGCATATGCCTGCAGGTAGCAAAAGACTGGAAATGACCTGTCTGACCTTTAGGGGATGAATAAGCAAACCGTTCAACTTTCCCCCATGAAAGAACAATGAAAATGCATGAATTAGATCTACCTGGCTAAATCTCAAAAACAATGTCGAGTAAAACAGCATGTTGCAGGATACGGTATAGGATCGATTTTTAAGTTGGAAATGCTCACAAACCACTACCATATAATAATGTTCGTATATATGTACATATAAAATATTAAATCATACCAGAGTATGATGTCCACCATCTTTAGACACCTCTGGGAAGGGTGAGAAGAAAAGGTTTAAGGGCTTGGTCTGGTCTGTAAAGTTTTTTATTTTAAAGTCTGAAACAAAATGGTAATTCATCGATGGTAAATTAACACCTCTCTGAGAAAAGTGACATAACAGATAATGACATAACAGATAATGACATAACAGATAATGGGTGCTCGGTTATGATTCATTTTCACCAGAAAGATGAAAATACCAGCATTAGAACTCAGCAGAGGGGAAGGCAGGCAGGCAGTGAGGCAAGGGGGCCAGTAAGCAGGATGCTGAGCCAGAAAGAAAAGGCAAACAAGGAGGGTCTTTCTTCAAGAACCAGGTATATTCCACTGATTAAATAAATGCAAATTCTAATTCAACACAATTAAATAAAACCCAGTGACCTATCACATCCCTCTCTCCCACCACATACCCACCATAGACTCTTCTAGAGTACTTCTAGGTGAAGGTGTTGATTACAGTTCACATTAATTTTTTTCATGGTTAATCTGCAGTATCTTCCACCCCCAAAACAAGTACACTTATTCACCCACCGGATATTTATTTGCCGAATGCCTGTAAATAAACAGCGTTCTGCCAGAAGCTATGGAGGAAGAGAGGAGACCGCGAGCTGTTTTCTGCAGGTTCATTTAATTCATGTAATTATGATGTAGTTGTTATTTTCCCCATTTTACAGATACAGTGAGATTCAGAGGGTGTACAACCTACCCCAAATCACCATGCTGACCTAGCATGGGCCACAGTTCAAATTCAGTGTGTCAACCTCAAAACCTAACACCCTTTTTACTACCCTACAGTGACCTCTCAAAGCCTGAGGGAGACCTAACATCTACCTTCCCCGCTCTTCCGGTTTTATATGGGCTATACCCACCGTATTTCACGAATTACATTTTCTCATAAAACCATGTAATAGACTAGGAGAATATTGTCATAACTTTTAAACCAGTGATTCTAATTCTAGGAATGATCTAAAGCAAGATAATGAAAGAAGACCTTTAATTTTTTTCAACTGTTCCATACCAAAAGAAACAAAATTTTTTAAAAATTTAAGGAACAAAGTACTAACTAAAATCCTGGGCCAAGATGGAGGTGTAGGCAGACACACTGTGCCTCCTCGCACACCCAACACAAGGCCAACAAATTTAAAAGCAAAAAAAAAACAACCAGAACTGACAGAAAATTGGACTGCATGGAAGTCGGACAACCAAGGACTTAAAGAAGAAACATTCATCCAGACCTGCAGGAGGGGTGGAGACGGGCAGCCAGGTAGAGAGGACTTGCGGCAAGGCGGTGGCTGGAAGACCGGGGGTCCCACATTCCTGTGCAGATAAACCGGAGGAACTGGGGAGCGAAACAGACTGCGCAAGCCAGGGCCCCAGCACGGGGAAATAAAGCCTCAAACCTGATTGAAAACACCTGTGGGGGTTGAGGCAGCCGGAGAAACTCCCAGCCTCACAGGTGAGCTCATTGGAGAGACCCACTGGGTCTTGGAAAATACACAAACCCACCCACGCAGAATCAGCACCAGAAGGGCCCGATTTGCTTGTGGGTAGCCGGGGAAGTGACTGAAAACCAGCAGAGAGGGGAGCAAACAGGATTGTTCCTTCTCCGACCCCTCACCCACATACAGCGTCACAACGCTGCGACGTGGGTTGCCCTGCCGTGGCGAACACCTAAGGCTCCTCCCCTTATACGTAACAGGTGCGCCCAGACGAAAAAAATGACCCAAATGAAAGATCAAAGCTCCAGAAAAAATACAACTAAGCCATGAAGAGACAGACAGCCAACCTATCGGATGCACAGATCAAAACACTGGTTATCAGGATGCTCCAAGAACTCACTGGGTACTTCAACAGCATAAAAAAGACCCAGGCAGCAATGAAGGTCTCATTATGTGAAATAAAGAAAAATCTACAGGGAACCAACAGTGATGGGCAGGAAACCAGTACTCAATCAACAGTTTGGAGCACATGGAAGAAAGAAACAATTCAACCAGAACAGAATGAAGAAACAAGAATTCAAAAAAATGAGGAGAGGCTTAGGAACCTCCAGGACATCTTTAAACATTCCAACATCCGAATCATAGGGGTGCCAGAAGGACAAGAGGAAGAGTAAGAAATTGAAAGCTTATTTGAAAATATGAAGGAGAACTTCCCCAATCTGGCAAAAAAAAAAAAAAAAAAGATTTTCAGCGAGTCCAGGAAGCTCAGAATCCCAAAGAAGTTAGATTCAAGGAGGAATACACCAAGGCACTCATAATTACATTAGCCAAGATTAAAGATAAGAGAATCTTAAAAGCAACAAGAAAAAAGGAGACAGTTACCTACAAAGAAGTTCCCATTAGACTGTCAACTGATTTATCAAAAGAAACCTTGCAGGCAAGAAAGGGCTGGAAAGAAATATTCCAAGTCATAAAAGGCAAGGACCTACATCCAAGATTACTCCACCCAACAAAGCTATCATTTATAATAGAAGGGCAGATAAAGTGCTTCCCAGATAAGGTCAAGTTAAAAGAGTTCATCATCATCACCAAGCCCTTATTACATGAAATGTTAAAGGAACTTATCTAAGAAAAAGAAGATCAAAAATATGAACACTAAAATTACAACAAACTCATACCTATTAACAACTTAACCTAAAAAAACAAACAATTAAAATAGGAATAGAATCACAGAAATGAACATCACATGGAAGGTTATCAGTGGGGGAGGGGGAGAGAG
>CM052550.1:50485900-50819516 GCA_028533065.1 Trachops cirrhosus
GGGGAGGGAGGGGGAGAGAAGGGGAGGGAGGGGGAAAAAGTACAAAGAATAAGCAGCATAAATGGTAGGTAGAAAATAGCAGGGGGAGGTTAAGATCAGTATGGGAAAGGTAGAGGCCAAAGAACTTTTATGTACAACCCACGCACATGAACTAAAGGGAGGCAAATGAGGGTGGGAGTGGGTGTGCAGGGCAGAGGGGAAGAAAGGGGGTAAAATGGGACAACTGTAATAGCATAATCCATAAAATATATTTTAAAAAATAAATATTATTCCTGCTCCAATAAAAAATAAAATGAAATAAAATCCTCCACACCAGGCACTGTGCCGGGAACTGCACACATACTTCCATATCCAACTGTCACATGACCAGCACCACACAGGCATCAGCAGCCCCCCTTGCAGGTGGGGGAACGTCTGTAATCCAGTTAAGTAGCTGCTGAAATTCCTGTGGCTACTTAGGTGGGGCCAGAATCTGAACCAGGTGACTACCTGCTTCCCAATTAGTCAGTCACTAAACATTTCATCAACTTTCCCGTGACCCCCCGTCAGAGAAACATATTTTACATCATGAACCAACCTGCACACACACAAATATAGGGAAGCAAAACTTCTACAAAACACTACTTACCTGAATATGCAGCATAAATTGCCTTTTTAAAAATGCTGGTTTTGAGACATGAAATTTCTCATGACTTATGACTTAAAAAACGCACAAGGCTTAATTCCTTCAAAGATACAGTATTTATTATAACTATAGTACAAAAAATCTAAATGGAACTACAAGGTTAACCACAGAAATGAATAATTATGCATGTAAAAAACTTATTTGGAGAAAACACAATTTTCTTAGAATGATGTATGTTTATATAGGTAAACAACATATAAAATAGTTAAGACCAAAAAGGATATGAGCAATTATATTTTTATTGTTAAGTTATAAAGGTTTTTGGTTTTCCTTACAAACGGGGGTAGGTGAGAAGCCATGTAACAGCCACTTTTATTTTCTTGGCACCAAAGCACTTTTCTGGGTCTCTTGTTCTGATCACGGTGCAGTTTTCCAATTAGTTCTATAAAGCTAGCCAAATATTTACACCAACCCCCCCCCACAGTAAAACAAAATAAATGCTCTCCCCGTATTTTTATAAAAGAAAATTGGGAACCAAATACTTTCTAACAGTAAGTGAAAAACAAAAAAAAAAAACAAAAAAAACCCCACACACGGAAGTTTGCAAACATGTCGGAAAGCTACACACATGTACGCGTCACAGAAGTGCGCCCCCTCCTGCCCACACCCCTGGAGGCCTGGGCCCTCTGACCCCTGCCCGGGGACTCCGGGACTCTTCCGACTTCAAGAGGATGGGGCCGGGGCGCTGGCCGCTGGTCTGGCCCGGTCCTCCTCATCTGCCAAAGCCTCGCAGTACTGGGCCGGCCAGTCCTTGGGGTCCTGGTTGTGGACCTTGGCCACGAACTTGAGCACCTTCATCTTGCTGGTCTCCAAGTTGGTCCGCGGGCCCCACTGCAGCTCGTAGTCCACCGGATCCGTGTGGGGTATCCGCCGGTACTCCAGGTAACGCTGCCGCACGAACTCTTCTGTAATGAGTTTCTTTGGGTCTCCAAAAATTAGGTGCTTCTTTGTGGGGTATACCCCGAGGCGACGCAGGAAGTCCCAGACTTCCGTCTCCTTGACGGTGTTGCCTTTCATGAAGATGAGCCCCAAAACGATCATGAGGAGGCCGGTGGTGGGCGTGCCCTGGTCGCCCCTCACCTCGGCGTCCTCCTCCACGGGCTCGAGGGTGTTGATCAGGATGTAGCTGTTGCTCTTGGGCTCCAGTTCCACCAACTTGTACCCGAACACGTACTCGAGGCGCTCGGCGGCCAGTCGGAGGAGGTCCGGGAACACATCCTTGTAGTCCCCGATGACGTGCTTCACGATGTCGGTCCGCTTGATGGGGATCTTCTTCTGGTCCTTGATCAGCAAGAACTGCACCAGCTCCGCCACCTTCAGCTCCAGCTGCTTCTGGGTCCTGGGCCCCACCGCGGGGCTAGCCTCGGCCCGGCGGGAGCCCTGCGACGAGCACCCGCGAGGCTCCTGCGAACCGTGGGCCCCCCGAGAGGTGCTCGGGGCCTCCTCAGCGACGCCGCTCCTCGAAGCCCGGCTGTCGCCGCCGCGGCCCCAGTCCCGCTCGGCCTGCGAGCTGGGGCGGCCCCGGCTCCGCGGTTTCTGCAACATGACGCCGGCGGGGGAAGCCCGGCGCGGGCTTCAGCGATCGAATGAGGAACTCTCAGTAACGGGCAGCGGCGACTAGACAGCGGCGCGCGGCGGGATTGTGGGTCGGCACTAGGCCCGTCTGGGCGGGGCCACAGGGGGCGCGCATTGCGTCACAGAGACTGCGCGAGGCGTCGGCGGCGGAGACAGCGCGTTGCGTAATGGAAGCGACGTGGGGCGTGCTCCGCGTCTCCGCGGCCGCCGCGCGTTTCCGCGCATCCCTGCGGTTAACTGCGGTGGTACTTGTTAGACTGGAATTAAAAGTGTCGCCTTGACCAAACCATGCCTATGGAGGACAGGCGCCAAAACTCCTGAGCAAGTGTGTGGCTAAGTGCAGGCCCAGGACAGTGCGATAGAGGACGAATATCAGGAGTGTTAAAATCGGGAATGTTTTTAGATGGAGGGAACGCAACGAATGGGAGAAAAATAAGGTAGAAAGGAAGGCAAGAGCCTGAAAGTAGAGTGAAAGCATTTCCTTCTACACAGAGCTGGACTAACGTGAATAAAAGACTTAGGGAACGCCCGGTTTGCTTTGCTTTCGCTGCTCCCTCCCTTGCTCAAGTTTAAACCCTCCTAACCATTACCACCAGTTACCTTCTCATGCTACTAAGAGTCTATCAAAAAGGAATGTCTAAGCAAACGCAGGCTTGGCTCGCTAACAGGACTTTTTCCCATCTTTTCATTGTTTTGGTATTTACGTTTTTGCATTAAACTCCCATCAGCTAGACAACTACAGCCGAACCACCGCTTAAAGTACATTTCAGTGAAGTGTTTTTGCTTGGTCAAATGAGTTCATCTTTCGGAATGCACCCGATCCTATAAACTGCCTTGGGCCCACAACCATAATTATTGCAGAGATGGGTAAGAAGGATGCTACAGAAACGCGCACTCGAGATT
This sequence comes from Trachops cirrhosus, assembly GCA_028533065.1. Taxonomy (NCBI): domain Eukaryota; kingdom Metazoa; phylum Chordata; class Mammalia; order Chiroptera; family Phyllostomidae; genus Trachops; species Trachops cirrhosus. Next base: position 50,489,064 of record CM052550.1, read on the forward strand.
ATCATTTAATGTTGGGCATCGCTGATCAAGTATTGCAATGATGTGGATCTTTTAAATTTCTTAATTTTTACTATGTCAGCCTTTCGGATCGATGAGAAAGAAAAGGGTACCAAAGGGTATCATCTCTCATAATCTGTTACGTGTGCAGTTTGTGTGTATTTTAATTGTGCAACTCGAATAGCCAACATGAGCCATTTCATTAACCCAAACTATCTGGAATCTGCTATTCTGCAGATGTTAGCAAATGTGTTCCTTTTCTACTTTCTGGCTCGCAAAGAAGAAACTGAATTTCCCTGTCTTAAAGCTACCCAGAAAGTGGGTAAACTCTTTAATAAACCAAATCAAACTCAGTTCCTCTTTAATGCAAATATATTCAAAGGAAAGCAATTCAGAAACACATTATTTGAATAATAGCATCAAAACACAATCTTATCACAAAATTTCATTAAATGTTAGTCACATAAATTTTTGTTTGTAATTCAATATGAAAATGCAATCTTATAATGGTGCTAGAATTGCAAGATGATATTCTATGCTATCATGCAAGTATGCTAGCTAAAATCTGCTAAACAATGACTAATAACTTTCTGTTGTACACAAGATCTAATACACCCCCAAGCATCAGTCTTTATGACAGAAGCCTACTAAGAAAAACAAATACATCATAACGACATTCATTTTTTTTCAATGAGAAAATTCATCTGCTTCAATTTACTTGCAAATTAAAATTTGGGCTCAAGTTCAAAGAATGCTCCCGCAGTGATAATTCTGCAAAAACTCTCCCCCTTCGAAGGGTCAGTTCTACCCTCAGTTAAAAAAAAAAAAAACAGCAGCCAGGAGATAACAGAGAAATGGAAAATAAGATGAAAGCCACTGCCCACCACTGGGCTGGTATTGCTGTGTTTTTTTTTCTTGCTAAGGTGTTCACTTAAATTACCACGTAGCCCCTGGGTCAAGCTACCCCCTGCAACTGTGTGAATGAAAATCAGCAGTGTCCGTCAGTGGCATCTTTAGCCAGACAGCAGATTGTCATACTCAACAAGGGTGAGAAACGATAACAGTTTTAAGTCTTTAAACGCCTCTCTTCACTGTGTCCAGAAGAATGCGAGGCGAAAAAATATAGACAGAAGCTGACTGTAGTAGAATGAAGGTCAGGCATTGCGTGGAGGAGTCCTCCAGACCCACGGTTCACCTCAGACAGACACACGAAGTCATGGGTGTTTGGGAGAAAACTTGTGGTGATGATGTTAATAACAACAGGAACACTGATAATGATATAACTAACAACAGCTACTGATTATTACAAAGGGAAGTGCGGGTCAGACCCTATCCTAAGTGGTCTACACGTATTACTTCATTTAATCCTCACGACAAACTTAGAAGACAAGTACATTTACTATGTTTTTCTTTTCACAAAGAATAAACTGAGGCACGGAGAAAACTATCCACGGTTTTTGCAGCCCTAAGGAAGTAAGGGATGGGTGTGCATGTGATCAAAGGCAGTCCGCCTCCCGAGACTTGACCACAGGCTGACGCAGAGAGAACACAGAGACGGTTTCCGTGAAAAAGTGAAGGTCTGGGAGTTGGGCGGACCTAAATCATAAACCGTTATGATATGGCAAAAGCTACCTGTACTCCTTTCTGGTTCCAAATCAACGAAATAAGAGCCAGGCTTCAGGGCACTAAGTGAGACAGGTTTGCCGAGTACCTAGTACAGGGCTGGGACAGGGCAGTTGATAATGACTGGCTTCTTTCCAGGGGGGTTACGTGAAGGAAAACGTCTGAAGGCTCCACAAAGCTGTGTGTAGAGAGATGTGTACTGCAGTAAACCACATGCATACACAAAAATCGGGGAAAAGCCTGAAAATAAATAAATCATGGTATAAAGTTATCTTCTTTTTTAATTTTTATTTATTTTATTTATTTTTAGAGAGAGGGGAAGGGCGGGAGGAAGAGAGGGAGAGAAACATCAATGTGTGGTTGCCTGTAGTGTTCCCCGTACTGGGGACCTGGCTTGCAACCCAGGCATGTGCCCTAAGTGGGAATCGAACCAGGGACCCTTTCTGGTCCGCAGCCCTCACTCATTCCACTGAGCCACACTGGCCAGGGCTAACGTTCTTTTAAAAATGAAACTCAATGTTTATTTTCTTGCTTTGGAAGATAAATGAGAAAACCTATTTTCAATCACTGTTAACATCACAGTTACGCCCTGATGCCGCAGTTATCCACATGCAAATTTTCAATAAATTCAGTGTGATTTGAATATGATATTTGCGACTTTTCATTCAGCATGTGACATAATAAAGACGAGTGGTTAAAAAAAGAGAAACATTTTCAAACACATCATGTTAATGGCCTTAACATTTTTATTACTAGACCCAAAAGAAAAATATTAAAAATTCTTTGAGGCACCCTGGCTAGGTAGCTCAGTGGGTTAGAGCACTGTCCAGTTATGCCAAGGTTGTGGGTTCAATCCCCAGTCAGGACTCATACAAAAAGCAACCAATGAAGGCATCAATAAGTGGAACAACAAATCAATGTTTCTCTCCCTCTTTTCCCCTCTCTTTCCCTTCCTCTCTTTCTCAAATCAATGAATAAATTAAAAAAATTTTAAATTCTTTGAGGCAAACACTAAACTAGTTAAGATTTCAAATGCATCGAGCAAAGAAATGCCTACTACCAATTAACTGCTCTTTAGATGTCTCTATGTAATTAATTGCTTTATTTCATCGCCTTGATCGCACATGCCTGCCAAGAAGCTCTAACTGCCTTTATTATTTACCGAATTTTCCTCTTCATTCCCTGGTATTTCTTGCAAAACGGAAGGAAGGTTTTATGTTTTCTGACATTAACCTAGGGGGAAAAGCAAGGACTTCTTTAGAAGGAAAGCAATGGTAAGACCACACACCCACCATGTATGAAGTTGCTTTGCTGCCTGTCCCGTGGAGCAGACCGGACAGCATGTGAGCCAAGGGGTCGGAGGTCTGCAGGGAGCAGACACTATCTGGGTGGGTGGACAGTGGGAAAAGCAATCCAGAGTTTACCTGTATATATTGTATATAATACACACACACATATACACTTTAACCTTACTTAAGGATTTTTTTTAAATTATTGATTTTAGAGACAGAGAAGGGGGAGGCAGGGAGAGGGAAGAGAGAGAAACATCAGCAATGATCCTTTGCCTCTCGTACATGCCCCACCCAGGGATTGAACCTGTAATCTAGGTACGTGCCCAAAGGTTTGTGAATCAAACCCTCGACCTGTTGGTGCACAGGACTAAGCTTCAAGCAACTGAGCCACCCGGCCAGGGCAGCCATCCAGATATTTGAATGGCTACAATAAAATCCCTGTGTCCACTCACTTGTAACAAAGATCCATTCTGGGGAAATCCCAGATAAAGGGTTCCCTAAGAATGACACATTGTCCTTTCTGAAAGAAGACTGATTAAGTGGCCACAGAGCTGTCCTTGGCTGGTGGAAGGGGGTGAGGAGGTGGGACTTAAAGACAGCTCTTCCGGAGCAGCCACTTGACCTAGAAGCCTAATCTTAGACTCCCTTTTCTGGAAGTATAAATCTACCAACTACCCAGGGCCTTTGCCTTAAGGAAATCATTAAGATCTTTTAAGTTACAAAGTTACAAACACAAAGTCTCAACAGTGGCCAATATGTTTCTTTTTATTTGCTTTGTTTTACCCCCTAGGAGGCCTAGGTCTCTGCTCCGCCTTGCTCTCCTGCATGCAGTGATGCAGGTCAGCCACAGCGACTGGCTCAGCACTCTCCTAGGGGTTTGTATCCGTTCTCTCATTGAGCTAATAGGCTGAGGGGCAGGAGCCTAGCCACCCCTGCCTCGCCTTGGAAATAGTCTGCCTCACGGGGAAGCCGCCTCAAAGGCGACTGAAGACGGGGGAAACAGTCCTGATGCTGCCAGCTGAGTCCCTGGTTCCCCATTGCTTAGAGGTGGGGGCGGGGTGGGGGGGCTGGCGCTGCCGGGTTTCCTGGAGCATCTGCTGGTGGCACAAGTTTCTGAGCTTGGCTCTGGTATTCTTTGAAGTGACCCAGCTCTGTGACTTCTAGGACAAGTGGAGGTCTCCACTTAAAGCCACTCTGTGGCCGTGAGTCTTCAACAGTAGCTGAGTATCTCCAGGAAATGGGGGCTCTGGCCATTCCTGCTGTTTCCTGGCTTCATGTAACAGAGGCATGCGACAGCCCTGGCCGCTGGCTCAGTGAGTCGGAGCGTTGTCCTGTGCACCGAAAAGGTTGCAGGTTCGATTCCCGGTCAGGGCACATCAATCCTAGGTTGTGGGTTCATCCCCGGTCCAGGCACATGCAGGAGGCAACCAGTCGATGTTTCTCTCACATTGATGTTTCTTTCTCTCCACACCCCCCTCTAAAAACAAAACAAAACTGACACTGTCCCCATCCCTACACTACCCCTGCCGTATCTATTGTAAAACCAGACAACGTCGTTGGCCAGCCCAGTTGCCCCTCCCCCACAAGGGAAACCGGTCCACTCTGTTTACGTCTCTTCCTGTCGATATTCCACAGCCTGAAGGGGTCTGCAGCGGTCCTGACCACCAGCTGGCCCACACCAGCACCGGGGAAACCCCTGCCCAGCAAAACGACCCACAGAAGCACGCTCACACGCCGCCACCTCAGACGTGCAGGGGTTTGAAGGAAGGAGACAGCCAAACTCTAGAACAGATGGCTACTCTGGAGCAGAGCTGATAGGGGAAAACAGAAATAGGCTGTACAATAAAACACAGCGAGAACAGAAGGAGCTGTTATTACGGCACGACAGAATGCTCCCAGAGCAGAAGAATGCTTTTTCAATGTAATGTGTTCGCAGAGGTACTGCAGCGGAGCACCGTCCTGCAGAAAACCAAATCACTATTTCGGGAGGCCCCGCTGAAGGCTGTGTCACCCGATACGGGACCAGAAATTCGTGAAATAAAAATCACAAGGGAAATGGCAACATATAAAGGGCAGAAGCAGGAGGCATAATTTGCAAATGATACAAGTTGGGGAATCAGAAGAAAACATATGACAGAGCGATGAAACCACATCAAAGAAAAAGCAACTCCAGGCCCTGGCCAGGTAGCTCAGTTGTCCCTGTAGTCCCCAAGAGGTCAAGGTTATGGGTTTGAGCGTAGTCCCCGGTTGGGCAAGGTTGCGGGTTTGATCCCCACTCGGGGCACATACAAGAAGCAACCAATGAATACACCAATAAGTAGAACAACAAATCCATATTGTCTCTCTACCCCTCTCTCTCCCCCTACCTTCCCTTCCTCCCTTCTTCCCTCCCTCCCTCTGAAATCAATACAAAAATAATAATAAAAGCAACTTGCGTCTTCCATTTGAAAGGGCTCTGAAATGGCAGAATTGACACACAGCTTGGCAAAATTTCTGAATGTCAAGAAGTGAAAGAAAAATCATACAAGCTTCCAGACAAAAAAGAACAAGCTGTTTGCAGAAACAATCAGCTTAATGTCACGTGTCTCCCCGGCAATCTTGGGAACTTAATGGACAAGGAAATAGCATCGAGTGAGTAGGGAGCAGAAAGAACCGCCACCCGAGGATGTTCCCCCCCCCAGGGCGGGATATTATTATGCCCGTCCACAAGAGTGGATTATTGGACATGCCGAGTGGCAAGCGTGCTCCCCGGTGTCCTCTCTGAGAATATTCCAGCACATGCTCACCCCAAACCTGACTGAACAGGAACCCAAAGGGAGGTGGAGAAAGTGTTGGGAGCCACCGTGAAAATGATCTCACAATATTCATTTTTACACCTTAATGGACAATGATAATGTGAATGTCAATTACACTACCATTGTTGCTAAGGATTTTTTTAAAAAAGATCTTGTTTATTTTTAATAGAGAAAGGACAAAGAGAGGGAGGGAAATATTGATGTGAGAGAGACACATCAATTGGCTGCCTCTCTTACAGACCCCCGACCAGGGACTAAACCCACAGCCCAGGCATGTGCCCTGACTGGGAATCGAACCGGCGACCTTTTGCTTTGTGGAAAGATACCCAACCCACTGAAGTAGAAGAAAAACCTGGGTTCAGCCTGGACCCAGGCCACCCCAGGAACGGGGACAAAATGAGAAAGATGGAGTGAAAGAAAACTGGTCCTCAGGGTCTGTTCCAAGTGGGGTGAGGTTCAGGGGGCACTGCAAATTATTTAGGTTGGAGGGGGCATTGTTTATCACACCCTGACCTCTCGGTCCCAAACCCACCGCTCTCCTGTGCTGTAAGCTGCTTGTCTTTGGTTGGGTGCCCTCCTGTTGGGTCCTTCCAATCACAGGCATTGGGAGGGGGCTGAGGAGTGGGGCCGCGGGAAGGCCTTGCTCCCCTCTGTGTGCTTGCTGTTCTACAGTGTGGCCCCAGCAACACCCCCGCCTGCCTCCAGCCTCTCACACCACCAGCCCTGTGCCCTCACAAAGGCAGGGACAAGAGCTAGGCACGTTCCAGCAGGTGTCAAAAGGATGCCAGAGAATCTCATGCACCGCGTCTGCTGACACTTGAGAACAGATGAAATGGGCAACTTCCTAGAAAAACGCAATCCAACAAAACCCGTGCAGGAAAGATACGAAGTGCGGGAGGCTACGGGATCTGTCATCCCCAACCTCCCCACAAGGGAGGCCCGAGCCCGGACCCACCCCTGGTGGAGTCTCCCTGATACTTAACAGAAGTAACGCCGGCCTTCAAATGCTTCTGGAAAAGAATGAAGGGCCTACTCCCACTGCTTTATGAAGAAAACCTAAGCTTAATATAAAACTCCGACATGGACATTTTGACAACGAAGATGCAGTCCGACACCCCGAGCCCCTGACAGACAAACCAAGAGATGCCGCCCGAGGAAGGCGAGTTCGACCTGGGAAAGCAAGCTGGTGTAAGATCAGTCGAGGGAATTCACGGTATCCACAGAAGGAAGGACATCTCTCCAATGGTCATCTCAAAGGCGAAAGGAAAGACATAGAGAAAATACAACATCTATCCATGATTTTTATTACAAAAATGTTTAACTTTCTTTTTAATTGTACTTTTGTTACAGAACAGAACTGTGGGCAGCAGGGAGGACAAGATACTATTACCGAATGGGACCCCCCCTTCTCCTGGGGTCCCCCTGTACAAGGTTTGCCTTGCCCACCACCAGGCAATTATAGCTCTCAATGTCAGAGATTGGTGAAAAGGAAAGGAATTATTTATTCTAAAGTTATACAAACTAAAGAGTAATGACTTAATGTCTTCACTGAAATCCTAAAGTCTCTTAAAACACCCACAAACACACACAGTCCTGCCTTCCCCCCTTTGCCCAGTCCAGGGTACCATATCTCAGGAAAAGAAATAGAAGTCCGTGGCTCAGGTAGCCCCGGTTCTTCCCAGCAATCCGTGCTTGGCTGGCGGACTTCCCGAGGTTCCCAGCACCATCAGCTGCGTCACTGTGATCTCCAGTTCTCAATCCAAACCCGTGTGGTACCTTCTCCTGGCCCACAGCAAGAGTCCTTTCTCCCCTGTCCTTCCCGCAGTGTCTCTCCTGCATTCTTCCGAACTGCTAAGAGAGACCTCTGCGTTGCTGCTACATCTTGCTTTCTAGTTTCCTAAGCTGTGTGGCGAAGGGAGCCCCAAAGCCGTTTGGTTCCGACTCTTGCCAAAGCCGAGTAGTCCTCTAACCTTGCGTGGCTGCCGTGCCTGGATTTAAATCTCAGTGCCAATCTTCCTCTGTAGCCCCATTTCCGACTCCTCCCATAATTGGCTACACCTGCCAGCATTCCCTTATTTTTCCAGCTTTCCCCAGCTGCCATAGTAAATCCAGGCAGGCGTGGCCCCATGGCATGGACCCAATCATCTCTGAGCTCTCATACAGGCAAGGTAACCAGGGGGAGTTGCCTCCCAGTTGCATCCTGGGTGGAAGTCACTCCCCTCTCCCTGGCTCAAAGCAGGGCCACAGCTATTTAATGTATTCACAAAACCAGTCAAAAGTTACAGATCTGTTAAATGACCATTCCTGAGGTTATTTGCAAAACTGCTGCTATGCAAAACAATTCCCCATGTCCCTGCTCCCTGTTCACACTTGTGGGGGTGAGGATATCCTATGTTTTTAATATTTCCTGGACACCCTGAGTTCTAGATCCCGTTACAAATTCCTATTTGGGACCCCCCCGCCCCAGCTGCACCATGTTACACTTCTCCATTACCAGTTACTCCTCCTTCTAACCCCCCTTCCTGCATAGTCATGCTTTATAAAAACCCAACCAAGCAAGAAACTTAGCAATATCAAAACAGAAGGACATTGAAACAATCACTACAGAAATAGCTGCAGGAAACCTCACACTTTCTTATGAAATATTGAAAATACTCCCTCTGAGATTAGGAATAAGACAAAGAAATCTGCTATCTGTCATTTTATTGGAGGTCCCAGCCAGGGCAATAAGAAAAAAGAAATACAAATTAGACTCAAAAGAAAGAAATAAAATTACCTTTTTTCTCCCAAATGGCATGATTTTACATGCAGAAAATTCAAAGGAATGTACAGATTAATCATGAAAATTAATAAGAGAATCTGTCAAAGTAGTTAAATGCAAGGTCAATAGACAAGTCAGTTGTCTTTCTATTTTATGACAAACTGAAAATAGAACTAAAATACACACCATATGTGCTACATTTCCCCAAAGACAGCTGTCCCACTACCTCCCCTTCCACGTGTCCTGCTGGCAGTAGCGTGGGTGGCTGTTTCGCCTCTCAAGAGGTCGGGATGATTTCTCCACCCCCCCAGATGTGAGCTGCGTTGTGGTTTGCTTTGAGCAACAGAATGTGGAGAAGTGACATCCTGCGTCTTCTGCTTTTGTCCTGTTGGAGCAGACCCTTTCCTAGTGCTCTCCTTGCCGTGTGTGGAAGCCCAGCCCACGTCAGCCAGCAACTGAGTTCTGAATAGAAGAATGACGCCATGTGGACTGTCAGGCTTCTTACAGCCATAATCGGGGCCCCGTGACGGGGGACTCCAGGCAAGGGCAGCAGAGGCAGTATCTGCGGAATCATCAGGAGTAATAAACTCTTGTTGTTCTGAGCCATTATGTTTTAAGGTGGCTTGTGGCAGAGCAACAGATAACACTATGCACGACCCACCGAAACAATGATATACACACATACGTATTCGACTGTTGTCTGATGACGGTCGTGCAGTGCCTCTGTTCAGGAAATAATAAAATGAAACCGGGCAAAAACACCAAGAAAAAATAAAAGAAAATGATAAAACATTATTGAGAGACACTGAAGATGACCTAAATAAATATTCACAGATTGGAAGACACACACACTGCTAAGTATGCCCATTGCCTCCGTATTGATCCACAGCTTTTACAGAATCCCATCAAAAATTCCCGCAGGGTTTCTCTGTAAAATTTGACAAACAGCCTGTGAGATTTATATGAGAATGAAAACGGCCATGAATAGCCAAACAATCTTGAAGAAGAAGAGCACAGTGCTTACTCTGTCGGATACCAAGATCTACTCACAAATTTATGGTCATTAAGGCAATTTGGTGTTGATGCAAGAACAGTCGGAAAGGGCGCAGAATCCAGGAAGTGACCCATCGACGCAGGAGGATGACGTCACACGGCAGCGGGGAAAGGACTGTCCTTTGGATGAACGGCCCTGGGCCGAGTGGATCTTCCCGTGGAAAAGTAAGACTCCATTTCCTAGTTATAAAAGCCAGTTCTCAGTAAATTTATAGTTCTGGGTATGAAAGGGAAAATAATAACGCAACTTAAAGATAATGCAGGAGAAACTCTGGGACCTTCAGGAAGCAAAACTTTTTTTTTAATCAAGATGCTGAAAGACCATTATGCATACAAGGTGTATACATGGGTATATCTACGTGTGTTATGTGCACATAGTACACATGTGTGCATTGTATGAATGTCTAAACATTGTGCGTGCACATGTCTGACAAATCACAGATAACTTGACGAAGGGCTCATGGCTGAAATGAAATGACAGCGACACAAGGTACAGGTGGTGTGGGGAAGGAGGAAGCACTCGGACGCAGCTGGGGATTATGTAAAGGGCGGGGCCACTGTGGAAAAGTAACGGGCATCACCTACTCCAAGTCCCTGATTTGCATCGGGTAATAGCCAAAATCCTTAAAATCACCCACCAGCCTGCGCACGAGGTGGCCCCTGAGCCACCTCTAACGTCAATGCCTCATGGGTCCCTCCCACGCCCCCTCCAGTCACACACCTCCTTCCTGCTTCTGGAGTGTGCCCAGCACGCTGCCACCCCAGGGCCTTTGCACCGGCTGTTCCTGCTGCCTGGAACGCTGCTCGCCAGGTGGGTGGTCCCACGGCTCACTCACCTCCTCCAGGTCTCCAGCACAACAGAGTGCCTCTCACATTCTATCGAAGAGCACCCCATTCCTCCTATTCCCTGTGTCCTTCCCAGGTTCCTTTTTTTTATTATTATTATTATTATTATTATTATTATTATTATTATTATTTTAAGTCCTCACTCAGGGATATGTTCCTTGATTTTAGAGAGAGAGGAAGGGACACAGAGGGAGAAAGATTGTTCGGTTGCCTCCTGTATGCACCCCGACCAGGGATTCAACCCACAACCTAGGCATGTGCCCTGAGAGGGGATTGAACCCACAACCTTCTGGTGCATGGGATGATGCTCCAACCAACTAAGCCACTGGGCCATGGCCCAGTTTCCTTTTCTTTCACGGTAGCACTTACCTGCATGTGCCATGTGATTTATCTACCCATGTTTCTATCCCCCTGAACTAGAACACAGCTTCGTGAGCATGTCTGTTTTGTTCATCGCTCTATCCCAGCACCCAAGACATTTCCTGCCACACAGAAGGGGCTCAAAAACATTCTGTTAAAGACTGACCACCTAAGAGACACCTGAAATGCTGATTGACATTCTCTGTGCTTAGCTGGAGCTGGTACACCGGCTTGCCTCAGTGGTGGGTACCTCTGTGTCCCCAAAGTTGTGGTATTTTTCACCTTAGCCATGGATTTCTACAGAAAGGACTCCCTCGGCCCCAGCCTGAGGATGCTTGGGACCAGTAGCCAGTACTCTGGGAGCTGCAAGGAGCAGGTGGAGATGCAGACGGAGGCTTGGCCTCCCCCTGCTCTCCCAGATTCTCCCTTTGCCCCACGTGACAGAGACAGCTGGTGGTCACAGAACAGCCATGTGCATGTGCGTCCCTACAGTTCCCGAGTCCCTTGCCTATCAATGGCCCATGTGTCTGAGTGCGGTACATGGGCCAGTGAGGAGCAGGATTTTTGTCACCTCTGGTCGGAGATACCGAGCAGTGGACAGGCCTCCTGCAGCTTGTAGCAGACATTTGGTGAGCAAGAAATGAACGGTGGCTGTGCTGAGCCATTGAAGTTTCAAGGTCTTTGTTACTGCGGCGTACACTACCTCATCCTGACTCTTTTCCCTACATCCTCATCTTCCTGCCTGAGCTGCGGCTGCCTTCTCTGCAGCTTCCTCTGACTTCTCTCTGGTTCCACCTCTGAGGGGCAGAGAAGGCCAATTTTGTAAGTGCACAGTCTCAGCTGGGGATGCCAGTGGGTTGAAGTACTTATCACACAGCCTGGAAACCAATCCTCTCATTTTGGATGGCCCACATCCTGCCTTCAGAGACATCCAGTGCCTCTAATTTCTGAGACTTTTTCGGGCCATAATGTACAAATCAACCTGGCCCCCGCCCCGTGCACCCCAGCACTCGGCAGAGGGGAGAAAGCAGAAAATGAAGCCAGCCGCCAGCCAACGACACACTGTCCATCCTTCCGAAATGCTGCCCACATTTCCCATCTGCTCATTTCCTCTTTGCGAGTTTGAATTATTTTTATTCTTGTACTTTCATTTTACCAGTGTTTCAGGAAGAAGGCCGGTAAATATATATTTATTGACTACTTATTTACTTTGAATATTTATTGTGTCCATAATGTATATAATTATACTTAGTCACAAGACAAAAGGCAAACACGTATTAAGTTCATTCCAGGTTGTACGTAATCATTTCTCAAAATGATATCATGATTCATATTCTTCAATTTCTTTTTGACTCGACTACCATACTAAGAAATGATTACTTTCCTAAAAGGAATTTTTAAAAATATTTTATTTATTTATTTTTAGAAAGAGGAAGGGAGAAAGAGAGGGAGAGAAACATCAATGTGTGGTTGTCTCTCACATGCCCTGGACTGGAGACCTGGCCTGCAAACCAGGCATGTGCCGTGACTAGGAATCGAACTGGCAACCCTTTGGATCCAGGCCGGTGCTCAATCCACTGGGCCACACCAGCCAGGCAGATCTTTATGGAAAACATAAAACTTTTCTCTGTCCTCCAACCAGTGATCCCTGCTTCTGTCCCACCCTGTCCAGTCTCATTCTGTATTTTGTTTATGGGTATTCACATTTTTTTCTAAAATGCATAGTTTATTTTCCTTTTTTATTAATCCTACTTTTATTAATCCAAATTTCTTTTGGAACCCATGTTCCTTTAGACATATCTTTTTTTTTTTTAATCTCCCAATACCTTCTTCCACTTCCTCCTACCCCATCTCCTCCGGCAATCGCCAAAGTGCCGTCCGTGTCCATGAGTTTTTCTTTTCTTCTCATGCTTTAAGACATGTTTTCTTAATTAAGAATACCCAGAAGTCATCTGAAAAACACTCTCTAGAGTCTAAAATCAAAGATCAGTTTTGGTTGGAATTATCCCTGAGAAAAATTGAGCATCTCTGTGCATTTGCCTGCCCTGACCAAAAAAACAAACAAAAACACCAAGCCAAACCACAGTCACCTGTTTGGAAGACGCTCTACAAATCTAAAAAACCAAACTGCCTGCACACAGACATGAACTAAATGGGAGATAATAATAACATTCAAAAGGGACTTTTTCTGCCTCCGTAACAGTGAGGACTCAGGGCCCCTATTCCACAAGACAGCAAATGATGCAGCCCCTGGCAAGGAGGGCTGGGTAGGTCTTGGGTGGAGTGGGGGCAAGATGGATCAAAGTCAAAGTAAGCCCCCCTAACTTTGCTCAGATGGTCTGCCCTCCCAGGATAACCTAGAGTCAGGTCAGCTGGGGTCACAGGGTCATCCTCAGCTCACGAACCCAATGCGAGCTGCCCAGCAGACAAGCAGGCCCCAGAGGAAGCAATCCCGGTGCGATGCGGGTCTTAAAATCGTGGCATTTGGAAATGAATGTGGTGTACTTGACTTGGGGAATAAATGACTGGTAATGTAGACAAATAAACCTCAAAATAGGGAAGATTCTGAGACAGAACATTCTGGAATTGACAAGGCTCCCAGATTGCTCAAAGATACCAAAACCTTTCTTCTTTTTTGTGGGAAACACCCTACTTGCACCAGCCCCCTTTTTCCATTTTCTGTGATAGGCATTTAAAAGGTTGACAGGGGGAAAAAAAAAGATGGACTTATTTCTGGCAAGCAGGAGAGGGTTATAAGTATGCCCATTCTGAAACTATTATGAGAGCGCTTCATTAATTTCTCATTCATTTGAAGATCGAATATAAAGTAGCCTAGCTATGGATGGGCTTAAACTTTATCACCTTCCAGGAGAATTCTTATTTGCCTTCAGTGTAAGTGACCTGCGAATGCCCATTGAAATAGCAAATTCTTATTTGCTGCCGTGTAAGTGAGCTGTGTGTCTTTTAAAATCCTAGAATCTGTATTTCCCCTGCCCCAGCCGTACCCTCCTTTAAAATGTCGGTGAATGAGGACGTTGTAACTCAAATTCTAAAATGCAAAGATGGATGAAAAGCTCGTCATGGTACAGTTAATATACTTCTGGATTCTTTTTTTGTCTTGGTAATCAAATGCATTTCCTGAAATGGCTTTTCTCGATTTCCAAAAAAAAAAATAAAAATAAGTTGTCTTTTCATTTTTCTTGTGGGGTATTATCAGAAAACAAGCCTCCAGCAAAGCCTGTATTATCTGAGGCATTTGCAGTGTGAGGATGGAGAGTAAAAACTGAGCTGACACCACACACACACAAAAAGCTCGGGGAGAACAGACGTGGGTTTACAGTGGAAAACAAGGTCAAAGACACAGGGCTGTGAAACTCCAGCTCCCACCGGGCGCTCTGGCTTCACTGACAATCACGCCACCCTCCGAGGCTCCAGACTCAGACGTGACCTTTAGCTGGAAAATTGTAGAACTCTGCCCACTTGCTGAGAGTTTTTCTGGCCATCTGGTATACCATAAATAATAGTAAGATTACAGAAAAGCAGACAGGGCAGGGAATGAAGTCCTCAGATTATCAGACATTTGTGTTGCTGAGAACCGTGAGGGCCTAAATAAACGTTTTTCTCCTTAGCAAACAGAAAATACTGAGTACCATCTAATCTTTGTTGGATGAAGTGAGAACTTTCTGTGCTTCAGGGAATTCCCTAAAGATTAGCAATGATGTTTCTCAAGTTTTGTTAAATTAAATACCTTAAAAAAATTTATAGCAATTATTTATTATTTCAGAGACAAGCACTGCAAAGAAAAACTCCTTATGTAGTCCATAGTCTTACCACCAACCCTCACCCCCCAAAAGCCTTCTGGTATTTTAAGACAAAAAGGAGTAGCAAGATGAAAAAACTCTAACTGTGCAGGAAAACACTAAATGAAAAGGTGAGGCCTCCGGAGTTGCCTGTTGTCCAACCAACACTTCCATCATGGACAGTGTCTGCTGACACCACGACTGTGTCCACACAGGAATACTCGTCTGTGTAGAAATTATTTTCCAACGGATAAAAAAGGGCCATATTGGACTCTGTCCTATACCTCGATCCAGCTCATAATAAATCTTATGTGCATTGATGAGTAAAATGCTCATCAAAAACATGTGTATACCAACAATATATATATCTACAGCTCTGGCTGGTGTGGGTCAGTGGATTGGGCACTGGCCTGTGAACCAAAGGGCTGCTAGTTCAATCCCCAGTCAGGGCACATGCCTGGGTTGCGGGCCAGGTCCCCAGTAGCGGGCGTGTGAGGGGCAACCACACATTGATGTTTCTCTCCCTCTTTCTCCTTCCCTTTCCCTCTCTCTAAAAAGAAGTAAATACAATCTTTTTAAAAAAAAGACGAAGGCATGATCCTGCCTTTTCTATATACTGGAAGAGTTCGTGTTCTACAGTACAATTTCTTCCTTCAGCACTCGGTAGAATTCACTGACAAAATCAATTGGGCATGAGGTTTTCTTTCAGGGAAAGTACTTAATTATGATTCAACTTCTTTAATAATTAGTTGATTGAGCCCTGGCTGGGTGGCTCAGTTGGTTGGAGCATTGTCCCATACACAGGACATGGTTGTGGGTTCAATCCCTGGTCCAGGCACATATCTGGGTTGTGTGTTTGATCCCTGGTTGGGGCGCATATGGGAGGCAACCAATTGATGTTTCTGTTCCTCAGTCTCTCTCTCTCTTTCACTTCCCCTCTCTCCCCCCACCTCTATTAAATGACCATATCCTTGGGTGAGGAGTAAAAAATAATAATTATTAATTGAAATTTGATAGTTCTCTTGTGTCAGTTATGGTTGTTTGTATTTTTCTAAGCATTCCTCACTTAAAATTTTCAAATGTATTGTCATAAACAGGTTGATAATACCCTCTCACTATCTTTCTAGTGTCTGTAAGGATCTTAAGTGATATGTCTTTTGCATTTCTGACATTAGTTATTTATGTCTTTGGCTGGCTTTCTTCATCAGTCTTATGATGAATTTATCAAATGTAAGAGTCAGCAACTCATCTTCTTTTCCCTTTATTCATCCTTTTCATTGCGTGTTGAAATCTCAGTTCATGACTCTTTGTTCTTTATTATTTCTCCGTTCTCTTTTCTGGAGATTTAATTTGCAGTTCTTTTTCTAACTTCTTGAGATGAATAGTTGCTGTTAATTTGCAGCTTTGCTTCTTTTCTCTTAGATACTTTCAAGGCTATCCATTCCCTCTAAACACAGCATTACTTGTGTGTCATTAGTTTTGATCTGATCATTCCGTTCAGAACATGTTCTGATACAAACTGACATTTCTTCTTTGATCCATGGGTGATTTAGAAGCACAGTACTTAATTTCCAAACACAGGAAGTTCCTCTTACCTTTCGGTTTTATAGTTCTATTTGAACTGCATTGTCCTCAGAGACCATACTCTCTCTGTCTCAAACCTTTGACATTTGTTGAAGCCTGACTCATTGCCCCGTGTGTGGTCCATTTTTATACACGTCCCCGTATTCAGAAGCCACGCGCTGCTGCATTCTTTCATGGTCTCATCGCTAAATGTGCATTGCAAGACACTGCAGTTTATTCTTGCTCATTCAAAAAAATCTTACGTCTGTTGGTCCCTTTTAATCTCCACCCCTCCTTTTGCCTTAGAGAGTACCTATTGAAGAATCTCAGACATTTCTTTATTTTTTAAAGATTTTATTTATTTATTTTTAGAGAGAGGGGAAGGGAGGGAGAAAGAGAGGGAGAGAAACATCCATGTGAGAGAGATACAACAAGCAGTTGCCTTTTACATGCCCCCAAATGGGGACCTGGCGGGCGACCTGGGCATGTGCCCTGACTGGGAATCGAACCAGTGACCTTTCGGTTCACTCAATCCACTGAGCCACACCAGGCACGGTAAACCTCAGGCATTTCATATGACCTATGATCCCCTGTGTGGACTCACTGATTGTTCCTTTTGGTGCCATTCACAATGTTCATTTCTCCTGTGTATTTCTTGTAAATAAGCCACAGGACCTAGAGGCCCGTTTGGGCTCAGCGTTTTTTCTCTTTGGTAAGATGGTAAGCCATCCTACTGACATGTTCATTCATAAAAAGACACGTCCAGTCTGCCTGTGAGTGCCTGGCTTCCTTAATCACCGGAGGTTGCCAGGTGCTGATATTCTAATCTAATCATTTCGTCCTCATTTTTTAGTCTGAATCCTTTCATACAGAGATGGGACTACTGTCTCCTCTGCTAGCTTGTTCCCCTTTATTCTCTTCAAAAGAATAAATCGGTCCTCCAGCATCCTCTGGGGGTAGTAGTTCATTTGTTTTGATTTTTTTTGTCAAGATCATTATGAACTCCTAGATCAAAACACACTGAACATGTCTCACTCCTCTGCAATTGTATTATTCTTTTTGATACACATGTTGTCTCAATTTAGCCGGGGAAAGCTGACCATCTGTCTTTTATCACGGTCTCTTTGGTCATTTTGGTTGTGGGAAACTTGTTCTCTAGTGAATTCATCTAGTAAGTTTGGAGTATATGCTGGAAATCGTGAATGCGATGTTGAGTCTGCATTTTCGTTTTCTGCTTCAGAGAATGCTGACTTCTGTTCTGCCAGGCCGCTGATTTACTAGTGAATCAGCTCAACTCTTCCGAACTGGTTTTGGAGATTTATTATGATGCGTCTACAGCAGGGGCTGGTAAACTTTTCCTCTACGGGCAATATTTTAGGCTTGGTGGGTCACATATGGTCTCTGTTGCATATATCTTTCATCGCTATTTTAAAAAAATATAACACTTTCAGCCCTGGTTGGGGACTCAGTTGGCTGGAGCATCGTCTCAACACCAAAAGGTTGTGGGTTCGATTCCCAGTCAGAGCACATACCTGGTTTGCAGGTTTGATCTCCGGTTGGGGCGTGGATGGGAGGCAGCCAATTGATGTTTCCTTTTCACATTGATGTTCTCTTCCCTGTCTCTCTCTCTCTCCACTCCCCCCTTCCATTCCTTCCTATCTCTCTAAAATCAATGAGTGTATCCTTGGGTGAAGATGTAAAAGATAAAAAATATAACGCTTTCAAAATATAAAAATCATTCTTAGCTCGTGAGCTGTACAACAGTCCCACCAACTGAGCCACACCAGCCAAGGTAATTCTTTCCATTTTTGATAGCCTTAATTGTGAGAAATATACAAGTGTATGATAAAAAAATTGAAAGCTGATGTTTTTAGCCATGCAACTTTACAACGGAAACATACTTAAAGAATTGAATACTGGGGTGAATATTGGGGGCAGCTGGAACAAAAACTTCCATAAGCTGCCCTGGCTAGTGTGGCTCAGTGGGTTGAGGTGGTCCCACACAGTTAAAGGTCGCTGGTTCAATTCCTGGTCAGGGCACATGCCTGAGTTGCAGGTTCTGTCCCCTGTCAGGATACGTGCGTGTGAGGCAACTAATCCATGTTTCTCTCTCACACCAATATTTATCTCCCTCCCTTCCCTTTTCTCTAAAAATAAATAAATAAAATCTTAAAAAAAAAACAAACTTCCCAACATTCCATGGGCCCTGGGCCCAGTGGGCCCTGACCGAGCAGCTTTGGTTCAGAGCATCATCCTACTATGCTGAGTACCAGACCTTGCTTCCTGCCGAGACCCGGGCCGGCACCGCCAGAACCAGCCTCTTTGGAACGCCCTTCGTGGAGCCTGGGTAGGGGGAGTCCCCAGGCAACCTGCAACCACCTGTAACCCACTGCTGGGACATCAGTGCCCCACAGCACCCCCGCTGGGAAGATCTGAGTTGGCCAATCCTCTACTAATGGCGCTTTGGTGTTTTAAGCCACCGAGCCTGTAGGACTTCGTCACAGCAGCCCTAGGGAACTAATGCATTTCTGATCCAGGCGTTGCCGTAATCGGGATCCACTAAACTCATGTCCTATTTTATGGCAAATGGGCATCTTTGTAATATTGAGTATTCGTGTCTATTCTTTAAAAAAATCATGTTTTACGGTTTCCTGAAGAGCTTCAGAGTTCTTCTTTTCCTACAGGTTCATAATACTTCTTGGTAATTTTAGGACTAGGTATTTTACAGTCTTTCTATTTCAGGGAAAGGATCTCTTTTTATAACAGTTGAAGCCACCTCCACAGCTTCCTCCCTCTCACCGCTCCGCCAGTGCGCCAGGGGAAGGGGGAGGCGCGGGAGCGCGCAGGAAGGCGGACGCCCGCGTTTAACGCCAGATCGCTGGAACCGGGTGCATGCTGAGAGCGGTGCAAAACCCGAATAGTTCGAAGCTGTACAGTTCAGGCTACTTCGAGCTCAAGGCTCACCAGGAAGCTACAGCAATCCATACAGTGTGGTATCCACAAAGGGTAGACACAGATTATTGGAAGAGAGAGCCTAGAAGAACTTTCACACAAACGTGACCGGGTGTACTCTGCCAAAGCTGCAGTGGCGATTCAGTAGAGAAAGAAACGAGTTTCAAACCAAAAAATGGTGCAGGAAAAATTGGGCCACTGAAAGCCAAAAGATATAAACCTCAAGGTACACGTGACGTCATATGCAAAAACTA
This sequence comes from Trachops cirrhosus, assembly GCA_028533065.1. Taxonomy (NCBI): domain Eukaryota; kingdom Metazoa; phylum Chordata; class Mammalia; order Chiroptera; family Phyllostomidae; genus Trachops; species Trachops cirrhosus. The sequence continues at coordinate 50,508,360 of CM052550.1, forward strand.
ACTCGAAATGGCTCATAGACTTAAATGTAATATGTAGGGTCCGGCACAAATAATGCCCCCATTTTAATTACAACATCTTTTATTACAAAATCATAAGCACGTCATTCTGTAACATGACAATATCACACTCAAGTACACCATGTGACATTTTAGGTGACATGTTCAAACTAAAACTATGAGTCATCACACCCATATTATTACCCTACGGACCACACTCAAGCAGGCCTTACTTCTGCCAGACCCTGTATAAAACTAAAAAACTCAGAAAAAAACAGAATCTTCACAACCATGGGTGAGGCAGAGTTCTGCACTACAATACCAAAAGCATGATCCTTAAAAGAAAAGACAATGTTAATTCCTTGGCAAAGAAACAACTGATACATAAATTTCCACTGTGAGGAAGACAATGTTAAGAAAAGGAAAACAGGAACACAGACTTGTAGGAAATATTTTCAAATCACATATTTGAGAAACGACTTATATTGAGAATATGTCAAAATTCTCAAAACAAACCCCCGAGTATAAAAAAGAGATAAAAAGCCACACAGGTAAGAACACAGAAGTCGGTGATTGGGAAAATATGCAAATTGCAGCCACAATGACACGCTGCCACGCCCACCTATTTGCATGACAATACAGACTAAACTCACCAAGTCTGGGAAAGGAGCCTGAGCAATTGGAACCGCCATACATTTCTAGTAAGAATGCAGAACGGTGCAACCACGGATCAACCGTTTTGGCAATGTTTTACATGATTTAAGTAACCTTTACAGACAACCCAGAAATCCTACTCTGAGGTATGTAATTGGGAGAAGTGAGAATTTATGTCCATACAAAAACCTATATACACATGTCCATAGAAACTTTATTCATCTTCACCTGAATGTGGAAATAATGTAGTACTTTTTAAAAGATTTTATTTATTTTTAGAAAGAGGGGAAAGGAGGGAGAAAGAGGAGAGAAACATCAATGTGTGGTTGCCTCTCGTGTGCCCCCTAGTGGGGACCTGGCCTGCAGTCCAGGCCTGTGCCCTGACTGGGAATCGAACCAGCAGAACCAGCAACCCTTTTGTTTGCAGGTAGGCACTCAATCCACTGAGCCACACCAGCCAGGGCTAATGTAGCATTTTAACGAGTTAAGGGATGAATGAGTAGTGCCTAGCAATAAAAAAATAAATAAAACCACAATTATCCATGTACACAGCAGCATGGATGAGTATCACATGCCCTGTGTCAAATAATGGAGTCTCACGAGAGTTCTTACCACGAGTCCATTTAGATGGTATTCTGGAAGAGGGCAAACTATCGGAATGGAGAGAAGCTCATTTGTTTCCGAGTGGTAGTAAGAAGGTCAACGTGTGACTAGGAAGGGGCAACATAACAGAATTTCTTTAGATGAAATTATCTATATTCTGTTTGTAGTGGTGGAGGTTATGCTAATTCAGGCATATGTTAAAATTCATGAAACTGTACACCAAGAAAAGGTGAATTTTACTGTATGTAAATTTTAAAATATTTTACATTCACTGCCACCGTTATAAAAATATTTGCTATCCTGCCCTGGCCAGTGTGGCTCAGTTGGTTTGGAGGGTCATCCCATAGACCGAAAGGTTGTGGGTTTGATTCCCAGTCAGGGGAAATACCCAAGTGGTGGGTTCGAACCCTAGGCAGGGTGCGTACAAATAGGCAACCAATCAATGTTTCTCTTTCACACTGATGTATGCTTCTCTCTCTCTCTCTCTGCCTGCCCTCTTCCTCTCTCTTCAAAAGAAATGAGAAAATATCCTTGCAAGAGATAAAAAGATTTTTGATATTCTGAGATACTCAAGACCCACAGTGTCTGACCATCATCTTAGAACTGCATATTCCTGGATGAAACTGGATAGCATAATAAAAATCTCAATACAATAATATTTTTCCCATTTTTTTATACAGCAGGAAAGAAAAAAAGCTACTTAAATTCCTAACCTTTTAGCTTTGAAAATTTAGTTTTGTGATTTTACGTGTCCTCACTTATTTCAGGGAGAAGACACAAATCACCTGAAGGAAGTGGCCTGTTGTTTCAGAAGGAGCAGCGGTCTGTCCTAGTGTTCGCACTAGATAACAGAGCCCCTCCCTCCCAAAGTCTCACCTCCACTTCCGCTCACGATCTCTACTCTTTTTGGGAGGAGGAAGCAAAGGAGAGTGAGAATCAAATTTGTTGCTTAAAAATCATCTGGGGTAGGGGCTATTTCAGGAAGGCGGTTGGGTGGTCAGGTGGCCTTTATGTAGAGCTGTCATTTGAGCAGTCGCCTGAAAGAAGACCAGGAGAAAGGCAGGGTGGAATCCCGTGAAAGGGCGTGGTGGGTGGGGAAAAGAGGGCGCACCCAGACCCTCAGGAAGGACGGCCAGTGGGTGCTCAAGGAGGAGCGAGAAGGTGGGCGTGGCTAGTGCGGAGTGAACGGATGGGATGGGAGGGCCTTGGGAATGGGTGGGGCACAAATCCCACAGAGCCTCGTAAGGCTCGATGGGGCGCTCCAATTAATAATTAATAATTTATGAGACTAGCAGCTACAAGAGACTTTTGAGTTGGGGAGTGATATGATGTGACTTAGATTTTTAAATGTCCACCAAGGCACCCATGGGACTCACAGGCTGAGGCCACAGCAGAATTAGAGAAACAGCATCACAGCTGCACTGGCCCAGCTAGAGATTCTGGTGCTTAGACCCGGAAAGTCAAGGTGGGGATGAGGAGAGGTGGGGGGTGCTGGACATGTCCCAAAGGTGGGGCTGAGAGGGCTTGCTTATGGACCTCGCTGTGGGAAAGAGAAAGGGGGACAAGAACAACTGTTCAATTTTTGGCCTGGGCGACCAAGTAAATAAATGGCTGTATCAGTGACCGAGATGGACAAGGGTCGGGAGGAACAGAATTGGTTGTGAAATGAAGAATTCTGCACTGGGCGCATTCCATATGAGATGCCTACCAGACATTCAAATGGAGACTGCGGTTGGATACAAGAGGCTGGAGCCAAGGAGGAGGTGGGATTCGAGACGGGATTTCAGGAGAAGGGTCTAGTTGAACTCACAGTAGCAAGAGAACGTGGATAAGGAAGAAGACTCAGGACTTAGCTCTGGAACATCCTGCCCTTTAGGAGAAAGAGCCAGCAGACAGGCCAAAAAGGGGCAGTCGGTGAGGTAGAGGACCCTGTAAGACTGCTGAGCTGGAAACCGTGAGTCTGAGACTTGACATTGAACTTGGCAATGTGATGATCATGGGGACAAGGAAGAGTGCCAGGACGTCCAGGCAGTGTTGCGGGGACCCTGTGGGCAGCTGCCGGGACCAGTGTCGGCATTCTTCTGGGAGGGGAAGTGGTGCCCAGACACAGCAATCTTGGGGACGGAGGACAGGAATAGACCTGCTGGGGTCCCCAAAGATGGGGTGCTGAGGTCCAAGTCTGTTCACTTGACTATGAAAGGGAATGATGATTCTGTGTGGCTGGCAGACTTAAGAAACCAAGATAATTATATTTATGGAGAAGAAAGAGGTATCATCTTTTCAAGGAAAAAGCTAAATATAACAGGTTCAGATTACCACGTGACACGTCCTGGCTTTAATTAACTCTCAGAATTCAGCACACTTCTAAAAAGATAGACTCCTCTTCCGATCACACGGAGCCTATTTTTTAATACTCATCTCACTTTTTTTCCCCCAACAGCACGTTCTATCAAGGGCCCTAAGACCAACAGGAAAAACTGACAAATAATCTTTTTTTATTTTTAAGTTCATTTGCCAAGAACCCAACTGTTTAAAGCAGCAGTTCTTGCCGGCTTTCTGTAACTAAATGAAAACATTACATTTCAAATGTCCACTAAATGTCCGCTAAATGTCCACCTCTCCACTAAAACCATACAGGACATTCTGGTTTTTTCTTTTATACAAAAAAAAAAAAAACAAAAACAAAACAGGATGACCCCTGGCCGGTGTGGCTCAGTTGGCTGGAGCGTCATGTGGTAACAGAAAGGTTGTGGGTGCGATCCCCCATCAGGGCGCATATAGGAGACAATTGATGCTTCTCTCTCGCATCAATGTTTCTCCTTCCCTCTTCCTCTCACTCTGGAAAAAATGAGGAAGTGTCCTTGGGTGAAGATTAAAAAACAAACAAACTGGATGATTACCTGATCAGGAAGAACGAAAATGTGAACAGCCACCGTTTGTAAGTTGATCATGCTGTTTTTACAAGTAAAATACTCCAAGGCAAGAGACCGGGGCCTTTGCCAGGGCTCAGCCTGCTGGGCCTCGCCCTGTCCTCTCCCGGGGGAGGAAAACAAGGCTGGCAGGCGGCAGCGTCTCTAACAGGGAACGACACACCCACGTGAAGGTCGTCAGGGGGGAGTGGCACGCGTGGGAGCCCAGGGACACTGCTGACCGCATGACATACAAGCGAGACATAGCGCGGCAGGGTGTGTGGGCAAACCGTCCGCCCCTTCAGCGGGCGCGCAAACGAACAGAACCAGAAGGACCGCGAAAACAGCGCTTGGCGACAAGGACGGAAACAGAAGCTCCCGAAGCACTGCACGGAGCCCGAGGTCCTCATCAGAATACAAATCCAATGCCAGGAGGCCTGGAGGTGATAACCGGACCGATGACGATTACAAGGGACTAGAGACAGAGCGGAGGAAAGCAATTCCAAAGTGAGAATGAAGCCCGCGCTGCAGCAGGTCTGACACATCATTTGGAAGCGGCGAGGAACCGAGCAGACAGGAGTGAAAATAACAGCAAAACCCCGGGGGGCAGCGTGCGATCCCGACAGGAGCCAGATGAGATGACAAGGAAGGGGGTCTGGGGGGCGGCTGGGAGTTTCTGTCCTCAGTTCTAGAAACCGGCGAGTCTTATCATGAAGGGCACCCATCTGAAGTTCACAGTTAGGTTCCTTTTCACTCCAGTGCTGCCCCTCTGTTCATTTCAAATAAAAAAAAAACACAGTCGTTTAAAACCCACATTCTGTAGCTTGTGTCTTTTATCACTACATCCATCAAAGGATTTCTGCGTTTACCGCCGCACAGTGTGAAATGCCTCCCATTTCTGGGTGGTGCAATTCTGTCAATGCATTGCTTCTGTTGGTGTAATTTTCTGTATCGCTTGGTGCCCGACAAATCATTGTTTTGACTTTTAAAAATATGATCTTTCCTGTAAAAGGAAGAACACGCACCCAACATTCCTTCAATGACTAGTACACTGAATACACTTAACACACTGAATAGTATGTTACGCAGTGAAGAGAGTTGAGCCAAACCAAGGCCTCGCCCAGCAGCACATAAACCCATGAAAGGTGCAGCTTGAAGAAGACAAATCACTCCAAACGACCCCCAGGATACAGTAAGTTCCCAATCGAGGGCTGGGACAGTGTTTGTAGTCTGCACACCTACATGGACAGCACGCATGCGTGCCTGTAATTTTAAAATGAAAGTTTAAAGCCAAAACATACAAGGGGAGGCTGGTGTGGGGGTGAAGAAGAGAGGAAACAGAAACTGGTAAATGGGGGAGAGGACAACTAGAATCCTCCAAAAGTACTCTACGGTATGGGTGTGACCTTGTAACAGCAAATGCTCTATGTAATCATGATACAGAATGAGATCAAAACTTAAAAATACACCGTGGCTGGTGTGGCTCAGTGGATGGAGCGCCAGCCTGTGAACCAAAGGGTTCCTGGTTCGATTCCCAGTCAGGGCACATGCCTGGGCTGTGGGCCAGGTCCCCAGTAGGGGTCGCTCAAGACACAACCACACACTGATGCTTCTCTCCTTCTCTTTCTCCCTCCCTCCCCCTGTCTAAAACAAATAAAACTTAAAAAAAAAACTTAAAAATACATCCTGGAAACCAAGATCAAAATGAAACAAGCCAGTGCACTCGGTTGGTGGCTTTAACCACGGACAGCGGTTTTAAAGTGGCCGTAAGCTCAGTTACCGCACTGGGTCTGCCCAGTGGCAGGTATCCTAAGGCTTCATCGAGGGATGTGTGGGCTCCAGCAACCCCCTCATCAGGTCCAGGAAGGAGAAACAGAAGGAGAGAAGAGGCGTAAGAGACACAACGACCGAATGCAAAGAGAGGAGAGAGGGGAAGAGAGACACTAAGAGCCACACAGATACACTCAGAGAAATCTTAACGGTGATGATTTGATCAACAAGCAAACTGCAGGTATTTATTCCACGGGACAATGACATGGTGACTACAGCATTTTTTAAAAAAAAAGAATCCTTTCTTTTAGAGATATGGACTTTAGTATTTTGAAATAAAACGATATGATGTCTCAGGTTTGCTTGAATAATCTGGGGAAGTGGTGGGGGAGGGGGTAATGCTGGTAAGACAAGAATGGGGGGGTTGGGCTCGGCTGTACTGAGCGACTGGTGCAGAAAGGTTCAATGCATTAATTTCCTCATCTTTGCACACGTTTCAAATCTCCACAGGTAAAAGTTTTAAAAAGGATGAAAGACGTAGGTTCAGATCCCAGCTCTGCTACATAGTCATGTACCCAATTTTTTAAAATTTCCAGTGTTTTGGGAACCTCACTTCCTTCACTCTTCTTTTTTTTCTTTTTTAACTTTTCTTTTTCTTCCAGTTCCTTCTTTTTTGAGAGGACACATACACATAAGTCATAATGCAAATTCACACTATAACAAAGGCCTGGCACGTGGCTGAAATAAACAAAAGCTAGTTCTTTTTTATATTTATGCAAACACAAATCAAAGAAATACGTAAGTATAATTCAGTCAAATTACTGAAAACGGTTTATTAAACACAAAATCAAAGTAAGACTGCAAAGGATGCTTTAAAGACAAGAAAAAAATGAAGCATTTCAGTTGGATAATTACACAAAACAGCAATGTTATAATGAAATTGAATCTATGCCCAAGTGGATCCTTCACTTATTGCCAAACTCAAATACCAATACAATGGAGTTGCTTTTTTTTTCTTTTTTTTTTAAGATTTTACCTATTTATTTAAAGAGAGAGGGGAAGGGAGGGAGACAGAGAGGGAGAGAAATATCAGTGTGTGGTTGCCTCTCATGCGCCCCCTACTGGGGACCTGGCCTGCAACCCAGGCATGTGCCCTGACTGGGAATCGAAATGGCAACCCTTTGGTTCGGAGGCCAGCACTTGATCCGCTGAGCCACACCAGCCAGGACACAATGGAGTTATTCTGAGTAACGTTCATAAAACTACATATAGTTACTTCCATATATAACACTGAATTTTTGGGACCACAGATGTTACACTGTCTCTTTTCCTAAAACTTTGCTGACATATTCGATCTGTCATTCCATAAAAAAACACACGCACAGTAATCAGAGTAGGTTAATTATAAAGTCACAGGCAAAATACCCGTCCTTTTAAAACACCCTGGAAAAGAAGATCATTAAAAATGAAAAAATATTTTCATACAAATAGTCAGGGACAGACTTGAAAGCATTAGAAACTTGATCTGTATACCCTTGAGATTTACATTCAAAGACAATCAAATTTAAACCCACCACGTATGTGAAATGGAACAAGACTCTCCCATTAAAATTACCCTAACTGCTGGTTTGTTAAAACGTTCCTGCATTAGACAAACCAGCAGAAAATTCGATACTATGTAATTCCAGTAATGTTCCTGCCCCCAAAACACGGGTTCCACCACAAAACCAGGAGAGATGACGATGTGGACTCATGTGGGCCATTTGCGTTACTGCATCAGAAGCCACGCCACCCACAGCGCAGAAAGTGTCACCGCAGCAAAGCCCAGAAAAGCCATGTGGGATGCAGGGAAGCATTTCAGCACGAACCCCCAGAAAAGACCTGAGGTCAAGGGCAGATGAATAAACTGCTGACGTGACCAAACCAGAAACTGACACATGAAGGCACGTGTCATGGGTGTGGCTTTCCCACGGGGCAGCCTGAGTCATTTTGATAAGAGTGAAATTCTTTTGAAAATGGGCTCGCTGAGTTTCCTGCAGCACCCCCCTGAACTTGGCTCTTGCAATTAACAAGCAACTCCGGAATCCAGGCGTGAATTCCCCTTGGTTCTTGATAGCTGCTCATTCATTGATGGCAAAATCCCAGCCGCACACTTAGAGGAACAACCAATCATGTTCTATGGGTTGGCTTTAGGGCAAGAGATGCAAACTGGTCATTTTTATTACGTGGAAACCCATGTCTGCAAACGGAACGTTCTCTTTCTCCACGGACACATACCACCCGGTAGCCCTTCCCTCTGCAAAACTGGTCCGAAAGAGACGCCCATTGGCTAGAAATCACACATAAAATTCAAACCTAAAATGGAACTGCATGCCACCTAAAATACCTACCCCCTTTCTTTTGAAGCTGTGAAAAGTAAGAATGCCTCATTTCTACACCTGCTCTGTAGTCTCCAGCTGTTACAGAGCCCTGCGTGGAGGTGCCAGAGGGCTCTCTCCGCCGTGCGGATGCTGGAGACAGTTGCAAGTAGCACCGCAGCTGCCTTGCTCCTCCATTTGAAATGAATGGAAATACGAGACTGCGTGAGGGCTTCCACACCAGCCACAATTAGCATATGAAAGGTACCCTTCGAGTCCTGGAAACTGGAAAGACTTTAGAAGCTCAGTGCCAGGAACCCGGAACAAAGAACAAAAGCACGTGTTTATGACACTGTGCAGATCTTCCAAATTCTATTCACTCTCGCTTTTCCAGGAAAAAGCTAGTATTCGCACTAGGGAAAGCGGAGCCAGAGCGAGGAGGCCTGGCCAGACCACTGCTTTAGAGCACCAACCAGCTGTCTTGGACAAGAAGCTCAGCCAGCCCAAGTTCCTTCTGCAGCCACACAAGGATGCTTGTTTTGAATGAACTGTAAGCTTGCCCGCTGAATCCCCAGCTCTCCCATCTCATCACCGATAACCAATGAGTTGATCAGTCACGCCTACAGAAGGAAATCTTGGAAACCCTAAGCAAAGGGGTTTGGAGAGCATCTGGGCTGCTGAACCTGGAGAGGAAGGTGGTAGGGTTGGGGGCAGGAACATCGGTTTTACTGTTTCTCTGATGTATGCATTCACTGGCTGATTCTTGTACGTGGCCCAGTTGGGCATCGAACCGGCAACTGTGGCATATGGGTGTTACTGGATAGGGGCCTGTCCCTGAGCGGGGCTGCCCAGGGCCACCTGTAGTGAGTGGGTTCTTGACTTCACGTAGAAAAGATTTCACAACACGAGTCCAGGTGACTGTGAGGATCCCTTTATTAAAACTGGGGACAGTGAAACAGGGAGGGGCTTAGCGTGGAAGAAGCATCTGGAGAGCCCAGGCGGGGCTGCCTTCACTCACTGGGAAGTCAGAGAAGAGGGGACTTTGGGGACAGGTTCAGGGATCAGCCTGGGACAAGCTGCTAATTCTCATTGCCTTAGAGTGTAGGAGACGCATGCCTGTGAGGAAAGAGGTGGGGGCAGGAGAGGGGGAAGAGAGTGGTGTGAGCTGTCCCCAGAGGGAGCGCCTTCTGCCTTGGGGACTCTCTGCCCCTGGCTGTACACTGCTCGGCCACTGTGTTCAGCCACCTGCCTCAGTTTCCCTATTCCACTGGCCAAGGAGTGCTCCCAGCTCCTCCCTGACCTGTCTCGTGGGGACGGTGCTCTCACCAACCGAGCTCCTCGGCCAGGCCTGGGCTGTATCTTTTTATAATCAATGCATGATCTAGTAAGTAAACTGTTCTCTCGAGTTCTGTGAGCAATTCTGGCAACTTCGCCAGAGGGGGCAGGGGGAACCCCTAATTTGTGATTGAATGGCACACAAGTTGTGAATAATCTAGGACCCACTACTCACGACTGGCCTCTGAAGTGGGGGGCTGAGTGGATAACCTGTGGGGTCCGCACGAACCCCAAGGAATGTCAGGACAGAACTGAACCGCAGGACACCAGCGGGTGTCCAGAGGGGTGGGGCTGGTTGTGTGGGAAGCCCTCCCCCACATTTGGTGACCAGGGGTTGAGCACTGAGAGTGGAGAGAAACAGCAGAGTTCCCTTTCACATGCAGAAACATCCACAGGTGTGAATATATACACGTGTTAATATACATACACATATTTCCACATGTTGTCAGTGAAAGCCCCTAGAAGCACCGGTCCCCAGAAACAACAAGCGTACCCCGTACCCCGATTTCGGTCCCTAACACTTCTCCAATAAAAGGGCTCCTTGCAGAAACAGCTGCTTCTAGGCCTGGGGCAGGAAACACAGAAGACGATCCCAGACTGTTTTGTAGTACCAGAAAGTAAGGAACTGAACAGAAATCACCTCGCAATAACATCATGCACGTGACGAGACCTAGGGGCTAACTAGAACAATTTCGGCAACGTAACGAAGTAATATTGGACCGTAACCCAAAGCATGAAGAAATGCCCGTGCGTTCACAGGGATGTAAATAAATAGCTGAGCGAGAAAGACACGTCTCCATGCAGAAGAATTATAAATGATTTATGGGGCTGGTCTGCCTTCATAAGGTCTAAACCCCCCTCTTGACGACTGGGCTGGGAGTGACAAAGGGGACCCTCCCAGAGAGGACAGTGTGAGACGGAGAGAGAACAGTCGGCTTTACAGAGGAGAAGCCTGACAGCGACGTGGCCCCGGGGCGAACCCTCGGTAGCAAGTGGTGGATGAGGACGCGCTTTCGTCTCCAAAGCCACCGCCCCCGCTGCTCGGGACAAAAACTTCAGACACGTCGCAGGAGAGGGTCGCCCTGCAGAACACCCGAGCGGGGCCCTGGAAACCGTCAGGGTCACTAAAAACCAGGCCAGACGGAGAGAGGGTCACAGGCGAGAGGCCCCTCATGCAGACGTGATGCCGGAAGGCAAGCTCTCGTCCTGAATGCGATACCGGAGGGAAGGGAAGTGGGTAAAAAATGAAGGAAATCTGAACCAGCCGTGGACTCTAACTAGTGAAAACGTACCAGGATTGGCGCATCGATTACAAAAACAAAATGCACGGTCTTCAGGGAAGACGTCAGGAATTCTTTACAGCACCTCTGCTGTTTCTCTGTAGGCCTAAGACTGCTCTCAAAGACGAAGTTTATTTTATACCATCTCGAAGCATCAGTATCTTGGACAGCCACGCCCCACCTCAGGGCGAGCTGTGTCGGTAAACGGTGTCTGTCGCTCCGGAATCGCTGGGACGGTGTGCCCACGACACATGCACAGGGCAGGCGGGTGAGCGTGAGCTGCCTGCGCTGGATCCAGTCCCCAAACGCAATGCCCTCGCCGGTGGCGTGAATGTTAGTTACACAGCAGGGTGAATGCTCGCTGGATAGAGGGACAAAGAACCCTAGGGCGCAGGTTAAAACGGGGCGGGGGAGGCTCGCTCTCCGTAACACTGACATACTCCGAGGGTTCCTTTGTGACCTCTCGGCGTGTCCCCTGAACTGGGCACACGGAGTGGAAACACGCTGCCCCCGCACTGCCCGGCGACAGTGTTGCGATTGTGCAGGGGCCAGGAACGCAGGCTGAGGCACCGAGTGGGAAAACCTCGTTCCTCCCCAGGTCGCGTCTTCCCATTCCCACCGCTCAGCGCACACAAGCCCAGGAGCTTGGGGGCCGCCATGGTTGACAGTCCCTGCTCCTCAGGAGAAAGGAAGGGGCCCAGGGGACTGAGAGTCGGTCTTCCCAGCCGCTCCATCTGTGCCATTCGCTTCCCTGTGCGGCTGGGAGCTCAGCGCTGGGGAAAGTCTAAGTAAGGGGAGAGACTGGAATCCCTAGAACCATGATAGAATGTTCTGGAAAGAGCTTCTCCAACATTGCTATCTCTATTCTTCCGTCATGATTAAGTGAATATGAAAACCTAAACTGCCATTTTTGGACAAATCTACTCAAAAAATAAATACTTATCACGCCCTGGCTGGGTAGCCAAGTTGGTTAGAGCGTTGTCCCGACACACCAAGGTTGCAGGTTCGATCCCCAGTCAGGGCACATACAAGAATCAATGAATGCATAAATAAATGGGACAAAAAAATCAGTGTTTCTCTCTCATCAATAAAAAAAATAAAGTAAGTGAAAGTGAGCAGAAAACTCCAAAAGAAAGATGGTATAAAAATTCAGAGAAAACACAATTAGAACTTAAGACTCCACTATAATTCTGCAGCTGTAACACTAGGTTTAAAATGCAAGATCCGTGGTTACCTCCAGACCAGGGACACTCAATTATTTATACTGGTTATTTACAGGTAGCTCTTAATGGAAGTCGCCATCAAATGTTTTTAGGGAAGAAAAACAAGGAATAAATTCTCATTTGGCTGAAGAGCTCTGAGGCAGTATTGATGGGCCGAGTTTCCGTTCAGCCTGTGAGGCTGTGATGAGCACACGGAACTGGTAAGAAGCCAGACCGCTAACAGCCAAGCCCTGCACCACGAGGCTGCACTTAGCCACCACGCTTAGAGACGCTAAGTAAGCATGCTGCACTTTTCTAAAAACCTTCATACTTGGATTTGACGCGTGAGTCTCTCCAAAACGCATTCTAATCAGTGCACATGGGCAAGGTAGGGTTCATGGCTAGAAATTGGGAAGAAGGTCACAAAATGCCCCCGATGAGACCCGCTGGGGGGACATGAACGATGACATTAAGAAATGGTTGTGGTCCTGGCTGGTGTGGCTCAGCTGGTTGGAGTGTTGTCCCACAGACCTAAAGTTTGCGGGTTCGATTCCTGATCAAGACACATACCTAGATTTTGAATTCCACCCCTAGTCGGGGCACCTACGGAAGGCCACCCGATTGATGCTTCTCTTGTGCATCGATGTTTCTCTCTCTTTTCCTCTCTCCCTTCCCCCCTCTCTAAAAAAGCAATGAAAAAAATGAGCCGGATGAGAATTGAGAGAGAGAGAGAGAGAGAGAGAGAGAGAGAGAGAGAGAGAGAGAGAAATGGCTGTCAGCATGATTCTGAGAAACCAGGAACCGTCTCGGAAAGTGGTCACGATCCACCTTCAGAACAGAACTGGAATGAATATAAAAAAAGCTACAAGAAACAGGAAATGGAACTCTAACCTTGGACCTGAAGAAAGTGGATCCACCCAGGGGCCTAGGAGGCACCGTAGTAGAGACCAGCGAAGAAGGAAGGGTTGGTGACTGTACCTTCAGCACTGTGCCTGGAGGGCCTCCTGGCCAGTGCCAGCCCTGGCCTGATGCAGGCCCCCCGCCCCGCCATCCCCAGCACCTTACAGAAGCCCCTACTCCCTTGGCTGACATCTCATGGGGGTCAGGGGTCAGGGTGCACATGCGCAGGCAGCAGGCACAGTACCCCACTCCCTCCTTCCTGATTAGTATTACTACTTTCCCAATTTCCCTGATTTGATAACATTTTATCCTTTTCTCTTATTCCCAAGGAGAAATCACCAAAGTTACTAGTTTTCGGAGGCTGGCCTCTGCTATGGGCTGAACTGCATCCCCCTAAACTTCTTGCGTTGTGGTCGTGACCCCCGGGGTCCTCAGAATGTGGCCCCATGTGCAACCTGGGCCACTGCAGTTGGTGCTGGTTGAATGACGCCAGAGGGGGAATGTGCCCTGATCCCGGTTGGAAAAGGGGAAATTTGGACACGGAGACGGATGGTCACACAGCGAGAAGGCCATGGGGACATGCAGGCACATACTGGGACGATGGTGTACAAACCAAGGAGCCCCAAAGGTGGCAGCGAACCAGCAGGCGTCAGGAGAGAAGAAAGGAACAGGTTCTCCCTCACAGCCCTCGAAGGTGACCACCCCACTGCCACCGTGACGTTGGGCGTCTGGCCTCCAGGACTGTGAGACTCTCGATTTCAGCTGTTTAACCCGCTCAGGTTGAGGTACCTTACCCCAGAGCCCTACCAAGGAAAGGAATTTAACCGATAAAGTTGAATTCAATTTTACAGGTGTTCCAACAACTTCCCCGGGGCACGCTAACCCAGCAGACAAGAGCAGAAGGCCGTGGGGAGACCCTGTCACTGCCACACCTAACGGTGTCTGTGCAGCACCCCTGGGAGGCCCCCAGGCCTTCAACAGGGAGCAATGAGATGACTCTTACAAGCTCAGAGCGTTGTACAGCGCCCCCTGCAGACAGACTGCATCATCTCAGATGTGCCTCTGAGTTTGATAAGACAGCACCTCATCGTGGTTTTCTTTCTCCTATCAATTATTCTAGAAGGCGTTTTTGCCATTAGTGATTTCTAAGGGCCAGAGTGCTATATAGCCTCTGCTATTACATTAAGCATTTGAATAAACTTTTAAATATTCAAACAGAACGTTAAGCTGAATTTCAACTTAGTTCACTAAAACACTTGAATGTTACCATGAAAGGTATGTTTTGCAGTAACACAGAAATGGCTGCTTCTCCCCTCCGACAGGTGGAGTCTAATTCCCATCCCCTTGCATGTGAGCCAGGCTCTGTGATTTGCTTGATCAAGAGAATGTGATGGAAGTGAAACTCTGGGACCCAGGAGGCTGAGTCCCGAGAAGCCTGGCAGCTTCCCCTGAGTCTCCTAGAATGCTCACTCCGGCAGAAGCCATAGAGCAAGTTCAAACACCATGAGACAGCCATGTTCTGGGGAAGCCCATGTAGCCACATGGAGAGGCCACGAGAAGACAGAAAGGCAGCTTCTTGGATATTCCAGCCCCAGCAGATAGGACGTGAAAAAGAACCAGGAAACCCCAGCAATAACCAGAACCAAGCCACCAAACACACTGCCCATGCCAGCCACCTGGTCACGCCTCTGCTGTCCCATGCCTGAATCCCTCACTCACAAAATCATGAGCAGAATAAAAAAGGGGCGGCCACTTAATGCCATTAAGTTTCCAGGTAGTTTCTGGTGCATCCATGGGTCCCCGAACACCCTTCCCGTGACGTGTTTTTCTTCCCAGACCGTAACAGAGGTCGGTGGGTTTATCCCACGGGGTAATTGAAGTTCCATTTAAGATGCTTTTTAACGAGTGAGCGGGGCTAATACATCTCCCTGCTACAAAGGACAGTGCTATCTTTGTCCATCTGCACCTTACACTGTGAGGTTGCCCGGTGCTAGACGTATCTCGTGGGTACACTTTCTAACACCTGCCCACCTACAGGGGAGACGAAGGCGGGGTCTGAGACGAGCGTTCCTGTCCCCCTTACCAGCCAAGTGTGACGGATCTCCAAAGCGGCAGTCAGAAATTCCAACAGAAATGCACGTGGGGGTCATTCACGGGCTTCGGGGCTGATTCCCACCAGGCGTCAGACGCGCCAAAGAAAACGGGGCCGAAGATCATGGAAACATCAGCTCTTTGGGCTCAGCAGGGCCACAGGTCACATGCCCGGCCACCGCTGCAAACACGACAGCCCCACGTGAGCCGGTGGCTGCCTCCCCAGCCCCTGCTGGTGGTCTGCACATGCCTTAGAGGCGAAATGCCTTCCTTACGTCTCACAAAAACATCTCTCGCTCAAAAGTTGCCCGTTTTCCTACCATCACGTACCTAAACCGTACAACCAATGGTGTGAGGATGGGCGGGATCAGCTTGCAGACAATCTGCACCACCCTGTTTTCCAAGCAGCAGCGAGACCAACGGTACCATGATGGGAAACTGACACCTAAACCATTAAGGGCGCCTCGCCACCTGAGTGCGCCTGCGCGTTGGGGCGCGCTTTTCTCCTACGCACGGCAACGCCGTCTCCTGGGGGCTCCACGCCCAACCCATGTCACCCCACTTCCGCAGGGTGTTGAGCTTCTCTCCCAGGCCCCGCAGCGGGCGCGTGGCAGAGCACTGCTCACAGCCAGGTTTACCAGACGTCAGAGCCCAGGAGAAGTTTGTCTAGAGGGCGCCGAGCTAACGCTGCCGCCCCCTGCAATGCCCAGGCTCTCCCACCGGTACTGTGGTTCTCTCCCCTGCTCCCGCCCCGGCCCCTGAATGGGCACCCTAGACACATCTTCCCAGGTCTTGGGGCAAAACGGCCAGGATTCGCAAGTCGGGGGCTGTGCGCTGGCAGTGCCGTTAGATTTCAGTGCTTCTGTCGGTAGGGAAAATTGTCTTCAATTGTGCGAGGCAAGGGAAATCGATTGGAGATTATGAATTTCCTGCAACCTTCGAAGAATGGTGTTCTGTAGCTGCGAAAGGCAAGCTGGCCAGGGTTCTCCTGATCGATCCGGGGCAATGCACACAGTGGTACGTGAAATCGCTGAGCTGAGATCAACTGTGGATCATGGAAGTTCTCGTCTGTTTACAACATGATCAGAACACAGGAAACCCTCCCCGTGGATCCGTGTGCGGAACGGTGTGGCTGCAGGCTCACCAACCTTGGTTAGCGCGGGAGGGAGGGAGGCCAGGTCGGCGCCAGGGGGAGAGATGCCCGCCGGCTTCTGTGGACCCTCCCTGCTGTCCCGTCACAGGGAGGCTGTGTTATGCTTCTAATTCACAGTGCAGGGACAGGGCTCACAATGCAGAGAAATAAATGGCACCAGCATGTGGCCGAAGATGACAGCGTCCACGTTCCCCGTGGACTTTGAGATTGACCCCGAGGGAGAGCAGTTTCTCATCAGGCCAAGTCACAGCTCTGCCTCATGCAGGGCATTGGCCAAGCTCTTCACATGGATTGGCATTCAGTTTCTTTAAAAAAAAAAAAATTCTATTTCTTTTTAGACGGAAGGGAGGGAGAAAGAGAGGGAGAGAAACATTCATGTGTGATTGCCTCTTCTGCGCCCCCTAGAGGAGACCTAACCTGCAACCCAGGCATGTGCCCTGACTGGGAATCAAACCAGTGACCCTTTGGTTTGCAGGCCAGCACTCAATCCACTGAGCTACACCAGCCAGGGCTACACTCAGTTTCTACAACTGCCCAGTGAGGCGTGCCATGGACTACGTCCTGTTACAGGTGGGAAACCGAGGCACAGAGAGTGGCAATTTCCCAGTCAGTGGTAGAGGTGTGACTCTGACCCAGAGAGACTATGCTCGAAAACACGAGGTTGTGACACTTAATACATATGCTGACTTGGAGCAAGTCCCTCCGAGTCTTCGAGGCTCATTTTCCTTACCTGCCCCATGAGACTGTGAGAATTCCCCAAGGTGTTATGCGTACCTGTGTGCATGGGCACCTTGCCCGCGCCAGCACAGATGTGCTGCAGAACTGGGGATGCTGTTGCTGTCACGGTTGAGCCCCCTGAACCCACAGGGAGGGAGCCAGCGCTGCTGGTGGCACCAAAGCAGCTGGCATGGGACGGCTTAGAGAAGTCACAGCAAGTGCCACAGGTCCCCCGTGTCTAAAGAGTACAGGGAAGGTGGCTGTGAGTCGGGACGGGGCTTAGAATGGGAGATGGGGCCAGGAAAGCTGACTGGCATGAACTCACCACTGGAGGGACCAGTCCCCAGCCAGGGCCCTGGGCACGCAGGGGACCCTGAGGCAGGGGAGGCGAGCGGCTGCTTCTTCCGGTCACTTCCTGTGGAAAACCACCCCACCTCTCGCCCCCCCACCCCCATCTCATCAGGCATCCATGAGACTGGGATGACTCACAGCCCGGCTGCCAGCTCAGCACTGGCCCTGCTTCGCCCCACTGTCCAACTCCTGTCCTTAAAATAGACGCAAACTATTCTTCTCTTCACACACACGCAGAACGTCATGCCCTCCTCTGTAATGGCAAAATGAGGGGGTTCCAAAATATCATTTTCCAAATAAAACAACTGGGAGGGGCACAGCAAACGTCTGCCGCTCACATCAGAACGTGGATGACTGAGTCCCAGCAGACAGTGCTCCCCGACTCAGTTTCCAACTTCCCGCTGCGGGCACCCTGGGCCTCAGGGCCTGCGGCCAGCCCGTCCCCTGTATTTGGGACTGGGTAGGGGTCTGTGTCAGTGATGCCAGACCCAGCCTCAGCAGGACGGGCCCTCTCCTGTTTCTCCAGCTCTGTCCCGAGTCCATCACCTGCAGAAACCTCGGGGCCCGGTGCTGCGTCACAGACTTACTCCGACGCTGCCCGGGGCCTCGGTCCAGCCCCAGTGTAGGTGGGAGGAGGCCGGTGAGTGTCAAGCCCTTCTGAGAGGTTGAAAGCAAGAAAGCAAAGGGGAAAACCGGAGGGAAAATAAGAATGCACTCTAGTGCGTGGGGAAGGAGAGATGTGTGCGTGGGGACTGAGCGGGTGTGATGCGAGGGAGCCCCTCCAGGAACCGGCCCGCAGCTCTGGGATGTGGGGACGACCTTTGCAGCAAAGACAGGAAGGAAACGCAGGCCCTACAACATGCTCGGTCCTTCCCCCGCCATATGTCACAGGAATATTTCAGTCATTAGACCCGAACTAAATAGAGATGTAATTTACCAAATAATGTTTTAATGACAACGGCAGCGGCACCCAGCCGCGCGCTGATTTCTGCGTAAGTTCAAGATAAATGACAGCTTTGGACGCTGCGGAGAAAGATGTCTCGTTAGGAAGATTTGCGAGTGTAAGGAGCTGCCACTGGAAGCCACGCAGACTCAGCACTACAAAGTCAGTCACGCGCTGCGGAGACGACACCGCTGAACGATAAACTGGCGACAGAAAAGGCGGTCCTGGTATTCCCCCGACACGGACCGCGACGGCGAGGGTGCCGGCACGGTGTCTGGCTAGGTCCTTCCCTGATGTCATTGCCATGGCCACTTCTTTGCCTTTATTTATTTATTTTTTTAATCCCCACCCGAGGATATGTTTTTTATTTTTTTAAATTTTTATTTATTTATCTTTAGAGGAGAAAGGAAGGAAAGAGGGAGAGAAATATCAATGTGTGGTTGCTTCTCATGCATCCCCTGCTGGGAACTGGCCTGCAACCCAGGCAAGTGCCCTGACTGGGAATCGAACCTCGATCCTTTGGTTCGCAGGCCTGCACTCAATCCACTGAGCTAGACCAGCCAGGGCAGGATATGTTTATTGATTATAGAGAGAGAGGAAGAGGGTGCAAGAGAGAAACACACATCGGTAGCCTCCCCTTCACATTCCGACCAGTGATGGAACCTACAACCTTCCTGGTGTATGGAAGACGCTCCGACCCACTGAGCTACCCAGCCAGTGCTCTTTACTTTCAGATGCAGCCACAAGACCAATATTTTTTGCCATAAAAGACCCTGTTTTAACAAAGATTTTATTTATTTTTAGAGAGTGGGGAGAGGGAGAAAGGGAGAGAAGTATCGATGTAAGAGAGAAACATCGATCAGGTGCCTCTCACCTGCGCCCTGACCAGGGACCGTACCTGCTACACAGGCACGTGCAGGGAAAAAATACGTGCGGTGAGTGGCAGCGTAAACGAAAATGCAATGAACCTTTTTCTTTCCACATAACCGTTAACGAGCCTCTGAGTTGCGCTCAAATATTTTAACATAAGTCGCCAAGATCATTCGGCATCTTAGAACTTGAGAGCCGCAGCTCAAATATTTTATCGACTGTGGTTGCAATGAAAAAATATGAAGCCAGAGGAGCAAAGAACATGGGACAGGATAATGCGTAGCAGAGAGGGCCACTTGCAGTGTTCCCCTTCATCACAGACGTAGGGGGTGACCCTGCTGAAGCCAGGTGGTCGGGCTGGGGCTGCTATCCTTCCTACAGGGCTGGCTGTCCCTAAGTTCAGCACTTGCTCTGCAAAACCTGCTCCCACCAGGAAACGCCAGGAGAGCATGAAATCCTGACACGGGTCCCGTGGTCGATGAAGGGAAATGAGCAGGCTTGGTTGCATGTCCACCCCACTGCAGACACCAAACACGAGTGGGACTGTGCAATCCCGATGAACGCAGCGATCAAAACACATGGAACGGTTCAATCAGGCTCCTGCCCAGGCTATACTGCACACAAGTGAGCCCCAGTCATGCACGCATACGTTTGGGCTTTGCGACTTTGCGAGCACAGCACCCGTTTGCAGGGCGGGCTGGCGGACCGGAATGTAAACTCACAGTACAAGTGACAGCACAAATTGGAAACATCCCCCAGCTGCCAGAGACGGGAAGACAATGTTTCAGCTTCCTCTAATGCGACACGCTTTCCAGGGATAACACAATAAATCCACAGCAAGGCAAACTGATAGCATAGCACACCGACCCAGAATAAATGAACGGGACTGTTTTCTATCTCCCACAGACGCTGAAGACAATCTTGTCCCTGGCCAGTGACATCTTGAAGGGGCCCCGTATTAGGAGGTGCAACACTATGATCCAAGCTATACATGATTTATTATTTTTGCACAACTTTTCAAATTAAGAGCATTAATTTGAAGGTAAAATAAGCCAGTAAGAGAATCTCATGAACGAAATGAACTAAGAAGCAAAAGAGAGACAAACTCATAGACAGAAAAGAGGCAGGGGGCCTGGGGGAGGTGGAGGGATTGAGGAAAAATAAAAGAGAGAGAGAGAAAAAAACTCATGGACACAGACAACATGTGGTGATTGCTGGGGAGGAGTCGGGGGTGGTGGAGGAGGTTACGGGGGATAAATGGCGATGGACGGAGACCTGACTCGGGGTGATGCACACACAGCACAGTGTACTGATGACGTGTTGCGGAATCGTGCACCTGAACCCTACATAACTCTGTCAACCAGTGTCACCCCAATAAATTCAATGAAGAGGGGAAAAAAGAGACCAAACTAATTTATTCATTTTACAAAATTAGGTGTGAAGACAGAGTGTCTCTAGCTGATGAATTAAGAAACTGAGATTTAAGTATAGTATTTGAGGTTATGGAGGTAAACAGTGGGAGTAAAAAAGCATATGGCTGCATTAGAAGACAGTCCAGCCTTGACCAGTGTGGCTCAGTTGATTGGGCATCATCCCACAAAGGTTGCGGTTTCGATTCCTGGTCAGGGCTTGTGTGAGAAGCAACTGATCAGTGTTTCTTTCTCACATGGATATTTCTCTCTCCCCCTACCTTCCCCTCTATCTAAAAATAAATACATTTAAAAAAAAGAAGATAGTCTATCTTCTAGCAATAAAAGGTCAACTCATAAATGTGTCAAGGTAATGAAAATTTTTAAAAATGGTAATACAGTCACATTACCTGGTGACAATGGATGTAAGCCCCAGAAAAAATTTAAATAAAATTGTGAAATTTGAGCCCCCAAGGAATAGAGATGGCAGAGACAGAGGGACAGAGGACAGTGACCTTGTGGCCACCTGTTTGGGACCGGAGTTTATGCCTCATTTCCTACTGAATCCTTCGCCTCTCACTTATTAACCTGTCGCAATTCGGAATATTCCCTCCACTAAGCCTTCCTGGAAGGCACACTTGCTGTCCATCTTCACCCAATCAGGGGCCCGACTTCTGCCTTTCTGATATGTTTCCGGAGCAGAAAGTATTGCTAATTCTAGTATTTTTCTTGGTGGGGTATCTTTTCATTAGGCTCTTTGTCATGTTTTACTTTTCAAATGTAAATCTTCAACCTATATGGAGTTTACTTCCACATCCTGTGTGTGGCGTGTTATTCTTCGTCTTTCCTCTCGTGCAAGGCCAGCTGCACACCCAGCTGGGGTTGAAGAGTTGTCCGTCCTGGTGGAACCAATTTAAGTAACATCATTTCTGCAATGAACCAAATGCCGATACTCCTGAGTCTGCTTCTGGGCTCTTACTCTGTCCAGTGCGTTTATCGGGCTCACCCTAGACTAGCACTGCGCCATTTTAAATATTATGGCCCTATGATAAATCCCAGGACCTGGTGGTACATAAGTCCCACTTACTAGATCTGCTTCAAAACTGGCTTGGCTATTCTGGGATCTTTTATTGTTCTGGATGAGTTTTAGGAGGACCTTATTAAGTTTAGGGAAAAAAATCCCTCTGAGGTTTTGACAGGAATTGCATTTAGTTTAGGGGTTCATTTACAAGGATGTCATTTTTCTCACCCCCAACTTACTGGCCTGGAATACGCTCTATCTTCATTTAATTGAGACTTGTATGTCCCTCAATTACGATCTTTTGTATTTTTTATTACATTGAACTTTAACTTTTAATTAAATTTTTTAATTACAGTTTTAAATTGGTTTGTGCTTTTACATGTAAAGGCTACTTGCTTTTGTAATTTGATCATATCTAATCTTCTTATTGGTTCTAATAGTCTGTGGATTTTCCTAAATTTCCTACGGAGATAAAACAGTTTGTGAATAAAGATACCTATGTTTTTGCTTTCTTTTTTAATTCTCATACTCTTTTCTTGGCTAATGGCATTGGCTAGCATCGCCAGGACAAAACGGAATAGCAGGGAGAACAGCAGGCATTCCTGTTTTGCTCCCAATTTAATTTCAAACATTTACGAAGTTTAATATAGCATATGCTATGGGTTTTCTGTGCATACACCCTACCAGGTTAAAGGAGTTTCTTCCTACATGTGTTTTCTTCGATTTGTTTATATTATGAAGTTGATTGAATGCTTCTGCAACATTTATTGAGAAAAATCATATGGCTTCTCATCTTTAATTTTTTAATATGGAGAACTGGTGGGTTTTAAGTTCATCCACTCTTTTTTCCTGAAATAAAATGTATTTAAGTTATAATGCATTTTAGTGTAAGTCTCTAGAATCAATTTTATGTGATTTTTTTTGCCATCTTGCTCATTAGTGAAATTGGCTTATAACTTTCTCTCCTTTTTTAAATCCAGTTTTGCTACTTGTTAAACCAGATTAAGAAAACAAATTGAGTAGTACTCTCCTCTTTTTCTATTACTATTTCTTAAAGTGTTGCTAAAATTCACCTGTATAACTAAGCCTGATGTCTACCAGGGAACAGGGAGATTTTAGATCTGAGTTCTTTAATGCTTATTTCTCTATTTCAGTTTTCTATTTCTTCTTACATTAATTCTGGCTCCTTATTTATGAAAAAACTAGCCATTTTATCTAAACTTTCAAATATATTTGCATAAGATTGCTACTTATATAATGTCTAAAACTCCTTCTTTAGGTTGTTATGCTCCTTTTTTTTTGAAAGATTTTATTTATTTATTTTTAGAGAGGGGAAGGGAGGGAGAAAGAGAGGGAGAGAAGTATCAATGTGTGGTTGCCTCTCACATGGCCCCCACTGGGGACCTGGTCTGCAACCCAGGCATGTGCCCTGACTGGGAATCGAACTGTTATGCTCCTTTTTAATCCCTCTATTCACGTTCTCTGATTTACCTTAACCTGTAATAACAGAGATTAATGTACTTACAACTATCCTCAAAGAATTTCTGGTTTTTTGACTGTCGGGTATCTTGGATTTTAATTTCATTACTCTTCTTTTAATCTTAAATTTTTTGTGTGAATTGATTACAAACAGGAATTTAAATTTAACTTTGTTGTTTCTCAAGTTTGAAAACTACACTCTGAAAAATGGAAAAAAAAAAACAAACTAGACACCCCCTTCCCAAAAAAGTTTTCAACCCTTATTACTATTCAGTAAGAGATAAGGAAACTCATCAGTATTTCATTTATTCAACCATCGTGACATCTGTAGGGTGATCCCTATACTGATTTAAACACTAAGGGTGTGTGAGATAAAATCCCACTCCAAGAAGGATACAAATGCAGAATTTTTAAAAATATGATTAAGAAGATCAAGCGGCAGCTAACAGTCATTTCTTTGTTCCTGAAAATGTGCCAGGTGCCGTTCTAAGTCTTCCATGTAAACTTTACTCCTCAAATGATCTGCCGCAGAAGGATGAAAGACACCATTATCATTATTCCCACCTTATGGGTGCAAATCCCCAGGAATGAAGAGGGTTACCACAAATCACTGTTAATAGCAACGAGCGCATTACGTATAATCTTGTGTCTTTCCTGGGAGTTTCGATACGTTATGAACAGTTACCAAAGCAGATCAAGTACTGTGATTATTAGTTTCATGACTCTTTTTCGTGCGTATAAAATCACATTTGAAAGCCCCCCGGTTTCAGGAATGCAGGCGTTCTGTGCTCCTGGCTGTCTCCGCCGCCTGCCTCTCCCACGTGGCCTCTCTCTGTCAGCCGTCAGATGTGTATCGTCAGCTCATTCATCATCTGACAGATTTACTAACTCACTCATCATCTTGCCATTTACGAGCCTGTCCTTCCGCATCATCCTCCACACCCCAGCTGTCGCTCATTCTGACATGCCAGCTGCCTGCCAACCTCTGCCAGCCACACCGGCACTTTGCTCGGTCGCTGCCCTTCTCTCAATGGGTCAGGTCATTTTGGGCCTGTTTCCTTATTAACTGGCCTTTGCAGATTCCCTACATTTTTTTCTTCTCATTCCACTACAATCATTTGGTTCATTTGCTTATTATCAGAGGATATTACCCATCCCTTGTCATCTGACAGCTTTTCCGATCCCATTAGTCAGGAGGCATACGCTGGGTTCTAGCTCTTGTTTCACTAGATTAAACGCTTCCAGGTTTGGCTCTGTGTTAAGTGACCGAGAATTTGCATGAGGGTGACATTTAAATTAGCATCTACTCACTCTGGCATGTGCCTATCTAGAGTAAAATGTAGGGAGGGAGACCTAGGCTATCAACAGCACTTTACAAAAGATCTCGTAGCAGCATTTAGAAAGCATATTTTAAATAATTAATGTATTTCCTCTTATTGCACAGAAGTGGGGGTATGTTATCTCCCAGGTTACTGAAAAAAACTCTCTCTTCAGTCTCCCATGCACTGGTGCACTTGGTGGCGCGTGTATTTCAGAGGACGAGACAGAACCACGTTCAACACACAAAAGGAATCGGGCATGAAGAACATGCACCCTCCCCTCCCCCAACATGAGCTCCTGAAGGGTCCTGCCTGGACAGGCTGCATGTCTATGCATGTATGCCCATAAGTATGTGTGTGTAACTGTGTACTGTACATGCATGTATATATGTATGTATGAGAACGTGAGCGTTATGAATATTCCAATTTTCCCCATTAGTGATTTCTAGTTTCATACCACAACGTTCCAAAAAAATTCTTCGTATGCTTTCAGTTTTCTTAAAGCTTCTAAAGCTTGCTTTGTTATATGTATACGATTCATCGTGGAGGTTGTTAGATTTGCGCTTGAGAAGAATGCGTCTGCTGCTGCTGACGGACGGAATGTTATGCTGACGTCTGGTAGGTGCCTTTGCTCTGAGTGAATCGTTTGCTCTAAGTTAGGTTTGTCTTAGTCGTTATGTATATGTTGGTTAGGTGCATTTGGACTTAATTCAAGTCCAATGTTTCCCTATTGATTTTCTGTCTGGATGATTGATTCATTGTTGAAAGTGCTGTTCTACCCTAGCTGGTGTGGCTCAATGGATTGAATGCCAGCCTGTGAACCAAAGGGTCGCCGGTTTGATTCCCAGTCAGGGCACAGGCCTGGGCTGTGGGCCAGGTCCCCAGGTGGGGGCATTCAAGAGGCAACCACACATTGATGTATCTCTCCCTCTCTTTCTCCCTCCCTTCCCCTCTCTGTAAAAATAAGTAAATAAAATCTTTTTTTTTAAAAGAAAGAAAGTAGGATTCTAAGGTCCCCCACTATGGTTGTATCAGTGTCGATTTCTCCATTCAGTTCTGTTAGGATGTGCTTAATATATTTAGGTGCTCCACTGTTGGGTGCATACATATTTTCAATTGTCATATCCTCTTGATGAACTGACCCCTTTATTCAGGCGTCATCTCTGGTGACACTTGACTTAAAGAGTATTTTGTATGATATAGTGTATAACTACACTTTTCTCCCTTCTGGTTTGTATTTACATGGGATGTTGTTTTTTAGACCTTCTCTTTCAGCCTACGCATGTCCTTAAAGGTGAAGTGAGTCACTTGTTGGCCTTATTATTTATATAGCGGGTCTCGCTTTATTATTCATTCATCTATTCTATGCCTTTTTTTATAAAGATTTTATTTACTTATTTTTAGAGAGAGGGGAAGAGAGGGAGAGAAACATCAATGTGTGGTTGCCTCTCAAGCGCCCCCTAATGGAGAACCTGGTCCACAACCGAGGCATGTGCCCTGACTGGGAATCGAACTGGTGACCCTCTGGTCTGCAGCCCACACTCAATCCACTGAGCCACACCAGCCAGGGTTCCTTTGCAAGTTTTTTAGTTTCCATAGTGGTATGCTTTGATGCCCTTCTCTTTGCTTTTGTGTGGGTTTTTGCTTCGTGGTTACTGGGAAGTTCACATAGAACATCTTACACATAATAGCCTATCTTAAGCTGACATCAACTTAATTTCAACCACATACAAAAACTCTATCCTTTCACGCCTCCTCCCAACATCTTGTTTCTGATGTCCCAATGTACAACTCTTGTACTGTGCACTCATAACGAATTATTAGCCTTGGTTATTTTTAATACTTTTGCCCTTTAACCTTTATACCAGAGTTAAGTGATTAACACACCACCATACTACAGTATCAGACTGTTCTGAACTTGACCATACACTTCTTTCTGCCAATGTGTTTTATGTTTTCCTATGTTTCCATGTTACTAATTATTGTCATTTCATTACAGCTTGAAGAACTTTCTTCAGCATTTCTTATAAGGCAGGTCTAGTGGTGATAAACTCCCTTGGCTTTTGTCTGTCTAAGAAAATCTTCCTAATTCCTTTATTTCTGAAGGACAGTTTTGGCAGGAAAAGTATTCTCAGTTTGCAGTTTTTTTCTCTCTCAGCCCTTTGACTATATCATCCCACTGTCTCCTGCCTTGCCTGGTTTCTGCTGAGAAATCTGCTTATGGTCTGTGGCAGTTTCCCTGTATGTGAGATTTTTTTCTCTTGCTGCTTTTAAAATTCTCTCTTTACCTTCGATTTTATTGGTATAAATTTATTTTTAGAGGCAGGGGAAAGGAGGGAGGAAGAGAGGAAGAGAAATATCGATGTATGAGAGAAACACTGATCAGTTGCCTCTTGCACGCACCCTGCCCGGGGACCTGGCCCGCAACCCAGGCATGTGCCCCGACCGGGAATCGAACCGGCGACGTTTCGCTTTGTGGGACGATGCCCAACCCTCTGAGCCATGCTGGTCGGGGTTTCGTAATACATATCTATTACTCACATAGTGGGCGGAGGGTGGGCAGAGACATCAAGACCTGTGTTTGTCGACAATGCCACACGTGTAGGAAAGGTAGACAGACCATTTCATACCTTCTCCTGATGTCAGTCTGCCAATAATCAATGTAACCGATTTAAAAATTTCTATTAGTCATTAGATCATACTGTGCCTACACAGTGCTATCTTAAATCAATTTCAATCCATTTTTCTATCAATTGTTAATCAAAGTGAATACAGCAAAATAATCAAATTTGACACCTTTGCACATACTTTTCATTCCTAATCAGAATTTTCGTATTTTAATAAAAATTGAAACTTATGACAATTTAATACACAGAAAATCAGGGGAAAATAGGAAAAAGTTCCAATATGACCATTACTTATGGCACAGCATAAAGGAATCCAGAGAGCAAAGACAAGGTCCATGAGTAATATTCTTCATTAAAAGAGGCTGGACATTTGAAAGAAAATCTGATAACTAATAGCCTCTAAGTTACAATTTTTAAAACCTGGATAAGTGCAGGCGGTTCCTCAGAATAGCACATTAATTTCTCTTTCAATTAGTACAGTTCAGCATTTTAGTCTTATGACTTGTATGCTTGGTAATACTTTTAAAATTAACTGTGCCACAGACACGTACATCACATACTTCGGAGCCATAATAATTTTTCTAATGCTACATCTTTATAACAGTAATTGCTTTCTTTCTGAAAGAATATGCATTTTGAATCTAGAGACACTTCATTTATTACTTTTCTTATATTAGAGCTACCTCAGCGTATGAGATTTTTTTTTTCCTTAACGACTTTTTTCTATTAGGAGAACATGAAGACTCCAGGGCAAAGGAAGTGCATTAGGAAGGGAGGCGTTTTCCAGGCGGCGGAAATTTCTAAGCCGGAAGTTGGACCACTCTTGTCAAGAACAGACCACACAGGGAGAGCCACCGTTCCCTCTGAACGAGAGATGCTTTCGACACACTGTCACATACAGGAGGCTATGAAATCTGCAAGACTCGTTGCGAATAAAGTGAGCTAAACTGCCGACACAGCAAAACATATTTAAGCACATCACCAGTCATCACAGCTCTTCTTCTCAGGAAGGAGCCAGCCACCCTGACCCTCCTCCCTGGTCCGCATCCGCCAACCAGAGCATCGAGCTTAAACCACTTGGACCACGAGACCGAAGGCCTTCCTTTTTTTTTTAAAATCCTCATCCAAGGATATGTTTCTTGATTTTAGAGAGAGAAGAAGGGAGAAAGAGAGAGAGAAACATTGATGTGACAGAGAAACATCTATTAGTTGCCTCTGGTAGGAGCTCTGACTGGGGATCGAACCCGCAACTTCCTGTTGTACGGGATGATGGCCCAACCAGCTGAGCCAGCCAGCCAGGGCCAGAAGATCCTCTTGCTCTGAGAGTACTCCCTCATTTCCAGACCGTAAGCATCAGGTGATCAGGTGATCAGGTGAGTGCCTGGACAAAAGGAGGCCCTAGAGCTCCTTGGGGTCGAGGAGATGGCCACTGAAGCATCGCCAGGAAGGACTTCACGGAAGCTGCTCCGCACACAGGCAGGGCTGTGGGGGCAGCCGCCCACCTCCCAATGGCGGCAGTGCGAGAGCACCGGCGGGAGAGGAGATTCCAGAACCAGTGGGCGTCTCAACCATCTCCACTCCTTGCTCCCCAAAACGTCTACAGCTGGATTTCTCCCCAGACCCTTGGACTTGGTGCTTTCCTTGCTTCTTGGACTTGCTTCAGGTTGGCCCACGAGCCTACACGGACTCCACTGAATAACCCACCTGCCCAAAGGCCGCCTGCCCAACAGGTAGGCTGAATCCTGCTCTCACTGGCAGCGGTGGTCTTTCCCCTCTTCAACTGCAGTGCAAATAGGCCACCAAGCGGAAAGCAAGCCCTCTGCGTGCAGGCGGACCCAGAGAGCCCTGTGCGAGCTCTGGCAAGTCCCACCCCGGCAACCGGGGCCAATGAGCTCTCGCTTCTGGAAGGGGCATGCCCTTCACTTGCCCGGCAGGTCTGCTGTGCGCTGGTGTGTACAAATAGCGCCAGGGCGGCACGGTCTTCAACTTTCTAAATAAACAACTGTAACCCAATTCACCCCCTGACTCACCAAGTTCTAACTGGCAGCTATTTCCTCTTAGTATCTTCTATCACCCTTTTAATGCTTGATGGCTGTTTAGATTTTTCCCAGCTCGGCCCACTTCCTCATCTAGATCCTACGCTTCTTGAAGGCGAGACCACACCTGGTGCTTCTCTGCTGCCACCTCATCACCCAGCTCGGGGCCTGGCGCAAGGGACGATAGTTTTCTGGAGGCCAAGGGTGGCACCACGGGCTCCGAGCTTTACCATGTGACCGTTGTGAGACCTACTATGTGTGGACCACGCCCTTCACATGTCCGGACAGACAGAACACACTGCGGGCTATGGGGCATGCTGCCCAGTCAGCGCAAGGATACACACTTCAAGGTCACCCACTGAAGAGCCCCAGGAACACGTGAGCCAGCACCAGTGACCAGCAGCCGGTGAGCTATTCTCTCCTGGAAACGTCCTTCAGCTGCGCTGATGTCCACACTGGACAGACTAAGGGGTCTGTCATAATCAAGGAACGCATCAGGGTTGGGGGTCCAGCACACGCGACACGTGGACCAGTGGGCGTGGATGACAGCAGACCGTTCCAGCTGTGCCTACAGACAGATGCGCAGAACAAGTGCGTGCCCCCATCCAGAGGCGCGCACGGGGACGCCTGTACAACTGACACCTGGGTGCCCAGCAGCCTCCTGAGCTCCCAGAGATGACCTCACCCAAAGACTCCTCACGGCCCTCTGGTCTCTTCCTTTCTGCGGAGAGTCATTTTCCCCAGACGGGGCCAGGGGAGTAATTCACGTTTTCTGAGAAGGTTCTCAACAGCCATTCAGAAGCAACAACCAGGGGAAAGCCTATTACAGTCAGTTCTACGTACAATTCAAAGAAATGCATTTCATCCATTATGCTTTTAAGCACACGACGACCTCATTAGGTATCTTGGTCTACCTTGGTTTTTAATCTTCTCACCCGAGCTCATCGTCCCTTGCAAAAAAATGTTGCTTTTTGTATTGAATTGATTGGGGTACCATTGGTTAATAAAACCACACAGGTTTCTTTGCTGTTGCTGTTGTTGAGTTTAGAGAGAGGGGAAGGGAGAGAGAGAGAGTGAGAGAAACACTGATTTGTTGTTCTACTTATTTATGCACTCATTGACTGAAACTGCAGTCTTGGCGTATCGGGATGATGCTCTAACCGCGTCACCTGGCCAGGGCCACCCACACAGGTTGCAAGTATAGAATCTGCAATTCATCATCCACACACCACATCGAGTGCTCACCACCCAGATTCACGTCTCCTTCCCCACCGCTCATCCCCCCTTGGCCCCTTCCTGCTCCCCCAAACCTCCCCCTCCCCGCCGCCGCCCCACCCAGCAATCACCAAGCTGTTGTCTGTGTCTTTTTTTCCCTCCCAAAATAATGTCTTATTACATTTTCAATTAAATATAAGCCTGACGAACCAACATAAAAGCATTGACACTTAGAAGCGATGCAAGTGAATAAAAATGACTGTCACGTTGTAAGAAAAAGGGGTCTTTTATCAACGAGCATTTTCACTTTCACTAGGCCTGGAGTGGTTTCCCTATGTCATGTTTTAATTCACTCATTTTAGTCTCATTCCTGGTTAGGCTATCTTTCCCTGATGAAATTTAATAGTGCTGCTGAATTTAATGACAAGCATATCAGTCTATTTTTACATATGAGATGGGGGTTTGAGAAATTCAAGCTGCTTTCTTTGCAAAGAAAAATTCTGGCTTTTTGTTTCTTATTTTTTAATATATATTTATTGATTCCAGAGAGTAAGGAAGGGAGAGAGAGAGAGAGAATCAATAACTTGCCTCCCATACATGCCTTAACCTGGGACCAAACCTGCAACCCAGGCATGTGCCCTGACCGGGAATTGAACCCACGACACTTCTGTTTCCAGGATGAAGCTCCTACCGTGTGCACTCTCCTTTCTTGTCCTCTTTAGCACTTAATGAATGAAGCCTTCATCTTCAATGTGCTCGACCAAAACACACTCTCTTGAAGAAAGGTCACATTCGTGGCTAATAAGAAACCCCCAGAGTAGATTTATAATGAATTTTCTGAATAAATAATGATGCCGAATACATTTACATGAAATATATTAACCTTTCACTCATCTCTATTTTTCAATAGCGTATTACAGTTCTATTTGAGCTCCATTCATGGGCTTCGCAGGAAGCCCTGCAGGCTTTCTACTACTCGTAGTAAAGGTTAAAGTGATTCAGACTTTTCTCCCCCACAAAATATGGCCGACTAGATGAATGTGTAGTGAGACCAGGACTGGATTCCAGATGCCACAGCAGGAAATATATGTGAGCGCAAAAATCCAGAGACACTTTCAAAAAGAAGTTAATGTATGCGGCAGAAGATTCTAAGCTTCCTTCCATTGGAAACCGATCAGCATATCAATGAAGAGCGATGGGGAGGAAACCAGTCCCAGCCCAGGCCCTAGTCCATTTGTCACACGATCCAACCCCTCGGCGTCTGCATATGTCATCAAAGACTGCTGTGGAGGAGAAAAACAGAAATAACAGAATTCAAGTGGAATGGAAAAGCAATCAAAGCTATTTTTTTTTCTCCCCATAGCTGACGCTATGGTAAGAATCGGGCCTGGTTTCTCCAAAACGGGGACTGAATGTCAGGCACTTGTCCCCACCGCTGCTGGGACAGCCCCAGTGAACTGAGCTGCAGAGGGCGGGGCACGTTCTCAGGGGCGCCCAGCCCGGGGTTCCCGCACCACCCCCCTCCCCGCCTGGGTCCGTCAGACCGGCCCCTGCCCCGTCCCAGACGCCTGCTGGAACAAATTCAAAACTATGCAAGCCCCCTTGTTGGAGAAAAGAAAATAGAAAAAATATATACTCTTCTCTTGGCTGCTTCTTACGAACAAGGAAGCAGGAAATAATGGATTGGACATAGAAGGGTTTTATTTAGCCTGGACCATCAATGAAGTTGGATGTCCACCTCAGTAAGCTACAGAAAGGCGGTTTTTGTTTGTTTGTGGCTTTGTTGTTTTTGTTTTCCTGTTAAATGTAAAGTCCCCAGTAAGGCAGACTAGTGCAATGATTAAGGCAGGGGCCCGGGGAGCCAGTCAGCCTGGGCTGGTGACCTGCCCACCCTTCACCCCACACACGTGTCCTCTGCCTCGGTCCCTCCTTTGGGTGTGAGGACAACAGGGGGACCCCACCAAGGTGTCGTGACAACTAAGTGTTAGCAGTTGCTCCTCAAGCCTGCCCGCTCTCTCCCACCCTCTGAGAGTGTGCTATCCCTTTAAGAAATCCTGCCACTGCTTCTTGGGGGGAAAAAAAACAGTTAAGTGTCGAGACTATTTCAAAAGGGCCAGGCACACAGTGTGTGGTACATCCGTGCTTGCCTGTAAGGAAGCATTCTGCTGTGCACAATGCGCACTTTTTTTGCCCAAAGTGTTGAAGGAAAAATAAGGGTGCGCATTACACATGGATAGTACTGAAATGCCTGGTGTCTGTTCTTGTGTTTTGTAATTATTTCTTGTACCATAATATGTTGAAAAACAAAATGCTAAAATTCCTTTATAACACAAAAAAACAAGTATCTACATATAAATACATAAAAATTTGAATAAAAAATTAAAACAAAAGGTTTTTTTTTTTTCCCTGAAAGTCTGGGCCAAAACTGTGGGTGTGCATTGTACAGGGTAAAATACAGTAAACAGAACTGATGTGACAGCTCTGGGGTCATAGGTGTCGCAGTGACTCTGGTGGTTCTGGCAGGCAGGCAGGGTACAGAAACACCAGCAGAGCCCTGGCTGGTGTGGCTCAGTGGATTGAGTGCAGGCCTGCGATCGAAAGGGTTGCTGGTTCGATTCCCAGTCAGGGCACATGTCTAGGTTGTGCGCCAGGTCCCCAGTAGGGGGCACTCGAGATGCAACCACACACTGATGTTTCTCTCCCTCTTTCTCCCTCCCTCTCTCTCCCTTCCTTCCCCTCTCTAAAAATAAATGAGTAAAATCTTTTTAAAAAATAAAATAAAAAGGAACACCCGCAGAGAGGTTAGGAGCCTGGGCTCTGAGGTTGTACTGCCGGGGTCACCCCCGGGCTGTACCACAAACCCGCTGCCACACCTCGGACGTGACGACCAAACCCACCTCACAGACTGGCACTTAGAAGAGAGCTTGGAACTTGGAGAACAATCAAGAAATGTCAGCAATCACTGTTGTCATTGCCACTGTCACCACCATCTGCCCACACCCAGGCCCACGCCCAGGGCCAGGTACCTCTGAGCCTTTACAATGGACGATGATGTTGGGGGCAGAGGGAGGAAATGCAGCTATGCCTGGTGGAAGGTGAACTCAAGGGCGCCTTCCGGGGTCTCCTAGGAAGCCTGAGGAGGTCCCTCCAGTCAACAGGAACCCCCCCAGTTCCACGGATCCCAAAGGCAGCCTTCACAACCAGAGCAAAACCAATCTGGATGTGGTGGGGGGCAGGGAAGTAGGAACTGCAACACACATCCCCTCCCCAGGGCAGGGAAACCACCCGCCACACCACCTGCCCACACTCAGCCACGTGGCGCCTCTTTGGTAAATGTTAGCAGAACAACCACGGGTGGGCTGACCTCAGAGCACAACAAATATTGCCAGTAAGGACTCGGGTGAGCCAAGAGACCAGGTGACCTGGGCGGGGGGTGGGGGGGCCAGGGGGAGGTGCGAACGCAGGGCAGGGAGGACACCCGACGTGGAAAAGATTCTCAGCAACACCCTTGTGGGAGACCGCGCCTGTAAAGCCCGTGCTTCCAGGGCCGCGAACACAGCGCTACCAAAGGGGAGCGATCAGAGAACGGCTGGGAGGCCTTGCAGAGCGACACCGCCGTCTGTGTCACTCTGAGGCGGCCAACAGCCCAGGGCCCCCACCCGCGCTGTGGCCTGGCAACCTCGGCAGCGCCGGACTTACCGGCTGTGGTGGAAGAGCCCTGAGTGGTGCCGGACGGATGGCGGTGGGTCCGCCGAGCAGAGGTCATGGCACTCACCGTGTGAGCCGGGGGGACCTGGGCAGAAAGCTCCCGGTGTGTGCACGTGAGGGCTCGGCCGAAACACGGCCCGACGGCGGACTGACACTCGGTGAAGCTGAGACGCCAGACTTGCGTGGCACACCACAGCGGAAGCGCTCCAACAGCCTGCAGGGGTGTCCAGCCGCCTCGGCCCACCTGCGGCCCGAGGGGGCTGTGAATGCCCCCCAACACGCACGGAGTCATAAACTTACTGAAAACACGATGAGGGTTTTTTTGCTTGTTTTCATTAGTGTCTGTGTGTTTAATATGCGGCCCCAACAACTCTTCCTCTTCCAGGGTGGCCCGGAGACGCCAAAAGGTTGGGCAGCCCAACTTCCATGATTAGAATACGAGCAACCACAGGATGTTTCACTGGATCTTTCAAAAAGTTAATCTAATCGGAGCTACATAACCTGGCGCCTAGTAGGCGTGTGGCGTCATACAGAGCCTATTACAGTGTAACGTGAGGAAGACAGTGGTCTCAACCCCAGGAGACACCGAGCCCGTAGGGGAAACGGCCGCCGGAACGTGAAAATGCACATCCCTCACTGGCCCAGCTACCGCTCCTTCCGGCATGCAGCCGGGCTCCGACGGAACCCGTGGGAGAAGTCACAGTGTCTCCCTCCTCCTCCTCCATCTCTCCTCTCGCTCGCCAGGCTGGAAAGAGCAGCGTCCTTCCCTGGCTCATCACACAGCATGCTGCTTCCTTTCTCGCCCTCACCTGAGGATTTTCTTCTCATTGCTTTTAGAGAGAGAGGAGGGGCGAGAGAGAGATACTGATGCAAAAGGGAAGCATGGATTGGCTGCCTCCCGTATGTGCCCGGACCAGGGATGGGTGCCTGGACTGGGGATCGTAGAAGTCTGGACCAGGGGTCACAGGTACCTGAACCATAATGGCAATCGAACCCGCAACCCAGGCATGTGCCCTGACCGGGAATCGAACCTGTGACCTTCCGGTTTGCGGGATGATGCCCAACTAAGTAAGCCACACCGGCCAGGGTGAAAATTTCTATTTAAAAACATTTTTAAGAGGGAAATTGCTCATCTGAGCTGACACAGGGAGAAGAGTCTCCACGGAATTTAAGCCCAAACTCTCCTCTCAGTACCTGGAAGCTGTCACGGTTACTTGCGTCCCACAGGCGGGATTTACAACCCACGAGTCCGTGTTGTTTTCTATTCCCATTACTCTCTGGTCCGTGTCCTTATCTCCAGGTCTAATCACTTCAAGAAAAGATTTTAAATAATTGATCACTACAAAAGGAGGAAAAAGCCACGCCATCTCTTTCACGATCCATCAGGAATGGGAAAACCTCTTCCTTTAGTACCGACGCGGACACATAAATATATTAATGCAGACACCAAGGAGAACATGCCCACAAATCTACAGACACGCGTCTGCCCGGGGAGCTTCTGGGAGGGAGAAGCCAGCGTCCTCTGCCCAGGCCTCCCCTGCACGAGGCCCGAGCAACATGAGAACCCATTCTCAGCGAGGGCAGTGCTTTCTCCACTCCATAAACGCCACCGCACCGAGCGGCACAGCCTCCAAGACACACGCAAAGCTGACGTTTGTTGACCTCCGTTCAAACACGTCCTGTTTGTGATCACCCGTGAGCATACGTAGGTGCACGGATGTGTTCACGCATCTAGATGAATTGCTTGCATGTACACATACTAAAATGCCTGTGTCCTTCGCATGTCCTCGTCCGAGGGCCCCCAAACGGGGCAAACAGACAGAAGGAGGCACGGAAGGTCCTAGGCAAAGCCCCGGGGCCACTCTGGGAAGCGGCACAGGCTCAGGGCTCGTCCCCGACGGCACTTCCAGAAAGGCCCGCTTTCCCCTTCGTGCAGAGAACCCTGCCTTCCCCTCCAACACGCTTCCCTCTGCAGCCAGGGCCCCGGCCCCGGGCCACCGCGGAGACCAGGTGCGACTTACCACCAGGGAGAGGGGTCTCTTCCAGGAGACGACGCCAATGAGTCCTGACAGCAGCACCTGGAACGACAAACGGTGCGGGAAGGTGAGAGGCAGCGATTCGGCAACCAGGCAAAACAGGATTGATTGCGCATTTCGCGTTTCGGCCCGGAGAAGGATCGC
Organism: Trachops cirrhosus; assembly: GCA_028533065.1. Lineage (NCBI taxonomy): Eukaryota > Metazoa > Chordata > Mammalia > Chiroptera > Phyllostomidae > Trachops > Trachops cirrhosus. The sequence continues at coordinate 50,544,486 of CM052550.1, forward strand.
TGCCAGGAGGCGGCACCCACACCAGAGCAGGTGAGGAGGAGCAGCACGGGCCACCCGACACCCCCAGCCTGGCCTCCAGCCTGCAGCCCCCGAGGTTCCTGAGAGGTGAGTGCTTGGGCCCACACGCCCCTGTGCTCCGGGGAAAAAGCCTCCACCATGTCCTTACGCCACTCTGGTCCGGGAAGTTATGTGGCTGCAGGATCTCAAAATCAGACAGCAGAGATATTCCCACGCACGGGTCACAGAGCCACCTGCCTTCTCTGCAGGGATGGGGACACAGGAGGCCCCCCGAACCAGCCCACTAATGCCCCCTGCGGTCATTCTCCAGCTTGCAGGCCAAACGTGTACCTGCTCTCGCCCTCGCCAACCCGGCCTCCCTCTTTCCAGCTCTTCCTTCCATCCACAGCAGCACCCTCCTCCTGGTCACTCGAATCCTGGGGTCGGTCCCCTCGCCCTCACCCGACATCCCATCAAGCACAGTGCAGAGGAGGAACAGGCTGTGGCTCCCCCCACCACAGGGCAATACTCCAGGAGGCCCCACTGTAAGGAAAGTCCTGGTCTTTTCACTCGTGGTCTCCCCTAAACATAAATCACCCAGCTTTCCGTGGTGGGTGCAGGCCAGGCAGTCGGGGACCAAGCTCGAGGGGCTTGGGCACGTTTCCCTGGGAGGCCAAATGGACTGACCCCAGACCTGAAGGGAGAGCATGCCACTGAACTGGCCCACGAGGGCCCTCGGGGACACACCCCACTCACCCTCAAACATGTCCACATGGACCAGGACCAAGTCTTGGACCCGACGCCCCTACCCCACCCAGCACAGCGCTAGTCTCGGAGGCTCCCCGGAAGCGCTGGACAATCTCTCATACCTTCATACCAAGGGCTTTTGAGCCTAACTCACACAAAAATGAAGCAAAACAGAAACAGAAGAACCGAAGAGAGCTCAGCAGGGCTCCTTCCCCTCCAAGCACACGCATGCATATCCTTTCTCCACCGCACACCGACTTCTAAACGCAGTCATCGCTGACACAGGCACTTACAACCACCCTGCCCACCTCCCAAATCTCCTGTCGTGATGCCACGCCCCCATATGTCAGCTCCAGCCCCCCACCTCCCCGGGGAAGTCAGTCCGTGTCTCTCTGAGCCAAGTCTCACCTGCTCTTCTTCCACGATGCCCTTAAAACTTCTCTCTTCCCTTCTGTTCCTGACACTTGACCTTCAAAACAGATTCAATAGTCATTTCTCACCTGGACATGCTGTTCGGCCTCTCACTGTCTCTAATGTTGGACACTTCCAACCCTGAACTCACCTGTCCACCCCCCACCCTTGTCCTGGTGAATTCCAAATTTCTGCCCATGACGCCGTCCTGCTCCCAGCTCCCCGTCCAGGCCAGTGGGCCGGTCATTGGTGAAACTGGCTCAGGCCTTCTCAGCATCTCTCCACATCTTGTTCCTCTCTGTCCCCTCGGCCGAGCCAGGGCCCTGATCTGCTCACTCACCTCTGTCCCAGCACCTCCCTAAACAATACTCCAATGCATCCAGGCCACTCAGGGCAGCTGGGATGACCTTGGCAATGAAGAAGACCTACACAAAAACGACTGCCTTTGTCCCTTACAAGGCATCGAACTCCTAGAAGCTGTCTGCTCTCGGCACTCCCCTTCCTGAGTATCGCAGCATCCCTTCCTGGTACCCCAGCCCTCCCCCTTTCTCTCCCCTCAGACTAATGGCCCAGGCCCTGATGCCACCACGTCCCCAGGAAAAGTCCTCCAAGGAGTGTCGTTTATTCTCCCGGCACACCAACACCAGCCTTGCTCAGCCGGAGCCAGGCTGGAGGGTGAGAAGGAAGACCGCCTAGGAACTGTCCACAAGCTGCCGTCTGCTTTTCCATCTCTAGTGCATGAAACTTGACCTTCTCTTCCAGACCCCTCGCTCATGAAGGGCCTAAGGGTGGGAGAGTACCCAGGGCCCCACCAGACCCCTCAAGCCACCTTCAGTGAGCTCGCTCAGAACTCCGTGATCTCTCCTAAACTGAAGTTTATGAAACTATCAAAACTCAACAATGACCGAGGCACTTGTAACAGGGATGTCATTAGAAACCCACAAACCTCCAAAGAGTCAGCATTATCTAAAGGCGAAGGAAGTCAGTGTCACCGATTTTAGGCTGTGGGTATGGATTCTTGACTTTCCCCGCCTTCACGACGAAGTCATTACTCAAGGAACCAACCCCTTGAAATCGTGTTCCTTCCAAGCAACACAGATGATTGGCCCGTTGAAGACAAGTGACATGTTTAAATACCATCAGTAACTGTAATTGGGAATGCATCAAATTCCCCTACACAGAGACACAGAAGCCCACCAAACTCAGTGTGGCCTGCAGGTTCTCGGGGACCCCCGACGACCCATGGCCTTGGACAAAGCCCCCCTTCAGTGTGAATACGACGGGCTCCCCAGTGACACCTGTAGATGGTGCTGGCCCGCTGATGCCTTGAAGGCAACCTTGTGAGACACTGGCCGGTTGACCCAGATGAGCCATGTCCACGACCCAAGGAAACCACGAGATAAGAGACGGGTGTTGTGTTAGGCTGTCAAGCTTGTGGCCATTGCTACACTGCGATGAAAACTCATGGCTGTGGAATGGACGAATGTCTGCGTCCTTCCCAAAGCCACCTGTTGGAGCCCTGACCGCCCCCGCCCAGCCCATGTGACCGCATTTGGAGATGGGTGCTTTAGGAGGTGATGAGCGGTAAACTGGGATGGGAGGTGGGGCCATCGCGATGGGGTTGGCAGCCTTACAGGAGGAGAAAGAGGGAGGGATCTTTGTCTCTGGCAATGCACACCCTGTGGACAGGCCACGGGAGGACATGGCGAGGAGGGGACCGTCTGCGAGCCAGGAAGACACCCTCCCTGACCAGGACTGAGGCGGCGCCCTGGCCTCAGACTTCCAGCCTCCAGGACTGTGAGCAGAAACTCTGCCGTTTAAGCCGCCCAGGCCATGATACGCAGTCAGGGCAGCCTCAGCGGACTAAGGCACCGATGCATCCAAAACGGGGCACTGGCTTGTTGGCCCCAAATAGCCGCTCCTTCCCCGTGTCTGCCTTTCTTCCCTGCCCCGCCCCCGACCCAGTCACACTGGCACCGGCTCTGAGGGCAGAAATCCTTCTCAAAGCCCAAAGGTTTGGTGTGCCTCCGCCATGAGGGCCCTGTCCCGACCCTGGCGACTAAGGGGAGAAGCGTGTGCCCCGCTCTGGAACGACCAGGTCTCAGTTTGCGCTATTGTTGCTCCAGTCCAGCGACCAGCAAGGATTCACTGCCTGTGCTGACATCTCAGTCATTCGGAGGGTGCATCCTGGTTTGCTCCTGCGAGGAGCCGAGAAATGGCCACACCTCACAAAACCTTTCTCCCCGTCTCGTCTGCCAGGACCGTTATTTGAAGTCCGCGGTTTACAGAGAACGCGAGGACACTGAAGGCAGTCAGACAAGAGCAACACGTAATGAAGTGGCTGGGGAAGAAAAGCCAGAGAGAGTGGGAAAGGCTGACAGATGCTCGCGGGGAGGAGGCGCAACTTTCCAAGCACCTGTGAGCTGTCCTGGGGGCAGCCGGCTCGCTGTTCTCCCCACTTGTCATCCGGCCCTAACAGAGACAGGAGATAAAATTAGAAGTGAGAAAAGACTTCCTGCTGTGGCGGCTGATGTAAGGGGACCAGCGACTGCCAGGAAGCAGTGGCCGCTGTGGAGCCCCGGGCCTGCCCTTTTCGGGGGCACCGCTGGACGCAAAGGCCTGGAAAACATGACCTCATCGAACCTTACCCTCTCCAACTGAAAAGTTCTTTCGCTGCCTAACATCAAGAATGGAGGCACCATTTCAGGCAGGGAACCGCGTCCTCCCAGAATGCAGGCTTGAACGCGCTAATGACATTGCAGAGTTCGTGAAACATCTGGCAGGCATGCCCGGTGGCTACAGGGGGAGCTGCTTACCACCGAGAAGCCAGCGTCCGGGGAAGGATTACGGGTGCAGACACGGAGCAAAGAATATTCCGACCTTCCCGGGATGAAAGGGAGTGGCTCATCCGCCTGTGTCTCCCGAAAGCCTTCACCCTGCAGACCTGCCCATGTGCCAAATCCTTCATCCTGTTTCACAGAGTGGGCGACCCTCCTCCTTTACCCTGCCTCGAATGTGTTTTCTCTCTGCGTGGTTTTCTTTGTCTGAGGCTCCCTGGGGACCACGGCAGGGCTCACTCAGGTACTCGGGCCCTCCTCCTTGGTGTCCTCGTTGGCTGCAGGCTGGGACACAGCTCTGTGTGCCCACCTCCTCCCGTCAGAACCATTCCCGGTGCGCCGCACGCCCTCCCAGTCACTCATGGCCAGCCTTGGCTCCAAGTTCCTCCGCGAGGGTCTCCGCCACAGGCTGCGCTCCTTCCTCCACCCAGGAACCTCCACCATGACAGGCACCTGCCTTCTCGACCTGCTCCCCCCGTGGGAGAAAAGGACCTCGACCGCTTCCATTCACCGTCCAGAAACTAGACATGGGTGACAAGGACAGCCCCACGAAAGGAAGCAAATTACCGAGATGTAAAATGTTTAGAAACACAGTTGACCCTGGAAGAACCTGAGTTTGAACTGTGTAGGTCCACTTATATGCGGGGTTTTTTCAATACATACTGTACATGTATTTTTTCTTCCTTATGATTTTTCCTGTTTTTCATCTTCACCCAAGGACATGCTTACTGATTTTTTTAAAAGGGGAAGGGAGGGAGAGAGAAAACCATCCATCAGTCACCTCTCACATGCACACTGACTGCAGACTGAACCCGCAACCTAGGCATGTGCCTTGACCAGGATTCGAACTTGCAACCTTTCAGTTTACAGGAGGACACTCGACACAACTGAGTTACACTGGCCAGGGCTGGTTTTCTTAGTATTTTGATAAAATTCAGACTCCATTTTTTATGAAGAAAGAGCTCTCAGTTTAACAACACAAGGCAAAGATGATCATGACCACCCCTCATATTTAAAATCACTCTGAAAACACTAGCGTGGGATGCAGAAGAATGAGATGTCCCCAAGGTCCCCCACCTTGTACATCCCCCGTAGAGTCCCCGCCCCTCGAGTGTGGGCGGGACTACGATGGGTTTCAGCCCTGCAGTTCCGTTGCACTAAATGATGAAGGTGAAAGGATTTTGCAGCTGTACCTAAGTCTCAGGTAGGTATGTTTTCTGAGCTCATCAAAAGGATGATTCTCTTGCCCTGTCTGGTATGGTTCAGCTGGATGGACATCATCCTGCCAACAGGAAGGTCAAGGGTTCAATTCCTGGTCCCAGCGCACACGCCTGGGTTACGGGCTTGGTCCCCAGTTGAGGCACATACAACAGGCAACCAGTCAATGTTTGTCTCCTTTCTCCTTCCCTTTCCCTCTCTCTAGAATCAATACAAGAAAAAAATTAGTAAAAGAAAAAAAAAGATGATTCTTCCATGTGGGCCCGGCCTCACCAGGTAAGCCCTTTGGGTCTGGGCCCTTCCTTAAGTCAAAACCTTGAAGCCCAAGGGAGGTGGTGCCACAGACCTTGAAGGAGTAAGGTGCTGTGGCGTGAGAGGGTCTGTGGGCGCTGAGCGCTTCTCCAGAAAACAGGGACCTCAGCCATAGAAGGACACCAGTGAGTCCTGCCCCCAGGCTGAGGGAGCGTGGAAGCGATCTTTCTCCTCTGCAGGAGGGAACAGCCCCCCCACCCCGCCCCCCATAACTGCAGCCTTTACGCCTGGAGCAGAGGACTGCACTCACCCGTTCTGCTCTCCTGACCGGCGGAAACCGTGAGATAATAAATCTGCTGTTTGAAGCCACTCTGCTCGTGGCAGGTTGTTATGTGGCAACAGAAAACCATCACAGCTGGCTAATAAAATTAAACAAGATAAACAAAGGCATGTTTTCAGGATTAGAAAGAGCAGGCAAAGGTTATTACTGCTGGAAAGTGATGCAACTATCGAAACTAGAAAACTCCAGGAAATTAAAGGAAAAGAATAAGAAGTCATAAGGGAATTCAGTGTATCACCTGGCTTCACGATACACATGTTCAAAAACTGTAACAGTAGTGGCATTAATTGAGCACCAAGTGTATGCCGGACACTTGACTAAGGTTTTACACTTTAACTCTGGGTCAACCATCAATCCTGACAACCACGAAAGGCCCGTGTGATTTGGGGGCCCCTGCACAGATGACAAATTAAGGCACAAAGGGTTGCAGTGGCTCGCCCACATCCCATGCAAGCCAAGACTGGTTGGAAGAAGAAAGAAAATTAATGACCCCATTGACAACGCCAAGCAAAAAATAGAATGTCTTAGAACAGACGAGACGCATAAGAGCCATATCAAAAAAATCTTAAGCATCTAGTGTAACAGGTGTCATTATTAGATGCAAAAGAATTCTTTTTTTAAATAGGACCAAATTACTTTTAAAAGTGTAACTTTCTGTGATCTTAATCTTTAATCTCTTAAATGTGCTATGCAAATGCACTATGCGTGTATGATGTCGGGAATGACTTTGAACTCTGCATACCGTCTGAACCGGTAATGCCACAGTTGCTGAGAATTCCAGCTCTCCATCCAAGTGTCCTGTGTAATTCTGAAACTGGGAAAGGACCTGGGTGGGTGTGCAGAGCGGGGGAACTGCTTGTGTTGGTCCGGGCCCCTCCCAAAAGCTGCTGTGAAATCACCTGACGGGAGGTTCCACGCCATGGGGAACGCCGTTCATGCTGCATAAAAGGAAGAGAAGCAGCACAGGAGAAGCAGGCTGCAGCGGGGGTAACTCCCCTTGGGTTGAATGAGTAACACGAAGCCCGCACAGAAGTCCATCAGGGAACCAACGCCGAAGCCCAAAGACACTGATTACCTCCAGAGAGTGGGATTCTCATTTCCTCCTTGTACTATTCTTTTTTTAAATAATTTTTGTTGATTTTGGAGAGAGAAAGGAAATGAGGCAGGGGTTGAGAGAGAGAGAGAGACAGAGAGATCATTTTGTTGTCCCAGTTACAAACACATTCATTGGTTGATGGCTGTGTGTGCCCTGACCGGGGGTCGAACCCACAGCCTTGGCACATCAGGATGACATTCTAACCAGCTGAGCAACCCAGCCAAGGCTCCTCCTTGTACTGTTCCATCGCCCATGTTTTGCACAGAAAAGAGAAAACCTGTTGTTAAAACTCCAGCCCAGACAACAGGTTCCGCCTTCTGAGGGGCCAGCATCCGCATGTCAGTGGGAGAGGACTCCCTGCCACGGGTGGGGGCAGGGCCAGGGCTGGCCAGTCCCCAGCTTGCCCTGCAGGGCCCTTGGCGGCAGAACTGCTGTCACGGCTCCTGCAGGCCTGTGGCTGCCTGGCTGAGGGAGCAGGCGAGAAACCAGAATCCCGCACGCTGACGGGGCCCAAGGTACAGGTGGCCTGGTCTGCCCAGAAAGGTGCCGGCCAGGTGGCCCTGGTCAATTCCACAGGGGCTGCCGCTTCTGGCCGGAGAACAGTGAGGATATAAGACATAAACGCAAAGATGAATTCCAGCAGGCACCCAAACGTACGCACGAGCCCCTGCCCTCCCCTCCTCTCAAGCCAGCAAGGGACAGGAAGTACCAAGCGGGCAGGTGTATCGCCCAGTCCCGGGAGGGCACGGTCCATAAACCACTGGCACGCCATTTTGATTCTCTCTTTTTTCTAGAAGTCTCCTCTTTGCACAATAAAAACAATGTATTTGTTGACACAGTACATTAATTCCATTAAAAGCGCGTTAAGTGTAATGAAAAGCTATCAGAGAATAATTACGCCTGTGAATTTACAGACCCGCATCAACTTTTAAATCCACTGGAATTGCAATAGGAAGTGTACCTGTCTGGTAGACAAATTGCTCCTTCACTTCCAAATGATTATGAATAAAGGCCCACTGTACTCCTGTGATAAACCACACATTATTTATGCAAACTGTGTTCCTTAAAGGTGCCTTTGCCTGGGTTTTCCTGTAGCCATTCTTGGAATTCCTGCCCTGAATTCATGAATATTCACAGTTACCCCTCGGAGTGCCCTCTGCAGTCCAGACCTGGCCATTGCAGGGGCCACAGGCTGCCTTCCTCCTTGCCTGGTCCCTGAACTCAGCAATCCAGAAGCCCTCAACATCCCACTCCTGGCTTCCCAGAACACCCTCCTGCCTTGGCTGTCCCCACCTGACCTCTGCAACCGCCCCTTAGCAGGAGCTCCCTCACCCCCACCCCAAAGTCCCATCCCCTCTCCTCCTCTCCACCCACGGCCTGCCCTGGGGGAGCTGGTTTCCTCCCACCTGTCCATCCTTTGGGCTGCATCTAAACCCCTCGTCCCAGCCCTAGTGGAGACCTACAGGGAGCCTCGTCAGCAGGTCTGATTCCAATACACACAAGGGTGCCACCACATCCCCTCAGCCAACCAGGACCCATCAGAGGCTCGCTGTTCCCACAGGTGTACTTGTCAGAAAGCCGGAGCCCACCCCACCCTCCCTGACCCTGCATCGCTCTCAAACCCCATCTAAGGCAAGTGCATCCTACTGCCAAACGTCCCCAGTCCCCAGCTCCTCGCCCCACCCCTCCCTGGCTCCTGTCTGCACCTCTAACCTATATTCCATGCTGCAGAATCACCTTGTTAAAATGCAAATCTGACCACATCACTCCCCGCCCCCACACTCTTCCCTTCTGGCTTTCTTCTGCCCTGAGGGTAAGTCTCAAGTCTTTCAGGATCAGAGTGTCCCTGCCCACCTTTCCCGCCTCATCCAAGCCCCACCATTGCCATTGCGGTGAGTCAGCTCCATCTCCCCTTCTCTGCACTGTTAATCACCCAGAAATTCAGCCTTTAAGAGCTCCAGGACTCCAGGGCGAGGCTCTCAGGGCCCAGGCTCCTGCCTGTCTGCCCGCCACACGTCTTTCTCACTCGGGTGGCCCTCACACTGACCGGGGCCTGGGCCGAAGTGAGCTTACAAGTGATGTCTCCCGAAGGTCCAGGCGCAGCCGGACCAGCAGCCTGCTGCCGGCACGTACGCCCAGCTCTGCAGCCACTCGGCGGCCAGGCCAGGGGATCAGTGTCCTCTTTCCCCGTTCCTTTGTCACCAAAGCAATGCCAGTCCAATGGGTAAAAAATCAGGAAAGTCAGAGAAGCCGAAGGAAGAAAATGAAACCACCTACTTCTCGCCACTTCTCCTATTTCTCTATTCCAGATCGATGGTACCGGATTCTGTTTAAATAGACTCCTCTAAAAATGGGGTCACAGTGCTGTCCCTAACCTGCCCGCACTACACTGTAATGTCGCCTGACCGTGACATCACGCCCTGTAACTGTTCATTCGCATCACCTCAAGGGCTGAGTGGTGTCCCATTCATAAAAACGCTGTCATTGGTTTAAAGAGTCAGCAGCTGTTAGTCTACAAGCACTTGAAATCATGAACATTAGAAGCAAAACATTTCTGAACAAGCTTATACATATACATATACTTAATTTTTCCGACCTAAGCGATTCTTTTACATAATTTGACAAGTCGTTCTATTCCCTAGAGAAGCTGCTGGTTGTAACTGTCGTGGTTGTTTCTTCTAGTATTTACTTGCAAATGCAACTTGATGTTCCGACAGCTCTCGATGACAGCGACAGCGGAGGATTTTCACTCTCCCAGCAAGCCCCGCCCCCACACGGGACACAGCCAACCCGCACAGTTTCTCACCCTTTCCCAATCCCGGCAGAGTGGCGGGGACTGGTTCTGCTCTTTCAGCACCAAGGGCTGCACGGTCACGGCCGCGTAAGTTCTATCCAGAACAGAGCCACTCGGGGTGTTGGGATTACCGTGCCTTTTTAAATCACAGCCAATATTTAACTGCAGCTCACTGTCTCCCTTCTCTCAAGTCTTCTGTGTATCTGTTTAAATTCATCCCAAGTCTTCTACACGCCTGAGCCTCCTCCCACTGCGTCTGAGCAGATAAAGTGCTCCCTCTACTTCGGTTCTCTCGTATGCATCCGCCACCCGCTCCTCTGCACTGGGCCATCCCCACGGCCTGGGCCACCACGGCCAACACGGCTTCCAGAAGCTCCCCCCGACCCTGGACTCCTTTCCTCTCTCCTGAGTGGACCCACTGGGTTTTTTTGTTATTATTGTTTTTGTTCTTTGCTCCCATGTCTTTCCGGCTCATTTTTCTCACAAATTTACTAGCAGACCATCCAATAACTTTCAGAGAAAGGTTTCCTAGCAGGTAGAACTTTTGGGACTCTGCATGGCTGATATACAGGGAGAGAATTTTGAGGTTGTCTTGCAGATGAATTTCCCTCAAGACTTTGTTAACGCGTCTGGTCTTCATAGCCTCTTCTTGAATCTATCATTTCAACACAGGTTCACGTCCACACTCCCAGGTCAGTTCAGAGACTCTCAAAGGCATTTACATTGGGGAGCAGGTTATTTTTCAAGCGGCATCTCTCTCCTACTCTGCTGTCCATTTGTCTGGATTCTGTCATTTAAATCCCCACACAAGAAGCTACAATTTCCAAGATGCACTGCGCCCAGGCTCACCCATCACAGCCCCTACAGGCAGTGCTTGCTCAGGGGCCATCTCTCCCCCTCCCCCCACCAGATTGCGTCACAGCCTTTAAAGCTCTGCCTAGACTTCCCAGAATGGCGCTGAAGGGTGTGGAGAGCTCTTGGTTCGCTTCACGGAGCACAGTGCAGAAGACAACTCACAGCGTTAACTCGCAGGACGAGTATCTCATTAGGCATTGACAGCGAGGTGCACACTGTCTCCCCTTCCTACAGACACAGAAACCAGGTCTCCAAGACGGGAACCAGTCTGTTCAAGGAAGCACATCTTGTCAATTGTAGGGTCAACACTGGAAGCCTAACCGATTCCATGGAAGACTCAACGCTGATAAACTGACAGGCTATACCACGGAATCAAATGCACACTGGAGGGCCCTGGCCAGTGTGGCTCAGTGGGTTGGGCATCGTCCTGCAAAGCAAAAGGCTGCCAGTTCAACTCCCGGTCAGAGCACGTCCCTAGGTTGCATGTTTGGTCCCCAATCAGGGTGCATACAAGAAGCTACCGATGTATCACACATTGATGTTTCTCTCCCTCTCTTTGACTTTCCCTTTCACTCTCTCTAAAAAATAAATACAATAATTTGTGATTTTTAAAAAGATTTTATTTATTTATTTTTAGACAGAGGGGAAGGGAGGGAGAGAAACAACCATGTGTGGTTGCCTCTTGTGCGCCCCCTACTGGGGGCCTGGCCTGCAACCCAGGCATGTGCCCTGACTGGGAATCAAACTGGCGACCCTTTGGTTTGCACGCCAGCACTCAACCACTGAGCCACACCAACCAGAGCTAAAAAATAAATAAAATCTTAAAAAAAAATCCACACTGAAGACTGTTGTAAGTCTCCAGACCCACATGCAATAATGCGAGTCAAAAAAAGAAACTTTCATGTGGGTAAAATATATAAGTAGCGTGTATTATCTTGCAAATACAATTCAAACGTATTTTCCACATAAATCATCTCAAATCAAGATTTGATTTTCTCTAATAGCTCTGGTCTGAAAAGAATACTTATGAACAGCAGCAAAAAGACGTGTGCATTCACGGCTTCTTTAATTGCATTTTCCGCAAAAATCTGCAGTTCTATTTTTAATATTTGATTACCCCATCAATAGCGCTACGTTCCACAAAAGCAATTACATTTTGCTCAGCAAAAGATCAGAATGGAATAGTACGTGGTCTACTAACAGCTGTAAGAATAGAGGCCATTTAGAACACTTTCGAGTAACGGTTCAGACAACAGAGTCGGAATTTTCAGCAAACACACTTTAAGATACACTATCTCGGAGTCTACTGCAAGGTTTACGTGATGCAGTACACAAACTAAAAACACACAGGGAGCCCAGTATTTTATCAAAACATTAATGACAGCGTTCTTATCAAACACTTCCCACTCGCCAGCTCGCTCCACAGCTAGAGCGGCATTTAACTTCACGTGCTTTCCTCTTCCTGAAAGGCTCTTGTCCCGATGTCTACCGAGCAGTAAAGTGGGATTGCTGAAATAACACGGAAAAGGCACCTGGGGGGCAGCTCGCTGCTGGGACCCGGAGAGGTGACGCTCATCTGCTACATCGCCACCCCCAGCCAAGTGCACGTGGGACCCCAGGACCCTCCTTGATCCCAGGCACCGTGACTTAGAACTTGTGTCGGCATGCCGTGGCTCCCCCGCGGGAAGGTCCTACACAGACGGGCTAGAGAAGGTAGGGATGCAATCATGCTTGATTTCTGCTTCTAAAAGGGGTTTTATGGTTGTCCAGGGCTTCCACGTCCAGGCAGGGTGAAGTAGTTAGCAGCACACCAGTGTTCTCATCAAGAACAACGCAGCCTTGGCTGGGTGGCTCAGTTGGTAAGAGCATCATCCTGTACACCAGAAGGTCAAGGGTTGGATTCCCGGTCAAGGCACATTCCTGGGTTGTGGGTCCAGGCAGGTACAGCAGGCAACTGATCGATGTTTCTCCCCCACATTGATATTTCTTTTTCTCTCATCCCTTTCCCCTCTCTCTAAAATCAATAAAAACATATCCTTGGGTGAAAATTAAGAAAAGAAAGGCACAACCTAGAAGCCAGTACAGAGAGACCATCCTTTACTATTTAAATAACAACTGAGAAGGGGGTGGGGCTAAAGGAAGGAAGGAGGATCGGGAAGGCCTCCTGAAGACAGATCCCTAGATTCCCTCTCATTTACCCTGGCAGAATTACTACTTTGTTTCCTGAAAAGGTTAAAACATAAGGTCTGTGGCGTGGGGATCGACTAGCAACAGTCCACACTGAGCAGTGTAAGCAGAGAGAGCGCCTGTCGAAGCCACGCCCTCTGCCCCTGCAGCATCGGTTTAGAAAAAACTAATGCAGGATATGCACCACCAAAGCAAGGGAGCAAAGCCAGAAAGAGAAAAACCTGAAATCCAGAAAACAGGCAAGTGCAATCCCAAAAAAGATGGCAAAGGAAGCTTCCAGGATGACAGCTGTGTAACGGGCCTGGAGAGTCACCAACTCGAGGGAAGGGAATGAGGTGTCCTAGAGGACAAAGGGAACAGAGTTTTACCTGCTGAAACTGGCCTTGTGCAAAATTGTACTGAGAGGCTACGGCCAGGAGTGGTACTGAATCACTAACCACATGAGAAAGCAAGGCAAGTATCCACTCCAGGCAAACGAAAAGTTAGTTAGGCAGCAACCACAACATGCTACATAGTTCTTCCACAGTCATATCTGCGTCCACGTGGGAGCGTAAACCCAGATACTAATTTAGCTGAACTAGTAATACACCCTGTCTGGACAGCGAAGAAAGGGAAGGAGAGAGGACCGTGAAGTAAAAAGGTAAATCCTCGTTGCCCTAAGAAGTCACCTACAATGATGTCTGAAAGTGATAAATGGAAGAGAGGAGGATGTGTACCCTACTCAGAAACATGAAGGTGTGGTAAGGGCCTGAGAAAAGGTGCGAGTCAACAGTGTTGCCTCTGGGCCGGTTAGAGCAGGGGACGCCTGCGCTTTCCCATTGCTAATTGACTTTTTTTGATCCTCACTTGAGGATGTATCCATTGATTTTAGAGAGAGAGGAAAGGAGGAGGAGGGAGAGAAAGAGAAATATCAGTCGGCTGCCTCCTAACCGGGAGCAAACCCACAACCTAGGTAAGTGCCCTGACTGGGAATCAAATCCACAACCTTTCAGTGTACAGGACGACACTCCAACCAACTGAGATATACCAGGCAGGGCCCAGGGCCACTGTGATGTTTTCTGTTTAAACTATGTCCTTCTTTTATGAGATGACATAAAATTTGAAAAGAGGTATATACTTATTTTTTTCTTTTTAGTAACATAAAACTTTAAATCTTCAAACCATGCAAGTTAACACCAGCATCTATAATACCTCCTAAATTATGCCCAAATCCCTCAGTTTCCCCAGTTTTCACGATACCACAGAGAAAAGTAAATCTGATTTTTCTTCCCCCGAACACCAAAAGGATTAAGATCCGTTGATTTCCTCAATTATTGTATCGTGAGCAATGTACTAAGTACTGGACAGCAGCCAACACCATTCCAGATGCTGATGACAGCCAGCATGAAGCCAGGGAAAAGACCTCAAAGTGAGGCCACGCCCCCTGAGTGGCACCGAGCAAAGCACCTCTCACCTAGAAGCAGGACCCTCGTGGACCTAACCTCTGTTCTCTTGCCTCTCGCTGGGTATTTACAATCTTGTGACATTCTCAGGGGCCTGCTGGGCTGAGCTCAAGTCCTTGAACTACAGAGGGAAAAGAAACATTAAATTCTTGTCTTTGGAAAGAAGTGGCGGCAGGGTGAAATCCAGGAGTTCAGAGGAAGAAAAGCCAGCAAGTTGGTGCGTTATATCTTAGAAAAATAAGAAACTAAGATCCCTGGTGGCAGGAAAGCCACCAGCCACTGCTGTCTCCCCTATGACACCATTAGTAGATTTGTCTTTTGGATGTTTCCAAAAATATGCCTTCACATGGATAGACGGGGGCGGAGGAAAGGTGACAAGACTCACAGTGGTTTTGAGTGTCCAAATCAGATTAAAATAGGGCAGTGCAGAGACAACCCCCAAGCATGGGGATTTGAGGGCATGGGCCTTGTAATCTGGGGGAATTAGAAAAAAAAAATATGGCAAAGCTTAGGCCATCGTGGCAGGTCCCAGCCAATCGTACCGGACCTTGGACGGAAACAGACAGACACAATCAAATGAATACTTTGGGGCTAGGGGAGTGAGTGTGTCGCAGAATGCTCCCCGCAGGATGCTAGTCTCTCAGCAAACGCATATAAACTCGGGGTCCAGAGCTGATGAAGTCTGAGCGCACGACACCACACACCCTGCTCGTGAAGAGGCAACGTGAACTTCAGAAGAACGGACCCTCGGGGAAGTCCCAGTCCGCAGCCCAGAAAAGAAGGAAGTCCAAGCTCGAACAGCTAGGCCTCCCCGAAATGCGACCCTGGAATCTTTTTTTAGTGTAAAATACATATTCAACACCTCGCAGAAGCAGCCCCTCCCTGCACATGCCATAGGAGGTTCTGGCGCAGGAAATTATAGTGAGAATTCGCAGAGATAAGGTAGAGTGGATTTTTTTTTTCAAAATGGAAATAGCTCTGACTATATAAATAATACATATCCATGCTGCTAAAATTAGAGAATATGAAAGATTATAGAAAAGAAAGTGAAATGTACCCACACTACCACGGGCAGACACATACCAAAGGCAATATTCCAGTGTGTTTATCCCTAGCTTTTTCTCTATTCATAAAGTTCACATTGAAAAAAAAAAAGACTAGGTTCACAGGAAGGTTTTTCATTTAAAAATGTTTTGTGGACAGCTATCCTCCAACAGTGGACACTCAGGCTGTCTCGGGATGTTCTTGGTCTTGGAAACCCTAGTAGAGGCCGCAGGCAGCCTGGACAGTGAGGAACGCATGCGCATTAATAACCAGGGTATCTGCTCTGTGGACGGTTGGCCTACTCAGTCTGCTGTTAGTCAACCGCCAGGCAGACAGCAAAGCGGGCCGGTGCCCGCCCCGGTGTCTCCGAAGCTCACAGGCGCGGGGGGCGTCCTGTCTGTCCAGCTCCAGACTTTCGGCAAGTTGTTCTCTGCGGAGTCCCACCAAATCCTTCCCCAGTCCCTCCGTCACTCGTCGACACAAGAGTATCAAGTCTTTTTTGTGTCCGTGTTTCCAGGTAGCTTCTTGCCAACCAGCTCCTGTTCTTCTGACGCGACCGACTCGGTGAAGTCTATGTCCACCATTGAAACCCACTTAAGATATTTCCAAATGCCTCTAAGGATGACCATACTTTAATCAGTAGTCTTAAACCCTCTTTATTCTGCTCAGACTTATTTTTATAACACATTCTATTTGATCTTATGTTGATAGTCCTCCTCTCTTTTTCTTGGCCCTGCCCATGTGTTTATTTCCATATGCCTCGGCCTGTTATTTTAAGCATACTTTCATGGTCAATAGCATCCGACTGACTTCGGCTTTTGTCCCAGTCCAGAGGCACTGTCTTTTAGAATGGGAATTTAAGCAACTTACATTTATTGGGATGTAGCTAACATATCTGCTCTTTTTCCCTGCTGCTTTATTTTTATGTTTGTTTACTGTATTTTCCCATCTTTTGTGTTTCTAATTTTCCTGTCTTTTGCTATTTTGGTCAACTTCTCAACTGGCTCCTTCTTTTCTTTCTCTACTCACTTGAAAATTATGTATCTCTTTTCTATACAAACTTTTAAATACCTATTTGGAATTACATATGAAACATATATAAATCAACAACATATATACCTACAGCCCTGGTTAGTGTGGCTCAGTGGATTGAGCACCTGCCTGCGAACCAAAGGGTCGCCAGTTCGATTCCCAGTTAGGGCACAGGCCTGAGTGGTGGGCCAGGTCCCCAGTGGGGGCCACATGAGAGGCAACCACACATTGATGTTTCTCTCCCTCTCTTCCTCCCTCCCATCCCCTCTCTCTATAAGTAAGTAAGTAAGTAAGTAAATAAAGTAACATATATACCTACAGGCTTCATACAAGATGGCAAGATTTTTCTGATCCACCCTATCTCCCAGATTTTCTTGAACAACTGCATTATCATCAACTAGTCAAACTTAACTTTACATTTTATTGCTTTGATTGCTTACTGCTGCATTATTTATACCAGTACTCCTCATTTCTTGATTTATTGTTACTGAAAAGGTTTTACATTTGGCTTATGCACCTCAAGTAATTTCTTCTTTCAGAAACGGAATGCAGAGACTTGGAATTATATTGCCAAAGATATCTATTGTTTGCTCATTTACATGAATGAGCTTAGAAATCTCACATATGTAGACAGCCTAGAGAAATTTACTTCAATTCCGCTTTCCTTCTAAAACAAATACATGTTGCCACATTATCTTCTAGCACTTAGTTTCAAGGGTTAAAAATCTAGTATCAATCAAATCCTTCTGAATGTGGTTTTCCTTATTTAATGCTTATCTGTGATTTTTTTCATCACTGAGATTCAGAAGATGTCCCGGAATCCAGACTAAAATACCCACTATACGTCGATCCAACGCCTTGTACGTATCCTCTCTGTCCCCTGGTTCTCCCCTGTAATTCCCCTTCTCATCCAAAGCTGATCCCGCAGCAAGTCTTCGAATCCTCTCACCCAGCCCTTCCCAGGTTCGCACATCCACATCGTCTCTCCGCCTCCCCTGTGTTTCACAGACTCTTCTGCCACGTGACTTCCTCCTGGAATGCACGGAAGCCCTGAATCGGAGCTGTTTTTTCATTTGGTGCCATTTCTCCGTTTCACTGGGTGCCGTTTGCTCCCGTGGCTTTCTGCAGCAATGGGACGCTCGCAGATAGGCCCCCTCTCGGGGACCCGGGTCAGACTCTCTGGGGTGGAGGTTCAGGCGGTCTGCTGTTCCAGTCTCCTGTCCCCACGGTTCCTATGACCATCGGAGTAGGGGAGTTGTCTGTTCTCGCATTTGAAAGTAGCTGCAGGATAATGACTTGGACCTGGAAAGCTTTGAGAATGGAAACACGAGAAGAACAACAATAGCACACAAAATGTGTATATAGATACTTATAAATATACCACAGCCCTGGCTGTGTAGCTAAGTTGGTTAGAGGATCGTCCCAATACACCAAGGTCATGGGTTCGATTCCCAGTCAGGGCAAATACAGCAATCAACCACTGAACTCATCAGTAAGTGGAATGATAAACCAATATCTGTCTGTCTGTCTGTCTGTCTCTCTCCCTCCCTTTCTCTCCCTTCTTCCTTCCCTCCCTCTCTCTCTAAAATGAATAAATTATTAAAAATATATATACACACAACAGAAATGTCTAGTTTGCTCTATCACATAGATCCAAGGAAAACAAAAACCCCACAGCACTCCTGAAGCCTTAAGTTCCACTCTGCCACCCCTCCTGGAGACCCACACGCCACAGACTTTATGCGGTCTTCCCTCGTCACTCACTTTCAACAGACGCCAAGTCAAAGCCCTCGTGGCTAATCCCGATCACTCGATTCTGTTCCACTTTGGTACATAAGGCTCTGTCTCTGAAATACGTTGACTCTGGTGCTCAGTGCACACGGCGTTTTGAAGCGTTTGTTACTGTTTAGGAATCGAACCGCCAACCTTTTGGTTTGCAGGACATCACCCAACCCACTGAGCTGCACCAGTGAGGGCCCGAACTCCTTGCTTGTGGTCCCCATCGCTCTGCCCTCTGCTTCCCTCCTCCAGCCTCCTTCTCTGACTCCCTGCCTCCTTCCTTCCCATCTGAGAACCTTGCAATGACACAGCACACCCAGGTAATCCAGGAAGACGGCCCCATCTCAAAATCCTTAGCGTAATCGCACCCGCAAAGCACCTTTGGCTGTGTAAAGTAACACGTTCGCAGGGGTCAGGGATTAGGAGGTGGCCGTCTCCTAACCTCCACGGACCTGCACCTTTAACAAGAACCGCGACAATTACCGAACTAGACGTCACCACATGGGCACCGGGATGCACTGTCTAGGGCCTCTTCGAGTTGGAAGTGCAAAACCAACACCAAGATGAAGAAATTCACCATCATGTGAGCAGAATACTTTCTGGGTTGTTATGATGGTAAAATACTGATAGGCACCTTACCTACTTATTATATGAATTAACTTTCAAACGGAATATCAAGTGAGAAAACAGACATGTTTAAGGCTCAGTGGAGTAAAATAATAATCAAAGCCAAAACCTGGGACGTGATGTTCACAGAATCACTGGAAGTCTGAGCAGCTGATTCGAGAAGAGCCCCGTAGTTAGCTTTGCAAATTCCTAATCAGTTCTTTCATGGGAAGCTTTTGGATAGCCAGAGTCTCACGCACCACCCCCAAAAAGTGTATGTCCATTTTTGAAAGCTTCGCTTCCCCATTTTTCTTAAGCTATTTTACCAAAAGCAAACTCTCTGAATTGCATACATATGCATGACTGGGACACAGGACGTGGAATGGGCAGGTCCTCAGTCCATGCCCGTGTTTCCGAGGGTGTCACTCTTCACGTTGTAAAGAGCACCCAGAATGGACAGATTTTATAGCACGAGGGGTTCCTATGCTGCCATCCACCTGCTGATATAAAAGTTAGTGGAATGAACAGGTCAAGAAACAGCGTCACATTCAGAAACCATGAAATGCAAAGACGGAGCTGTCAGTCACCTCTGTCGCTTGCCAAGTTCAAAGTTTTAAATACTGTCGTGGGGGGGCAGCATGACGGGCAGCCACTTTCACTGCCCAGGGAGTCGCCGAAGCTTCGCTGTGTCAGGGGGCCACACTGAACTCCCGCTCGAGGGATGCACCCTGCTCTGTGTTCGCACTAACGGCCCAGATGATGGGTCTCTGACTGCAGGGATTTGGGCGTCCCAGGTTAAAGCTGGGATATGCTGCCCTGACCAGTGTGGCTCATGGGTTGGGTCTCGTCCTGCAAACTGAAAGGTCACCGGTTCGATTCCCAGTCAGGGTACATGCCTGGGTTGTGAGTTTGGTCCCCAGTAGGGGCATGTACAAGAGGCAACCGATTGATGTTTCTCTCTCACATTGATGTTTCTCTCCCTCTCTTCCTCTCTCCCTCCCCCTCTCTGTAGAATAAAAAGAAAAAAATTAATAGGTAAATAAAGCTGAGTTATGTTATTTATATGCATATTACATAGCATTTTTTAAAACTGATTTGAGAGAGACAGGGATTTGTTTCTTCCACTTACTGATGCATGCATTCATTGGTTGATGATTCTTGTATGTGCCCTGACTGGGGATCGAACCTGTAACCCTGACACATCAGGATGACGCTCTAACCAACTGAACTACCTGGTCAGGGCCTCCGCAGCACATTTAACCCGAGGAAAATGTCACCCTCTTTGTTGGCTTCAGCCCTTCCTCCCCTCTGTCCTGATTCGGACAAGATCTGGTGGGAAAATCAGTTTGTGGTTGAAACCTACAGAGAGCGGTGGTCAGAAGTTGTATTTGCTGGGGTCTTCACAGAAGTAACCAGGGAACAGCTTCAGAACATGACGGACCAATACCCAATCCCAGGGGGTGATGGGTGAAGGAAGAACTCCCATTAAAGGAGCCAAAATGAGCCCTGGCTGGTGTAGCTTAGTGGATTAAGCGCGGGCCTGTGAACCAAGAGATCATGGTTCGATTCCCAGTCAGGGCACATGCCTGGGTTGCAGGCCAATTCCCAGCAGGGAATGCACAGGAAGCAACCATACATTGATATTTCTCTCCCTCTCTCCTTCCCTTCCCCTCTGAATATAAATAAATAAAATCTTTAAAAAAAAAAAAGAAACTGAATCTTTAAAAAAAAATAAATAAAAAAAATAAAGGAGCCAAAATGAGGGGTCACTGAAACCAGCGGGGCTGCTGGTGGAAGGCCACCAACCCCCACCTGCACGGAAGCAGGACACAGACTTTCCAATCCTATTTAACCTGCACTTTCTCTGACCCATAGAAGCCTGTGTTACAGACCCCAACCGCCACGGACACACTCTCTCTTAAGGAGAAATCAACTCGGGGGGAAAGTCGGGGAAATGTAGGCAGTGGGAACTTCCGCTGACCCCTCTGCCCAGGACCCGAGCCTGCTCGGGACTTGGCGAGGAACCACGGAGAGTCACGAACATGGACGTTGTGCCCAGGCCAATGGGGCGCAGGCAAAGGGGGCCCCTGATGTCCCTAGATCCAATGGATGATCAGGCCAAGCCAACAGCAACCTGAAACTGACTTCTGGGTGATCTCAACAACGCAGGAAGTAGGGAGAGATAGGAAGGTTCTGTCTCACCGAGGTCAAAGATACTGACGGCTCGTCCTCCTCGACAGATGGCTCTTTCCCTGGCTGGCTCTGTCCATCAAGCAGGTCTCAGTTCAAAGGTCACCTGCTCACAGAGAGACCTTCACGGAGCCCCCAGACCAAAGCAGAGCCCACGCCCCTGTCTACTGCATTGCAGTTCAGTTTCCTCTTCAACACATTTGTCCGTATGAAATGGCTTCCTTAATTGTTGCCTGTCCTCCTGCTCCAGAATGTACGGTAGGCAGGCAAGACCTGGTGTGTTGTGTCTGACACCGGGTATCGCCAGCTCCTATTATAGGAGCAGGTGCTCAGACCGTTATGAATGGATGGGTGGATGGATGGGTGAGTGGGTGGATGAAGAAATGACAGAAGGAGGGATGGACAGATAAATAGATGGGTGACTAGGCAGATGGATGGGTGGGTAGGTGGGTGGATGGATGGATGGACAGATGGATGGAGGAAGAAATGGGCTGAAAAATGGATGGAGGGATGATGGATACATACATGGGTGAGTGTGTAGGTCCATAGGTGGATGAATGGATGGATGGAGGGATGGATGGAGGGATGATGGATACATACCTGGGTGAATGAGTGGGTGGACAGGTAGGTGAATAGATGGGGTGGGTTGATGGGTGGATGGGAAGGCTGGGAAGAAGGACAACTGCATAACTCGCTCTGACCAGACCTACCTGAATGTTCCTGGGGTCCACTGCCTCTCCCCAAATACCCAAGGATCCACTCTGAGGCTTGGTGGACGGACACACGGACAGATGGGAAAACGAAATGGAACTGTGCTAGAGGTCACTGGGGTTGCCCTATTCCTACTCTTCTGAGCTCGCACCCTCTCCAACATCCTTCCAATACCCCCCTTTTGCTTCAGTTAGCCAAAGTTGCCTTCTGCTGCTTGCCCGTGCATCCGCCCCTTCCAGAAGTGTAAATACAGCTAAGAGTTTCTGATGCGCACGATGGGCCTAAACTGCCCTTCACTCTTTCTGTCCATCTGTAGCTCCGTTTAACCATCACAAGGCTCTGAAGAGGGAGGCACTGTTACGACCTGGTGTTTGAAGAAGAAAACCAGGTCTCAGTGTCCAGGAAGCCTGTGTTAAGTCCACACTGGGGGCAGCGGGTGAGGTGGGGTGTGAACTTGGGCCATCTGGGTCTGGCACCTGGGTCCTCCCCTCCTGCTACACCACTCCGGCCCCTGCAGCTATGGTTTCACTGGGCTGACGCAGAGTTCCATAAAGAAAGAATTCCACATGTCTTTTTTCACAAATCTAAATTTTTATGGAATGGGTCTACTGGGGTAGGGGGTCCACCTCTGCGTCATTCTGAATCATTTACCACTGCTGACTGAGCTGGGAATCATTCCCCTAACAATATAATTCCACAACTCGCCCCAGAGAGATTTTACAGGCACGGATTTAACAGAAGCATAACCCACAAAATAAGTTATCTCGTGGAAACCTCTCCCCAAATTTATATCATATAAATAACCATTTTTGTTAAAGTCATTTTAGACTGAAGCAAGTAACCTCATTAGCCTGGTTCTCCTCTTACAATTCCTGGTATTTCCAGGAGCAGGACAGAGAGAGCACACAGCCCAAGAAAAATCAGTGCATGGATTTAAAAGGAAAATAAATCTCATAAGCCTATTTTTACCCCAGGGGAAAAAATACTTAATTACAATTTTTTATAAGGCCAAGGAGTGGGAGGTGGAAGCAGAGATCAACCCATCTCCTTTCACGCTCGGTCTCAGAATCCTCATTTTCTATTCCCCAAACTAATGAAATGAACACAAAACCGCTCTGATTAGGAAGTCTGAAATAATGGAAGCGGCGACGCATTTGCATTTTCTTTCCATGCGAACGGGCTTTTTTTTTTTTGCTAGTTAGAAAACCCATGACAAATTGCAGGAAGGTTCACCCTTTGTTGCTCCCACGTGGCTCTCTGGCTGCAAATCTGCTGCCTGCCTGCGACACACTCCCTTTCAAGTACGCGGGCAGAGGTGCTCACGTTACCTGCAGAATCCCGGCAGCAAGCTTTCTCAGTGCCTCGACCCTCGCTCTAAATGAAAGGTCCTCTGTCAGCTAAAGGCGACTCCTGCACATTCCCAATGGGAACTTTTTGTAATGCGAACCAAACACACGTCCAGCCCTGGGTCTCGCCCCGCCCCTCCGCAAGTGCACTCACACTGGGCCCGGGGAGCCCCGCCCTCTGTCTGTCCAACCACCTGGGAGTCCGAACCTGTGTTTTAGTTTTGCATTTCGGTTTGTTTGTCTGTGCTGTCCAGAATGCTGTTCACTGGATCGGCGCGTCCCCAGGTCTCCGCTGAACCCTCACCTCGTCCGGGCAGTGCCACCATGCGGGCGTTGGCACCGTGTTAGGTCATCTGCTTGTGCCTGTGTGCGGTGTCCCGCCCAACCCTCCCCGCCATGACTGAGCCCCACTCAACTCGGGCCTCTGAGTCCCCGGCACACACAAGTCTCCAGGGACAGTGGGTGACTGAGGCTGTGGGCGTCACACGCAGGACAGCAGCCCTGCAAGTGGGCTGGAAACAGCATAACAGCTCGTGCCTACCGGAGTCAGGAACGTCCTGCTTCGTCCAGCCCTCCCCTCCCGAGACCCTGGGATCCACGCTGCGGCGGGGAGGCGCCCTCAGCGACCCCCACATGCCAGGAATCAGGCTCCCAGACAGCTGGTCCACCACTGACCTCCTGCCTCACACCTGGGCGTCTGCCCCATTGCTCACCCCTGCGGGTAACCCAGGCATATTCATCCGCCCACCACCTGGGCACTGCACCCCGGGGCTGGCTTCCCGCGCAGCGCGGGAACATCCGTCCTCCACCCCTGATGAAGCTTCAATGAGCAAGGACACCCTCTTATTTGTACTGAACCCCAGCACACACGAGTCTCAACCATGCCCGCAGCTCCCCACGCCTGGCCCTCTCGGAGCCTGAGGTGCCCACCTGCCCCCCCCATGCTCCTTTCTTAGGGTCCTGGCCCCTGGCTCCTGGGACCCCCCCCCCCAGTATCACTAGCGCGGGCATCTAGTCCAGCCTGCCCCAGTGACCTGGGCCTCTGCAAGACATTTTCACTGCAGTGACTGACCAGAATCTAATGAGGAAACAAACCTGCCTCAAAGGGTCACAGGGGCCCCCTTCCTTTCTGATGTCCCCTTCTTTTTCAAACAAAGCGTCAAAACTTTCCTTTGCCCTTTGAAATCCTAGACAGCAGTGGCGATTTGCCTGCATTCTCTTCTTCTGGCCCTTCGGATTAATTCACATATCCACAGAGAGCGGCCAGTTTATTTAATGGTATAAAGGTAACACACTCAGATACAAAAAAAAAAATGCATTCTCTCAAATGAAGAGAAAATACTAATTCCCAGAGAGTTCCTTGGATTCCAATTTGGCTCTTGGTGACCTCAAGGGAGGACCCCCCCTCCGCCTCGTGACGGGTTCTGAAGGCTGGCCCACAGCCCATCCCAGCAGCTGGTGGAGGTGAGAAGGAGGCTCCCCCTGCCCCCCCAACCACAGCCCATCCCCTGGGGATTGGCCTCGGAGACACCAAAGGAATCTGTAACAGGAAAGCCGGGGACTCCTCCCCAGAGGAAGGTACAGCTCCCCGTGGACCCCAAGGCCTGTATATCCTCCTTAAGTAACTACTGGGCCCCCTCACCCTTTCATAAAGAATCAAACGGCAATCTCTCTACCTTGTGACCTGAGCCACCGATGCTGTCACTCTGGCCCCACCCCCTGCCTTCTCTGTCATCACTAGAGTTATTACTACTGGACACTCCGTTGTAGATTCATCTCATTTCTCTGTCTCTCCTAGGGAATGTGCGCTGCAGGCAACACTGCCTGGAGAGCGAGAGCCCAGAAAGCCCGCAGCACGCACCGACGCCCGCGTGGTCGCTGTAGGTCCCGCTAGCCTGTCGTCTTAGCGGGCGTCCTGATCTCTTAGGAGTCTGCAACGCCCGGAGACTTTCGGAGAGGTCCGCTGGGCTCTGCCGTGATGGCAGGCCTCCACAACCCCTGAGTAATCATCTCCGGCTCCGCTGTTCCTGCCTGGGAAGAGACTGGCCATCTGGGGCTGGTCTGGGACTCATTAAGCCTTTTAAAAAGCTGATTCCCTGACACAGGTCAACACCGTAAATTGTTCCCTTAGCCGTCCGAAACGGGCCTCACGTAAGACATCGTATGATGGCTGGATGTGTGGGTGACTGAAACCACGTTCTTGCCTTTCATCAATATCCCTTGTCCAGTGGCCCATGTCAATTCGCAGTTGGGTGATGGGTCATGGAGAAGACTCAACGTCCCTGAACCGATCGGATCTGGTGCTACAACAAGGTACCCGAGTGCAAGCAAGACACCTCCACATCCCGACAAACAAGACAGACAGCCACGGAGAAAGCAGTTTCGCTCCCGTGGGTTCGACCTGAAGCCTAAGTGACCAAATTATCGGGTTGGCCAAAAACTTCATTTAGTTTTTTCCGTACGATGGCTCTAGTAATATTTAGTTGTCTTTAACTTCATTAACAATTGTTAGATTCGATTGTGACAGCTGTCATATCAACATGCATGTTTTAAAAAACCCACCAAAATGGGTGAATTTTTGTGCAGCCATTTTAACATTGAAGATGGAAGAAAATACGCAACATCTTTGGCGTGTTGTGCTTTATTATTTCAAGGAAGGTAAAAACGCAGCTGCAATATAAAAAAATGATTTGTGCAGTGCATGGAGAAGGTGCTGTGACTGATGGAACGTGTCCAAAGTGGTTTGTGAAGTTTCTAGGTATTACTGACATTTTGGCCAAATAATTCTTTGCTGTGGGGCTGTCTGATGCATTGGAGGGTGTTTAGCAGCACCCTGGCCTCTACCCACTAGCAGCCAATAGCAGGAGACAGCCAACAGGCTCAAAATATCCAGAACAATAAAGTTATTGGTGCAAATGAAAAAGGTGTCTTTAACTGCGGAAAAAATCAAAACACTTTTTGGCCAGCCCAATACTTCCGACCTTACAGCTTGTTCCTCGACCGTCAAGCTGAGGTTCGAGGACACGTAGGTGGTGTCCCAGCAAGATGTCACATTTGAGAAACGACATCTCCCAGGGTGCGAAAGGCTTGTGTCACAAATGAACATTTCAAAGTAGAATCCAGGTAAATGGTTCAACAAGCAGGAATGGGGGGGGCGGTCAGCTGCCCTGTGTTTCTCAGAATGGAAGTGGTGGGTCCCAGGGCTCTCAGATGGGGCCCAGGTTCAGAAACGGCTCTCAACTCCGCGAAGCCCGCTTCTTGCCACCCTCGAGCTGTGGCCCGTCAGGGGCGCTGAACAGCCTGGTTTCATTCTTCCCCTGTTCTCCTGACTCACTCCACCCTGCTTCACACTCTCTCTCTCTCTCTTTTTTTTTTTAAAGAGAGCTCTAGAGGAAGGGAGGGACAGAGAGAGGGAGAGAAACATCAGTGTGGTTGCCCACTGTACGTGCCCTGACCAGGGACTGAACCTGCAATCTATGCATGTGCCCTGACCGGGAATTGAACCGGTGACCTCCCGGTTTCCGGAACGACGCTCCAACCAATTGGGCCACGTCAGCCGGAGCTGTTTTCTCCTTTCAGTACTGCGATCCCTCCCCGTTTCCCTTTTTGGGTAGATGACCTCTGTTTGGTATCGGCAGGGGTGGGGCTGGTTCATTTGTTTAATACAGTGATTTTTCCACCGTGACACCGCAAGAATTTTTAAAACATGCAGTTCCTGACTCTTTAGTCCAGGGCACTGACCTCTTTTTCTCTTAGATGGTCGAAGTTAAAAATGGCAACAGCCAACACAACAACAGCCATCTGGTGTGAATGAATCAGAATGACAGCTAGTTTTTTTTGTCAGATTGGCAAAAAACATAGTATATTTTTTGGTGTGCCGCAGAATTTTAGTGACTAGTTCACGTGTGGTATGAGATGGAAGAAGTTAAAGATCGCTGCCCTAGAGAAATGAAAATGTGTTCACAGACAAACTTGTACGCAAATGTTTATAGCAACGCTATTTGTGGTTGCCCAAAAAACACTGGAAAGAACCCCAATGTCCTTCAGTGGGTGAGCGGGTGTCCTTCAACTGTTACATTCCTGCGCTGGAATTCTACGCAGTAAACAGAAGAAAGAAACCATTTTGCACAGTAACAATCTGGATGAATCTCCAAGGCATCGTGTTGAGCAAAAAAACCTAGTCCCACAAGGCTGCATACTATAGGATCTCATTTGCATGCCTCTGTAAAGCTTTCTTCTCTGAGGACATGAGCCCAAAGGTTTATATTTAAAGGGGAAAAAACGCCATAATTGCGATGCGTTTGCAACTAACTATAAAACATACAAGTTAAATAAGTAACTGCTCACATTCCAAAATAAGCTGATTATTTGAAGTGTAAGAGATTAGTCACCGGTTGTGAATACGAAGGCAAATAAAGACATGCCAAAGGATCATCCTGAAAACACAGCTTTCTGTCGCAAGCGGCCTGCTTTCGGAGTGAATGCAGAGGTTGTATTATATTCCCGCTCCGCTTTCGGTCGTGACTCACAATTCTGGAACGAAAGCTAGAGTTTGGATAATTAATAAAATCACCCCTTCCACCCGCGCTTGATTGTCATTCCTCAGGGTCACACCCACCCGCGCTCGCCAGTTGTAATCACTTACTGGAACCAGCGTCTTTGCGGTTCATCAGCCCTTCATTAGTGCCTAGGGGTTTCCAAGGAAGGCAGTCCCCTCTCCAAACCTCGGCTCGGGGTATTTTCCTGATGGCAGAAACTTGTGCCCTCATCTAGTAAACATTTAAAAGACTCTTTAACTATCCCTGGCCAGTGTGGTTCAGTGGGTTGGGCTTGGTCCCACGAACGAAAAGGTCTCCAGTTCGATTCCCAGTCAGGGCACATGCCTGGGTTGCAGGTTCGGTCCCCAGTAGGGGGCACATACGGGAGGCAACTGATCGATGTTTCTCTCTCACATTGATTTTTCTCTCCTTCTCTTTTCCCCCTCTCTTTAAAATCAACAATAAAATTTAAAAATATATATATTTAAAAGACTCTTTACCAGTTCGGTGGAAACCCCTCCCCCCTGCAATAAAAAGAAAAGAATTGTTTTCATCGGCATTTCTCTGGTTGCCTGTGAGGTGCAGCCCCGCCTGGTTATTTGCCTTTCCTGCTGCTTCAGGGACTGGCCCAGTGAGTCCCCTGGAGTCTGCTGCAGGCGGTGCCTTCAGATGTTCGTGCCTGACTATTGATTTATGGCCGCTTTTAGTGTGATGGGGACGGTCGGGCAGGGAGGCGGTGCGACGTCCTGACTCGCCGGGTCTGGGCGCGGCGTGAGACACACACAGGATGCTAATGGATTGTGGGCAGCTGTATCCGTCCTTCCCCTTACTGCACCTCCCGCTGCAAGTAGGGTGCGGCAGTCCCTCAGCCGGGGATCCAACCCCGGCGCCCATGCTTGCTATTGGTCTGGGGGACCCTCTCTTGGCTGCATGTCCTTGAATGAAAGTGGAAGATAACGGGAGTGCGTTTACAGTTGTCCCCCCCAACCCCAATCCACGGGGGAGACGTTGTAAGACCCCCGTGGATGCCTGAGATCTTGGGTAGTACTAAATCCTGTGTACACTATGTTTTTTCCTACACAAACATACACCCATGATTAAGTTTCATTTATAAATTAGGAACAGTAAGAGATCGACAGAAATAATAACAACATGTAATTATAGCAATGTACTGTAACAGGAGTTATGGGAATGCGCCCTCGCTCACGGTCTCCCGCTCTCCCTCCGTCTGACAGCGGATCTGGTAACCTAGCCGCCTGCTGAGCGAGTAACAGGCGGGAAGCGCAGACAGCGTGGAGACGCTGGACAAGGCCTGATTCATGCCTCGAGCAGGACGGAGCAGGACAGCAAGAGATTCCACCATGCTACTCAGAATGGCACACAATTTATAACTTCTGAGTTATTTCTGGCTTTCTCCATTTAACATTTTTGGACCGGAGTTGACTGCGGGTAACAAAAACCGTGGGTCCCTGGAACCGCACGAAGCAAAACTGCGGAGCGGGGAGACGGCTGCCTGCACAAGGCTGGTACGTGGCAGGCAGCCTTGGACCTGGCGCCCAAGGACGCCGCCTCCTGGTCCAGCCAGCGGGGACCAGGACCCTGCCCATAGCCGCCGCGCGAGCTTGGGCCCAACCTCCCCACGGCGCCCCAAGACGTCGCAGCCCCGACTGACACCTGCACCCAGGCCCTGACCAGAGGACCCAGACGAGCCGTGACTAGACTCCTGACCCACGGACGCTGCGAGGGAATAAACTTTTGTGGTTTTGAGCTGCTAGTGCACAGGCTGACTGGTCACAAAGCAGGAGATAAATAATACATAACACATGCAGGGTGCTTAGCAGAGCGATTATGGTAGGCTGTAAAGAATAGTCTAATGCTCGGACATTCCTCCCATGAAAAGCTGGAACCTTACCCCCGCCCTGCCGCTGGACTGCTGTGTGACTTGCTTCCACTGAGAGCAGAGGCAAGCGGGACACAGGGGAGAGTGACACGGAGCCCCCTCAAGCCCCTTGCCCCACCTTGCAGGCATCCCCCAGGGATGCACTTGGGGTAAGCCAACGTCACGGGCACGCCCCCCTGGATCCGGGTCTGCCCAACTTCTGCAGGTCTCATGGTATTTCAACAGTCCGAGCTAGAAATGCGCCTCCATGTAGAAGGACAAGTTCTCCACTGAGGGTGACATGCTATGTGACAACGTGACGCCATCTTTTTACAGATCACGCTCTGGTTCACTGTCGGAGGGACGCGTGCCTCGGATCTGCAGGAAACAGTCCCTTGGTTCCCTGAAGAGTACAGTTTGTCGCCGACCCCACTGGGCGTTTTCTCAGTCTGCTCCTTGTCAGGTGAAGGGGGCGGACCCAGACCCGGAGGCAGCTCACAGATGGGGCTCGGGATCGCCAGGCGGTCTGGCGCTTCAGGTCGCGCTTCCTGTCACACCTTCCCGGGTGCACAGCTGGAGCACCTCCTGCCTCTTTCTCTGATACACCCAATCGACGGGACTCCCAAGAAACTACCATCTCCCCTACACCCTGCTGCAGGCTCAGCCCGCCTCCACCCTTCCCCAGCCAGAGTACCAGCCCCGGTCCCTCTGGTCAACCCAGCCGTAGTTAGACAGTATAGTCTCGAAAGAAATTCAGAAGCTGGGATGGGAGGGACAGGAACTACGGCCCAGGACACCTATCAAATTTTTGGTGCCACACTCCTTGGGGGGAGGACATGGATTTTCTTCGGTCAATTCACTGAGGGCAGACCTCTGCTCTCAGGGTCCCGGGAAGCTGGGCCAGCCCCATCAGGCCAAGGCAAGGGCTTTCCACAAGGTAGGCGCTAAGGATAGCCCCTTTCCTCAAGTGCCCATAGGTGCGGTGCTTTGATCGAAGTAGAAGGCATATGTTAGGTTTTGTGTGAATTACTGTGACGATGCAGGAGCTGGCATTCGGAAAGGCCAACCTGGGCAAGGCGGCGAGACCAGGGCGGGGAGGGAAGCCAGGGGTCCCACGGAGCCTTTGCTGTCAATCAGCCCTTGTTTGGTGACTCTCCCATCAGCACAATTCGTAATTCCTTACTTGACCAGAGAAGTCAGCCCACTTTGTTAGTACAGACGCCACAACCTGGACCCAATATTAGTATGACCGCACGTCATTCGAAGTTTTCAAGTGATCCGCTTCCTCATTTCCAGTGGAAACACCTGAAGACAACGCTTTCATGCTGAAAGTTTAATTCCCAAAGTCTGAAACAATCTGCGTGTCCCTTCCTGTTCTGAAATGATCGTGACCAGGGTCAAGGCCTCAGCATAGTTCGAGAAAGTTAGCAATTGCACAGAGATTGCTAGGATCGCCCTGAGCTTACAACGCTAATGGGAACCGAAGACGCTGGGCTGACCACCGCGAACGAAAATAACCTCCACGCCAGCGTCCCGTGTTTTCCAGTCAATGTCATGAATGAAACCGAGAAGCCAGTCTCTGGTAAGTTCTAAACTGACAAGGGGAAAAAAAAAGCTCGCCAGCTGTCCGGCTATTTCCTGGGCACTTTCTCGTTCCCATTTAATGGGAGACTTCCGTATGCGCCTCGCTGCAGAGCGTTTCTGTGCCGACGAGACTCTCTCGAGGCAATAACTATCCCGACAACACCCGGCTGGTTGCACGGAATCTATTTCCTCCTGTTTTCACGGACGCTGCGCATGCCTGACACCCCCCTGTTGTGGAAATGCATTGCCTCGTGCCGTGTGATCTTCGTGATGAATGTGTTGTCACAGAGCATGTCGCTGACCAGCCTTTCCCTTCGTTTTGTAAATGCCGGGTTTACTTAACCCTGCTGCCACTTAAGTGCGTCACCCCCATGCAACGGCTGAAACCGCATTCTCGACCAAGGCTGATACCGATAGCAATACCTCGGAACATGAGCTGGTTCTCAAACATTTTTTTTGATGATCCAAACATCCCAATATTTTACCCCAAATCAGGTCAATGATTCATTTGGTATTTTCTTAAATTGTGGTACAATACATATATACTATAAAATTTACCGCTTTGATCATTTTTAGGGGGTGGGAGCGTTCAAAACCGGGGTGGTAGAGGTGGCCGTGCAATCACATAATTTACTAAACCCATCAAGTTTTACACTTACAATGAGTGAACAGTGTAGTCTGTAAATCATAGCTCGATAAAACTGATAAACAGATAGATCAGAGAGAGATAATATACAGAAGTGGCCAAAA
Source organism: Trachops cirrhosus (assembly GCA_028533065.1). Taxonomy (NCBI): domain Eukaryota; kingdom Metazoa; phylum Chordata; class Mammalia; order Chiroptera; family Phyllostomidae; genus Trachops; species Trachops cirrhosus. The sequence goes on from CM052550.1 coordinate 50,576,121, forward strand.
TACCAAGATACCACCAACTGGCAAGTGTCCGATTTTTTTCCTGACACCCAGTGGAAGATGTGTCTGAGAATAAGATGGGGTCAGTTATTAAAAAAAAAAGAAATAACAACCATATTTGGGACCCAGCGAGCCCACTTATGCGAGTATACCCCAAAAGAACTGAAAGCGGAATTTCAAATAGATATTTGCACACCCACGTGCACAGCGGCATCACTCACAACAGTGGAGAGGCAGGAACAACCCAGGGGTCCATCCACAGACAAACGGACGAACAAAATGGGATCTGCACATATAGTGAAATATCGTTCAGCCTTTAAAAGGAAGGGAACGATGACACGTGCTTCAACATGGATGGACGTGAGGCCATTACGCTGAGTGAAATAAGGCAGTCACAACAGGACAGATGCTATAGGAGGTTTCCAGAGTCATCAGATTCAGAGAGACCAAGAGCTGAGTGGAGGTTCAGGGGCTGGGGGAGGAGGGATGGAGGAGTCAGTGTTTAAGGAGGACAGAGTTTCAGTTCTGCAAGGTGAGAAAGTCCTGGGGACGGTCGGTGGTGCTGGCTGTGTGACAGCGTGAACGGACTTAATACCACCGAACTGTATGCTTAAAAATACGGTGGTGGGAGGGGGGGAGGCGGGGGACTCTGGCTGGCGCGGCTCCATGGAATGAGCGCCCGGCCTGTGAAGCAAAGGGTCACTGGTTGATTCCCAGTCAGAGCACATGCCTGGGTTGCTGGGCCAGGTCCCCAGTAGGGGGCGCACGTGAGGCAACCACACACTGATGTTTCTCTCCCTTTCTTTCTCCTTCCCTTCCCCGTCTCTCTAAAAATAAATCAATAAAATCTTAAAAAATAAATAAATAAAAATAATGAAATAAGTTAAACAAATGGGGCGGGGGGCAGGGTGTAAATATGATCTGCAATGAAAATAAACTGTTTTATCAACATGTCCAAAACAGAACATTTTCTTGGAAAAAAAAATTAAGATGGGAAATTTGGTTATGGATGTTATCACAATAAAAAAAATAAGGTCATTTTTTTCATACGCACAAAAAGGAATAGAGCAAACAAGCCTAGCTGGCTGCCTCGGACGCGGGTGTCCCTGGGGTCGGGCGCCCGTGCCCGGGGGCAGAGCCAGGACTGCCGTTTTCATTATCAGCCCCCCCACGCTCCGTGACTTCGACCCTGTTGTATACTAGATGGATTTTTAATATTAATTCTAAAACATAACGGGGAGCCACGGGGATGAAGAGAAATGCCAACGGAGGAAGCCGCGCCTCAATAAGCCTGATGTCAATCACGGGCCAGATCCGCGGGGATTATCTGAGCAGAAGGCTCCGGAAGGAAGTGCCGGGCCAACTCCTCTCGGTTTCTCTTTAATAAGGTTACGGGACTGGCGTCTTAGAGGAATGCTAAGCAGATGAGGGCCTTTGTTTCGGCAACCTGTTAACCCATGGGGCGGGGCAAGCACCCACTGTGGGCATTGGGGAGACGGGGCTGGGGGGCCAGGGCACAGCGCCTGCCCCGATCAAGGGCAGGTACTAGTTTAAGGCTAGGAAGGGCTCCGACGCTGGGCCTGGGCTCTCAAAGGCCAGGCACCAAACTGAGAAGAGATCATCTCAACACCAGGCTGGAACGTTAACTTTTAAAGCAAACAGATGAATTCGTCAGTGTGACAAATGTTCTGCATTTCGGCACTGAAATTCACGAAATCCCATGAAGAGCAAGCAGACCATGGGGGACAGCGAAGCCTTTAGGGGACCGGCCCTCACCTACAGCAGTGGGCTCTGCTGTGGGGGGCTGCCCAGAGCACGGTGAACACAGTCCCTCGGCCCCCTTAAGCCCGGTGCTGTGTCCAGAGGGACAAGATGCTCAGAAGCCACCAGCTGAAAACCGGTGACAGGCCTTTGGGTGTGCACGCTAAACCAGAGCTGTGCAGGGAACGGGGTGCAAGACGGTCCCCCCACCTGAGGGACCTCAGTGTGGGAAGGGGAGCTTGGGAACCTCGCTCTGCAGGAAGAACCAGGGAAGCTGAGTCATCGTGCAAGACTAAATCTGGGGCCCTGACTGGTGTGGCTCAGTGGGCTGGGCGTCGTCCCACAAAGTGAAAGGTCACGGGTTCGATTCCTGATCAGGGCACACGCCTGGGTTGTGAGTTCAGTCCCCAGTCGGGGGTGCAAGTGAGAGGCAACTGATCGATGTTTCTCTCTCACATCAGTATTTCTCTCCTCCTCTTCCTCTCTCTCTAAAAATAAATGAATAAAATCTTTAAAGAACAAACAAACGAGCCTAGATCTGGGTAAAGTTAGTTCTGTGAGCACTTCCCACACACACCCTGACCTCCCATATACACCCTGACCGGTGATCGAACCCGTAACCTTTTGGAGTACAGGACGGTGCTCCAACCCACTGAACCACCCCCGGCCATATTTACTCTTTAACTCCTTGATTCCTGAACTGATTGTCCACTATAAATATAATCAATAATCAAACCCAAAGCAAAGTTATTTCAAACCATGAGTGCTTCAGATGCCAGTCATACCTCAATAATTTTACATTTCAAAGAAAAATGCCATCTGTTTCAAACAGAAATGAACCGCCTAACACTAACATCTAACTTTTTCAGAGACGTCTCTTCGGGAGTCAGCTCTCAGGTGCGCAGCTGCTCCCTGTGCGTGTGGAGCAGGACCAGGGATCACGAAGCCGGACTGATAAAGGGCCAGGTTCGTCCGTTTGTCCAACAACTATTTACCAAGCATCAGCTCAGTGCCGGGCACTGTTCTATGTACTGGAGCTTCCGCTGTAACCCAGACAGATGCGACGTGGCTGTCAAGACTCCAGAGATGCGGGTACCAAACAACCCAGGAGGAGACAGACAAGGTAGGCCCAGCGTGACGCCTGGAACCAGGGGCTGGTGGCTGAGGGTTCCTCTATGCTGGGAGTGCCAGAAGGGGAGCTCTGAGAAGGGAGGGTGGCTTGCGCGGAGGCCAGGGGCTGGCTGTGTGAGGCTCGGGAGCTGCAGGTGGGGGGCAAAGACCCCAGAGGCAGGAAGAATCTGGTGGGCAGAACAGGGCAAAGGGCTGTGAGAGCCAGCTCTGCAGGGCCCGACCGCCAGGTGCGAAAGAAAAACAGATGGCAGGGGGAGAGTGCGCACCGAGCGAGCTTACGCAAGGGAACAATGAGGGCTGATTTATGTCTCTGCGGCCTCGCTCAGGCTGCTGGGCGCAGGAGGTCCGCAGAGGGGCAGGCGAAAAGGACACGGAGGCCCCCAGGTGCAGAGCAGCAGCAGCAGCAGCAGGACGGGACGAGGGGGGCCAACCGGGTGCATCCGGCAGGCCGGGCCCAGGGTGGCGGTGAGGGAAAAGGGGGAATCAAGATGCCTTTTCGGTCTCTGAACCATGGACAAGTGGCGAAGCCATTTTTTGAAGATGCACCAGGCAGTGTCCCGGACAAAGTTCACGTCCAATCAGCTGCTAAGATGGTCGTTGCCGGACTTGTAGTCCCTGCGTGTCCCACTGAACAGGGATGGGCGAGGGCAGGACAGCACCACCACCTCGGAGACTGAATGTCCAGAATGAAGCGCATGCAGTAGTCGGCTCCTCACCCCAGGTGTCACTTTCAGGGTCCCAGTTGCCCACAGTCAACCAAGGCCCGAAAATGTTACATGGAAACTTCCGGAAATGAACAGTTCCTAAGCTGTAAATTGCACGCTGTTCTGAGTGGGCGGAATGAAATGGAGCACCGCCCTGCCTGGGACGTGAATCACCCAGCATTTCCGCGCTGCATGCGCTCCTGCCTGCGGTCACCACGTAGCCGTCTCCGCCACCAGACCCACCGCCAGTGGTACCACAGTGCCTGACCGGAAAGGGGCCCAAGGCACACACGCGATGCCTGCGTCATTCACCTCCCTTCATCTCCTCGCTCAGGCGCTTCATCCTCTCTCTTCATCTCAGCAACAAGGGTGACACGCTACAGTAAGGTATTTTGGGAGAGATCCCATTCCCACGGCTTTGGTCACAGTATATTGTTATCAGCCTTCTACTCAACTGTCAGATAGTGAGCCTCTTCCTGTGCCTCAGTCATGTATCAAACTGTATCCGAGGTGGGTCTGTAGGGGACTGGCGCTATCTGTGGTTTCAGGCATCCGTGGGAGCCTCAGAACATGTCCTCCCAAGACAGGGGCGGTGACTGTATGATCCTGTTTGCGAGGAGGCAGCTAAAATGCTAAGGAGAGGACCCCAGGGCATTCCCGCCCCAGTTACAAGCCCTTCCTGAAACTGTGGCAGAGACATTAAATGTAGGGATCGCTCGGTGGGACGACCACATTGTCCTGTGTTCATCACGTCACTCCTTACAGGACCACCCACGTTGCCCTTAAGATTTCAAGCTGAACAACCAGAAACAGAGCTGCCCCCCTTCCAGACTGCTCAATCCGCAGGGGCAGTCATTAGCTTTTTTTTTTTAAGATTTTATTTATTTATGTTTAGAGAAAGGGAAAGAGAGGGAGCAAAATATCAATAAGGAAGACAAACATCGACTGGTTGCTTCTTGCAGGCCCCCTACTGGGGACCTGGCCGGCAACCCAGGCATGTGCCCTCACAGGGAATAGAACCGGGGACCTTTCAGTTCACAGACTGGCACTCAATCCACTGAGCCAAACCAGCCAGGGCTGGACTCATTAGATTTTAAGTACATGCTGCTTGCTCCTCTCCTGCCTCCTAACTCGGGGCACCCTTCACATGCCTCTGTTCTTCCCCACTCCCTGCTCAACCAACCCCACCCATCTACCATGCCCAGCTCCAGCTTGCCTCCTCCTTTGATTGCTCCTGCCTCCAAATCATTCGCCTGTCCCCGTGCTGACAGAACCACCACCTAGAGACCCTGCGTCACCCCAGACTGCTCATTGCTCCTTCTCATGAGTACAGATGGCACAGGCCAAACAATACAAACAACTCAAAAGCAAAGATCATTTCCCCAAAGAACCTAGGACAGCATTTCTAACTCGGGGAGCAACCCCCTCCCCCCCAGTACTGACTGACTGGTAGACGCTTACAAAACGGCGAAGTCACAAATACTCCTGAATGTATACTGAACATAACTGAGGAGTTCCAATCTGGCAACTCTTCGTGTTACCAGCTGGCCCTGGAGGTGGAATCTAACCTGCCGTGGTGGACCACCCATCACGCCCAGAGTGAGTGATTAATACAAGGGAAGACAGATAAACGTCGCGGGTGGGTGTTTGCACAGTCCATTAAACTCATTAGTACGGCTTCCACCAAATCTGAAGTTCTTTCCCCATTACTATTTGGGTGCATTTTTATTAAACTTCTGAATGTTATTTCAAAATTTAGTCCTAATCGTTACCCAATAAATACACTTTCTTTACCATTATATGATGATCAAATCTGTTTTTGGAAGTGTGAAAGGAGAAAGGTTTCCTTACAGAACCCTGGTTTTCAGGGTTACAGCAAAGATGTGTAAATATAATTTTTTTAAAAAAAGTTCTTCTAGTACACAGTAATGTCTCTCCAAGGACCTGCAGAAAAGGCCATCTAGGCAACCCTGTGAGGCTGAGGGCTGGAAGATGTTTCTTCCCTCGAGGTTCAAGGCTAAAAATAAATAAGGCTGGCTGGCGCTCTGGTTGAGTGAGGGCGAGCGTCTCCAGTGGCCGCTCCACCCCCTCCCTCCCCCACAGAGTCCCTTCCGGAAACTCTGGCTTCCGCTGCAGCCTGGATGAACCCGGGAAACGCTGTGCTAAGTGCAACAAGTTAGTCACAAAGGACAACTCTCATCCCACTTATCCGAGGCTCCTAGAGTCGCTACGGTGGGTCTTAGAGACAGGACCCAGAACGGTGGTCGCCAGGGGCTGGGGGAGGGGAGGACCGGGCGTTAGTGCTTCGTGGGCTCAGAGTGTCAGCTCCTCACAGTGCCCAGCCGATGGATGGTGGGGGCGGCCGCCCCACGGTGCGAATGCACAGAGGTCCCAGGACTGTGCACTTGACCATGGTTAGGATGGCCAGTTTTGCTGTGTATTTTACCATCATCAAAATTTTTAAAAAATAAAAAAGGGCCCTGGTCGGTGGCCCATTGGTTGGAGCATGGTTGGTACACTGAAAAGGTGGCGGGTTCCGCCCAGGTCAGGGCCTGGGCAGGAGGCAACCAATCCACATCTCTCTCTCTAAGCAAAAAAAATCAGTAAATATATCCTCGGATGAGGTTTTTTAAAAATAAATAAAAGTTTAAAAATTTTTAAAAAGCTCTCCCAGCCCCCAAGGCAGCCTTCACCAGAAACCTCCTGGGAGGAGCCCAGCAAAGCCCCTTCCGAGACCCCACCCACGCGCGGGAGTCTCTGGGGAAACCATCCGCCTCCCGACCTCTCTGCGGCTGCACTGTCTTCACCACCGGGAAGTGATGGGCTCTCCTCTTCCGAGATCAGTGCCCACGGGTGTCAGAAGGGAGAGCCAACACCACTGATGTTCTACAGGCGAGCAGCAGGAAGTCGATATTATGTATGCTTAACACAGCTTTAAGAGCCACAGAATGGATTTTTTTTTTAATCACTAAGACAAGCCTCAGACAAGAACCAAAAACTGATGCTGAACTCCACAAACCTTAACATACCACAGAAAATCACAGCGTGCTAAGGGAAGTTAAGTCAGAGAGAGAAAGGCAAATACGTGTGGTCTCACTGATACCTGGGGTTTAAAAATGAACAACAGCCAATACCATGGTGGATTCAAAGGACAGACCAGCAGTCACCAGAGGTGCAGGGTGGAGGTGGGTGAAGGGGGGTCAAATGTGCAAACCTCCAGTTACACAAGTAAGTGGGGTGTAACGTACAGCACGCTGAGATGGTTAACACTGTACTGCATACTTGAAAGTTGCTAGAGAGATCTTAAAAGTTCTCACACCAAGAAAAGAAAAGTTTGGAACTGCGTGTGGTGTTAACCAGATTAAGTGCGGTGATCACTTCGCAGTATTTACAAATATCCAGTCCTTATGTTGTACACTTGAAGCTAATGCAATAGTACAGGTCAATCACACCTTGATAAAAAAGTAAATTAAAAAATAAGCTACAGGCAGGCAGCGAGGGGCGGGGTTGACAGGCCGGTGCAGTGGCCTGCCTGTGCCGGAGTCTTTACCCACCAAGTCCTCACCCGCCGGAGGCCAGCGCTGACTGCTGCTTCTGAGCTCTGGGCCCGGACTGACAAGGCTCTCGGGCCAGCACCAGGCTCACAGGAGGCACCTGACCCCTGCGAGGTCTTCGGATGATGGTTATGACCCCTGAGCCGAGCAGGAAAGCCCACAGGATTGAGCTGTCCAGCACTGCGCTGCGCTCTGCTCAGCCTCCCTGGCCATCCTCCCTGGTTCACCCTGGTTCCCGCACTAACTGGACACCTGCAGGGACGCAGCAGGACGGTCCACCCTCAGCTCTGCTCTGCGGACAGCAGTGCACTCTGAGGTGGTCTGCAGCCGACTCCCACGGAGGCAGCCAGCAAAACAAAACAGGCCGAGAGAGGAAGTGTGGGAGGCAAGGCGCTCGGCAGGGGCGACAGAGGGGAGCTGACCCTGCAGGGCAGGGCTAGACGCAGCCCTGGATGTCCCAACAGGGAATGAGGAGCAGAACGTCCGGGGAAGGAGGGCCCACGGCGGGCACCAAGGGGACAGGAGGCCGTCCCAGAACAGAACAGGCGTCCTGAGAGACAGGTTACGGCTGTGGACGCTCACCCTGGTTCCCCCACGCCAGCGTCAGCGGTTCGGCCTCCCCAGGAAAACCAGGTCTCCAGGAAGGAAGGCCAACCCCGGTTAACTGGCATCCTATTTCACTTCTCAGGAATGTCCCTGCCCGAGTGTGGGCCTCTGTCCCTGGCCACATCAATATCTATCCGGGAGACAACCGCCTGTGAGGAAATACTCACAGACGAGATAATCACATTTGGGGAAATGGGACGGATCAGCAAATGAAAACAAATGAAACTTTCAAAATGTCAGGAAGCAGGAGTCTGAATTCCCGGGATTTCAAACACCCCCCTTTCGACTGCAAATCACCCTGTTCAGGGTAAAACGTGATGATGTCTGTCATCTGTGTAACTAAAGTCTGTCATTCTGTTTATCCTGGAAATGAGGACACTAGTTATTTATATAATGGGTATTTTGACAAAGCATTGCGAGCATTTTATTATATGCTTCCAGATTCGGAAACCACTGAAAAGGTGAGTTCTCAGCCCATTCCTTCCACACACACAAAAAGTCTGTGTTCACATTTGTCAGACTCACCGCTGACCCTTCCTTATTCTCAGAAGCTGTTCTGAGCTGCTGTTTCTCCGTATCTTCACCAGCAATGGGTTTTACCATTTTTTAAACCTTTTTGACTCAAGAGAAAAAAACCATCAATAATAACAATAACAGTAGCAGCCACTCTGGACTGTTCACCATGGTTCAAGAATTATACTAACGAGTTTTGCATAAATTGCCTGTTGACCTTCACAACAATCCAAAGAGAATCGGGAATTACTGGGCCTATTTGCAAACGGAGGCTTGGAAAATTAACGAACTCGACATGCAGCAAACCACATGCTCAGGGCCGTCAGGGGTGACAAAAGCTTAAGTATTCAAAGTGCAGGGTGTCATCTTGTCATCAACTTCAAAGACTCAATTACCAGGGGTGCTTTATCTGGACTCAACCCGTATCTCACGTTTATTAGCCATTTCTATCTGTTTTTTGAGGCAGAGGGAGGGAGGGAGAAACCAAGGGAGAGAAACATCAGTGTGAGACAGAAACATCAATCAGTTCCCTTGACACACACCCTCCAACTGGGACCAAACCCAAAACCCAGGCATGTGCCCTGGCTGGGAGTCGAACCAGCGACCTTTCAGTTTGCAGGACGATGCCCAACCGAGTCACACTGGCCAGGGCTGTTCTTTTTTTAACTGTTCATCTGTTATATTTTTACTGATTTTCTGCTCACATGTTCATTTTTTTCATGTTGTCAAATTCAACATTTTAAGCACCTTAATGCACTTCCTATCATAGGCAAATTTTTTTGTTCTGAGCTTTACATTTGTATTTAAATTTGTTGATGTACCAGGAACACAATTAATAGCTAGCTGGGACTATCTCCCTTCATTTTCTTTTAATAGTTTCCTTTATTAAAATTTCCTTGAAAGCTGTTTTTTTCTGATTCTCCCTTGGATACAAGTCCATTTAGTGTTTTGCTTATTCTTAAGAAAGTATGATGGTACCTTTTCATAAAAAACATCAATTTCATAAGATTTCAAATGTATTAAGGCTGCACACACACTTCTTACATCTAAATGCTTTTCTCTGAATTACATACTCCTTCGTCCAATATATTTCACTTATTTCTCTGCTTTTTTGATAAGATTTCTCTTAAAACATGACTCTTCATTTTACTGGCCCTTTCTAAGAACAAGATGTTAGGTTTATTCATCGATTTTGTTGTGTTTCTGTCTCCTAATTTTGTTGCCTTTTTTCCCTCCTTTTATCTTCACCCGAGGACATGCCTATTGATTTTAGAGAGAGGGGAGGAAGGAAGGGAGAGAGGGAGGGGGAGAAACATCCATACAAGACAGACACAGCATTCGTTCAGCTGCCTCCCTGACCAGCGACCGAGCCTGCAGCCCAGGCAGGTGCCCAGACCGGGAATCCAACCCGCGACCCTTTGGTTTTCAGGACGATGCTCCAACCAAGTGAGCCACATGGGCCAGGGCCATTCCCTAATTTTTCATCTCCAATTTTAGCTTTACTCCTTCCTCCTCCTGTTTTTGCTTAGATGTGGATTATTGCTTTTTCTTTGGTCTAATGTATTCAAGAGGCATATTTGATTCATTTTTTGCAATTTTTTCTTGTTTCACCATAATAGCACTTAACCCATAAATTTCCCTCTGAGGACATATACAGGTGGGGCAAAAGTAGGTTTACACCTATTTGTATGGGAAATAATACAATAATTAATAATAATACAAAAAAACACTGTTTGGCATACTCACAACTGTAAACCTACTTTTGCCCACTGCTACATACACGTTTGATAGAGAGTATTATCGTTATTTGTTGTTTCTTAATTCCATTCCATATTTGGTGTTTATTATTTCCATGTACTTTATATTTACACTGCAAAGGAAAGCTCCCTAAAACAATATTGCTTTGTGTACTTTATATAAACAGTGTCATACTTTTTTTTGAGTCTGAAATCTGCTTTGTTTTTTAAGATTTTGTTTACTTTCAGAGAGAGGGGGAGGGAGGGAGGGAGGGAGAGAAGCATTGATGTGTAAGAGAAGCATCAGTTGGTTGCTTCTTCCACACCCCCAACCAGAGACCAGGCCTGCAACCCAGGCACGTGCCCTGACTGGGAATCGAACCCGCAACCCTCTGGTTCATAGGCCAGCGCTCAATTCACTGAACCACACCAGCCAGGGCTGAAATCTCAGTTTTGATTTCCCCTTTGATCCAAACGTAATAGGGCTTAATGGCTGCTTTTGTTCATTCATTTTTATGCATGGGTTTACCTCTTTAAAAAAGACAATCGGCTGTTCATCCCTTGATTAAATTCTAGCTTTATGGCAGGACAGTCACAGACACACCATGTCTGTGTTTTGGAATAAGCTGATATTTCCCTTGAGACCTAGAACGTAATCAATTTTTAAGTGGTTCATCAATACTTGAAATAAACGGGTATTTGTCTGCTGGCAGAATAGAACATGGTGTATAGCCGTTAAATTGTCCTTTGCCATCGTAAACCATTTATCTGCACTCATTTCATCTTATCTGTCAGAGACAGAAGGGAGCACCTTTCTGCCCACACCTGTGCCTTTGTCCATTTCTCACTGTATTTTCAACAGTTTTTCTCTCATGTATTTGAGGCTGTATTTTTGGTGAAGGATCGGGGCGACTTTATCTCCGCTGAGAAATTCACATTTGGCTCCCACGAGGTAACCTTTCCCGCCCTTTCTGAGGCCTGCTGCCTTGATAAAATGCCGGTCTTCCCCTCCCCCCTCGCCCTGTGCACCTGTCTTGCGCACCTGTGCCCATTAGGTTGGACCTTTCTCGGTCCCTTGCTTCACCCACATTGCTGTTGAAAGCCGATGGCTCAGGCCATCGCCTACCTGTGTTTGCTGCTTTTCTGGGCCCGGAGCTGAAATGCAGCTGAGGCCTGGATGTCATCTCCAGGGAGGAAAGGCCCAGGACCAGCTGCAGTGTCTGACGACCCCTGTCCTGACACTGACCCATCAGTGGAGACCAGAAGCCTGAAAGGGACACACCTGGAGAGCTGATGCACATCCCACTAAAACCACCCCTGAGATTCCTGCCTGCAAGAGAGAGATAAAAGCCTCAGGACAAAGGGCCCAGCCAGCCTGTCCCTCTGGGGAGCAGCTCTCACCATCCCCTTCCTACTCTCTTTCCTCCACTTCTCTCCTCACACGCACACATCTCCTAAACTCTAGGCAGTGTGGAGCTGGCAGCTCGTCCCAGGCTGATCCCTGAGCCTGTCCCCAAGGCCCCCTCTTCTCTGACTTCCCAGTGAGCAAAGGCAGCCCTGCCTGGGCTCTCCCCATGCTGCTTCCACACTAAGCTCCTCCCTGTTTCACTGTCCCCAGCTTTAATAAATGCATCCTCATAGTCCAAAAAAATAAAAAAACTTATCGTGACATTTTATTGTCTGACTGAATCTATTGGGGAGCTTAAGCCATGAACTGCAGGCAAATCTACTCGATGTAATACACTCCTCTTCCTTCTGTCAACTTTCATGCCTGGTTTTTTTTTATTCCCCCAGATCTGCCATTCGTAACAATGTTGACCTTCCTATGCTTCCCTCTCCCCTGCTGGCTGTAGTCTGGGTGTATCCTGGGGGTCACACCCAACAATGGTGCCTGGTTCCCCCCACTCCTCACAGCAGCTGAGTCCAGGCCTATGGGGGCCAGGCTGGACCACTGGGGACTCCCTCTGGACGTCCGCTTTAGCAGAGTGGAGGGACTCAAGCACCCCAGCTGGAGCACTCTGGCAGACAGTGGGCAGTGCCTGGGTTCTGTCTGGGCTATGCACCTGCCTGTCCAGCCCGGGTGGCCCGGGAGGTGGCGGGGCACAGAGAATTGGTCTCCTGCTGGAAGCACAGCCCCTACTGCCTGTCCCCTGCCTTATTCAGGGGCTTCCCTGCGAGTGCAGAGAGGCTGCAGTGTTAGGGCACGTGGTAGGATAAATTCTGCTGGTTGGACTCGGTGGGCTACCTTTGATGACCTGCCGAAGCATTTCAGGCAGGACCTGGACCATCAGAAACAGGAAGACAAGAAGACTTCAGTGAGAGAGGAATCCAGTGCGCTTCAGAATCCAGCAATCTTACTCTCCTGGGACCAGGCAGGCTCACTGCTGACGCGGATTTAAAGTTAGCACAGCCCTGGCCAGCTCTGGACAGCTGGCTCAGTTGTTTGGAGCATTGTCTTGTACACCAAAAGGTTGAGGATTCAATTCCCGTGAGGACACCTACCTGGGCTATGCGTGCAATCCCTGGTCGGGGCACTTACAGGCGGAAACTGATCAATGTTTCTCTCTCTCTTTTCTCCTCTCTCTCTATCTCTAACATCAATAAACATACCCTCAGATGAGGAGTAAAAAAATAAATAAAATGAGCACAAAGACATAATAAACGAGATCGGAGTTTGGGCCACAAGAAGGAACACAATGGCCGAAGCCCCTCCTGAGCCAATGCTGCCCCTCAGTCTTGTTGTAGAGACGCCTACAACAAGAATGGGGCAGAAATGCCCCCTGGGGCAAGAGGCAGGTGGGCATCTCATTTTTCCCCGGGGCACAGGCCATAGGAGGACCACTAAGGGCTGAGGAGGGGCCACCGGGACTCTCGCACACGGCTGGACGGAGGGGACATCAAGATGACACTGGAAAACTATCATTCAGCACGACACGTGAAGCTCTGCACACCCTGTGCCCAGCGGTTCATCCACCACGCACACACACGTTAGGAAACGGGGGGCGCCTGTTCACCAAAGCCCACCCCTGCGCATGCCGCTGGTGGCACCGACCAGAACCGGAAACCACCCAGACGCCCGCCCTCAGCAGCCTGATAAATAAATACCATGTAGTCGCCCCACAGCAAGGGACACGTATGAACCACAGCCCCACCCCACACTGTGATGGCATCTCACACTCACACACTGCTCAGCGGAAAAAAACAGACGCTAATTAATACGTTCTCCGTGTTTCCATTTATGGGAATTTCAGAAACAAGCAAGATTTACTTAGGATGCTAGAAATCAGAGTAAGAGCTAACCATGGGGTGCCTAGTAACAGAAGGGGGGCTCCCAGGGACTGTGTGAGGGTCTGCTTCTTGATCTGGGCGCTGCTTCTGCAGAGCTGGCACCATTCTCTGCATGTATGTTAGACTTCAACAAAACTTCAAAAAAAAAAATAATAATAAAGGCTAGGAGAGAATCTGTTGCTAGGAGACCAGGAAGCCAGGGTTCTGGCTGTGGTTGTTAGCCCTGGGAGCTCAGGGAACGCACAGGCTCTAAGTCTAGGAAACGTCTCAGGGGGTTTTAGTGCCAGAAAACCCCCACCCTGGCCCACAATGGCCTCGGTCAGCCGACACCTGCCAATAGCCAACCTGAGGGCCACGGGAGGGACGGCCTGCCCATCTCAGATGTGGCAGGGACAGGGGTGCGGACAGCGCTCACTGCAGACAGGGCTGAGGCGGCTGAGAATCCAGCCCACACCCAGAGCTGGTGAGAAGCAAGGCTGTGCCCTCCTGGGGAGGGGTGGGCATACTTCCGGCACGTACGGATATTCCTTTTTTTTTTTATCGTCATCTGAGGACATTTTGTATATTGCTTTTAGAAAGAGGAAGAGAGAGAGAGAGAGAGACATCGACTGGTTGCCTCCCATACGCACCCTGACTGGGGATTGAGCCCACAACTAGGTACGTGTCCCGACCAGGAACCGAACTCACATCCTTTTGCCCTACAGGACAACGCTCCAACCGCCTGAGCCACACAGGCCAGGGCGTTATGGACACCATTAAGGTGCACACTGGGAAGAATGGACGGTGTGAACCTCAGGCGGACAAAAAGTGAGATCTTTTTGAAACACCTGTTTCTACTGCTCTGGACACTTCCTCTTCTCCGACAAAGCTGTCTGCTTCCTCTGCACTGTCTAACAAAACCTCAGTCCCCCGTCACGTGGAATTTACAATGTCCTGGTGGCCACTCAAAAAAAATAGTATATTTCCCCAAACACAATAGGTCAAAAATGTTATTTCAATGTGTAAATGCTATAAAGAATTATGAGTGAGATTTGTACACTTCTTATGCACACCAAGTCTCTGAGCTCAGGCAGGTGCTTTACACACACAGGACGTCTCAATGTACAGTTTCGGTTTCACGGGTTCATCCAGGGACATAACCAAACAAGTATAAAAAATGTATATGTAAGAATGTATCCGGGGAAATAAGCGAGTATCGAAAATGGATATACAAGAATGTTACAATAATAAACAAACAAAAAGTGGAAACATAAACACATTAAGAAATAACCAGGTATCCAGCCCTAAGGGTTCTGTGAGAAAAGACAGCAGGACCAAAATGGAGTCACTTCTGCTAAGCCCCACGTCACCAAATGGAGACCGAATTACATTTCCATCTCTGTCATAAATAGCATCTTAAACCACCAATCAGGAGTCACCTGCTCAGCACTAGCGAGGCCACCTGCCTGACAGACCGCTGCCACCCCTAAGGAAAGTGACCTTGAAATTCACCAGTCTGCTTTCGTGCCCAGGAAAACACCCCTGTGCCCGCCCTCTCCTGCCGATGAAGGTCTTCATGGTGCAGCCCCGCGGAGCTCCTTCCTAGATTCTGCCTGATTCATGAGCCCCCACAAAAGATCTTTAACACCAACTCCACTGAATTTTTTTTTTTAACAGTTGCCTTCGGCACTGGACATCAGATGCTCAGCGTTCTTCCCTCCCCGAGTGGACAGCCTCTGGGCAGCACGGGGAGGCCATGGGGCTGGATGGGCTACCCGGACCTGGACTGAGCGTGTCAGAGCTAACACTTCCCAGGCCACCCCAACTTCCCGGGGGGTGTGAGTGGGACCCAGAAAATCCCACAGCTGCAGTGTGTCAGTTGGGCGACCTGGAAGGGAGCCAAGGACCCTGACCCCACCTTGACAAGGAGACGAGGTGCCCCAAAGGCCTGATGAAGACGTGCCAAACACAGGGGTCCCACGAGGAGCCAAGGGGAGCTGAGTCACCCAGGCCCGGGAGACCAGTCTACACGCGGCTCCCGCCTAGCACTGGCTGTGGGGGTTGGCAGTGGGACAGCACCAAGCAGGTGGAGAAGGGGAGCTGCCTTGGGGGTCCTCAGCATCCAAAGACACTGTGCCGGGCCCCTGCTCCCCACCTCCAGCAGGGTCAGGGGGCCAGAGTGTCCCCACAACCTAATACCCTTCTGGGCAGGAGCCTGCAGGGAGGCAGGAGGCTGCTGAGAACTCCGAGGAACTCAACAGTCCCTGCGGGGCAATTTTCAAACCCAGTCCTGCCTTAGCCTCCCCAGGGGCCTCGTTCAAATGCAGACCCTGACTGGGCCTGTCTGGGTGAGGCCCCAGCCCCTGCATTTCTAGGGAGACACTCCCAGTCTATAAGCCGGAGACACTCTTGAAAGCAGCAAGATAGAAGTGACTCATCGTAGATCGGTGATCCACAAAAAAATTACCAGTTGATTTCTTACCAAAAACCATGAAGGCCAGAAGGCCATAAGATGAGGTGTTTTTAAGTGCTGGAAGAAGGAAAAAAAAAACTGTGAACTAAAAACTGTATATGCTATAAAACTATCCTTCAAAATAGGAAGGAGAAATTAAGAGCCACGTTGTGTGAGATTCCAGCCGTTTGAAACATCCAGAGCAGGTGCAGAGACCGACGGCCGATTGGTGGTTTCGGGGGCTGGGGGCGGGGAAATGGGAAGAACGTGCTTATTTATTAACAGGTGCGGGTCTCCCTTGCAGGGCGATGACAGTGTTTTGGAACTAAACCGAAGTGACAGTTTGCCCACAAATGTGAATGTACTCAATGCCTGTGAACTGTTCACTTCAAAATGGTTATTTTAGGCTATGTGAATTTCACCTCAAAAAAGTAACCATTGGAAATAACATTCTGGCTTCGGAAAGCCTGAGGGAAGTTTCCATCCCCAGTCTCAGCAGAGGCCCCCCGACGGCCCTCTGCTCACCCCCCTCCTTAGTCACCTGCTGGCCATAACTGTACACAAGGAGGGTGCTGCTCCAAGGTAATATGCTCGCTGGGGGTTTCAGAAATACCAAAAAGCCACACGATAGACCCGTATGTTGCCGTGTATAACGCGCTCCTGTGTATAATGCGCACCCACATTTGGGGCCCAAATCTTCAGGGAAAAAAAATCTTTCATTTTAATGCTTTAATTTTTTAAATTTCTTTATATTTACATACTTGATTTTTGTACTATAAAGGCATTTTAGCATTCATTTTTGAACATATTATGGTCCAAGAAATTTTACGTAACAAATAAGGACCAAACACAAGCACAGACACAAGGTATTTCGGGTGTTACCCATGTATAAAGCGCATCTTTATTTTTCCCTCAACAATTTGGGCACAAAGTGTGCATTATATGCGGCAAAATAGGGTAAATGATGCTCTGTGAAGATGAAAACAGTCCAGGATAATGAGTGGAAGTCTTTTGAAAACTTTGCAATCACCTTAAATATGCTAAAAATGAACTTTTCTGGATTATTAGAGGACAAAGCTGTTAAGAAGTGATGTCAACAAATATACCGAACTACAGAGCTGCAAATACTGCCCCTCAGTGAAAAGCGGTGGGAAAGCTGTACACACTGTCGGAATCGGTGTTTTAGGAACGCTACAAATCACCAAAGGCTCACGGAGACTCAGGGGCTGTTTGTGCAAGAACAATGACAATGGCCGTGAGAACGGGGAGCTTTGTGCCACCCCTCAGACCCTAGCAGTGGCCGTGTACAGAACAGAAAGGAGAACTACAAAAAACAAAAAGTCATTACTTCTTCTGCCACGCTGGTGAGGCTCTCTGGAAGACCAGATCAAAAGGCTATTTTTAGTTCCTCTGCCTGGGAAGTCTCCCAGCGCTAAAGCCACTCCCCAGGGATGCTTGTCCAAACGTTCCCAGGTGGGCACTTATTCTCTGCTTCCTGGGGTGATGTGTAACAGTTTGGGCAAACGACGCGCTAACCAGAAAGCTCTGAATGAGAGGCTGGGGGAGGAGATGCCGCAGGAGCCTCGAAAGGTTTCGGAAGTATTCCTAGGAACACTTTTTGCTCACAGCTGTCTGCCCTCACAAGGAAATCCTGAGAAGGCACTAAGCTCTCACTCCTGGCTGACCTCGGGGCTCTGCACAAGCAGGGAATGAAGGCTAGGTCAGAGTCCTCAGCCGTCTGGCTGGCTGGTTCCAGGAGGCGTTCCCCAGCCTGCACAGAGTCCCTTGGCAAAGGCTGGGAAGCTGTCTCGGTTCCAGGTAGTTAAGGAAACTTCTCTCTAATCATTAGCAAACCATAAGCTAAAGGAACAGACATGTCAGTGGCCACACACAGTAAGAAATAAGAGGCGTCACAAAATTTGTTCAGAAAAATGACAAAACAAAGAATGACTCTAACAAGTAGCTACTACAACAAACCCTGGCGGGAGGGGAGGATATGATTTGCAGCGTTATGACATGACAATATGCAACACTGTCCACTCTTCAGTGAAAACATATGAGGCAAGGAGAGAGAAACAAGAAAGTATGGTCCAACCCAGAGAAAAAGCTGATTAGAAAAAAAAACCCAAAAACCTGTGTCTGACGAAGCATAGACGTTGGACTTACTAGACAAAGACTTTAAATAAGCTATTTTAAATGTTAAAGCACTAAAGGAAACCTATGACTAAAAATAAAACTAAAGGGGCCTGGCTGGTGTGGCTCAGTGGATTGAGCCGGCCTTCAAACCAAAAGGTCTGCAGTTCGATTCCCAGTCAGGGCACATGCCCAGGTCGAGGGCCAGGTCCCCAGTGGGGGCCGCGTGAGAGGCAACCACACAATGATGTTTCTTTGCTTCTCTTTCTCCCTCCCTTCCCCTCTCTAAAAATAAATAAATATCTTTAAAAAAACACTGAAAGAAAGTAGTAGAACAATGTCTCACCATGTAGATAATATACTAAAGATAAAAAATATCAAAGAAAATTAACAGAAATTGTGAAACTGAAAAGTACACCAATGTTCACAGCAGCACGACTCATACAGCGAAAAAGTGGGGACAACCCGAATGTCTATGAGCTGACAAGTGGTTAAACAAAGTGTGGATGTCCACAGAATGGAATGTCATTTGCCATTAAAAGGAAGGACAACTTGTTTCATGCTGTGACATCGATGAACCTTGAAAACAGCATGCTACATAACAGAAACGGGACACAGAAGGCACCTATTGTATGAGTCCATTTATATGAAACGTCCAGAACAGGAACAGGAAGAACAGGAAGGAGGGGACACCAGAGGTGACTGCTAATAGTTATGGGATTCTTTTTGGAGTCGTAGAAATGTTCTGGAATTGGAGAGCAGTGATGAATGAACAGCACCGGAATATACTGAAAAATCACTGCATTGTACACGGCAGAAAGCTGACTGTTACGTTATGTAAATAACACTTCAATGATAAAAAACAAGATCATATTAATCAGCCATGCTAGAGGAAAGAAATTACATATCTCTGAGAATCGAGAGAAAACAAAATGACAATCGTTGTCCTATGAAGAGAAGCCGAAGAGTATATGGCAACACGATATAGAAAAAAAACAATGTAGAAATATGTTATCACAGAGGCATCTGGCAATTCTTTAATTTTTTTCAAGTGTTATTCTTCTGGATTGCATAATGTCTTTGGTACATTTTAAGCATGTTTTAAATATATAACTTGAGATTTATTTTCTCCTTCTGAATAGATACCTACTTTTGTAACTTGATTTGTATTTATATAACATTGTATTCTTCTTGTTAAAAGATCTGTAAGCATGGGGCCCCACAGAACCGGGACAGGAAGTGGACAACAGTGACCCTTCTCTGCCTCTAGGGGGAGCACAGACAGAAGAACCACCGGATGAACAACTTGGCAGTTTTAGTGGCATTCAAGTGCCCACCACCCACGACCCAGGCCTTCTACATCTGGGTATGGGCTCTGCTGACCCAGTCCTCCACCACCAAAAGACAGAGAGAAATGGAAACATGTTCAGCTTAGGGGAGGACGATGGCAAGCCTAGGTAATCACACCCAGCAATAACACCAACATTCCCCCTCTGCCTATTGTAATTATCACCCCTGCTGCTCTGGACGGAATGGTTTCCGCGCCCCACCCCCACCAGCAAAATTCATTTGTTGAAGCCCCGCCCTCGCCATGTGATGATATTAGAGTGCCCTTGTCAGTACAGGAAGAGACCACTCTCTCTCCCCCGCTCTCCCCAGCCCCATCACACGGGCACAAAGCAGGAATGTAGCCATCAGCAAGTCAGGAACAGGAGCTGACGGCTGGCTCCCTGACCTTGGACTTCCAGCCCCCAGGACTGTGAGAAAGAAATGTGTGTGGTGTAAGCCCCGCCCTCCCATCCGTGGTATTCTGTACGGCAGCCGGAGCTGACTGGTACGCCTGCCGCCCTCCGTGATAACTGCACCGGGTCACGCACACACCCACCCACCACGGGGGAAACTCGCAGCACTCTAAGCCGCTGGCCCATCCCCGTACTCCCGAAATATTGCACAGAAACAGCGAGCCCCTGTGTCTTGTAAGAGCTATAGGAAACAGCCAGCCAAGGATTCTCTTTTCTCCAGACTATGAACTCAGGTTCTCTAAAAAGTCAGCGTCTTTTCATCTGCGGTAAGATTTTCTTCCCAGACCCCCCTTGAAACACTTCCTTCTGTGTGATGTCTTAGCCTGAAGTACTGAACCTTACAGAAAAGCTGTTTTCCATTCGCCACTGGGTTTCAGATCTGCTCTCTGTGACCTTTGAAAAGGGCAAACGGAGGAGCCTCAGGCCACCTGCTCTGAACCACGCGGCAGCACAGGAGCCAACTGACACTGGGCTAGGACACCCGGCCCCGGGACCCCGGAGCCACACGTGACAGATGTCTCTGCCAAAGTGAACACGTAGGCTGCAACATCGAAACGTGAAGCCACTAACCAGGAGGCGCTCGCTCCGCCTGAAAAGGGCTAGAAAACCCCAGGGTTTCACAGAACCTCGTCTGAAAACCACTGATCTCCGTCACCATCAGGCAAGAACCGACCAGAATGCGGGGTTTTCCCTCTGCGAAAGCCAGGCCTCCTCCACCTTGTCCACGGGGTGCAGGGTGGGGGGCGGCTGCAGTACACCCGGAGTGACTGACGTGCGTGCCGGTGACACTACAGGAAAACAGCGTGATACAGCTTGAGGATGCGGGGTGAACAGGCAATTCTCAGTTGAGGAACACTTTTACTATGTTCATTCAGAAACAGTGAATACCGGGTCCAGTTCACAAACTAACAACGTGCCTTCCATACCCCGCTGTCTGTCCCTGTTCCACAAGCTGCAATCCTCCCCGGACGCAGATCCTCAGCGTCACACACAGCCACCTCCAGTTCATGTTCTGGTCTCTAGGGAGTGGCTGTGCCCAGACCTGGGGCACGGTTATGTAACCGACACATTTATCTAGAGCCTGGTTGGGGCCCAGCACTGGTCTGGACAAACGGCCAACTAAACAATCTCGCCCCTCTGGGGAGTACGTTCGTAGGGGGAGAGCTCCTGGATAAGTAAGTTAAAGCACATGAAAGAGTCATGAGTGCTCCAGGGGGAGGAAAAAAACACACAGCACCACAGAGGTTGGGGGAGGGGACACAGAGTGATGGGGAAAGTCTAGGCTGTTTTTTTTTAATCCTCACCCAAGTTCACGCTTCCTGTTTTAGAAAGAGGGAAAGGGAGGGAGGGAAAGAAACAGCCACGTGAGAGGGAAACAGTGAGTGGTTGCCTTTTGTACACGCCCTGACCGGGGACCAAACCTACAACCTAGACATGTGCCGTGACTGGGAATCGAACCCATGCTCTTTCGGTCTACAGGTGGATGCTCCAATCAAGTAAGCCACACTGGCTGGGACAAGTTTTGTTGGGTTGGCTTTTTTTAAAAATAGTGGTCAAGAACACATAAAATTTACCATCCAAACCATTTTCAAGTGTACACAGTTCAACAGTGTTAACAATACATTGTTGTAGAACTTTTTCATTTTGCAAAACTTAAACTCTGTACCCACCGAACTGCCCCTTGCTCACCAGACCCCCCAGCCTGGGAATCCCATCCTCCTTTCTGTCTCTCTGACCTTGACTGCTGCAGGGACCTCCTACGTGGTGGCATCATCCAGTATTTGTCCTTCTGTGACTGGCTTACTTCAGTCAGCACGTTGCCAAAGTTCATCTGTGTTGTAGCAGGTGCCAGAATTGCCTTCCTTTTTTAAAGCTGCATAATATTCCACTGTATAGACCAACCACATTTTCTTTACCCACTCGTCTGTCAGGGGGCGCTTAGGTTGCTCCACCTCTTGGTTATTCTGGAAAATGGTGCCATGACCATGGGGAGGAGATGCTTCCTTGGACCCTGTTCTGGGGAAGGCATGGCTTAAACATAGCAGCCAAGGTGGTTCTTACAGAGACGTTGGTATTTCAGGAAAGACTTGAAGGGACAGAGAAAGAGGGAGCCGTGAGAACATCGGAGGGCAGGGTGCAGTGTGGGGTGGGCCAGGGCCAAGGTGAGAGCTGGGAGCCTCCTGGTGTAGTGGAAAGATAACCAGGTGGCCTCAGAGCCTGGGGGGAGGGG
Source organism: Trachops cirrhosus (assembly GCA_028533065.1). Taxonomy (NCBI): domain Eukaryota; kingdom Metazoa; phylum Chordata; class Mammalia; order Chiroptera; family Phyllostomidae; genus Trachops; species Trachops cirrhosus. Next base: position 50,598,007 of record CM052550.1, read on the forward strand.
CACGAGTGAGCCCAAGAGCACCAGTGAGCAGACCTGAGGTTGGCGGGGGCAGATCACACAAATGGGAAAGGAAGTGGAACGGTGCGGATCTTGAGCAGGAGTGACCTGCTGATCTCAATATTTTTAAAATTTTATATATCGATTTGAGAGGGAAGGGTAAAAAAAGAGAGAGAAACGTCGATTTGCTCCTCCACTTACTGATGCATTCATTGGCGGATTGCTGTATGAGCCCTGACCGGGGATTGAACCCGCAACCTTGGACGACACTCTAATCAACTATACTACCCGGCCAGGGCGAATGTCCGAGTGGGGAGCGTGGAGGAGGTCCTGCGCTCATCAGACGAAGATGACGGGGGCCTGGGCCCGCAGCGGCAGGGGAAGAATGAGGACCTCATGTTCCCACGATGGAGCGGCTGACGTGGGCGCAGAGCCAGAGCCCGGTGCACAGCCCTCACTCAGTGCAGTCCCCATCGGCCGGGGCAGGGCGCTGTCAGACACAGCGCCCGATCTGGGGTGCTCACTGATGCATGCCCACCTCCCTCCTGCCCCTCTTCAGCCACCTTTCACAGGCATTCACACCTTCTCTTTCCTCCGCCCACTTCAGCCTTTCCTGCCCCTCGTTTATCAGTAGCTGTACCACCCCACCTCAGAACTGCGGGGTCAGCATGAAAACCCACTTTACAGGCTTTGTTCAGAGTTTTGGGCAGAAAAGTTTGACACCTGCTTTGGGACTCCTAGGAATTCACAGCGAAGAAGAGACTTCCTGAAGTCCTCAATGAACAAGACACAGCCCACTCAACTGCCCTGCAAGTGCGGACGGAGCTGCAGGACACCCCACCGGACAGTGCAGAGGGCTCTGACCTGCCGGCCACACCTCCCGGCTGTGGGTCAGGGAGCCCACACCCCGACAGTAAGATTCGCTGTGGGGAGCGTGTATAATGAATGCTAGTGAGGAACCCTTAAAACAGTATCTGGTGTTCTACTCAACTTCAGAGAACTGTGTACCCGGAAAGCAAACGCATTCAAACCCAACGACAAGCAGAAAGGAAAAAGACAGGAATAAGTCTCCCCTCTCTTAACAGGCTCATTCTTCAGTCATTAATTGGAAGAGAGTTTTGCAACTCAAAAAACAAACAAAAAAAAAGCGTTCAGCAGAGACTGATTTCAACAGTGAGCTCATCCCCTCCACATTTATTAAATCCAAATGCTTCCAGTGGGCAGATTCAAGGTGCTCAAGCAGGGCAAAGGCTCATTCCGAGGACTGAAGTACAAGAATTAGTTGTTCAAGCTTGCATGCAAACGGTAAAATTAGAATTCCACATAAGTGATATAATGCTACACTGCAGGGGGGGGTAGTATTCTTACAGATAAAATGGAAAGACCGTTGCAAATATCTCAATCACCTGATAAAAGAAGAAAAATGGTCCTGACTTGGTTATTACAGTGACAGGGTCCCTCTTCCAAAACCGAGGGTGCCTCTCGGGCTTCTGGGAGGTGGTGTCTCCCTTAGGCAGCCCTTGTGTCCCCCAAACACTCCCTCCAGCTCCCACTGACACACTCCCAGATCCAGGGGAGCCCCAGCCCAGGGGCTACCACCTCTCCCTGAGACCTGAACAGAGCCAGATGAAGGCGACTCAGCAAGTGCCTCTGCTCTCCCTCCCGCCTGCCGGCTTTCTGTCCCACCCCAGTCTCCATCCGTCAGCCTAAGAGCCCCAGGGAGCCACGGGAGCCACGGGAGCCCCAGCCTCCCCCATGTTTTTCCATCCCTCCCATAGGGCTGCGTCACCAGCCTTCCACAATGGTCACCAACAGTCTCTGTGTTGGGAATTGCTATTCTTTTTTAATACTCACCCAGCGATATGTTTAATTGATTTAAGAGAGGACAGCGGGTAGGTAGAGAGAGACAGACAGGCAGACACTAAGAAATATCAATTGGTTCACTCCCGCACGTGCCCCTACCAGGGATCAAACCCACCACTTAGGTATGTACTCTGGCTGGGAATTGAACCTGCAACCTTTTGGTGCACTTGTATACGGGATGATGCTCCAACACACTGAGCCACCGGGCCAGGTCTGCAATGCGATTCTTTTGCTCAGCTTCTCAGATACCATCAACACAGTTGTACACACACGCCTTCTGGGTCTTATTTTCCACCCTCAACCTCCTTAATGCCCCATTCTCCTGCTTTGCCCTGATCTGGCCGCACCCGGCTGGTTCCTTCGCTGGCTCAGCCTGTTATTGTGTCTATTAAATATTAGGATTCCCCAGGGGCGCAGGGAGAGCCCCGCCTTCCTCTGCTCCCTCTCTTTCTGCCCATTTCTCCTGCTGCTCCCACAGGCATCTGCTCACCTGGTTCCCCCAAGCCTACCTTTCCTGGCTCTCAGGGCACTTCTGATTGGTCCGTGAGAACTGAGGAAACGATGCATTAAAAAGAAGGTTCTGTGGGAAAGCCAGTTTGACAAACACCGCTTACCACGACCCTCTCCTCAACGCAGGAGTAGACAGACAACCTTGCCTACAACACTCAGGAAAGCAACCCCAGGCCAATCAGCTGGTTCCTGTTCCTGCTTTCACCCCACTTACCTGGCATAACTTGTGCCACCTTCTTCTCATCCTCCCTTGCTGACATCAAGCCCTGTGTGAAGTGCAACCCAGAATTTGCTACTTGACTCGCAGGTAATCCCAAGGACACCTGCTTCACTTCCTCACCCAGGGGCGGATTCGGGAAAGTGCCAACAGGGGGTCTGCAGACCCACTGGCCTGGCAACCTCGGTTCTTCCTGGGCCTCAGAGAAGCCGACGAATGGTGTGGTCCTCACGCTGACTGGTGTGGCTCAGGGGGTCAGCGCATCAATCCGCAAAGGGAAAGGTCATCAGTTCGATTCCCGGTCATGCTTGGGTTGCAGGTTCGGCCCCCCGTCAGGGCATACAAGAGGCAACTGATCAATGTCTCTACCTCACATCAATGTTTGTTTCCCCCTTTCTCTGTCCCCTACCCTCCCTTTAAAAATAAATGATTTTCCAAAAACAGTGCACTCCTCTCCTCTCAAAAATGCACAAGCTTCTGTACATAATTTTAAGGGTCCACCTCTCAAGCTCATTCTCTGGCCCGTGGACTCAAGCTCAGCCTGCAGACTGTGGGTTCTTGAAGGCTCCCCTTGACTCACGGTAACCTCTGACCTCTCAGGCTTCCCAGGGTCACTAAGGAGACAACAAAGGAGGCCCGATGGGATGGCAGTGTGCATCTTGGCTGAGGCCCCTCAGCCCACTGATCAGCCTGTAGGAACCCCGAATCCACTCACCGAACACACGTTTACCGAGCCTACATTCTAAGTGCCATCCTAGCTAGAGAGGACGGGTGCCAGGAACCCCGCCCTTGGGGCACAGGGAGCCTGGTGAGGGATCCGCCCTGACACTGGGGGGCCAGTAGTATCATCTTTACAGCATCTGACATTCCAGTTCCTAAAAGTTCCATCAAGACTCGGAACTCGGAAACGCCTCCTTTGGAATAAGAAGCTACAGTCTCAATGTCAAGGTCTAAGAAAAAAAAAAAAAAAGGATGAGTTAGAAGAGCAGCCGCATGTCCTTCTAAGTCAGTGAAGCGATGCTCAGCCTTCCGCTGTGGTGGAAATCTAGCCTCTGTTACTACCCAAGTGACAGCCACACATTCCTGCCGAGCATGCCTACAGTCACTGCCATATGGCACAGTGGCCCAGTGCCCACTTCAAAGACGAGGAGCCAGTCTCAAATGGTAAAGGACCCAAAAATAAAGATGTCAAAACAGAGCTCTGAGACCACGCCAAACGGTACTTCCGCAGCAAACTCATCTTCTGATGGCAAAGCAGGTCCAAAGGTCCCCTTCCGGAGAACTGTGACTCTCGGAAGTCGGAGACCTAGTCCCACAATGCAGCTTCCGTGCCAGAGCTCTTTGGTAATGCACTTCATAACCCATCTCTGCACTTGAAAGTTACATTTGTATGTTTCAAATAGCAAAAAAAAAAGGAATTGTCCAAACTCCATCCCTAGGATGGTTACATAGATTACTTTCATAAAATAGAGCACTATGTAGCCATTAAAAATAACTGGATATGCCCTGACTGGTGTGGCTCAGTGGATTGAATGCCAGCTTGCAAACCAGAGGGTCTGGAGTTTGAGTCCCAGTCAGGGCACGTCTGGGTTGTGGGGGCCATCAGTAGGGGGCGTGTGAGAGGCAACCACACAGTGATGTTTCTCTCCCTATCTTTCTACCTCTCCCCCGTCTCTAAAAATAAATAAATAAAATCTTTAAAAAAGCAGAAGCCTCCTGCGTGTCCAGTTACAGGTTGAGGACCTGCAAAAGCTTCGGTGGCGGCAGTCCACACGAATGTGGGCTGCGTGCACGCGCTCCTGCGCACAAAGCTGTCCCGGTGGGGGGCGGGGGGCGGTGCGTGTCTGCGTGCTCATGCGCACAAAGCTGTCCCGGTGGGGTGCGTGTGTGTAGGCTTGCGCGCATGCGCACAAAGCTGTCCTGGTGTGGACACAGGAAGATGTACCTCACGTGGTTTCTCAGAGGGTGGAAAGCAAACAGAGGAAGTTCCACTTCATCATGAAGTTCCAAAGAAGTGTTAAGATTATTGGTGCTATTTTCCTTCCTCTTGTGTAGGTAGCAAACGAAAGCAACGGCACCACAGTCTCTCACCGACAATCCCGAGTTGCATTTCATGACTAGTTATGACTCAGCTATTTGGAACAGGAAACGCATTTTTTCCAGAGAAACCGTGCTATCAATAGCTGAGGTTCAAGCCCAAGCCAAACCCATAAACCCTTATTTAAACCGTAATTTACTTTTGGGAAGTCACGTTTTTGTTCAAGTCCCTCCTATGTGCCAGACAAGATGTCTTCCAAAGACACTGACTCACTTATTTCTCAAAACAATTACTGATGGGGTTTTATTCCCTAAAATGGGCAGCTGAATTTCCTCATCCCCAGACACTTACCCACCGCTCTGGCTTTCCCAACTTAAGAACCCCAAGGGGAAGAGAGAGCAGGGGTCCCTTCCGGTAGAACCACCGCTGCCCGCCACCACCTCGGTCTTCTGCGCAGTAACATGCGCCACCATTAAACCCCGCACCGTCTCTCCCTGAAGCGGGGCTCCACTCCCACCCACCGTCACCCAGCTCCCCCCCTTAACGCCCCCTCCCACCAGCTTCTGCCCCCCACTGCTCCCACCGATTTGTCCTGGTGTCTGTCCTTGCTGAACGCAGCGGATACATTTCCATGCTCTGGTGCGCGGGCCTCTCAGCGGTGTGGGGCCTGCTGGTCACTTCCTCCCTAGGCTCCTGGGACACGTCTCTCTTCTCCTTCTCCTCCCACTTCTTCGCCCTCTCCTCCGCCCTCCTCTGTCACTTCCTCTTCCGGTTTTCCTTAAAACACCCTTGTTCTCTGGAGCTCTGCCCTCAGCCATGAGTCTTGCTCATTACATGCGCTATTTTTTTAAAAAATTATTTATTTATTTTTAAAGACAGGGGCAGAGAGGGAGAAAGGCAGGGAGAGAAGCATCGATGTGTGGTTACCTCTGGCACGCCCCCTAGTGAGGACCTGGCCTGCAACCCAGGCATGCGCTCTGACTGGGAATCGAACCAGTGACGCTTTGGTTCATCATTGGGCACTCAATCTGCTGAGCCACACCAGCTGGGACAACACATGTGCTTTTCTTGGATAACTTCATCTACTTCCTCAGCCTGAGCCAACACCTCTGAGGCAAAGGTTCCCAAATCTTCATCTAGAGGACCTACCGAGACCCACGTGGTCACCCCAGAAGCCTCAGCCTTCTCAGCTCTAATGATCCCACACTGAACTCGACGTGCATTCTCAACCATTCCTCCCAGCTCCGCTCCCAGCCCAGTGAGCAGGGCCCCACGATCCTAGCTGTGCCAGGCTTTGCACTTCCGAGTTCTGTCCTGCACATCCTTCTATGAGGGGAGATCCCCCCAAACCCAGAATTTATTTATAAAAAATTGTGTATTTATTCTTACATGTTTAAACTTCAGTCACCTTCAAAGGACTCTCCATTTGATGCAGTACACCTATCGAGACTTTTATCCACTGCTCAAAACAGCTTGTGAAGTCATTGGCTCTGATGCCTTTTAGTGCTTTTGCCATTTTTTTGTTTCACTGCTCTCACATAGGCAAAATATTTCCCTGTGAGGAGTTTTTTCATCCAGGGAAACAAACAAAAAAAAAGTCACTTGAGGTGAGATCGGGTGAATAGGGAGGGAGGGTGGGGCACGGGGTTTCATGCTGTTTCTGGCCCAAAACTGCTGAACACTCAGCATGGTGTGAGTAGGTGCACACGTAAATCACCCATCATGAAATGGGAAAACACCTTGAAAGAGTCTTCAAAAAAAAAATTCACTGAAGCCAAACGCAGCCTCTCACAACAACGCCAGCTGGTGCACTCATACAAGTGGGTTCCTAGAACACTCACCTAGCGGGGAAGCCTGTCCTGCAAGGGTCCCGCCCTCCAGAAGATAATAAACCCTCCAGGGTTTTTGGGGGTCCCCCCTCATATTTAACCCACACTAAAAACCCGTGGGCAGGCACGGACAGGCAATGGTGGAGTTTGTTACGATCAGATGTGGCTGCACACGCAGACATAAATGCCTTTTGTGGCGGAAGATGCTGTGGCTCACAGCTCCACACACACACAGGAGCCCCACGGGGAAGCACCAGGGCCAGTCCCGGGCACAGCGAGTGAGGGGCGCATGGGCAAGAGCCTCTGTCATCGCTTCCATGGGAAGGATCAGGTGAGGCAGGTAAGCAGGCTTAGGGATGGCTAGTCAGAATCATCTCACTGGGCTTTGGGTCCTTTGCAACCCCTGAGACTTAGCTTACCTAGCCCTGGAACTGGCAGTCTCTCCAGGCTCCGCAAGGCTCCAAGGTGCTGAAGCATCAGGGTATACAAAGCAGAAAGGTCTGACTAGCACACACCAAAACTAGTACAGGGAATAACATCCAGAGGGGTTCCCTGTTTTGACCAAGTTCAAATGCACTAATAAAAATTCTGATAGTCACGGGGGGGTGTAACACACAGCACAGTGAAAACAGTCCATAATGCTGTGATAACTAAGCATGGTGCCAGGTGGGTACTAGACTTACCGGGAGGATCACTCTGTAAGGCACGGAAGTGTCTGATTGCTGTGTTGTGCACCTGAAACTAATTTAATATTGTACGCCAACTGCCGAAAGAAAGGCAGAGTTTAGACTAAGCCAGGCCTTCCCTTCCAGCCTCCTCAGGCCTCAGTCCTGGGGAGAGAAGTTTATGTTCCGTATGAAGCCCCTGGGATAGACAAGACCCCTCTGAGTCCGATGGGGCTGCCTTTCCTGCTCACACCTCCCAGAAGGGCTGAAGACCCCTCGGTGGAGGGGGAGGGAGGGAGGGGAAGGAGGGAGACAGAGAGAGGGAGGGGAGAGAGAGAGAGAAAGACACAGCTTTGTTACTGATGCATTCATTGGTTGTTTCTTCTACGTGCCCTGACCGGGGATGGAACCTGCAACCTTGGCATAAGGGGCCACGCTCTAACCAACCGAGCTACCTGACCAGGGCCTTTTCATTTATTGTTTAAACTATATGTAGGGCTTTATAGGCTTTATAATGGTTTTTTGTTTGTTTGTTTGTTTGTTTGTTTGTGAAACCATAGTGAGAGTACACTGAACTTTCTAAGACTTCCACTTGGGGACATAACGAAAGCGTTGTAACACAGGCCCAGAGGGCTCTGCCCAGATACAAGCTGCAGCACCTCCCCGGGCCCTGCCCTGGGTCCCACGAGCACTTCAGAGTCCAAACGCAGACCCATCTGCAAAGTGGTTCTCCCCACAGGTCAGAGGTCAACGAGACAGAAAGACTAGGGGACAAAGGAGAAGGGCACTCCTTCGCTCTCCCCTTAGCGTCTGTGGAGGCACGGGAAGGCGGGGTCGCCCTGCACACACCTCCGTCTCACCTTCGACAACTCCTTCTTGCCTGCAATAGCTCTTCAGCTCGCCTGCCTTTGCCAATCCTGGGTATGAGGCTCTGCTTGAGCTGGGGGGTGGTGGGTGGGGGAGAGGGGAGCAGGCAGTCTCGCCTGCCACTGATTCATTCAAGGAACCCATTTTAAATGCCTGCGTTCTCTTCCAGCAGGGCCGCCACAGCCATTGCGGATTCTGAAACGGACCAGGGAGATGTGAAGCAATTCAGAGTTTCATCGTGGAAGCATTGAATCCTTGAAAAGTGGGCCAGCCCTGGCTGGTGTGGCTTGGTGGATTGAGCGCCAGACTGGGAAGCAAAGGGTCTCTGGTTTGATTCCCACTCAGGGCACATGCCTGGGTTGCAGGCCAGGTCCCCAGTAGGGGGCGCATGAGAGGCAATCACACATACAATGTTTCTCTTCCTCCCTTCCCTTGTCTCTGTCTTAAAAAGAAGGGAGAGAGAAAGAGAGGGAGGAAGGGAAGGAAGGGAAGGGAAGGAAGGAAGGAAGGAAGGGCGGTCTACCTTGATGAGAGCTTGGGAGGTCAAGCAGACTCCTGGCTTGACCTCCAAGTTCAAGTTCAAGTTCCAAAGCTCTGGAACTTGAAAGAAAAAAAGCAGGGCTGACCTAGGAAGGGCTGAGGGATCCAGTGGCTCTCTGAAGCCTCCCCTTTTAATGTTTATCCTATAGTATGCAGAGCGCTTTCGAATTCATTTCACTACACCGTGACCTGAAGAAAATAATTTATTCAGAAAGCTCCAGTGGTAAACAAAAAGTTCAAGGAATGATCTGTGTTTACTGCAGCTTGCCAGTTCACTTTCAGTGCATTCTGCCGGAATAAAATGTAGGTATGTGAAAAGGAGACAGTGCTTCCCGACCCGCAGTATTCACTGCTGAGATACACGACTAAAAAATTCGCCAGATGATTTAGGCATCGTTTCAGAATCGTGGGCCGAAAACATGGTCATACCTTCCTACTGGCAGACGCACAAAACTGCTACTTCCCACGCACTTGTTTCAGTGGCCACAACACCAGCTGTTCCCGAGAGAAGCTGCCGTCGCGAGCTGACTGCTGGTCACTGATGTGCCAAACGGCATCACCATCTCACCGAAAACTAGAATCTCACTTCGACAAATGAGCTGCCCTAATGAAGTTAGCTAGACCAATGCTTTGACCTAAGTCTCAATTTCGTTTTTAAACTTCACTCCAGGATATGCTTACTGATGAGAGAGAGAGAGAGAGAGAGAGACAGAGAGAGACAGAGAGAGAGAAAGAGAGAAACATTGATCAGTTGCCTCCCATACACGACCCGACTGGGGATCGAACCTATAACCTAGGTACGAGTATGCGCCCTGACTAGGAATTGAACCCTCAGCCTTTTGGTGTATGGGACAACGTTCCAACCAACTGAGCCACCTGGCCGGGGCCGTACGTCTCAATTTTTAAAACTTCCTTTTTGTACTATACTAGCCAAAACCAGATTTTTATTATTTTAACAAAAAAGGAGCTTCATCTGTTCGATTCCCAGTCAGGGTACATGCCTGGGTTGCAGACCAGATCCCCAGCAGGGGGTGCACTAGAGGCAACTATGTTTCTCTCCCCCTCTTTCTCCCTCCTTTCCCCTCTCTGAAAATAAATAAATAAAATCTTCTTTAAAAAAAGAAAAAACATCTTACAAACTTGGGGGGGAGAAAGGAGACACCACCCATAGAATTTATCCCCACTAGATTTTAAAGCCTACAAAGTCCAAGATCTCCCCAAGAATTAAAAGCAATTCTCAGATTGAAATACTACTTATCAAATATAAATCTCACTGGCATTCTAGAGAAATGAAATACAAGGCATTAAATAGAAGGGCCAAGATTAGAACCAAGATTCTCAGCTATTCCACTGAAACTCAGTTACACAGTTACCGGCCGGGACAGCAGACCCTTCCATGCTGCCCTGGTCCTTGTGGACAAGAGGGGCTTAACACGTGCTGAGTGCGTGGTCTGGGTGCTGTGGATGGACCACATCAGTGAATTCTCTCTGACCTTGGACTTCCCACAGGACTGGCTCCGTATCACCACTCAGTGTCAGAAACTGAGGCTAGGTGACTCACCCAAGGCTGCCCGGGGAAGGAAAATCCAGCCAGGTCTAAAGAAGGCTCCAGCCCGGGCCGGTGGCTCAGATGGTTGGAGTGTCGTCCCATAGACTGCAAGGCCATGGGTTCGGATCCCAGTCAGGGCACGTACCCAGGTTGTGGGTTCGAGTTCCAGTTGGGGACGTGCAGGAGGCAACCAATCGATGTCTCTCTCTCACATCAATGTTTCTCTCCCTCTCTCCCTTTCTCTCTCTCTAAAGGCAATGAAAAAGTGTCTTCGGGTGAAGATTAAAAATAATAATAATAAAGAGGCCTCCATTCTTGCTAGTGTTCCCAAATCCACAGCGCACCAAACTTCAACTCTCCGGAAAATTTTTAACCGAACTGTCTACATTTTCTTAATTATAAATATACGTGATTTGGTCTTAGGAACTTGAGGAGAAGATAGCCTTCCATTTTCCCTTCAAAGTTACCTAGTGGGGAAAAAGAATGCCATGTTTGACTTTTTGGGGAAGAATTCTAAATACAGCTTCATAAACAAGTTATATGTCTCAGGCTTGGAAAATAAAAACATTTGCTTTTTTTTGAATCTGTAATCTGTCTTTAAATTTTGGAATGAAGGTGACCAAGAACATTGGCTTGATTCTATTACCAAAATAGTCTCAATTTTTCTTTCTTTTTTAATATTATTCAAATTTCCTGTAAATGGTGATTCACTTTAGTTAGAGGTGTTTACAAAACACACTTTATTAAACATAACTTCTACATTTTAAAATTTTATTTTATATGTTTACTTTATATAAATTTATATTTTTTATTAAATGTTTTATTCTGAATAATATTATTCTGTACATTTAAATATAAAAAAATTGATGGATGGTTCTCTAAGGAGCTTATTAACTTTACAAAATACAGGAATACCACAGAAAGAAGGACCAAAACATTCTACTAGTCAGATAAGTAGATATTAAAGACAGTTGCACATTCAGTGCTGACACGTGCAACAAAGTAAGTCATGGTTAGTAATCAATTTCGTACGGACAGGAAATGGAATGGGGGCGTCAGGGGCCGGGGGGAGGAAGAATCAGGGGTCGTCACGTACAGGGTCTGGAGTTTCAGTTTTGCAAGATGAGAAGACCTCCGGCGTTTGCCTGCACAACCGTGCGCGTGAATTTAACACTACTGGGGCGTACCCGTAAGTGGTGAAGATGATACATTTTATGGTGCGGGTATTTTACCATAATTATAAAATTTAAATAAAATTTCAAGTTAAAAAAATCATAGTTGTTTGAATAACTACTGTTAGGGAGGACGGACCACTGGTCATCAGGAGGAGCCTGCTCCAGAGTCAGCTGTGGTTAAGGAACACCCTCGCCACCATTACTCGTCATTCCCCAGGCAAATCTGCAGCTCTTCCCGGACACGAGGTGTTATGTCCGCAGCAAAGCAGAAGGGGGCAGCACTGAACGCGGCACTGAGTTCCCTTCAGTCCAACACGTGCGTTTCTTCCTCTGAGAACAGTCACGACCTTGAAGGACCTCCGACGAGCAAAGTCAAAAGAAACCTGTGGCCAAGCAGGGGTGTAAACTGAGAAATGGCCGGGGCTGCCTGAGCAGGTATAAACTTAACCAGGCAGGAAGGTTCCCAGGCACCCGTCTGCATGGGTGGTGCCCGGGGGTTGAATTTGAACTTGAACACCTACCTGTCCCATCCAATGTCTTCAGAAACGCCACACTATGATACGTACCGAAAACTAACTGCTATCGTGTGGACAGAAGACTGCCCTTCACATGGCTAAGTTGCACAATGAAAAAAAATAAGCCACAAGCGCCGAATCTTCTGGAGAGATCGGAACATAACCAAGGTCAGGACAGGTTGGTGAGACTGACGGATGCACTGTAATAGTTCTCTACCCAACGTTCCAGCGGACTCTCCAGAGCGGCTGCTTAATCTCCGCAGACACATAATGCAATGTGGAAAAAGTCAATTTCAGAGACGAACCACAGAGAAAACGCAGGCACCCGGTAAGTTTCAATACGCCTTGACATTACGCTGTCAGTCCTAAAAGGGCACAAAAGGTCAAGACCATGAGCATGGATATGACAAGTATTCTGAAAAAGGCTGCCAACGCAATCCTCGATGGCCAAGAGAGATTAGAGAAGAAATTACGCTGTGAGTGAGAAAAGAGTCTAAGACTCAAATGGAGAGGCCAAAGAAGAAAACTGTGCAGGGATAAATGTTAACTACCTCTGGTTGGACATTTTATAGAAGGTACATTTATTACAGTATTTCTTTTTACCAGAAAGATGATGCTTAATAGAAGGAGGTCTTCATAATAGAGGTTTTATTCTCAGGTAATTTATTATGTGCTGGGCCAACTCATTTACGGCACAGTGAATTGTAAAGGCCACCTGCTCTCTCAATTTTTATTATGAACCCAATGCAAACTCTTCTGATAAAGGCAAAAGACAGTTTTTTTTTAATTAGTTGAATATGGGCACTGTAAATTCAATTGAATACTCCTAATAAACAACTGAAAACGTCTTGCAATGTACATGCTAAATAGATCCTAAGCCTTGTTTAACCTGTTCAAGATTGTTGCCTCTGCCCTGGCTGGCGTGGCTCAGTGGATTGAGCACCGGCCTGTGAACTGAAAGGTCGCTGGTTCGATTCCCAGGCAGGGCACATGCTGGAGTTGGGTTGCAGCCTAGCTCCCCAGTTGGAAGCCTTCGAAAGGCAACCAATCCATGTATCTCTTGCACGTGTATCTCTCCTTCTCTTTCTCTCTCCCTTCTGGTTTCTCTAAAAATAAATAAAATCTTTAAAAAAAAAGATTGTAGATTGTTGCTTCCTTGTTCTTGCCATAGATGAACTTCCCTTAAAAAGCTAATATCTGAAGACTTTCCGGGACTTTAAAACCACTCGACTGTAAGCACACTCCAATTTCAAACAAGATTCAAAACCTTGTCTGTCTCTCCGGTGCATCTGCCTTTCTCCAAGGCCCAACCAGTAGTAGGTTCATTCATTCGTTCAGGCAGCAAATGTCTCCTAAGCGCCTCACACATGCCCCCGGGAGGGATCTGAAATGCCACGCTTCCTGAGCCCCTTTTTACAGCCGAGGAAATTGAGCTCAAAGAGAGTAAGTGACCGGCCCCAGTCGCAGAGCGAGTAACAAGGGGGAATCGCAGGAATGACCAGGTTTCCCTAGCTCCAGCCCGATGCCTTCCCCACCCAGCGTGCCTCTGCCTCCGCCCTCCCCTCCGTACAGAATTCTACCACAGCAGGTATGTTTGTCACATGGGTGGCTCCCCAGCAGCGTTCAAACATCCCCCCCGCCCACCTCTGGGGAATGTCCCCCCCAGCCTTCCTTGCAGCTAGGGCTCAGGCTGGTGACGGCCGTGCCAACCAGGGAGCCGTGTGACACGCTGGGCACCAGGGGGGAGGCAGAGTCTACAGTATCGGGTCCCCAGGAAGCAGAGCCGCCTCTGTTTGTCACGGCCCAGAGCTGCCAGGGTCTCCGCCACGGGCCCGGCCACCTGGGGTTTTGTATCATTGGCTAAACTGGACTGTTTTCTGCCACTAAGCGGCCTGGCTGATACCCCGCCTGCGCACTTCATTACCCCCATACGCTGCATTCCAGGTAAACAGAGACCGGTCCTTTCTTATGACTGAGACAATGCTGGGCCGGCTGTGTGCTTCCCAACATGTACTGGATCGTCAAGTGCCTGCTTACTTTGAAGAAAATAAATATTAAGAAGGTGGCACAGTAGGAACCGACACCGAAATAGCCTTTCCCCAAAACCTAACAGAGTAAAGCAGCGCAGCAGGGCTGCACGGGCCCCCGGCTCTATCCTCCTGGGGGGCAGGAAGCGACGGGGAAGGAAATAAAATCTCGCTCAAGGTCCCAACTTAGAGAGGGGCCTGGGCGGCAGCTGCCTCCAGAGAAAAAGGAGGGTTTCCGCCAACACCTCCATCCCAGGCCACCCGAGACGGAGACGAGGCTGCCACTCCTGCCGGGGACAGTGGGCCCGGAACCACACACAGAACTAGGACTCACCCCTGGTCTCCGGGAAGGAGGGACCGGGGTGCCGCTGGCCGGCACACAGACAGGCATAGGTCCAGAGCTCCCCCAAAAGCTAATAGGGGCCACTATACCTGCGCCCCAGTGAGACAGCAGGGCTTCCCCAAGGATGGAGAGTCGACCCTTCCCCAGGCAATGTCCTCAGCAGGGTGCCCAGGGGCACAAGGTCGATGTGGCCTGCAGACTGGGAGAAAGGCCTGTCCTGACCTTTGCCCCGAGGGCCACAGTCCCTCCTTCCATGGCTGCCACCCCGGACCCCTGCTCTGTCAGCGCCAAGGGCCACCCACAAGGTTTGAACACACCGATGATATGAAAAGAGCATGTAGGAGTCTTAAGTCGCCGTCACAGGCCTCGTGACATGGTCTTTAATAAAACCATAGGATCCAGGACTTCTTGGCCTTTTCATAATTCAACCTCAAAATTGCCCAGTAAAAGACTGAAGTATGAAGCAAAAAAAAAAAAAAAAAAAAAAAAAACTATCATTCGCATACTCAACTTAAGTAAACTACTAATGTCCGAAGTCCATTGCGTTTGAACAAGTCTTACGAAGCGAACCAGACAGAAAGGTTTCAAAGGTGTCTTCCTGGGGGTCGAGGTGGCGGGGGTGCGGGGGGGTGGGTTTCACATTCGGGATGGAGGGGGGACGGGTGATGGGTTCGGGATGGGGGGACAGGGGCTGGGGTGGGGTGGGGGGCAGTGGGTGACCAGGTGGGGTGTGGAGCTGAGCCCTGGGACAACTGGTTTCATCAGTGAATGAGACAGATTCATAACCGTTTACACCCCAAACAGCACAAAGGTACAATACATAAAACAACGTCAGAGAAATACAAGAAATCAGAAAAATAAAACAGAGGGATGATTTTAACACACCTGCCAAACCGTGTAACATATGACACAGACAAAACAATAAATAAAAGAGTAAAAGACTCAAAACTGAAAAAGTGAACCGCGTACTGATGTCTTTAAAAAACCATTAAATTATGAAGAGTAGAAATTTTCCAGCCACATTCACTGACCGTAATCAAGTAAAATGAGGAGTCAGTACAACAAAGTCACCCAACCTGCACCCCTCAGAAGGGACTATAGACTAATTAAGAAACATTCCTCTACGGAACCTCAGGACCAAAGAAAAAAATAGAACTAACATTATGGCCCTGACTAGTGTGGCTCAGTGGGTTGGGCATCTTCCCACAAAGCGAAAGGTCACCGGTTCGATTCCCAGTCAGGGCATGTGCCTGGTTTGTGGTTTGGTCCCCAGTCAGGGAGCAGGTGGGAGGCAACCCACCAGTGTTTCTCTTTCACATCGATGTTTCTCTCCCTCTGTTTCTCCCTTCCTTCCCCTGTCTCTAAAAATAAAAGTAAAATCTTAAAATACCTACACTCAGAATAAAACGTTAACGGTACACTTGCTTTTATTATTTAAAAGTATGCCTGTATATTAAATATACAACTGAAAAATCTATGAAACCAAAGGAAAAAAAAATACAGCAGGGGTGTAGCAGGGTTCAAAAGTGAAAATTGATGAAGTAGAAATCACTATAATAGAAAGTGACAACTTTTAAGGAGAAAAAACCATATAAACCAGAAAATCAACACTTGCTGCAGAAGACACGTTAAATAACATGCAAGACAATGAAAGGTCACTCGGGATCCAGCATTTAGAGTGACTCCAGGTTTACAGATGGGCTTTCTGCCTTACAGAGAACACCCCTTTCCTACACCAGCATGCAGAAAATATGGAAAGGTCACCAATGCCTTTTTTAATCCTCACCTGAGGACATGCTTCTTGATTTGAGAGAGAGAGAGAAAGAGAGAAACATTGATTGGTTGCCTCTTGTACTCGTCCCTAGTAGGGACGGAACCTGAAACCTACGTATGCACCGTGACCAGGGATCGAACCCACACCCTTTTGGTGCACAGGGCAATGCTCCTACCAACTGAGCCACCCGGCCAGGGCAGGAAAGCGCACCAAATTCTTTTACAAAGCCAGCACAACCCAGGTCTTCATAAAGACACTGTATGCTTATGTGCATGCACGAACACAGACTCCAGGCCAACTTTTCTGTGGCTCTGGAAGCAAATATCTTGATACCCTAGCACGTGGTTCCAGCAGCACGCTCGAAGAATGTGATAAGCATGTTTCCAAAAATCCACGGATAATTCAACATGAGGAAATCTATCAACCTATTTCAGCACATCGGTTACCAAAAGAGAATAACCAAGAGATTCTATACACGAATGACTGCAAACACCTGCAAAAGTCAGCAGTCAGGTCTTGTAAGAATTCTAAACAGAAGGGAACTGCCTGATTAAACTACAGGGAATTGTTCCTAATTTGAAGACTGGCCAGGAAAGCTGGTGGGGACATAGTCATGGAGAACATGTGGGGGACAGTTCACAGCATTTGAATGTGGACTGTGGACAATGTGGTGTTGATCTTCATTCCCTGACTTTTATTGTTGCTCCATGTTTATGTCACGCCCCTGGACTTGGGAAGTACTTCGGTATGAGAGGCATAGGGGCGAGAGGTCTACACTGTACCCAAAAGCGATTCAGAAAAAATACGTAGACGAACGCATCGATCGACCAACCAACCGATCAGTTTAGGAATCTGGAAATGATCAAGGGAACGGGACAAAATGCTAACAGCTGGTGGACGTGGTTTAAGGAGAAATGAGATTCTTTGCACTTGTCTTGCGACTTCCCTGCACGTTGGAAATGACAGCAAAGTCGAAGTCATCAAAATTATCTATTAAGAAATAAAAGCAAACATCAGATGAAAGCAATGAAATTAAAGCTATTCCCACTAAAATCAAGAGCTAGACAGCACTGTCTCCCTTCACACTGTCTTTCAAAACTAAGGTTTCAAATAAAGAAAAGGAATAAGAGTATATGACAAATACTGAGATGTGAAGAATACTGACTCTAAAGAAACAAAACTATTTGTCGACAATGGGAATATAGATATGGAAAGCAGATACATTTACTTAAAAATGGAGGAAATGAGCCATGCCTGGTGTGGCCCAGTGGACTGACCACCAGCCTATAAACCAAAGGGTTGCGGGTTCGATTCCCAGTCAGGGCACATGCCTGGGTTGGAGGCCAGGTCCCCAGTGGGGGGCACACAAGAGGCAAACACACATTAATGTTTCTCTCCCTTTCTCCATCCCCTCCCCCCTCTCTAAAAATACATAAATAAAATCTATTAAAAATAAAAATGGAGTAAATGAGACAATTTCTAAATAAGGGAGAAAGAAGCAAAAGTCGGTAGTTTCTCTGTACAGATGCAGTAAATACTGAAAAGGGGAAAGTTCCTGAAGAAGAGGACACGAAGCTACACAAGGCAACCTGGAGTACCTTTAACCAGAAAGGTACGGCCTGAGACTTGGCCGGGCGGCTCCATTGGTTGGAGCATCGTCCAGAACACCAAATGGTTTTGGGTTCGATTCCCGGTCAGGGCACATACAGGAGGCAACCCACCGATGTTTCTCTCTCTTCCCCCCACTTCCGCTCTCAAATCAATAAATACATCATCAGGTGAGAACTCAACAAAAATAAAGGTACAGACAGGAGTCTTATGACGAAACCTGAGAACATTTTATCTGTTCAAGTAGTTAATATTCATGCTGATTTTCATCAGGAAATCCAAAATATGGACGCACAGCATTCTCTCATATCGTGAATAAGCAGAATTATATGAAGTCTACCTTGTCTGAAAAGAGGAAGCCCTGTGTTCTTTTTATTCGAATTTGCCTGGTATGGGGTTTTCAGTCCTTTTCTTTTTAGTCTTTCTAAATCTCTTCATTTTAGGCCTATCTCTGGATCTTGCCTGGTTAGTCAACCTGAAATGCTTTTTTTAAAAACTAGGTTAATTCAGCCCATTTACATATTAATACTGTCTATACAAATGGCATCAGCTTTGCCAGGGTTTTAACTGTATATTTAAGACACTGGCGCACAAAAGAAAAAGAATAAAGAATAATAAAACACTGATGCACAGCCCTGACCGGTGTGGCTCAGTGCGTTGGGCATCATCCCTCAAACCGAAATGTCGCAGGTTCAATTCCCGGTCAGGGCATGTGCCTGGGTTGTGGGCCAGGTCCCAGTCCAGGTGCGTGGAGGCAACCAATCAAGAGTTTCTCACACACATCGATGTTTCTCTCCTTTCTCCCTCCCTTCCCCCTCTCTCTAAAAATAAATAAAATTTTTCAAAATCTAAAAAAAAAAACCCCACACACAAACCCCTTTAGAATGCAGGCTGCTGTGTGCCCACTCGTCCTCTCTCCCCCTCTCTCTAGGTACGTAGGAAGGGCTCTGGTGCCAGTGACTACTTTTACATTATTACCTTATATAACTGCCTTAGCAACCTCCTCTTTCAGACATTTACTTGTTACCATTAGCAATAACGCAATTACCTGGTAACTGCGGCTTCCTCCCTCTCTTGCCTCCCCAAATCATCAGCATTATCCTGGTGTTCATCTTCACAGTCTCAGATAAACTTGCCCTTCCGCTGCAGGCTTGGTCAGTGACAAGACATCCTGCTTCATCGCTCCCTAACACCCACAGAGCGAGCTGGACTTTGCCCTCGTCTCCTCCCACTGCTCTTCAGCAGCATAATTCTACGTAACCAGAACATGTAACACTCATGTGCTCATTTGCCCTCCTCCCCCGCCTTATCACTATAGTTTGGAGATAAATCTAGTTATGGGGCAGCACTTCAGAACTTCAGAAAAACTTCACCACTTATCTCCTAGTTCTTTGAAGTTCATTCTCAAGTAAACTCCTAAGAAAGGGCTCCTGGGGGCAATAATCCTAGAGTTCTTGCTAACTCAAAATCAGTGTCCTTTTACATGGGAAGGATGATGAGTTGGACATAGGATGCTTGCTCACTCAGTAACCATATTAAAAACAATGAAGCTCCAGCCCTGGCTGGTGCAGCTCAGTGGACTGAGCGCAGACCTGCAAACCAAAGGGTCACCGGTTCGATTCCCAGTCAGAACACATGCCTGGGTTGGGGGCCAGGTCCCCAGTAGGGGGCGTTTGAGAGGCAACCACACGCTGATGTTTCTCTCCCTCCCTTCCCCTCTCTAAAAATAAAATCTTTTAAAAAAGAAAAAAGAAATGGTAAATACAATATGGACTATTCTTCCACAACTGAGTTCTTTAAAGCAAAAGTGCAATGCCATTTGAGTTTTCAATATAGGCAGACGTGATACATGAAATAAATTATATGAGATATAACGTATAAAACAACTACAACATAAGTAAGGGACATAACTGGTCATGAGGTTTCTATATCCCACAACAAGTGGTAAAACAATGATTCCGTGTGGACAGTGAAAAGTCAAGGGTATGCATTGTAATCTGTGGAGCAACGACTAAAAATACTGCACAAAGAAATACAGTTAAAAACAGGAGACATGAATGAAAAGGCAGTGGTTAAATAAGATTCCAAATACACCGAAAGAAAGCAGGCAAGGGGAAACAGAACAACAAAATGAGGAAGGAACAAAAGGGAAAAAAGGTAGATTTCACTTAAAACATATCAATAATTGCATTCAATGTAACAACAGAGACTGGCGGAGTGGGTCTTTGTACAGAAAGACCCAACTATATACTATCTACAAGGAACTCATCACAGTGATTAAAGTGAGTTAGGAGCATGGGAAGTACTTTAAATATGAAGGAGATACACCATCAAACAATAACCAAAGCCAAGCCAGAATGGCTATTTTAATATCAGACCAATTAGACTTCAGAGCAAAAGAAAAATAAGATCGGGGATAGGGATAAAGAGAGACAAGATGGAATAACAAATGTGCCCATTCACTATAAAAATATATATAACTTCATACGGTGACTGGCGTCAACCAGAATCACCGTGTTCACCCCCCACAATGCACACAAACGCCGAATCCCGGCTGCACACCTGAAACTGATATAACCTCGTAGGTCAATTACACCTCAATTAACAAAAAAGAGTAACATGGAATGGCGTCCAAAAGCAGAACCATACACAGATTTGTCTGAAGGCAAATACTCAGGGTGTTTTTTTCATTCCATGTGCCCAGTAAATTCTGAATGAATTAAAATGTGAGTATAAAAAAATGCAGGGAAAACACTGGAAGTAGACCTAAAAGAATCTTTATGTGACCTGTATAGGGACAACCTTCTTAACTGTAAAAGAGTACAGAAAAAGCTCTAAAATTTTCCATGTGGCAAAAGAGCAAAAATTAAGCCAATTTAGAAGTGGAAAACTGAAAGAAAATGTTTGCAACACAGAAGTAGCCGTAAAAATTCAGATCCAATGAAAACAATGAAGGATTTGTCTTCCATCAGAAAAATGAAAATCTGAAGGACAGCTAGCATCCTTGGCTGGGTAGCGGGTGCACAGGGCACTCTCGTAGCGCATAGGAGTGGCCGCGATGTCATGTGGAATTCGTGAATCAAAACCTAACGACATCCCAAATTCGAACACGCTTTGACTAGCAATTCCACTCTGGGGAATTTTATGCCCAGAACACAAGCACCAGCATCTGAGGCTAGAGAAGCGGCATTGTTTGTAGAAACACAGAACAGATACAATCAGAATATTCCCAGGAGGAGAATAAATGAATATATTATAATAATTCATACTATGGACTCTTACACAGTGATTAAAAAGAATGGGGATAATAATAATAGTGGGCTACGGGGGGGAATATTTCTGATATTCTAAATAAAACAGAAGTCACCGAGTAAGGTGTGTGGTGTCATCTTCGTTCTAAATTGTTTTAAAAGAAATATATTCCACGTGTACGTAAATTCTACTATTTTTTTTATTATAAAGGGAAGTGTGGATCCCAGCGAACACTCTAGTAATACAGGTGACCTCTGGGTACAGAATCGGGATGGGAGGCACTTATCTTTGTGAGTTTGCATGTACAGGTCTCTGATTTTCGTTGTTGCGACAGGCACATGTTGCTTTTGAACTATGAAAAAACCCACTGGCGTTGCTTTTAAAGGAAAAAGATACATTTACACGAACTCCCACAGACACATACACTCCTAATGCCAGTGTCTTTATCAACAGGTGTACCTGGCAATGTGAAAAAACCTCAGTGTGCTGGCCTCTGGCGTCCTGGGCATTAGAAACGTTTTCAAAGGAAAATAACGAAGCCGCTCCTTTAAAGGATAACCATTCAAGATTGTTATCCACCCTGCTCTGTTAATGTTCCAGTCTGCCACCAGAACCATCCCCCCTCCAAAGGGGGCGGGTTTTCAGCCCTGGGTTCCCTGGCCTGAGTCCTAGCTGGATGGCAGCTCAGGACAGGGACCCCTTTGGAAGGGGGTCCTCCAGTGACCGAAATAGGAGCTGTCCCCAACTTTGCCAAGGTTTCCCCCCATTCCTCAATCTTCCTCAACTCCCCTAAGGTAATGCCTCCCCAAGTTTCTCTCTGACTCTTCACCTTTCTACATGCATTTTGCACTTTCCCAAAGAAACAGGGGGTGTGACCTGACCTCCTTGTAGAGGCTTTACCTTGGACCCTCTCCCACTGGGCTTTATCCAGTCCCCTTCTGCCTGCCTGGGGTGGGAGTGAATCCCAATGGTTAGGAGTACAGCCTGTCAAATCAGTGCAACAGAATTCAAATCTGACACTGGCCACTTCAGAGCTGAGTGACCTGGGGCAAGTATGAGGTCCATTTTCTGTATCCCCTTGACTGGGCTGCCTGGGTAGACGGTAAGACATTATTTTGAGTGTGTGTAGGAGGGTGTCCCGGGAAGAGATTAGCATCTGCATCAGTTGACTGTGTCAAGAAGGTTGCCCTAGCCCTGGCTGGTGGCTCAGTGGACTGAGTGTTGGCCTGAGAACCAAAGGGTCGCTGGTTTGATTCCCAGTCAGGGCACATGCCTGGGTTGCAGGCCAGCTCCCCAGTAGGGGACACGTGAGAAGCAACCACAGATTGAAGTTTCTCTCCCTTCCCCTCTCTAAAAATAAGTACATTTTTAAAAAGAAAAAGAAGATCGTCCTCAGCAGTGTGGGCTGGCACCACCCAATCCTTTGAGGGCATGACTAGAAGTAAACATAGAAGGGCAAATTCCCTCTCTGATGGAGCGGGGACAGCGGTTTTCTCCTGCCTTGGGACGCCAGGGCTCCCAGTTCTCAGCCCCAGACGGACACCCCTGGCCCTCCAGCTGGTGGGCCTTTGGACGTGGGCCTCGCTGCACGCCAGCTTCCTGGTTCCCCAGCGTGCAGACGGCCGAACTTCCCGCTGCCCTGGGACCCAAGGCCTCTTCTCCCTCTCCTGTGATGTGCGCACAGGTGCATACATTCCATGGGTCGTTTCTATGGAGAACCCCAACTAACAGGAGTTCCTTAACTCCTGGGCAGCGCAACATACTCCGCAGAAGCTGCCAAGACTTCTCGGGGCCTAGGCCCAGCGCTGACACCACCGCAAGTGTCCTCCGTTCCACCGGCCAAGACAGCTCCGGGGCGGAGGTCTGAATTCCAGCGGTGGAACATCCCCAGGAGCGCGAGCACCAGGAACCACCGAGGAAACGGGCGGCTACCCCATCGATGGCACTGAACCCCACTGAGCAGGGCTGGTTGTGAAGCCGGCCGCCCTGGCCACCATCCTTACGTGAAAAATCTTGCCAGGTGGTGTCCCGGTGTCCGAGCACCGGGGCTGGTGTTACCACTCACAGCCACTCGCTGACATGAAAACTTGTTCCGACTGCACTGGAACCAACCCCTGTCTCTGCAAAGGGCAGAGACAATACACGGGGTTAAAAATGGTGTTTGCTGTTATGAAAGGATTTTAAAGGTGCCCATGGCAAATCAAGTTTGAAAAATGAAAATAAGCCCAGGAGAAAGTGAATGGAAAGGCGGAGGCCTGGGAGGTGGCCTGGGGGCAGAAGTGACCTGAAATCTCTATCAGGTCAGCGGAGCCCAGGTCGGGTGGCTCATTTGGTTTCGGCTTTGTCCCTTGCACAAAAAGGTTTGCAGGTTCGACACCCAGTCCGGGTGCGAATGGGAGGACAGCAGTATTTCTCACATCGATGTTTCTGTCTGCCTTCCTCTCTCTCTAAAAACCAGTCAACATATTCTCGAGTGAGGAAATTTTAGAAGTTGGTTTTTTTTTTAAAGGTAAGAGGAGTATTCCGCGTTCACTGCTATTCCCCAAAGCCCAGAGGAACCTGCGCGAGGAGCACACGTTTATGGAATCACTCTCAATCACCGGAAGTCAGAACTGATTTCCACCAACAGCTGTTGAAAGCACTAACAGTGGAAATGCCAGTTGAATTCTCGTTTCATGTGTTTCTTTTAACTCTTTAGAATGAAATGGCGTGAATGTATATTTTTCCACAGGAACAGCTTTCGTACGGTGTCCAATGCACGTTTTCCCTTTTAGTTTATTATCAAAAGGCAGCCCTTTGGGGGCCCCGAGCCCACGGCTGAGGGTCAGCGGGGACAGAGCAGACGGGAAGGGACACGAGCCAGCCTGCCCCCTGGAGGCTGGTTCCAGCGGACACAAGCCTCGGCGCCCACGAGGCAGGCCACACGGAAACAAGACACACTAAATCTTGCCAAAACCCGAGCAACAGATGTGTGGAGACCGTAGATAGTGGCGGGTCCGAATCCCCGCCTCCAGCCGCCTCTCCCGGATCCGGACGCGCACAGCCGAGGGCGCTCTCCCTCTGCGTTTCCTCTCCGGCCGCGCGGGCCTCTCCCCGCGGGTCTGGAATCAGCTCGAAACACCGACGCCCCCATTAGGACGACCCGCCACACCTGCCTCGGTCCGCGCGCCCGAGGGTCCGTGGGGCTCCGATCTCGTTTTAAAAGCCACGCCGTGGACTCAGAACAAAGGCCAGCGGCGCCAAAGACAAACAGCACCCACCGGCAAGGCCGGGGCAGTGTAAGATGCCAAACTCAAGAACGAACCGCAAACAGTCGGCGTCGAGGCCGCGGCTGGGCTTCCCGAGGCGCGGGGTAGACCCAGACTGAGCGCGCCGCGAAGCCTGCGAGGACGGATGGGCCCCAAACGTGGGGACAGATGTCGAGAGTTCGCGGGCGCGTCCGTCTACAAATAAATCCGCGCCGCGTCTCTGGCCCGTTTCCACGGGTCCGATCCTTTTAATACGCGAGGGAGAGCAACTTTCACCAAAAGGCTCTAAATGGCAAAACACGTCACAGGTGGGGACCACCACTTAACGGAGATTCCTGGTGGATTTGTCCCGCGGACGTTCGATTGTCGCAAGCTTCTCCGACGTGGGGTCCGCAGCCTGAAAACCGGCCACCCTGGTGGCCCCCGCGAACACGGTCCCGCCGCCGCTGCGGGTCGCCTGCCCGGTCCCGGCGGACGCGGGAAACGCGAAGTCCCCGCCGCCGAGTCGGTGAGCGGCCGCCGCGGGGGGTCCCCGCGTCCTCAGCGCCCCCCCCCTCCGCCCCGGCGAGGCGCACGCGGGGCCACAGCCCCGGACCCGGTTCCCACTACCCCCCGCCCCGCCCCGGTCTCGGCCTCTCGGCTGGCGCGGCCGGTCCCCGGTCCCCAGCGCGCAGGGTCCCCGGGGGTCCAGCCGCCGACCCACGCGCGCCCGATGCCCACCGTCTCCCGGCGGAGGGCGCGCGCCCGGCTTGTTCGTCTAAGAAAAGTAACTGCGGGATCAGCGACAGGGACGGGAAAGGGCGCCTCGACAGACGCGACGGGGGCCCCGGAGTTGCGGCGCCCGGAGTTATGAAGTCGCCCGCCGGGCCGCGACACTCACCGAGAAGCCGGCCCAGAAGGGGCAGGAGTGGCGGACGCGGGCCGAGGTGGTGAGCGCCAGCGCGGCGAAGCTGACGGCCACGATGAGGCAGCCGAGCGCCATCTGCGTGGCCCCGAGCGCCAGCACTATGCGGGAGCGGCCCGGGCACTGGCGCAGGCGGGACAGGCTGCGGGGCAGCGCGGCGGGGCGCGGCGCACGGGGACCGCCGGCCGGAGGCATCGCGCCCGCGCCCGCACGCCTCGCCCCGCTCCCGCCGGCCGGCGCCGCCTCTCCTCACAGAGGGTCTGAGGCAACTTGCGCCGGGCGCGGGCGCGGGGACGGCCTCGCTGCGGGCCCCGGGGGCTGCGGCGGCTGGGAGCCGGGAGCCGGCCGGGCCGGGCGGGGAGCCGCGCGCCCGCAGCCCCTGCCGGCGTCCGTGTCCATGCCGCCGCCGCCGCTCCGCAGGGCCGCCCGCCGCGCGGCGCTGCGCTGCGCCCTCTCCCGCCCGCCACGCGCGCTCCCCGGCCCGAGCGCGGGCGCGAGCCCCGCCGCCGCCGCGCGCTGCGCCGGCCCCGTGCGGGCGGGGAGCGGATCGGCGCAGGTGCGGCAGCGGCCGCGGCGGGTCGGAGGCTCCGAGTGGGCGCCGCAGGCGGGTCAAGGGCGAGAGCGCGGCAGCCTCGGCGGCTGGCGGCCCTGGAGGGGCCTGGGGGCCGGGCCCGCAGGCGGAGCCGGAGGCCGGCCCAGGAGGGGCGCGCGCATTTGGGGCTGGGGCCCGGGGAGACCACGGGGCCCGGAGGGCGGCGCAGGTGAGAGCAATTCCCAGCGCTCCGCCCCAGGTGTGGCGGCGCACCCTCTCCCACGCGTGGCCCGAGACCCACGCCGCCGCGGTGCCGCAGTTCCCCAGCGTCCTGGCCTGCCCCTGGGCGCAGGGCCCTGAAGGACGCCGCTCGGAAGCCTCCCCCAGTGCACCACGACGTCTCTCACCCACCTGTCACTGGCAGGGCTCTGGATCCAAGCAAAAAGTTTGGGCCTAAGACAAGTGGCCAGGATAAGGCTTTAAATACCTGATAATCGGCTTCCTTGGAATTCCAGGAGAGCTTGCAAGCTCTGATGGCCACATTTCGCCTTGGGGCGCGGTGCGGGAAAGGCCGTGTGGACTCCTGGGGAGACCCCGGAGTGTTAGGAAGTCGGACGGGCGAGACGCGGCGAGACAAAGTTCCTGGCGCTGTAGTGGGGAGATGGCGGCTCGCCCTCCGCAGCCGGTGGCAGATCTCTGACAGGGCCCGGGTGGGTCAGAAACACTGCAGCCTCCGGGGGGACTTAGAATTTCCCCGTTAGAGATACGGATTCCTTCGGGGCTCGGCGAGCCTCTATTAAAATGCAAATTCCTCTAGAAGGGGCGATAGCTCAAACCTCTATCAGCCAACACCTTGGCGGGGATGGGATTTATTTTCCAATTTAATGGGACGGCGGCGGGAGGCACAGGGGTGGAGAGTTCCGCTGATAAAGTGGCTGACCTCAAAAGGCTGGCCCGAGGCCAGCGCTGCTTTCTCCTCCGGTTCTTATCTGCAACAGGGCTGAGCCCCTCCCGGCCCCACTTAGAGCACGGGTTTCCTGGAGGCGCCTTCCACCTAGAAATCCGCAAGGCAGCCAGGTGGGCTGGGAACCAGACAGAGGACCTGCCCGACGGGAAGCTCTGTTCTCCTAGTAGTTACCTCATTGGCTCGCTCATTCACTCATTCATGCATTCATTCATTCATTCGCACCCCCAACAAAGGATCACAAAGGTCTCTCTGGGCACCGGGTACTTTCAGCTGTTATGAAAAATAGGAAAAGTGCCTCCAAAAATTACACGGAGAATTTATCGTATGACCTTTGTGATTCAGCAAGGGCACTTCCGAGTTTGTGCCCAGAAGGTACAGGGGCTCAAAGAGATACCTGCGTTCCCATGTACTCAGAGCATCATTCACAACAGCCAACAGGGGGGAACAGTCCAGGTGTCCATCAGTAGATGAACGGATAAACAAGATGTGGTGAGGTAAAAAGGCGGGAAATTCGGACACAGTGTGCTGAGAGAAACCAGCCACCAAAGGATAGGAGGTACTAGAAAGTCCCTTTCACAGACAGGAGAAGTCCTCTGCTGGTTGCCAGGCTCTGGAGGAAGCGGCGTGGGGAGTTTGTGCTGGAGGCGGAGGATGGGAGAGTTCCGGGGGTGGATGACGACGATGATGATGGTTGTACAGTGGGACTGTCCTGAATGCCACTCCACACGATTACTAAACACTGAAAAATGGTTCCGGTGGAAATTTTTATCTTCTATTTTACCGCAGTAAGAAAAATACACAATGAAACACCACTTCCCCTCCACTGAGATGACTGTAACAAATTATTTTTAAGAGGCTGCAAATGCCAAGTGATGGCAAGGACGTAGATAACCGGACTCCTGTTCAGTGCGAGTGGGAGTGTAAATGGTGCAGATAGAAAATAGTCCAGCTGTTGTTCATCAACACTAAGTACAGAATTACCCCATGACCCAGCCGTGCCACTTCTAGGTGTGAAACTGAACATCGGCGGCTTGAACCGGCTCCCAGTGTCCTCTGGTCCCCTCCCCCAGCTCCGGGGCGCCTGTGTTCACACAACTGTACATGGATGTCTGGAAGCAGCGCAGGCATCTCTGGACTTTGACAGAGAATAAACATGTATGAAAATTTGGACTTGCCCTGACTGGTGTAGCTCAGGTTGCGCGTCGTTCCACAAACCAAAGGGTCGCCGGTTCCATTCCCAGTCAGGGCACGTGCCTGGGTTGCAGGCCAGGTCCCCGGTTAGGGGTGTTCAAGAGGCACCCCATCCATGTTTCTCTCCAGCTCTGTCTCCTTCCCTTCCCCTCTCTCTAAAACTAAAGTCTTAAAAAAACAAAACTTGGACTCGTCTTTGTCCCTTGGGTAATAAATTGTGTATCTCACTGCCACGTGGGAATCAATTTAGCCAAGGAAGTGAAAGACTCTACATTGGAAATCATAAAACATCGCTGAAAGAAATTAAAGAAAACCTAAATAAATGCAAAGACACTTGTTCGTGGATAGGAAGACTTACTATTAAGGTGTCAGTATGCAAAGTGTTCTACACTTAATTAGAGGACAATTCAGTGCAGAAAGATAAATCTAATTTTTAAAAACCATCACCCTAGGATATGTTTCATTGATTTTTAGAGAGAGGAAGGGAGAGGAGAGGGAAACATTGATGTGAGAGAGACATCAATCGGTTGCCTCCCAAATGTTCCCTGACTGGGGATCGAACCCAAAAACTTTTGGTGCACAGGACGACGCTCCAACCAGCAGAGCCCCCCAACCAAGGAGGAAGAGACCTCATTTTGACAGGCTTTAATACGTACCATGATACTTCATAGGTTCTGTGATGACAGTTAAATAAGACTGTGATTATATAGAAGCATTTTGAAACTATTAAGGCACTTTGTGAGCGCTGGGTGACACTATTCTGTTAATAACGAGTTCCCTACAGACAGAGACAGTTTCATCCTTGCCTGCAATCCCATAATGCACCTGATGGAGTCCTTAGCAGGATGTGGTCTCCAATTACTATCTAGTCAATTGAATTCTCCATCTTATACTCTCTGTTAAAACTGAAGTTTTCAATACTTCTGAGCTGCTGACGAGAATTTTATGAGAGGCCCCTGAAAAATAATAATTGCTCAGGGGAGGCAACGAGGCTAAGAAGCAAGTTCCACTTAAATCCACTCAACTAGCAGTACTATTCCATCAGGTTACTAGAAACACGTATGTAATAATTTCATTAGACTAAGCAGTTATTCACATTCACGCACACTGACGCAAATGTAATTATACATGAAAAAAATATTTGGCCTTTAGGGAAAATGTATGAAAATTATGAGGCAAGCCACGTGAGAGTTGATCGTGCTCATCCATCAACTGCGCAGAAAGTAACGGAGCAGAATTTATCATTCGGTTTTGAAGGATGAGAGTCACCTTCAACCGGAAGTCCTTGAATAGATTTTTTTTTTTTTTTTTTAAGTAAGAAACGAAAGGAAAACACTTTGCTCACGGATAAACGGGACGTCTCTGGGAAAATAAGCGTTAGTGTCAATCAAGTGCGGGCCCTCACTCTTCCCAGCAACAGCGTGCTGCTGAGATGTAATTCTTCAGGGTTATGCTGGCCTCTCTCCTGCAGGTGAGCTGTGTGCGGTATGCAGGTAAGGGGGGGGGGGGCCTGGACAACGCAGCAAACCCATCTTCCCTCCCTGAGCCCGCCAGCATTTTCCCCAGGCCCCCTGCTCCAGCCAAACACCGGCCTTTGCTTTCTGAGCTTCTGCACATTAGTGGGTCACTCCTGCTGAGCGCGACCTACTTCAACCCCTATGCAAACTTTACACGAATGCACTAAAATTAGTGGTGGTGGTTGCACAGCTCTGTGAACACATTAGAAACTACTGAATGGCACACTTCCAAACAGTGAATTTTGTGGTATGTTTCAATAAAGCTGTGATATTTAAAAAGACCGAGTATTAGAAAGAGTGTATTATGTACCGGTAATATACTGCGCTATAGGGTAAATAGTTATGTTCCTTCAAAATTCTTTTGTTGAAACCTAACCCCCAATATGATTGATATTTGGAGGTGGGGACTTTGGGAGGCCCCTCCCCTCGTGAATGGGGTTAGTAGCTCTGCCGGGATCCCCTTCTAAAGGGGATCCAGAGGGCTCTGCCCTTCTGCCGGGTGAGGAGACAGCGAGAACAGGGCCATCTACGAACTGGGTAGCTACCCCCACCAGAGACCCAATCTGCTGGCACCTTCCCCTCGGACTACCAGCCCCCAGAACTGTCAGAATTATGTAAATGTCTGTCGTTTATAAGCCGCCCAGTCTGCTGTGTTGTACTCTAGCAGCTGGAAAGGACTAAGGCCTTGTCTCACGATGTATATATAACACGACCAGTTTTCAAATCGCAGGCTGAATGCGGAGAGCAAATGCTGTTTTTGGTGATTAATTGGCCGTAGTAGTAGTATTCATGTTCTGATAATTCATGTTATTATCACAAGACTCTTGGATGCATAATAGCAGAGTAAGCAAACAAGGAATTATGGGATATTCTAAATCTGTCATCCCGCATGTCCCGGAGAATCAAGATTCTCAGTAAAGAAAGGAGCTGGAGATGTAATATGGGCCAGGTTACAGGAAAATCCCACAGTTCTGGCTTGGAAATAGCAGTATCAACTCATGTGATAGTTTCTCTACCTCTGTAGCTATGTGTGTGCTTCTTACCTCTGTGCACTGAAAAAAGGCTAAAAAAAATAAAAGCAGCAAGGAACATCCCAAGGGTCCCAATTAATGGTCTTGAGATACCTTGTCTCAGAATAAGAAACAGCTATTTCCAAGTTGGACCGTATCGGATAGCAGAACGCAGTGAGAGACTGCTAGAACAGCACCGGCAGATCCGGGAGCCAGTTTGATCCCCGGTCAGAGTACATACGTGAATCAACCAATGAATGCATCAGTAAGTGGAACAACAAATTGATGTTTCTTTCTCCTTGCTACACTGGTGTGTCAGTAAGGGTACTCTCTACAATGCATCAGACCCAGCACCTATGTTTAAATCCATACGTTCCTAAAAGTACTTAAAAAATAAAGCTCATTGCCCTGGCTGGTGTGGCTCAGCCGGCCTGTGAACCACAGGGTCGCCGGTTCAACTCCCAGTCAGGGCACCTGCCTGGGTTGTAGCCCAGGTCCCCAGTGGGGGACATGTGAAAGGCAACCACACACTGATGTTCCTCTCCCTCTCTATCTCCCTCCCTTCCTTTCTCTCTAAAAATAAATAAATTTTTTCTTTAAAAAAAGCTCATTGATTGCCCTCAGAAGATGAGAGGAAAACAATTAATCACCTTGAACACTGGCAAATGGCAAGAACATAATTAGGCATTTATCTTGCCTTTTCTATATGGAGTGTGTGCCCCACTGGCTAACCAGACAGTGGATGGGGGAAGTGTATAACACATTGTAAAACAATATCCCCACCAATAGTTGAACAAGAAATACTAATTAAATATCACCATTTTGCAACTCACAAGGAATTAATAGAGGGACGGACAGCTGCTGACATCAAAAAAGAGGGAAACTTGTCCAGGTGGCTCAGATGGTTGGAGCATCATCCCGTACACCAAAAGGTTGTGGGTTCGATTCCTGGTCAGGGCATGTATGGGAGGCAACTGATCAATGTGTCTTTCTCTCTCTAAAATCAAGAAATGTATCCTCTGATGACGTTTGAAAAAAAAAATGAAAACAGGACCTGGTAGGCTTCCTGATGAAACACATCGCTTATATCCTGTGAAGGGGACTCAGCCTGACTCCCATCCAATCGCTGGACCCAGCTGCCGATTTGCAGAAAACTCCGAAGACAGAATCACCATGTTGAATTGCACCGAGGGACTTAACAAAACCAAGACTGCCAGACAGCCTGGGTTCTTCAACAGATCAACTGGAGAGAAAAGAGGGCCTGGCCTGGTAGCTCTGTTGGTTGGAGCATCGTCCTGATACCTCAGGATTGTGGGTTCGATCCCCGGTCAGAGTACATACCTGAACCAACCAATGCACGCATCAGTAAGTGGAGCAACAAATTGATGTTTCTCTCTCCCCACCCCCCTAAAGCCAATAGATTTTTTAAAAGAGATTTGAAAGACACACTTTTTTAAATGGGCAAGAATATGCTACAGTGTCAACGGATAAACACCAGAGAGATAAAACTATAAAGAACTGAAAAGAAGCGATTACTGAAAGTCAGACAATGGTGACACACAAGGGATTCTGGGGTAGCTGGCCAAGTTCAACTTCTTGACCTTGGGGAGTAATTCCAAGGCCACTCACCTTGTAATAATGTACCTAGCTGTCCACTTGATTTGTGTGGATTTGTATACGTTTCACCTTACCTTAAGGTTTTGAAAATCTCTCCCCCGAAAGCGTGATTATTTACGATTTCTGATGAAAGCCTCATACCCGTGGCTTGTCCAAGTTCGTCATGCCAATCCCATGCCAGGGCTCTGGGGCCTGCATTTGGAAGCAAGTGTTCAAGCAACTCGGTGTCATGTCTGACATCGCAGAACAAAGATGTATGTGCTGTTCTGGACTGTGCCTATGTACGACTTCATTCATCCTGGACAAGCGGCTGCTTTGGACAAGCCAACCCTCTGTATGGTGAGAAGAAACCGAGGCTAGAACACCTCATTCAGCTGCCTCTCCACAACCTTCACAGCCTCTCAGATGCTAACTTACACCGCCTGCCCGCTGTGGATTTATCACGATTTGGATGTCACCTCTCCCGGACTTAATCTACAATCAGCCACAATAGGCAGCCATGATGTGGGGAATGGGGGAAGACAGGAGGCTGGGATTCCAACCACCTGTCTCAACCAGCAAGTCTTCCCAGCTACGGGGCAGGGGCAGGCCGCTTCCAGTTCCTGCATCCGGCGCCTCCAGTGGGAAGTGACGTGATCCACGGGGTAGCTGCGCAGCTTCGCTCAGGCGATAGATGAAAGAGTACAACCGTCACAGCTCACTCTCCACACATTTCTTTCTCTCTGTCACCACCTATGACTTCATAATGGGTGGTGTGACAACTCGGCCCCATCAAACACAAAATTGACCCAGAGACCACAATGCCCCCGAATGTCCTTATAGCCAGGGCCACTAGGAAGTGGAGGATCGGAGAGGTCGAGTCTTGAAACCTGAGGGTCTCCGGGAGTGTCAGAGCCACTGGTACCCAGAGTGTCGTGCTGTGGCCCTACTGAGGCGCCAGGGGTTCACGGTCAGCTTCAACAGCTGCCTGAGGACCAGGGAGGAGGACAAGCTGGCAAGACTCTGCCCCTTGCCCCGCTCCCTCTGGAGCCGTCTGCGTTTTCCAATCTACTCCTTGGTGCCCTGCGTAAGAGTTTATTTTGCAGGTTCAGGAAAAACAGCAGATCGACAACAACAGACACGGACCTGTTCTCATTCTCTCGTGTTGTAGGTGGGAATAAAGACCCAGGAAATATAAGAGACCTGTCCAATGTCTTTCAACTAGAGACAGGCAGGTTCCACACCACTGCCCCCTCCAAGTCCTTCTGGGGCGTCTTCTGGATACAAAACGGAACCAGCAGCTGGGCGCCCAGGCATGCTTGTCACCTGTGTAAGGACACCCCATCAAGGGGTCACAGCGAACGGGGGTGGGTCTGCACATTTTGCATCTTCTACTCAGCACAACAGTGCGGCGTGGGCTGACCTCAGCCCTGGCCGCAAGAACCAACTTCGAGTGCCAAGTCTCACGCTTTTGTCCTCTGACCCCTTGCAAAGCGCCGTCCCCCCCCACCCTATTCAGCCACATCTCAGCTCTGCTGGGGAGACTGCAGGCAGTGAGTGTCAACACCCACAGACTTGTGGGGCCCGCGAGTTTTTCCAATCAGCTGCGTCCTCTACAGTAGGTAGAACTGGAAACTGTAGTAGCTCATCCAGGCCACTAGGGTAGCACTTAGGAAATGACTTCCTCAGCAACATGGAGTAAATTACCGCGTTAATTTAGTAAAAGTAGGCTACTCTTGCAAATGGGTGTTTTGGGGCAGTGGCATCTTCTGCTGAGCACAATTTAGTGAGTGATATCCTAGTGACCCAGAATCCGAATGCCCCTTCTATGGATACGTGGGGCTGTGAAAAGCGTAAAGCTTGCATGTAAAAAACAAACAAACAAACAAAGTTGAACTTTCTGAGTTCAAAAAGTTGAACTCAGTTGAACTATAATTTTTGGAGACAGAGACCAAGGATTTTTAGGAGGTCAAACTTTCCTCCCTGTATTCTTGAAGGACAACTGCTTATACCAATACAGCCGCATGTGTAAATGTCTCTGGAATTGCACACAAGATCCAGAACATTCCACAGCCTCCCAACTTTCAGGAAAGATCAACTTGGAGGAGAGGAAGAAGGAAGGACATTTTTGCGTGCTGCTACTCTGGGATGTTTAAAGACACAACACGAACGGTTTTTAAGGGATCCAAATATTCATAAACACGCAGATAAGAAGACTGACTTTATAAACGTGCCAACATAAATTCTTGTTAATATGCAAAGAACGCCCCAGGAGACCCATAATGTGATTCTCCGCAGAAGTTTAACAAACTGCTGTGTAAATTATTAGCTTTAATATTTTCTACATTAATCTTATACATTAATTAAATCTTCAGACGGTACTTTTTGTTCTCTTGGCAATCTCCCTTAGTCACTATTAAAAATAAAATGTGGTTTTTCTTCCTAAAAACGCCCTTTGAAGAAAAATCTTTCACAAGTGTTGTAATCTACCAAAAGATTTGAGAAAAACCTGTCTTTGCTGAGAGACACGGTAGCAAATCTAAAAGAATTTGTTTTCTTGAAATCAGTGTCTAACTAGTTTTTTAATCTTCCTTTGAAAGTAGGGGGGTGAGTGAAGGTGGAAAAGTGGGTGGGGGGGATAAATGGTGATGGAAAAAATGCAATAAAATAAAAAAAAGAATCCACCAACGAATGCATCCCTAAGTGGAACAATAAATCTATGTTCGTCTTCTCTTCCTCTCTCTCTAAAATCCATCCATCGATCCGTCAATCAACACAACGCCCACTTACTGCCTCCCAGTACGTAGGCCAGAGCCCCGCTGGCTGAGCTGGGACCCTGCTCAGGCCCACACAGGCGGGACCCCGAGTGCCGGCCTGGCTGGGTGTTCACCTGAAGGAAGAATCCGCCGTCCGAGCTTACACAGGAAGCCGGCAGAATTCAGTTCCATTGGGTTGCAGGACTGACATTCCAGTTCCTTTCTGGTTCCTGGCCAGGGGCCACCACATTCCTTCATATGGCCCTCTCCACCTTCCACCAACGATGGCACCTAAATTCTTCTCACTGGTAATTTTTTTTAAGCCCTCACTTGAGGATATGTCCATTGATTTGCAAGACAGAGAGGAAGGAACACTGATGTGAGAGAGAAACATCCATCAGTTCCCTTCCATACCTGCCCTGACCGGGATCGAACCCACAACTTTTTGGTTATGGGACAATGCTTCAACTCACTGAGCCACCCGGCCAGGGCGCAAATGTTCTTTTTAAATGAGCAAGGTCATTACCGTTGAGGTTATACAGTGACTACATAAAACTGTAAGAGCAGAGATAACCTTCCACCCGAAGGGCAGCCCAAGTGGTGGAACTTGAAGTCATCACAAGCCTCAGTGACAAAGGGTAAAGGTTAGGGCACAAAGGATAAGGGCCAGAGCAATAACAAAATAATAAATGGGGCATGCCTGTCATGAACAAATTCGATCAGTGTTTCTTTGGATTCTTATTGATAAATAGTGTTAACAGTCCTGTGGGTAAATGGTTTTTATTTTTATTTTTATTTTTATTTTTAATTTTTATTTTAGTTTATTCAGTACAGTTTCCATCCTTTATTCCCATTCCAGCCCACCCACCCATTCCTCCCCTCCTCCCTCCCCTTTCCAACACCCCCAGTTTTGTCCATGTGTCCTCTATATTTGTTCCTGGTAAATGGTTTTTAAAGTACCTTATTTCTATCCTTTGCCATAAGAATCTCATGATTGTAATTATTCTAAAGCATTAATATTTAAATAATTAAGAGTGTGGTTGTGATTGCAGCATTTTTTTTTTGCTGATTTGTAAAGAATTCTTTGTTTAATGAAAATTAGCAATCAAGGCCAAAAATGTTCTTAGGTGTTAATTGAGGGAGGAAATTAAAAGTCCATTGAGAAGAATGCAGAAAATTATATCCTTTGGGAGGAAGAAACTTGATGTCATAAAATTCAGATGCCTTCCCTGCGGTTTAATCTAGCTGACCTAACTTGCCTGAGATCACGCTTTAACACCCGAGTATAGCCGGGAACAGGAAGGCTCAGTGGACTGGGCATCATCCCACAAAGCAAAAGGTTGTGGGTTCGATGCCCTAGTCGGGGCACATGCCTGGGTTGGGGGCCAGGTCCTCCACTGGGCGTGTGCGAGAGGCAACTAATTGATGCTTCTCTTGCACATTGATGTTTCTCTCCCTCTCCTCCCTCCCTTCCCCACTCTCTGAAAATAAATAAAACCTTAAAAAAAGAAGAAAATAAAGCCTGAGTATAACTGACAGAGGACTGTGTAGTATCAGGTTGAGTATCAGACTCCAGCAGAATGCATAACGAGCCGCGGACATCTGCACAGATTGACAAGGGTCTAAGGCTGCAATGCACAGAAGTCGTGAAACCACGAGTGGCTGAGAGTCTCTGTTTTCCTGTTAATGGTTAAGCTCAGGGACATTTTTAAACGAGGGTAAAAAGTATCGCCCAACGGAATAAACAGATCTTATCCACCTGAACACAAATGTGATCAGTGACACACTCATCAACCTTGAAAACACTCGTATTTTCATTTATTTCTTGTCCTCACCTGAGAGCATGCTTTTTGATTTTGAGAGAGTGGGGAAGGGAGGGAGGGGGAGAAACATGGGTCAAACCCACAACCCAGGCCTGTGCCCTGACCGGGAATCGAACCCGCGACCTTTCTGTTTACAGGACAATGAATGCTCCAACCGAGCCACCAGGTCAGGGCGAAACACTAGTATTTTCCACGTCCGTGGCTACCTAAGAGATCAGAACGCTATTTACCTAAAGAAACTGTAGATGCATGACTGAGCATTCACAAAGCTAGGCTACACACTCAAGCAAGAAGCCCTGGCTTCCGTGCTCACCCCCCATCCTCTCGGCACCAGATCGCCAGGAGGAACTGCCCGACCCCACGTCCTCTCTCACTTTCCACATGGTCGTGGCTGAGCTCCGCAAGAGGAGTTCTCAGTAAGCAGAGCCTCGTTCAGTAGTAAAAACAAACACAGCAGCTTCAATGCCCAAAACACCACTTCCACAGCAGCTGCCAAGCGCTTTCGGTCTAGCCGAAATGCAAGTATTGCTCAAGTACCTGGGGATCAAGTACCTTCTTTATTTTTCTCCTCACCCGAGGGCATTTTTTCACTGCTTTTAGAGAGGAGGGAGAGGAGAGAGAGAAAACATCAATCAGTTGCCTCATATACACCCTGACTGGGAATCAAACCCGCCACCTTTGGTTTACAAGATGATGCTCCCACCGACTGAGCCACTCGGCCAGGGCCTCAGTGTCTCCCTTCACTAACCATCACGCTCCCCTAAAGGGTGGCACAGAACATCAGTTCGGGACTCCCTTGCTTTCAGGCTGGAGATGCTGGAGACCCTCAGGGGGGGACACTCACACCCCTCTGACCCCGCCTCAAGGGAGAACAACTGGGTTGAGCTGTCAGACTGCTATTGAAGTCCTGTCTGCAGAGCTGCACAGACGAGCCGCATCCACGCCTGGCCCCATGAGCTGGCCAGGTTCTCTTCCTGCCCAACCAGCACGCTGGCCGCCAGGCCAGCCTTCCCTTGCACAGGCTGCATCCCCGTCTCCTTTGAGGCTGGATGGCTAAGTACATTCAGAGAACCCACTCTGAATGTTTGAAGGTTTGAGACGGCCCATCTGCGTGATGCAAGTATGGACATGTGCGACTAAGGAACGTTAGGAACACATTTCAATCATCTTTTGAGAGAAAACAGAAGTTGTTTTTGCACTTGGATGTTGAATCGGCATTTTATTTATTTTTTAAAGATTTTATTCATTTATTTTTAGAGAGAGGGGAAAGGAGGGAGGAAGAGAGGGAGAGAAATACCAATGTGTGGCTGCCTCTCACGTGGCTCCCACTGAGGACCCGGCTCACAACCCAGGCATCTGCCCTGACTGGGAATTGAACCAGCAACCCTTTGGTTCTCAGGCTGGCACTCAATCCACTGAGCCACACCAGCCAG
Organism: Trachops cirrhosus; assembly: GCA_028533065.1. Lineage (NCBI taxonomy): Eukaryota > Metazoa > Chordata > Mammalia > Chiroptera > Phyllostomidae > Trachops > Trachops cirrhosus. The sequence goes on from CM052550.1 coordinate 50,635,753, forward strand.
TGCTCCCTATGGTGTTTTCAACTATTATATGCCTTTGGCCATCCCAAAGGATAATGGCAGCTGTTGAAATTAGACTCTCTACCCATGCCACGAAAAACTGTACAGATGAGCAAAACCACCCACTGGTAGAGAAAGAAGAAAATAGCTAAAAATAAGGCTTGGCTGAAACAAGACTGCTCCATACTAATAACGTGGCAGGAAAAAAAGGTGTGATTTCTTAAAGAAACTGCCCATCACTCTATCAATAGAAGAGGGAGCAACTGAGCTGCAAAACCAGGCCCCCCACACAGACCCGTCCCTGCCTCCAACCACCTGGTCATCTATGGGCAGGAAAATGCAACACAAATAAACAAGAATAATAACCAAAGGAGCCTGACACCCACACCAAGTTACAATAAAACTAAAACGGAAAAAGAGAACCAAACGCTTTTGGCCACTTTGGAAAATAGTGTGGCAGTCCCTCAAAGGACTGAACACAGAATTACCATATAACCCAACAACTTTACTTCTGGGTATGCACTCTAGGGAAATGAAAACACAAATCCATGCAAACAGTGGTACCTGGATATTCATAGCGGTGTTAATTTATAAAAGCCAGGAAGGGGAAGCATCTCCAACGGGCGTTAACTGACGGATGGGTAAACAAGACGTGGCACATATCCACACATGGAAGGCTATTTGGCAGTAAGTAGGAATGAAAGACTAATTCATACTAGGGTGTGGATGAACCTTATACACAAGATGCTGAGTGAGAGAAGCCAGTCACAAAGGATCTCATATTGCATGATTCTACTGATTAGACGTGTCCAGAAGAGGCAAATGCACAGAGATAAAAAGTAGTTCCATTAGCGCTTGTCAGGGGCTGGTCAGGAGAGGGAATGGGAAGCAATCGCTAATGGGTGTGGGCTTATTCTATGGGTGACGGAAATGTTCTGGAATAAGGCAATGGTGCTGTTTGCACAGCTCTGAATAGACGAACCACCACTGAAGAGTAGACCTTAAAAGTAAATTTTGTGACCTGTGAATACAGTATGAGAAAAAAGCTGGAAAAGACCTTACAAAGAAAAAAATGTTTAGATAGATAAAAACCCACCCACACAAATACAACTGCTGTGTCTACCTCTTGGCTCCAAACCCACCTCTCACTCTGCTTTATGGTGAGACCGTTTCTGAATGTGGTGCAGAAATGAAAGAGCAAGTTGTAATTTCTGCAACAGCAAAAGCTTATACAGCAGGTGGGTCAAGTACTTATTTCGCTCTTATTTTATCTTTTACATTTCCACAAACCAAAAATTTTGAACGGTTATAGTTTTGTCCCAGTGATTTAATTTCTAAGAATTTATCTCAGGAAGAAATAGAAGGTACACTTCATAAAACTGAGAAAAAGATTACTTACTTAATGGCATGGCATTGGGTGAATTGTGACTCGTCCACAGGAAGGAATCCCGGGTGCTGAAGGCTGGTTTAGAAATGTATTTAATATCTCAGAAAATCATGGAAGATCCGAAGTGGGAAGTGTCGTTACGTTCCCGTTGTCATAAAAATGGACATAAAGAAGACTCAATGGAGATAAAAAAGACTCAACAGAGATACACGAAAATATTAACTGTGGTATCTGGGGATGGGGAAGTAGATGCACAGATTTTCCTTGTTGCTGCTTTTACTCGATTAAACTGTTGTGTTTTGTAATTAAAAAAATAAAAAGCTCTTTGTAAAAACAAAGAAAAAAAGAAATGTAACCACCCAGCATGCACACGTACTGTGGATTTCAGGGTGAAGCTGCTGGAGCCAGGAACAGTGAGGTTCCAAGCCCGGGGCGGATGCAGAGGCCGGGGCTGCAGAGGGTGGGAGGAGCCGGCCCCACGGAGGCCCTTCAGAGGCTGGCGGGTGCTGGGCACTTGCCACCCCAGCTGGGCAAACGGGCCCAGAGCAGCGAATGGGAGCCGAGCAATGTCCCCCAGCTGTGGGGCGCAGGCTTCAGGCTTTCCAGGGAGTGAAACAGCTTTACTCACACGCACACTCACACCCACGTGCTGCCGCACACCAGCATCAGCCCGCCCTGCAGGAGGGCACACACTGCTTTTCAGTGGGGCTCCACATGCACTCGAGTTCCCTCCAAAAGAGCAGGAGTGGAGGCTCTGGCGCACGCTCGTAGGATCACTTCAGGAGGCCAGCAGGTACTGGTTCCTGTGGGTTTGCTCAGCTGTCCAAGGTCTATCCAGAAGCCGCCCTTGGTGGGTTCCTTCCGGGCTCCCGCAGAACAAATGGGACACTGCCCCCTGCCCCACCCAGCTGACCCAGCCTGGGATGGGGCTGCATGGAGAAGGCATCATGTCCCAAGCGTGCTGACTTCAGCGATGTGTCACTAACCCATCCATCCCCTATTCCCGTCAACGGCGAAGCCCTGGCTGCACCTGGTAAGTACTGTCTGCAGAACTGGGAGCTGAGTCCCACAATGCCTGGTGGGCACGAACCGCTTTGCTGACAGGTGCACCCCAGCCCATCCCAGGGTGCATGGGACGCACACACTCATCATAAGCCGCCTTGCAGATGCCACTCAAAGTCACACCAGCTCTGCTATCAAGACAAGGGGGCTGACGGCATCTACTTGTGACAGGCCTGACACCCAGATTTTGAATGTCTTATTTCGAAGCAATTTTAACCTAAGTTAAATGCAGCTTGTCAAATTCAACTTCAAGTCAGGAGCCCAGGCTGGGGCTAGAGCTGAGGGAGGAGGACGGCAGTTTGACTGGCAGGCAAGGGACAGGGGAAGTAGGTGACAGGGAAAGGGGGTCTGAGTCCCCAAGACAGGGCTCCAGAGCTGAACCTGCCCTGCTGTAAGAACAGGGACCCTGAGACTGGATGCACCAAGAACGTGTTGGGGGAGCACAGAATGGGGGCTCCAGCGTGAATTCCCAGCCATTAGCTTGTTTGGGGAAGACCCACTGAGACCTCGGGGTGGAGGGACAAGTCCCGTCACCACAGGATTTGGGTCTTCATGGAGACACAGGATGCCCCTTTAAAGCTGAGTGTGCCCTTGACCTCCCCTCCCCTCCCCCACTAGACGAAGTTGCTAGACTGGGCCTCCGTGGTAAGACCAGATGAAAGGACCCCGCCCCGAACGAAGAGTACCAGGGAGCCCTCTCTGAGTACCAAACGATGGTAGGACATTGCAGGGCCCCTCACAGGGGCCTGTGGAAGGGGTCTGCCAGGCACTGAGGATGCTCAGTGGCTTCCTGCCCATGAAAGGCTGGCGTGGCGGGGGGCGGTCTCCGTTTGCAGCAGCGTAGCTTTGGTCTGCTTTGCTGTTCAACACATCCCATTTCATCCGGGCCTCTGGTAGGAAAATAAACCTTTTCACTTACAAACTGGTTCCAGACCTGAGTCCACGCTCTCATCCTTTGGGGTGCCTGGCTCTGTTTGGATGGGTGATCCCAGCGGGGGAGGAGCCCACAGCCTCAGGGGCCAGGAAGCCGAGACCCCCCCTTCACAGGCAGCGCCTGGAATCCCTGGGAAGCCCGTCTTCCTTGAATGTCACCCACAGCACGCCCGCCGTGGCTTCGTGAGGAGACCTCACTGCTGTCCCCAAACAGCATCCGCTACTTAAGGTCTTGTTTTTGGAGGAAATCAGTCATCAGCTTTTCAAAGGGCTCACTGATCACCCCACAAGGTTCAAAGGAGAAAAACTGAAGAACAGCACTGCTGCATCCTTTTTTCTCTCTTATTAAACATCAGACCACATGGGAAATTCCAGTTCCAGAAAGGCTGGACCAAGGGGTTTCCTGGCTACTTGATCAGAGTTCCATTAGATGTTGCCATGTGTGTGCTTTGAAAGGCGCTACTAAGGAAACGAACAGAGAAAACCTTTGCAAATCACATCCCTGACAATGGATCTGATTACACACAATGATTCTCCAAACAGTACGAAAAGCCCATGGCAAAAAACGAGGAAAGACTTGAATACCAACGAGAGATACGGATGGCAAGGAAGTGAGAAGACGCTCAATGGTGTGAGCCACTGGGGGACGCACATCACAGCCTCGATGAGCCCGCAGGGCGGCAGGCAGAAGACACTGACAGGGCCACTGTGGGGAGGACGCGGGCGCTGGACCCCGGAGGGCTGCCGAGCGAAGAAAGGCACTCTGGGAAACAGGCGGCGCTTTCCTACCAAGTCGGCGCCTCCCCACCCTCCGAACCGGCGATCCTACTCAGGTGTTTACCAGGTCAAACGAAAAGGCAAGTTCACGCAAAAACTTTTAAGTGAATATTCACAGTGGCTTTTTTTTATAATCTTCAGAACCTGGGAACGACCCTGAAGGTCCAGCTGGGGGATGGGGACACTGTGACGCGGTCACAGTATGTCTGTCAGCACCTTAGTAAAATGAAACAAAACACACTAGGGTACAGGTGGCAAACAGCAGGCCCGAGGGCCGCATCCGGCCCTCCACCCTGTCTTACCCGGCCTAGCACCATGTTTCTAACTGGCGGCAGTGCCGAGCTCTCGCGTAACTGTTAGGACATTTACGCAGTCCTAAAATGACATTTGGCCCTTTGAAGGCGACCGCGAGGCTGATGTGGCATCCGGTGAAAATAAGTGTGACACCCCTGCACTAGATCGAAGTTGACCTTATAGCAATGTTAACAGGGGTGGTGGTTAAGGAAACGTGGCAACCACGCTGGAAGTTACAGCCATTAAAAATCACGTTCTTCCTCCAAAAGCAGTGGCACGAGAAAAAGCCCACGTTCATGTTCTAAGGCAAGAGCAAGATAGAGAACAACACACAAACTGGTTCCTAGGGAGCGAACACCCCCCAATGCACGCACGCACGTGTACAGACGCCGTGGGAAGCCCTCCCCGTCCGCAGGCGTCTCCTCGCGCTCCGTGTCCAGGCTCCTGTGACCAGGCTTCGTGACCGGCCCCGCCCACCCCACAGGACGCACGGGCCACGGGCGCACGCTCCACAGGCGCCCCACCAGGCCTGGCGTGGGCAGCTTTACAGAGTTGCACAAAACCAGAAGTAGTGGGCAGACAGACCAAACCAGCGCTTTATTTTAAAAAGTTTTATTCTGCAGATTTAGAAATTTGAGAATTTTTTTAATAACCGCAAAAGAAATTCAGTCACACCTAATGATTAACAGAATGTAGTGGTGTATTATCCAATCAGAAGTCGTGCTGATGTGCCATAATAAATTGTCTATTAGTAAAAAAATACACTTTAGGGCACAGCATTGTATCACAAATTACAGTAGGGATATTTTGCAAGAATTTAATCAAACTAGAGAATTCTGAGTAACTTTATCTTTTAAATGCAGCACTTAAAAATGTAACAACTCTGTGCATTCTTTTTCTTAAAAAAATGACCTTGTGTGTGTCATAAAAATGCTGCGTTATTGCTGCAGAGGTCAAAGTTCAAGGCTCAAGAGGTACAGGAGAGAATACAAAGGTAGCCTTAGAAACTTGGTTTTGTTTATGTATAAAAAAGGTAAAGTTTATAAAAGTTAATTTACAAACCAAGAACAAAAGTGGTATGCACGCATTATGTACAAGCATCCTTAAAACATCAAAATTTTCAAATGCGTAGCCAAAAAAAACAAAACCACAACTGCCCATTGCCAAAAAAGAAAAAAAGATAAGAAAAAACAATGATCTAAATCACACCATTATTTCCGTCTGGGTGATCACACATTTCTGAAACCACCAAATCCACAATTTACTCAACTTGTTTCATGATTCAGTATCTGGATGCGCACAAAAGCCATAAAAACTTAGTGAGACATAGAGAGAACGACCTAAGAATTAAAAACAGGAGGATAAGGCATTCCTGCTGGTTAGTATGTCTGGTGACACGGTTAATTTATAGAGAGAGCCAGAGAGGCCACGGAGCCAGTCCCATGCTTTGGTGTCCTTCCCTAGGAAAAACTCGTTTTCACATACAATCAGTAATTGTCTTCACTTGACCCCCCCCACCCCACCCCAAAGCCGTAAATTCCCCTCGCTGTACATTTCTGTTAAATCCACTACTCTGGTTATATACTCCAGGTGCATTTTTAAAATGTGTGCATATTGCCTCATGCATAATAACGTAAAGTGTGGATGGCAGGCCAGGGCCACGACAGAGTGGAAGCAGTGCACTTTGGAAAGGACAGGACTCAAATGCACCCCCTTCACTGGCTGGTATTTTAACGGAAATCAATTATGTGAAGTTAAGCAGTGACCGTAAAAAAAGTACAATGATCATTACAAAGCAGAATGTCTCTGAATCTCGCGCCAATACCAACAGTCCTGCGGGCACAAACACGCAGGTCTCGGCATGCCGTCTGCGCACGGCTCAGGAGCATGCGCCCACATCTTCATCAGCTCGAACAAAATGCTTAATAACGACAAGCTGCAGATCGAGTCTAGGGAGAGAGAGCACAACTTGACAGGGGGTCCGTGTAGACTCAGTGAGTTTACCCCAGTCCGCACGATTGAATCGCGTTCCTGCATGCTGGGAATTAAAAGTGGTCGATCAGGACAGAAACGCAGTTTGCTCCAACAAGGTAATTGGGGTCTCCAGGAAGACACTTGTTTTGCCAGGTTTTAGGGTCACCTATGAGAGAGAAAAGTTCACGTCATTTCTAGTCGCTGGCTATAATGGTTTGTAACCACGAGGCAAAGATAAATACACATATTTAGGTACAATTTTCGTCTACTTCTTCATCATTTTGCGCTAACATCCCAACTCTATGCACTAGATGATGGCTAGAATTAGTGGGGCACTCACATGGTAAGGTATAAAAACACTGAATCACTACACTGTACCCTGAAACCATTTATAACTAACACAATATGGTATACAACTTGACTGAAAAAAAGTAACTCCTAAGTGCTGTATGTCAATGAAGAACCATTGGAATCTAAGAATTCAAAACTTTCAGAGTTCTCTTTCAGTATATTTTCACATTCATGCTTTTTCAGAAGATGAAGAAAATGTACGGTCCACGTGGACAATTCCAGCTTGCCCGAGCCCACCTCATTATCGACAGAATCCTTCTTTCACTTTCCAAAGTTTGGACAATAATAGGATCACCCATTTCAGCTGAGTGTGAGAATACATTTCTCACACTCAACTACAGAGCAACAAATGAAAGACCTTCCTCTTTCAAAAAAAAAAAATTCAGTAATCTGGACGATCCTGGCAGCCAAACCCCGTGTGGAGCCGTGTGGCCAGGGCTGACGTTGCAAGCCTGTGGCAGGGCCTGGGTGCTGGCGGTGCTGGTGGTGCCGGTGGTCTGACACTTGCAGCTGGAGCTCAGAGCCCCAGGAGGGGACACTGCCTGGGACAAGGCCAGGATGGCTGTGTGTCGCTGGTTTCCAAGGTTAAGTGACTTTCAAAATGGCTCACTTCTGCTTCCCTAACAGCATCAGCTCTCAACCAGGAGCTCGGGACAGTGGCTGGAGGTGATTCAACTTGTCACAGCTGGCAGCCAGTGACTCACGATGCACAGGGCCAGTCCCCGCAACAAAGAATTATCTGGCCAAAACGTCAACAGGGCCAAGGGCGGGAAACCCGCCCCCAGCAGGTCGCACGCTGCCTGAGTGACACCTGAGTCACGCCTGGCTCAGCAGGAAGCCAGAGTTTTGGGGGATCCCACTTCTCAGATATATGTGGGCTCACACAACACTACAGATAATGCACTCTTAGGGCAATGAGCTGGAGTTATAACTCCGTGGAAGTAAATTAAAAACCTTATCTTTGGGCTCAAGTTTTCTAATAGCCTCACTTGTACTGGGATTAAGTTAGCAGTTATCAAAATCTACCCTCGACTGCTTGAATGGAATTTAGAGTAGCAAACTATTCTACAGCCAGATGGCACTTCATAAAGGTCCATTCCTCTTCTGGGTGAACATGCTCAGATTCAAAACAACTTCTTCCTGTGTTAATCTAATAAAATAACTTACATTTTGTGGCATAAAACCCTGGAATAACAAATGGCGGAATCACTAAGGCTTCATATAAGTAGCTAAAAAAAAAATCACTTATGAACAAGCGGCTACCACAGACAGTGATCTGATGGACCTTCACCCTAATCTGGCTTAGAGGACAATCATAGCTCATGCTACAGCCCGACTTTCAGAATATGTTTTAAATGTCATTGTATTAACTCATTAATTCAAACTAATAAAATGTTTTTCAGTGGAGTCCCTGAGGAAATAGCTTTTCTATCAAGTGTGTTAAAATTAACTTTTCCCAGAAAACGGGGTTACATGTGAAACACATACTTACATAATTTTTTTGTCTTGCATAGGATTAAAATGTTCTCCTCTAACCTTTACACTATAAAGCCCTATTTCCTAGTGCCCCATGCTAACACTGCAGAATGCTCACCTGAGTTACCAAAAATTCAGAAGCGGGATTGTAAATTCCTATTTTTCTGTATCAGGTTCAATTAAAGTGATCTACGCCAGAAACACAGGAAGCTCCAACTGGTAACTGACACAGCCACCCAAAGGAAGTGGGAAACGTGAAAACGCAACAGAAGCTTGGAAATTATGCTCTGAAGAACAAAAGCCACGTGGGAACAGCGTGGACAACAGAAGTGATTTAGGATTTTGCATTGGAAAACTGGGGCCCAGTGCAAGCACAGTGGAAGGCCTTCTGTCTTTCAAGCTGCCCTGGGACAGACAGACTTTGCAGGCTGAAAAATTAAATAGTAACCAGTAACAGAAATGAATCAAGTCGCTTTAGCGAGAAGGTGAAAACGCCTGTGTATGTAGGGCGGTATCAATTCTCTCGTCGTACCACAACTGCGACAGAGGAAAGGCGTGTGTCAGCCTTCGGCCACACCCTCACGTGTGAAAGGCAGCAATGCCCCTCCCTGTCTGTTCAGCGCACGCGTACCCGCAGCACAGAAGGGTGTCCGCACACCGCGATGCCCACGCCGCAAGGACAGAGGCAGAGGGCTGCTCCCCGAGTGGGGAGCTCCATTAGCCCAGGAACTAATCAACGACAGCACCCAGAGCCCCCAAAGGACAGAGTGAAGACAGCATACCCGACGAGGAGTCGGATGATTTTAGAGCAAAAGACCAACCGTCAGGAGTCATGGACGCACAGTGTGGTAGGCGCAGCTCCACAGGCTTCAGGAACTTGAGGCCGTGGGGCCCACACATCACCAGTGGGCTCAGCAGGGTCTCACCTGGAAGCAGGGAGGGGAGGGGTTGGGGTTAGATGGTGTCTTCCTTCTGCACCACTTCGCCTACAGCAACACTGACACAGAGAAACGAAAACGGAAGCCACGTGTGTAGTGTTAAATTTCCTCGCAGCCACTTTAACCCACTGTGTCCCCAAATTACTCTGACGTGCCACCAGTACACTACAGCTGGGAGGTCTGGGCCTGGGGCACTTCTAGCACACTTCACTTCGAAACGGCCCCGTTTCACGTAGCCACAGAGCTGGGGGCATGTGCACGAGACCACAGGTTCTGACAGTGTAAGGTACCTCCAGGCGAACTTCCTATACGTGTTACTTACGCTGCCGGTTTCTGAAGCCACAGACTTGGTTTACGGGGTCGTCCAGGGCCAACACACGTTAGTATTTTGGCAAAATGTGAGCGGGTAATCTGAAGTAAGGCAGGGAAGCGCCGCTCACAGGTTCCAAAGGAAGCCATGGCATGGGCCACCATGTCACCCTGACAGGTGCGGGCAGGCAGGGAGACCCCAGCAGCCCCGGGTTCCGTAAGGAGCTCCGAAACACGGGCCGTCATGCCTGACAGGGGCCCTGCACCCCCCCCTGTTCAGGTTTCCCTAGTGCTGGCTCTGGGCTGGCGAGTCAGACCGGCCCTGAGAGGCTTACGTTCCACAGCAGGTGACAGGCACAGAGCAAGGCCAGACTCGGTGGATGGCACCTGGCCCCTCTCTGGAGATGGGAGGGGTGAACGAGTCACAAAGCTGGGGATGTTAGCCACGACTGCCCAGCACTCAGGAGGGGGAACGGCCAACAGCCCGCCCCGGCCACCCTCAGACAGGAGCTGAAGCACGCTGTGGGAAAGGGCCAGGGAGCTCACCTTCGCCGCCCCGGCCTTCCTGCGGGACCCCCACCGCGTGCCCGTGCCACCATCGGGTGCTCCCCCCTCACAGTGCTCTGCGTGGCCAGCAGGCAGGCAGAAACGGGGTCTGGATGATCCTCTCAGCAGAGCCCAACGAGAGCTCACCGGCCGCCCACACCACGAAAACGAAGCGGAGACACGGACACCGTTACCTTTCTCCTTATCGAGAGGCGGCAGGATGCTGTTGTCCCGGCAGACCTTGAAGTAGATCTCCTGCTCCACGCCTTCCGGGATGGCCCCCTGCGGGATGATTATGCTCACGCCAGTCTCTATGGAGCTCAGCACCCCGCCGTTGCTGTTGAACACGCCTCGAGCCGTGGCCACCACCGTGTGACCGTCCTCGTCATCGTCCTCCTCCACCGCCGAAGGACTGAGGGTTCAGAAACGCCCCGTGAGCAGACTCCCAGCACGACGCAGACACACTCGACTACTGTAACCGGTGGCGTCTTTCATTTTCCTTTCTCCATCTGATCACCGAGTTATTGGAGCTTCGCCACCAAAATGTACAGAGCCCGATACCTTGCTCACCCAACTACTACAGTGCACGGGCAATAAGAAGCACATTTTAACGTCCACATGACTAGTGTTTGAAAGTGACAGCAAGCCACGGTTCCTTCTTAGCATTACATGAGAAAATGGCACACCTCACAACCAACGGCACTTTTGGCCTCAGAAAACATACTCATTAGGTAACGACCTCCCCGGGACTTGATGTGCGCGCACCGTGGCCTCTCCCTAGCACCCGAGGCCCACACGCCCTTGCTGGCAAAGGCACGGCCGCCACAGTTCCATGAGGTGACGAAGATCAAGCACCCACAGAGAGCAGCACACTAACGAAGAAAACCGAGGGCAGGAGGGACATGGTATCATGGGCGCTTTGGCAATGGAGGCTGTTGGATTCACTGAAGTGAAACTGTGAGCCAGGACGTAACAGGGAGCAGGAGACGGACGGACAAGAAGCAGGTACACGCAGGCAGGGCAACTCCGCTCCTGCACTGCCGGGGCAGCAGGGACGGGCGCCCACACCCGAGGGCCTCCTGGCCTTGGGTCCTGCCTGCGAGTGCTTCTGCTCTGTCAGTGGGTCTGGGGCTGCAGTGAGCTCGAGTGTGGCCGGCTGGGCCTGGTCCACACCACGGATGACGGCACAGGGGAGTCGCAGGGTGGGGCTCCTCACAGGCACCCCCTCCCTCGTCTGCTGAGACAGGTGACTCCCTAAGACTCTAAAACAGGTGCTGCTGCTTAACAACTACTTTGAGCTTATTACACCTTCATTTCTTTTTAACATCAGTGCTGAACACACAGTGGACATGGAGCACAGACGCTTGTGTTTTTGAGGTCAGAGACCACAGGAAGCTATGGCTGTTAAGAGTATGGCCTGGGGTCAGAGGACCGGGGCCTGGATCTAGACTCCCCACACCCTGGCTGTGTGACCTTGGGCAAGCTGCAATGTCACTCAACCTGAGTGCCTGGTAAAACGGGGCTCATGATAATACCCACTGACCACACAGGACTCTCAGCTTTGTTATTCTACTGGCCTCATCCTGGGCCTCTCGCAGGACCTTCTACGCATCGGCATTTGTGGCAACCTTGTGGTCTACAGCATTCGGTTTAAAGTCTGAGTAAAAGCTGAGTCAAGGTCAAGTCCCCAACCAGAGAAACCACATTAAGCTCACGTCAGACAAATCACAAGGCCAAGAGCAAGGCAAAACCCTCACCTCACAGGAACAGCCTTTGGCCCCGAGCTGACGCTGTTTATTTGATACTTCGGCTTGTCTGCGTGGAGGGAGAAGGCCTCGACTCCGCTGTCGAACTCAGGAGGCGGTGCGGAGCTGTGCGCTTTCACAAGGGTTTTCGGAGAAGTGGGGACTTTTGAAGACAAGTCGGGCTTGTGTGCAGTCTCACTGGGCAGGAGGTTGTGACTGAACTTGGGGCTTTCAAACTTGCGCTCAAACGGCCGCGCGGAACTCGTGTATGGTTTGGGGGTGAATCGGTTATATGTTGGGGCGACTGTTTTCTGAGTCTGTTCAGTTCCATTCACTGGCGCTTTCTCTGGGAAACTTTTCTGGGGGTAGAAAGTGGACTGAGCGGGATCCTCTCGGTTCGGTGCTCTGAACATTGCTGGCTTATTCTGAGATGGAGGTGGGTCTGGTTTGGACACTAAAGAATTCTGAAAATCCAATGACACTAAATTACCTGGAAAAAAAAACAATATGTAAGCCTTTTAAAAACTTCTCAGAAGGAGGTCTTACAGGCCCTCTGACGTCTCCCCATCCTGACTTGCCCTGGTGCAGGAGTCAGGGCCTCGTGCAGGGCCGCCACAGTCGGAGGGCAGCTCGTGAGCACTGGGGGCTGTGTGTGACACTGAGAGCCCGGCAGGTGGCTGGGACACACGGTGCTGTTAGTGTACCCCGTCGCCTTGGGATCAGGGCCACGCTGCTGAGGGTCCTGGCCCCTCTCCAACATCCATAACCAATTAGAAGCAGAATGAAAAATACGGCTATGTTAAAAAAAAACCAGTACTGAAAACTCTCCATAATTAGAGCCATGAGAAAAGCCACAGTTTGAGAGAAGCTATTAACAACAACATGGAATGGATGAAGAATTAAGACCCAAAACCCATGAAGAATACCTACACATCCCTAAGGAAGACGCAACCCAATGGGAAGATGGGCGAAGACACGAACGGAAGTGAAAACCAGAATGCCCAGTAGTCATGTAACAAGACCCTCCCCTCACTAGGAATTAGGAAAATGCAAGCCCCAAACAAACAAAAAACATGAAAAACCGTTTCATGCCCTTTAGATTAGTAAAAGTCTGGTAGTGGCCAGGGTCGGCAAGATGCAAACAGCAACAACTTCCACGGCCTCGGTGGGAGTGTGAAACAGTCCCAACCAGACTGCAGGAAGTAATTAAGGAGAAGATACTACCCACGCTCTACGAGCTCTTTTAGAAAAGAGCGAAAGAGGGAGCATGCCCTTGCTGTCTTATGAACCAGCACGACCTTGACACCGAAATCAGGCAAGGACATTGCGAGAAAAGAAAATTACAAACCCAAATTCCTTAGGAATGCTGTAATGTAATTTACTCCATTAACAGAATAAAGGAGAAAAATCTTATGAGCCTCTTATTACATGCAGAAAAAGCATTTTACAAAATGATTTCAGCAAATTAGGACTAGAAGGGAACATCCTAAACCGAATAAAAAGGAAGCGACGAAAAACCACAAAAGACCTATGGCCAACGCCATAATAAAAGTGAAAAACAGTGAATCCTTTTCTCCCTGAGACAAGGAAGCAGCCAAGATGTCTGCTTTCATCACTTCTACTCAGCATTTCAGAGGGGGCCCCAGCCCCTGCAAACAGGCAAAAATAAACCAATAAATAAAAGGAGTAAGCACTGGAAAGTAAGAACGGAAACTTCATCTGCAGAGGTAACGCGGTGTAAAGGAACCCTAAAGTGAAGTTATGTAAATCTACAACTACAGCTTGTCCGGTTGACACTCAGCCTAGAATCTGGCTCCTACATAAATAACAGAAGTACTGTTTGTTTTGTGGTAGCGAACTGTCAACAGAAGGATAAATTGTGGTATATTCTGGGGGTAAAATACAGCTTATTTATTTTGGAGGGGGGTTGTGGGGGGGAAGGACCAAATAAGAACTGGAGCGTCAGGAGGTGGAGGGGACAGTTTTCATTTCAGGAGTGTGATGAAAGGCAGAGAGATCCGAAGGTAGTTCCAAGAGGCAGCAGGGTCAGAACAAGGGGCCTGTGATGGCAGGCAGCCTGCGTGTGTCTGAAGCAGAGGGAAGAGCTCTGTGGAAGGGGGACACCGGGGGAAGAGGCCAAGAGCAGGATGAGGGGAGGAGGGGGGAGGAGGAGCCGGGCCCCTGCCCGGGAGGAGGGTCAGCACGGACAAGGGAGACAGCTAGTGCTCGCAGAGATGTGAAGGAGAGCACGCGGGCCAACCTGCAGCCCACGGCTATTAAGACGAACACCCTGGAGCTCTGTTCTCCACCCTGCTGAGAATCCGCCACAGGACATAAACGCAAAAGGCAAGGAGCACGGGATACATATTAGGTGAAGCTTTACATCTTTCCTGTCATGTGTGAAGAGGGAACAAACAGTAACTTTTACAATACCATTCAAGTACTTAGATCGCACATACTGGTAAATGCTACTTCCAGAAACCGAGCTATGCTAATAAAACAGTAAAATCTATTCAGCAAAAGGACTGTCCAATATAATGCTCACAGTCATAAATGCAAGTAATGTACTTTAGCGAAATTCTCAGTTTTCATTGTTCCCAACCTAACAGTTTTATGTATTATGTCTGATATGAAAAACCATTAGAAACAAGAAGAACTTAAGTTTGTAAGTATTACTCCATGACCGAGGTGACACCAACCTCCAAGGGCCCTACCTTCCGCGTGGGCTCCCTTAGCATGTGTGTGCAGCAAGGAGCTGGCAGCAGGCGGGGCAGGCTGGGAGTACTGCGCAGGCAGCGGGGGCGGTGGGGGCGTGGCCTGGCTGGGGTCGTAGCGTTTCTCGCCAAAGGGTCTATCCATGGCATCCACCTCGGTAGACTTGCCCCTGTGAAAAAAGGAAGACAAGGCCAAACCCTGAAAACAGATTCCCACTGACAAAGCAAGTTCTCGTTCTCTAAGTATCTCTAAGTTTTTATCTTTAATCCAGCAATTTCACAATTTAGTCTTATATGGGTAGCTACTCTACCAAACTAGGCAAACAAATTCAACCATTCATCAACACAAGAGATGTAGAGACAACACAGATACTTTGAGAATATCAGGAAAACATCCAGAGGGTGGCAACCGAAAGGCAGGTGAAATTCTGGGTATACTTGTAAAAGTTAACTGTGTTGTTCACAATTTAAGAAGGTCTTGCAAATATTTTGGAAAATACTTGTAGGCCCAAATGGTCCTTAGGTTCACCGCTGATTTCGTCTGTAAGGTGCCCAGGTGTGGCTCCCGGCACCCTCAGAGCACCAGACAGGATGTCGGACAGGGTCGGCCAGGGCTCCTAGTAAAGGGCTGGAGAGTGAACGGCTGTGGCTCGTCGGGCCATCGGGTCTCAGCCGCAGCTGCTGAAACGCTGCCCGAGAGCAGCCAGGGACCACGTGGAAACAAGGGAGCATGGCTGTCCAGGACCACCCAAGAACGGCCAGCTTCCACTTTACAGTGTGCCCTGCAGGCACCAGGCCCACTCTCTGTTCACAACAGCCAGGGGAGCAGATATGCTTCATTGTTCAAGGCTTACTGAAGTCCAACTGGGCCGTGCACGCGTACTTTCTCAGAATGCCAATTGTTCATCCGTGACGTGAAATGCACACACGGGAAACCGTGGAAATAGACCCACAATTGCAACGCTGCCATCTAGCCCTTTGCAGAGAGCCAGGCCGCACTGGCTTTATGTGCACGAAGGGTGACACGGGCGTGTCGAAGGGCCTCGCACAGGAGACCTTCACTGAGGAAGTCTGGCTTTATCACGTGCTTTGACAATGAGCTGCTGTCTCGCCTCCCGCACCCAGACTGAGCCTTTGAAGAGGACGTTCCGACCCGGAAGTGCACATAATGCCAACGACACGGCGAGAGACACCTCACGTAACAGCCTCACACGAATGCCAGTCTTACCACTTGATGCTCCTTCTCAAGTAGTCATAGCTAGTGTAAGAGCCAAGAAATCTAGGCGACGGCAAAGTGAGCGCAACAGAAAAATGAAAGAAAACGGTCAATCTAACCAAGAAACTTGCAGCAAATGTGACTCAAATGTCATTTCAAAATATCAACCAAAAGACAGGCACCCACCACTTCAAAATAACTTGATCCATAAAAGAAACTATCCCTGCCTCCATTTAGCTAGGCAAAGGACCAGTAAATTCAACCACAGTAACTTGGGTCCTGCCCACCCCCCACCACCCCCACGTGGTCTAACTGGTGTTCTGAGTACTGGTCCACTGCCCCCTCCGCCCACTGCTGCAGCAGCTGCCAGTGCTGACCCAGGAATGAACCCAGTAAAGGAGCAGTACTCAGAATAATTGGCAGGCTCTGAGTGAGAATGAGATGCTCCTTTAAAAGTGAAGGGCTGCCCTGGCTGGTGTTGCTTAGTGGACTGAGCGCTGGCCTATGAACCAAAAGGTCAGTGGTTCGATTCCCATACAGAGCCCGTGTCTGGGTTGTGGGCCAGGTCCCCAGTGGGGGTGTGTGAGAGAGGCAAGTGACCAATGTATCTCTCTCACACACTGATGTTTCCTCCCTGTCCTTCTCACTCCCTCCCTTTCTAAAAATTAAAAAAAGAAAAATTAAGGGCTGGGGAAAAGAGGTCCTTGAAGCGAAAACAAAGGAAGAAGTGACAGGTGCACAGACCCCCTAGCAGGGAGAGGAGAAACGGGCAATGGGAACGTGCACCCCTCTGAAACGTACTCCAGTTCCCACGTGCGTGTTCCTGTCCCCCAAGACCGGACCCACCGCCAGTTCTCAGGGTGGGTGGAGCCTACCTGCAGAGGTGCTACCTTGAATGTCACAGATTCTCTCATCTAGTCACACACACACACACAAAAACAACCCTACACTAATCTTACACTGACCTCCTAAAAAGCTGAAAACTACTAATGTTTGTTTTAAGGCCTGGACGTCCCACAGCAACCTGACCCTGGAGAGAGAGGGGTCCGAGCACCAGAACCTCTAGCTGCCCTGGAGATGCTGACGCCATCTCTGGGCCGGGAGATGAACACAAGCCAAATGCCTTGCTAACTGATTTTCCAGCAAACCTTTTCAGACCTAAATGTATTTTTTAATGGTATATTGTATTTACCCAGTAAGTAAAAGGATGAACAAAATCTCTCTCCTTAAACTCTACTCCCCAAACCCTCTTCTGACAGGAATGGATGTGTTTAATGACTCAGGCCAGAACGGTGACAAAAGGCACACCCTCCTACCTTACCAAAGGGGAGCTTGGGGAGCTCAGGGGGCTCAGGGCCGGCCCGCCTCCGTCTGCACGTTCGGGACACTCAGGCGTTTCTCTAGCATGGAGTGAGGAAAGGCTCACACCACCAGCCCGAGCCTGTTTGCACAGGACAGAACCCCAGCACCGCACGGGTGCTGCTCTCTCTGTGGACGAGGATTTAAAAGGATGACACTGCAGAAAAGGTTTTAAATCCTCACTTCAAAGGATGTCTCAGGAAAAAGGAGCCAGTGATGGCTTTTTAATGTGTCCCTTTGGCCCCGCTGAACTACAGTCACAGTCGTTCAAACACAAATGCAGGTGCCACCAGGAAGGGAATTTACAGACGTAAGGCCTTGAATCAGCTGAGTTTTAAGTTAATTAACGAGATGGGCTCTTATTTGACGGGGAACTCGGGCATCCCTGAGCTCAGACGCTGATCCCCTCCCCCAGCCCCAGGGACTGTCCCCCCACTGTATGCTCACTCCTCATCTTAAAGCCACATCTGTCCTCCGTTCTCGGGGGCTGCTTTTGTGGATGCGTGCACCCACCTGTGCCTCTGAGCGTTCACCCTCCACTCTCAGCACCAAGCTCTCTGTCGCTCGGGGCTCAACCAGGGAGACAGAAGCAGCAGAGACAGGGACGCACGCAGGCGCACACGCGTCCGTGCCCCGACAAAACCCGCAAGGAAGAACCACCGACCAGAAACCCAAGAGAGGAGTAAACTGAAGCGAGCAGCGCAGGAGAAGGAAAGACTGGGGGTCAAAAACGGGGTTCAGTGCCGGCTCTGTGCATCATGTTACCTCACGGAGCTTGGTTTCCCTGTGCAGAAAACTGGACAAGAGATCTCTAAAGTGCCCCCGAGATCCAATGAAAAAAGACAAGCTTTTTCTCTCCTTGAAAAAATATAACTCTATTCTCTTCGCTCCAATAATTTTGCCTCAATGCATTTGTTTTTATACTAAAAAAAAAAATTAAAACCAGCTTCACAGAAGGGAGAAAGGCTTATGATTCACCTAAAAACCAGGGTCTTCGGTTTATTCTCTTACTTCAAGTTTTACCATCTTTCCCTAACACAAAAACTCGCTGTATCTGCTATCAGAGCCTAAGAACAAACTCCGAACATGTCCTAGAGCTAGAAGTACGCGCAGTGGTGACCTGCCAGTGTCTACAGAAACTGTGAAGTACACTTAAACATTTCCTTCAAAATACACTGAGCTTCAGGAAATCAATTCCTCTTTACCCAAACCTGTAAGTGTCATCTTGTTCTCAACAGGGGAGGTGTCCGGTGAAACAACTTACTTCGCAGAGTAACTGGACAGGTTTGGCTGAGGCTGAGAAGGAAGCGGCTTGGCCGGCTCGGAGAGGTGGCCGGCAGGCACGTGTGCGGGAGGCTTGTTCTCAAAACTCCTCCGATCGAAGTAGGAGAGCTGTTTTCGGTAATACTCTTCATCCTCCTCGGGGTCATAATGATTCGACCGAACGATGTCTTCGGGGGGCTTCGGCTGAGGTTTTTGAGGTTCTGGGATCCTGACAGGGAACGGCAAACGGAACAGCTTTTTCAGTGCTGACTTCACAAGGCAAGTGGGGTCTGCGAATCGTTTACCTCGACCCTCCCCTGAGCTGCGACTTCAGGACCCAGCCCAGCAGTGTGACCGTCGAAATGGACGCTTGAACTCCGTCTTCACATGCTGTGTGCAAAAGGCAGCCCTCTTCCAGCCCGGGAGTTCATTACCACAATCTATTAAGCTCAGTAATTGTCTGGTTAGAGGCCTCAGAGCAGGTTATCAGCAGTTTCAAAAACAGAAGAGGAAGTGGAATCCACCCAGTGAAGAACTTCTCGAAGTACATACACCAATGGCAGTGACAAGTAATAACCAAGAGGGTTTAACAACTTTTTAAAAAAGACTTTTTAGGAACTTTCATCTGAAATCAAGGAATGATCCTCATATAAGGACATAGCTCTGTAAAGTCCAAAGTTCCAGAGGGCACAGGAAGCAGAGGAGAAAGTACATTATTAAGCAAGCTAGTACACCGTTACTTACATTCTGTTTAGTACATCTTGGAAACTTTGCATCAAAACAAATGAACTTAAATAGGTTTTACACCAAAAAAAGGGCTAAGCGTCAGTTCTTGCAAGTTTATTTTATGCAACACAGATCGTATGCTAATGGACTGGCCAAAAGAGACACGACAGCAGTTCACATTTTGGTGAGAAACACCCCCGTCGTTAAAAACGGAGGACAGTGTCTACGTGAGAGTTCCTCTTTGTCACAGGCACAAATGTCAGCACGTAAACACACGAGTGAGGCGGGCACCCGTCTCCACACCCAGCCTGTCCCTTGGGAGCAGTGCTGAGGCCCCCGGGGAGAACTCAGCGGCCCGGGCCCCTGTCCTTGGCCCCGCCCTGTCCTGCGGATGCCCCTGTGCAGCCTCTGCCTCCCTCCCCTCGTGGGGTGCTGAGCCCCACGGCAAGCACATAACATGTGCTTTCACTAAACAATGAATGTTACTTTGGCCAATCTGGGCTGTTTCCGTACCTCTCAAAACTGAGAATTTGCATGGCTGAAAACACTTTCAAAACTAAAAAACATGATGCAAATATCAGGGCTTTAAATTTCTCATTTGAATGATCTGCTAGAAAAACGTGTTTTCACGATACTGGTTTCCCAAAGCCACAACGCAGGCCTGTCCTAGAGGCATAACACAGACAGGCCTTCGTTTCTCTTCCCAGGGCCACCGTGCCATTGGGAAGGCCGGCAGTTTTCATCCAAGGACGGGAGAGTCCTGTCGCTCCTGCACAGACACCCTGAGAGGCCTGCTTGCTGACCGAGAGGGTCGGACTCCTGGCCAGCCCCATCCCACCCACACCACCAAGGGTACCCACCTGTACAGGGTCTTGTCGTGGTCACTGAACTGGCTCTGGGGAGTGGCTTTAGGGCCGACGATGGGAGCCCCTGGGGGTTTAGATGCTACCTCTGGAGGCTGCAAAATAAGACAGACACACTGCAGGGACAGAGCATTACTAGGCAGCCTGCACTGGTGGGGAGGGCACTGGGAAGCATTTAGAATGTGCCAGGTGCCCCAGGCAGGGAGGCCCCAGTCACACAGTTACCTTAAAGCCGGCCGTGTGGTTTTCCTCCTTCCTGCTCTCCAAGGACTGGGACCTCTTGTTTTCGAACATCTTCACCCTGGTGAGCACGGACTGGGGTTTCATGGCCGGGTCTTCCTCCTCTTCGGTCAGAGTGGGGGGCGGAGGCAGTGGCTTGGTAGAGGACGGCGGCACTTCCGGCTTGTGCTGAGATGCGGGCATCAGAGGAGGGACCCCCGCAGCACCGTGGAGAGGCTCGTACTGGCCTGCCGTAGAGGGAAACCCCTGTGCCGGAACCTGCTCGTAGCCCCGTGGGTACTGGTCGTAATACTGCTTGGGCTCGGATGCCTTGGGGCCTGCGGGAGCATAGGGCTGCGCCTCCGGCCTGTACCTGCCGTGCACGTCATACCCAAGAGCGGCCGGCTCCTCGTGTCGGAGGGTGGAGGTTCGCGGGGGCTGGTCGTAGCGCGGCCTGCTGTCATAGGGCAGAGGACCTGGCTCTTCAAACCGTGGGAAGTACCCTCGCTCTGAGGACTCTTCGGGGTGCGGCCTGGAGTCCAGGTCTCGAGGGTGCTGAGTATCAAAAGGCGGCCGAGGCTGGTAGGGCTGTTTCTCGTCATAGTAGGACCAGTTCTCTTCATACGCAGGGACGCGCTCTTCGAAGCGCAGGCGGTGGTCAAAGTGCCGAGGAAACTGGTCTGCGTAGCTGGAGGAGTCGTATCTGTACGCAGGCTGCTCGAGGTCTCTGCTGGCTTGCTTCTCCAGGTAGTGGGGCTGCGGCTCGTAGCTCAGGCTGGGCTCCCTGTCCGGCCTCTGCCCTGGGTGACCAACCACGGGCTGCTTCAGAACATGGTTCTGCCTTATCATGTCCTCAGGGTACGGGTCCTTTCTGTACACCTGTGTAACAAGTTCACGGGTAAGTACACGGGCTTGGTTCTAATTCGGGTCTATTTTAATAGACAAAACTATGATTTAGTATGTAAAAACGATTATGTTCTACCATTTATTACCAGGGCAGAAAGAGATTAGTGGAGAAAGCCAGTTTACTTGAAAGCTCAAAATTGACAATGCAGGTAAGGTTTTATGTTCTAGCACGTGCTAAATGAAAAGGGAGAGAAAGGCAATTATTCAGTTTAGCTAAACACTAATGCACTAAAACACTGATTCCCCTTGATCTGCACACTGAAAATAAAAATCAGAAAGAAAATTAACAGACACAATTTATAAAACATAAAAATGTCTACGATGGGTATCGATGATATAGTAAGGAATTCTGGTAGATACAGAAAACCCCAAAATAAAAATAACAAAAATATGAAGCAAAACCCCAATTAAAAGGCCTGCTTCCGAATCATGTGTATGCCACCAGAAGCCATGCAAACTACGAGACGCAGACGCTCTGTGCCGACGGCAAGCGCTCTGGTGTGCACGCCCACGGGGACACAGCAGAGGGACAGCGGGGGCCCAGCTGACCGCGGGCCGGCGGGCAGGGAGCGCGAGGGCGGTGCTGCAGCACAGGTACCTGTGGCGGGTCTGCGTGTGGCGGCAGTGCGGCTCCGCGGGCTCCCAGCACTGCGTGGGCCGCCTCGGCACCCGGTGCTCTGGGAGGGTCGGCCTGTGCTGAGTGAGAGGCGGGGGGAGCGGGGGCGGGCTCCTCCGGTCTGACATGAGTGAATGTTACGTGAGGGTTAACGGCAGAGGCTGATGGTGCTGGGTTTGTTTCAGGCGAAAGGTAGGGGACTGGAGATGAGGCTTCTGCTTTCTGTGAAGTGTTTAAAATATTTTAAATGCTGTTTCATTTACCGCTAACTTCCCACCTCTGCTTATCGTGGTCGGTAAACATACATTTTAAGTGTGCAGAATGACGAGACTATGACTTTGGGTCCTATATTTTTAGAAAACTCAGTATATTGCTGTGTAAGAGGAACACACAGAGTTTAGAATCAAGTCCTTAGTGGTCTCATCACAAAATTAAAAGTTAATTCTCAATCTAGACAAAGGACAGAATATAGTCTTTAGCTCGACCGCCACTCTAAAATTCCGTAACACAC
Source organism: Trachops cirrhosus (assembly GCA_028533065.1). NCBI lineage: Eukaryota > Metazoa > Chordata > Mammalia > Chiroptera > Phyllostomidae > Trachops > Trachops cirrhosus. The sequence goes on from CM052550.1 coordinate 50,657,935, forward strand.
CTCTAACTACAGAACGCTGGGCGCTTGCTGCTTACCTGTTGAGAGGCTGTTTTAAATCCGGGGGAGTCTAGTCTATGGATGGGCTGTGGCTGCACTTGTGGTGAGTAAGGAGGGTGTGTCTGGCTTTCATGGTGCACTCCAGAGGGGTCCTCTCTCACAGGCTCAGAGGACCGCGTAATGGCAGACTCCGGGGGAGTCCCCACCTCATCGTTAAGGGTTTCGTCTAGTTCTTGATCAGTGTAGGCCCCGCCTTCTGTATCTGTGTCTTCATAGTCAGAGGTGTGTCTACTGTCCGTGCTATACATTGAGTATTCACTACCTGGGGCTGACAGGTAGGACAGACGGTCGTCATGCAAATCAAGGTCATCGCTTGTCGCACCATCCGCCTGGGTCAAATAAAAGTAAATTGAAAAATTTATTTGGCAGTTCTGTAAGAGATGGCCCTTCTTTACAAGGGAGATGGAAACGGGTATTGCTCTGTAAAGAAATCACCTAGTTCTCGAAGCTTCTGCGGAGGAAAGGTCGAGAAGATTGTACAAGCACACATGCAGACACACAGAGTGGCCTCGGAGACCCGCGGGGCGGGGAGGACCAGGCGCCGGCTGGCAGCCGGGACCCAGCGGGGCTCTGGGGCCCAGACCGGAAGACGGTGAGGCGGTATCGGCACCACTCGGGTTCATGAAACCTGCGGTCGCCGGCCTGTCCGCCCAAAGCCAGGTGAGGAGACAGTCAAACCAAGCGCACAGGAACAAGGACACACTGACAGAGCACGCACGGGAGGACAGCCATGAAAAGAAATGCCCCGGTTCACGCTGGGGAAGAGCTGAAGCTTTGGTCAAACGCAACAGAAAAGCGTTGCCTCCGTGCTGGCTGCCACCCTGACGGGGTCTTTCTGTTATCGTCAAAGATGCAGCAGCCAACGGAAGGCGAGAGAGGAAGGCAGTTACGCTTCTCTTTTACAAGTAATCAGGAGCCAAGTCCACGTTTCTCCGTCTTCGCTGTCTTCGGAGCAAGCCAGAAAGAAAGGAGGAGCGCTGCGGGGGAAGGGGAGTAAGAGCTGTGCCGACAGGCTGGCGCTGGGCTCTGATCTGGAACTAGGGCCTGGATGGGACAGCACGGTCCCCGAGACCCTGCCTGGACACGGTGTCCTATCAGGCATGAGAGCTGAAGGGTGTGGAACCCAGAATTCAGACAGTCTTTCTTCCATGTCAGCATGGACTGAAGGGCAAAGAAAAGGCTGGAGCCACCTGAATGGGGCTTCCCACGCAGTCCCGTGCTCGCTGTGTGAGAGCAGGACCCTGGCCACGGCCCTCGTGGGAGGGAAGGCCGGGCTGCGTCAGGCCTCCCGCAGGCTCTGGTTTGCACCCGCTGGGCTGGGACAGTGTGAGTCCAGGCCACAGCAGAGTGTGTCCCCTGCGATCTCCATGGCTCTGAACTCCGCAATGCAGCTGCAGAAGAGAAGCCCTGCTGTCTGCTGGGGTCTTTACCTTGCAGGGTTCTGCGAGGCTGCTGCCCAGCAGGCGGCCAGGGGAGTAGTTAAAGCCTCAGGGGGAGTAGCTCGGAACTCACCAGTGCACTTGGCTCTTGCCCTGGTACGAGATGCAGACGCGAGCAAGAACCACAGGTCGCTGTGGACCAGGAGATGGCCTATGCCTACATGCTAAGAAAGTTTCAGGATGAGTTTTCTTGGTTTAGTGGGGATCATACAAGACTGTACCAGATCTTGCACACAGGAACTCTTCCCACGCACGAGATCAAAGCAGTTAGCTCAGGAAAGTCACCGTGAAATGAAGTGGTTTTAGTTGAAGAATCTTTCCAGGTAAAATATACTTGAATGAGAGGGAGTGGTGGAAATCAAGCTTGATTTAAATTGTAACAACTTTTTCTGACTTATAAAACACGTCAATCTATTCTTATAATAAATAACCTACTTTCCTCACATAAAAAGTTGGGGGACTTAGACCTTTATTTTAAATCTAAGCAAAGAAAGGAAACATCATCACAAAGAGAAATGATAAATAAAAAAGACTTGAGGATTTAAAAAACCTCTCAGAAAGGTAGGCAGTAGGCTTTGCGCTTTTACGAGCCAACTTCATGTCGGGAATCACCAGCGCAGGCTGCGAGCAGGCTGCCTACGGAGGGTGCGGACGGAGCTGCGCTGCCACGGGAGAGCAGCACAGAGCGGGCTGCGGAGGCAAGTGGCTGGCGTGTTCCCACCCTGATCTCCCTCTCAGGTGTCCCAGCTGGCGTGTCAGCTACTCAGAGTGTGCTGACAGGTCTCGTATGCACAGTCCCCCCCCACCCCCAGGGTGCTGACGGGAAGAACAGGGTTCTGGTGCATTGCCGAGGGCGGGAGGAGCAGACGCCACCTCTAGGTGTCACAGCATCTGTGCCTGCAGCGGCTGTGTGTGTTGGGACAAGGGGACGGTGGCTCTGAGCATGCAGCATGCACCGTCAGAGCACCTGTACTCACAGCCAGGCAGAGGACAAAGGGGCCATGCGGGAGCAAAACACAACAAAAACCAAGCCAACAAAGAAATGTGAAAAACAAAATAAAACAGACATTCTCAATCACCCCTAACAACCAAAACGTATTAATATTGTACTGATCTCAAAGTAAAGGTAAAATCAAAAGATTCATTCAATTGTCAACTTTGAGAAACCTATTAACGGTCCCCAGAATGAACACACCTTTCCCATGAAAGACAGCTCTCAAACCACAAGGAGGAACAGAAGAAATTAGGTATTTTAAAGCTGGCCATCTGGACATATATAAGCTAAAAGTTTAAAGCCAAAAGGATGTACTGCTTTGTCCAACATTTCCTTGGCTACATTGTGAGAACGTTAACAGGTGCTGAGTGAAGACATAAAACCCACAGGTGAGGATGTGGGGAAGCGCCTGTAAGACGCGTCCATCTGGAGCACGCTGGGCAGACCCTGCTCCCGTCAAGGGCCGAGGCAGCAGGCCCCACCTTGCCTGCGGCACCTCCTCTCCTCACAGCAAGCCCTGAATTTATGGGCCGAGGACAGCATTTTGGGAACACTCATCTAGTGCAGGTGACTCCCTTCCTTGTCAGAGGAAGAACCTGAAGCCAGGTTCAAAGTTAATCCCCAGGCAGACAGGGCCGAGCCAGAACTCAACCCTGCTCCTTCCGTTACAGTTTAAGAGTTCTCTTACAGGAACACCACTGAAGTGGTCGGTCAATGGTTGGGAAATTTCTGAGTATCTTGCTGTCAAAAACAACTCCCATAACCCCTGCATAGGAATTATAAAAACCTCACTAATCAGAAAACAAAGCAACTCACAAATCTCTGATCAGCTGTGTAATTTAGTAAAGCGGTTTAAACAGCAACAGGAAATCTCTCACCTTTCCCTCCGAGACCCACACCAGCTGGTTCTGCTGCTGCTGAATCGCTTCCTTCAGTGCGCCGTACCACCCGTCGTTCATCGAGTTCAGGTTGATGGTAGCTGGAAATGAACGAGCAACAGCGCTTTACAGTTCGCTCGCTGCCCGGAGGCCAAATTCGCTGAGCCCTGCCAGGGCTCCGCTGCCAGTGCTGGGCGACAAGGAAGACGGTGTTCGAGGACACAACACTCTGAAATTTTTATCTGGCACAAAGCATTTGCTTTCGATCCAGGCCAAGGTTACGTAAATTTTCGTGCTGGGACAGCACAATGTTGGTGCCTACAGACTGCTGCCCAGACGCTGAGGCTGAAAGCAGGCCTTTAAATACTCACTTGTAAAAAGATGGTGGTTATTTTTACGCAGTTTATGAGACCGCTCGTATAACTTCCTGGCGCTTTTCCGCGACTCTGGACATAACCTCATTCTCATCGTCTTAACACCCTGCTTAGAATCGGGATTAAGGAACACCACAATTGGGTACCACTGGGCGTAATTCAGACGATCAACCGCATTTGGTGTTACATCTAGTAACGCGTGTTTGTCCTGGAGACAGAAGGAAAAAGAAATAAGGATGTAAGACGCACTTAATGAAGGGTCATCGCAGGACAAGTCACAGCCGAACTATGTTCCAGGGCAATGGGCCTTCAGGCGCGCTCCAGGGTATCAGGAGCACGTGTCGGACATTTGTACTCAGGAAGTAATTCAATTACAATTTCTAGTCCAAATCGGAAACAGACAAACACGTAACTAGCTCACTTTTAAGACAGCCCTGGGGCTATCTGTGTTTGATTAGATCAGTGATTTTCAACCTTTTTCATCTCGTGGCACAAACTGATTACTAAAATTCTGCAGTACAAAAATATATTTTTTGCTGATCTGACAAAAAGTACAATTTTGATTCATTCATGCCAGACAGCTACTGCTACGTTGGCTGCTGTCATTTTTTATGTGACAATCTAAGGGAAAAGAGGTCAGTGCCCCTGGCTAGTCAGGTGTTCCAGGCTGTAAAACTTCTCGTGCCATACCGGCTGAAAATCACTAGGTTAGACTGAGCATGCGTATAACAATTTAATGTTCCTGACATGATCTTATGGAGTAAAAACAGATTCCCTACTATAAAATTCAAAGTGCAACTTGAACTGTACTAATGCAATAATATAAAGAGAGCCTATTAATATATCTGAGTTTTTTTTTGTGGTGATCAAAAAAATCACCTTTTGACGCTTGTACTATACTATTCCCTTGACGGTGGTTATTAACGGCAATCAGTATGGCATGCCAGTGATAATTTTAGAAAAAAACTACTCGCTTTCAAATTAACCAAACCTCATCCCACTAAAAAACACAACATTCACAGCTCCTAATGAAATGGGTCAGTGTTTAGTAACTTACCTGATCTATGATTTGCTTTATTGTATGAAGGCGAATAATGCCCGAGCTGCGCTGGTCCGTCCCGGCATCGCGTGGTTCACTCTCTATTCACCAGGTCAGGACAAAGACAAACACGCAAGTTCCGCTGGTTAGATCAGAGTTTCCCTATGACGGACCTCTACCGACACGTGGGCTACGTAATCCTCACTGGGGGAAGCCCTGTGCACTATGGCCTGTTTCACAGCAGTTCTGGCCCCCACCTCCCTTATGCACCCATTGTGACAACAAAAATGTCCCCAGATGGCCAAATATCCCCAGTGGGGCAGAAATGTCCTGAATGAGAACCACTGGGTTAAGTGGAATGCTCCCCAATGACGCCTGGGATTCGAAGAAGGCAGGTGAGGCACGTGACTCAGTCACAAAATTTAATGGGGTTCCCTCAAGACCTCAGTAATCATGAAGTATGTGGATACAGTAAGTTCAAAAACATCAAGATTAATTCTCTATAATAAACAACATATCAAAATTTCAAAGAGAATCTGGAAATGGAATTTGAGTGAAAATTATTTAAGACTGTCAGTTGGCTAACAGAGATCGTCAACTATGGCAACTCTCTCAATTAAAAATGAGATTAAAAAAGTAGATTTATAATATAATATTAAGCTTCCTTCCATTAAAGCCAGGAAAATAAAATTATATTGTATTTCATATAAATAAAATATTTAGACTTACAATGAGTTTTAATATGAGTATTATTCACATTTTACAAAAGTTTTCAATCTACTTGACTATTCTAGAAAAAGAAATTAACCATCAGAAAAATGCAGAAATGTGTATACAGAAATGCATTTTTTTTCTTTTGCCTAGGGCTCTAATATCCTTGACACCGCTCTGCTTCCAAACCTTTTCCACACTGTGGACACAGGAGGAAACAGCAGCGTTGTAGAGCAGACCGAGATGCACTGAGAAGGCCTCTCTGGCCACAGCCACAGCCCCAGCCCCAGCCCCAGCCCCAGCCCCAGCCCCAGCCCCAGCCCCAGCCCCAGCAGGCTGAGATCAACACCCGGGCAGGTCCATAACCCATCGGTGGAAATGCTGCCGCGGACTGGCCGGGCAGTCCAGGGTTAGGGCAAACGGGGGAGCAGAGAAGGCTGCTGCTCATGGTTTCATGCTGGCACCTGTCCCTCCCTGCTGGTGCATCACATGCCCCCTGGAGCTTGAGCTGATGTGGAACCAAGAATCTCAGAGGTCCAATTTACACGAAGTTCTTCACTAAAAAGGCACAGCAAGGACTGTGACTCTGGTGACAAGCAAAGCGTGAAAGGAAAATCAGATCCAATAAAGGCAGCCATTTGGACAGACAGAGGTCACGCTGCAGGGTGAGGGGAGTGATTCTAGGCAAGGAGACTATGGTGAGACCAAGGTGTAAAGGCAAGGAGGGCGGAGCCTCCTATCTGGCGGGCATATGAGAATACAGGAGAGAGATCAGCTGGGAGTTTGGGCTGGAGGAAATCTATGAATTCCTAAACTCAAGGACTCTCATTAGATCCAAAAAGGATAAATATAACTAAGCTATCTGAATCCCTTTTCTAAGAACCTGGCTGAGGAATAAAACCAATTAGACCAATCAATTTCTCCTAAGGGAGAGCTCTGTAAGTCTTCACACTTGCTTTCCCTACACATAAAAACCCTACTTTTGGTCACGAGCGAGGTCATCACCTACTTCAGGCAAAACATCATCTACAAACCATGACCAAGAAAAGACCTCTTTCAAAAGAGAAGAACTGAGTGGGGAATGAGAAACATTTTCTAGCTTGCTCAAATTTTACCATTATTTGTTTGCAAATCTTCTGAGTTTCAGACAATGAACACCCTCATTCAACTTCACCAGCAACCAAATGAAAAGAAATTCAACAAGTCAATGCTCTGATGCACTCACGGGGTTTAAAACAGTGCGGGTGGGAACAGGCCCGCCCCGCTGGGGCGCAGTGACACCACACGCAGCAGCAGCCAGAGAGCGTGCACGTCCCACAGCTCACCCCTTCCTATCTGTGGGAATTTTGTCGGGAAAACCATCATCAATACGGGAAACGCCACCCTCTAGAAGTCAAATCGTTTGGAAAACAAGGCAAAGTGTACCAAGCAAGTAAAATATGGGCAGCTTTCTACACCCTTTGCGATAACATAAATTTAAAACAAACTATACAAACAACAGAAAGCTGATCACACCATAAATTAATTGCAGGATAATAAAATATGATTATTAAGAAGAAAAACAGGGTATAAACTTTTTAAAGCCGTATATATAAAACTTAAAAAAATATGTCTACGAAGGGCGGGAAGGATGGAATAAAATACAATAGGGTAAAATTTAGGGCGATGATGATTCATGTCAAAATTAATTTTTTAACTTACCCAAATAGAGAGTAATACTTTAGAAAACTTATTTAGAAAATAAAGTTTAGGCTTTTACATGTAATTTATGCAATATAAGTTACATATTAGTTTTTACACATAATTTATGTAAGCCAAAGTGGTCACACGGAAGTTTGCATACTTATAAACAACCGTAACAGCCAAACTACGCAAAACTACGGAAGAATGTGCAGGCAAAAGCACTTAAAGCACCACATCCTCAAATGTCTGCACTTCTCACTTACTATACATGTCTGCAGCAACAACTGATAGCATGAATCATGCTTTCATTGCCCTTTTTAAGTATCTGAGTATTTCTGTTAGCTTCATGGCCGCAGGCACTGGGCTGGGGCCAGGAGGGCTGGGTTCAGAGCCGAGTCCTGTGGCTCTCGGGCCAGGTGTTGCCAGGGAAGGCGGGACCGAGCGGCAGGTGGCGTCCCTCTGTACCACCCGAGGGCTCAGGCTGCTCCCCCTCGGCAGGAGTACTCACCCAGTAGGGGTTCTGTCAGGGCTAAACAGCATCGTCTGCTGGGCAGTTTTCTTAGAAAGCCCAGAGCTTCAGAAGTAGCGACTCATTATTATTAAAGGCAATTGGGCGAACAAGGACTCAGTCACTCAGGTTTCCCTCCAAGTTAAATGAAATGGAGTTAACTGCAGTTTCTCCCACATAAAGTTCTACTTCCCTTAAGTGAGTGGATCGGACCCATCCTTCAGAGGAGTAACTAGCAAAGAAACACGTCCCCCTCCCCGTAAGTCAGTGCTGAGGCTACTCACTCGCAATCTGATAAATGTCTGGCTCTTCTCGGGCCAGCTTTTCTCTGGCCACATCAGCTATGGGTCCGAAGATGGTCACAGGCCTCAGAAACCCAGCTGGGGAGAGATGCAAATGAGAAGCAGCACAGTTTACACCTTTTCTTTCTCAAGCACGCTGACACTAAAGGGTATGAGGTTAGTCTGTAGAAGACAAACCACCTTCTCGAAGAACAACTCTCTCATAGGCTGGAAACTTCGTTTGAACTGGCTGAGCCGACAGATCCTCTCTGCTTTTCCGGAGGTTTCTCTTGGAGCTGCGAAGACCTCGGAATCTCCAGAAGTCAGCACGGTCTCCTCCTGCCGTTTTTGGGAGGGTGTACTGCACACTGGCTAACTGCTCAGCTCTGGACAGGAGGAGAAAAAAAGAAAATGCAGGTACTTTAACAACACAGAATGGAAAAAGACCCAGAACGAGATGCCAAAATTCTGGACAGAATCTCCCATGTAGTTTACATCTTAATGATGAAACTAAATAGAGGAGGCTGAAAAACTATAGATGTGAAGAATAGAGTGAAATCTAATTCTTTACATGACCCGAACTTCCCAGTGGGACTGAATGAAATCTGCCACCGTCACTTAACTTGTTCTGAGGAGTACCCAGACATCCATACCTGTTCTTGTTAGGGATGATGCCTCGCTCCACCTCCTTGTGGTTTTTGCCAATTCGAATCGCCAGCCAGGAGCCCAGCTTTCCATTGTACAAGGTGTCCACGACACGGAACACCTCTCCTTTGTTAAAACTAAGTCCGTAGGGAGACTCCTTCTCATATTCAAAGTGGGTTCTAATGTAGAAAGAATCTCCTACATCCGACTCTACGATGCGACGATAAACTAAACAGAATCCAGAAGAAAACAACATTATCAATGGCTGGCGGGGTAAGAAATTAACCTGAAGAGGACACGTGACGTGAGGACACGTGACGTGAAGACGCTGTCCGCAGCATCATCGACAACAGACGCAAGAGCGGCCAGCGAACGCTGAACTGTTGGGCACGGCACTGTGTTGAGGACTCTGCCTCAAGTACGTCACCATGACCTCACGGAACGCAAACTCCTAGCACCGCTGCACAAACGGATCAACAGCTTGTCCAAAGCCTCACGTGCTTTCTATTTGAACCACCTTATTTAAAGGCACAGAGTTATAGGTATCCCATTTTCTAAACGAGCTGCCCCCAGATGACGGCAATTTTGCCCACCCCCAAAGGGGGTATGTTTCTTGATTGCTGTAACTGTGGGTGTAGGGAGGAGAGTGTGGGTGCTACTGGCATCTAGTGGGTAGAGTCCAGGGATCCTTTTAAACGTCCTGCAATGCACAGAACAGCCCCACAACAATGAACTATTTCCCCCAAAGCATCAACACTGGGAGGGTGAGGAACACTGCTGTGAACGAACAGTGCCTCTGCTTCCTCACAGAGACGATCCGGCATTCTCTTGAATTAATGCTACAGGCATCGGAGAGTACGGCCTGGAAAACACCAGCACAACAATCGGAAGCTGCCCGTACACACTGCTGTGTGGTTCTGATGGCCGATAAACAGGTGGGATCTCCTGTGCCTGCACCGGGCTGGACAGCACCCTACTTCCGTCACAAAGCCACGGCAGCCGGGTGGTCCCGCTCCTGGGCTGTGCTAGTCAGCATGGTCTGGTTGTGAGCCCCTAGGGACTTACAATAAATAAGCTCCCTGCGAGATGAGCAAAGTCATTTGTCCCTCAGCAATGATGACTTATTTAATAGAACTGAAATTAAAATCCCTACTTAAGTCCCCAAACTTCTTTCTACAGGCTTGTTTCCACCCCGTCCTGGCAGGCGCTCACCGTCCTTCTTCTTCTGGGCCAGTATGGTCACCTCCTCTCCCTTCGGGAGGTCGAGCAGGAAGAGGACGGCCTCCTCTCTTATGATGTTTGTGAAGTCCACGTTGTTTACCTGTTGAAACGCATTTCACAAATTACCGAAACATTTATCCCCACAGGAAACAAAGACTGTCAGAGTTTACCTAACTTAAAAATATCACAACTTTAAGAGGGAAAAGTGTATTTTACTTTGGAGAAAAGAACATACTGTAATTTAGAACAAGCAGAAACCAAGTAAACAAAATGAGTGAAGGTGTAAATACATTTCAAGAGTAGTCTCCGTGCCTCCTGACATTAAAGACTGCCCACCACCAACTCTAACCCGTTTAGACCAAAAGATGACTTCCAATTCCAAATATCTGTCATCACTGGGAAATCTCTGGCTTTCAAATTTAAAAGTTCCAAGTCCTGTATATGTGAAAGAATCCTACTTTGCTAGTCTCTGCAAAAGCAAGGAAAAGGAAACCAGATGGAGAGAACTAGCGTGTGCACCGTGGCACCTCCGAAAGTGCGCCTCTCATCACACAGAAGGAGCGCCATGCGGACAGCCACTTGTACCAGAAGCTCCGAAGGACCGACAGGGACTGGTCTACATGTCACCGGTGACTGTGTGCAGAACTGCAAGTATATGTGGCTGCTTTTCATCTTTTGGAAGTTTCCCACATTTAGGAAAAAGTCGAAATGCACTGCTTTTATGATCCCAAATAAAAACAGACTATTAAGAACTATTTTAAAAATGATGCATGCCCTGATTCCCTCAAGTGTAGAAGAATCATCAAAGAAGGTAGGAAAAGAATTTGAAAGATCAGAGGAGGACCAGAACGGCAGAGTCAGGGAGTCCAAGGAAGAAAAGCACTTCAAGAAGGGTAACCTAAGACCTTCAAAACGCAGCAAAAAAATAAGGACAATGAGGGCTGCAGCTGACATTAGGTCTCTGACAGCTTCCCCAAGTCCAGGTTCAGTGGTGGTCAGAGTGGAAGCCAGGCTATTCAATGGTGTGACAGCACTGGCTGAAAAGAAAGTGGGGAAGGGACTGGACAAGTTCAACAGTCAAAGTAGAGACACAACACGGTGGAGGAGAGATGAAGAGCCAGCACAGGGAGAGAGAAACACGCCCCAGCAAGACTCTGGGCCGGGAGACTGCATGCAGGATATGGGCAGGAAGTCACCAGAAGAGAAGGTCAATGACAATGTGAAGATGAAAAGTAGAGCAAATGCAGAAACTCACACTTGACAGATTTGACCTTCTGATTAAAATGGCTCATCTACCAAGAGAGATGAAGATAGGTATTTTAAAGAGAGAAGAGATAGGTAAAGATGTTCGCGTGTTACTGGCCACATCGCTACGAAAACAGAAGAAAGGGAAAAGCCCCCACCAGTAGGCTTGCATCTCAACGGGGCTCTCCTGACGAGTGTGGGGTGAGTGCGGGGCATGAAGACTCAGAGCCAGGGCGGCCACGCACTGCCTGAAGGCACCCCCACCTCCTGCGCCTCAGCCAACAGCGGGGCACACAGGGCCCCCGAGGGCTGTGGGGACAACTGCGAAGACCATGCCCACGGGGGAGCAACACCTGACGCTGGCCTACCAGTAAGCGGTGGCTCAGGGCGGAGTCCTGCCGGCCTCAGTGCTGGAATGAACTAAAAAAGGTGCGTATCACAGGGCTCTAGGGTTTACTTCGTTTTGTAGGTTCTGTACCACCAATGACTACAAGGAGACCAAAGCATCACACTGTGTAGTAACAAGAAGACAGCAATTGTAAGAGCAAATGGGAGGACAGGAGTGACAAGCCCAGCATATCCAAGACCTGATGGATTCTTACTCTGAGTGTGTAAGTGGTTCAAGAGACTGCGACGTAAGTTACGCTCTACTTTTTGTCGTAGGTTTGCTATGTGAGGCTCTTTTCTGCAGATCGAAGTACTTGAGACCCATGCAAGTAGTGTACGGACATACCCTGAGAATTTGATCACCCTCTTCTAAGCCTTCTTTGGCTGCAGGGCTATCTTCTAGAACGCCAGCTACAAATATTCCGACATCATTTCCACCAGCCAGCCGCAAACCCACACTATCTCCTTTTCTGAACTTTACCAATTTCATGCTGGGCCTGTTGAAACAAATATCTCATTTGAAACAGTTATGAGAGGGGTGAGGGAGTTCTAGCAAACGGCTGCAAGGAAAACCACATTCAGACTGGAACAAAGGGCTGCCACCTCTGCGCTTTCCCACACAGCACCGGTTTGCTGGGTACAATGGAGTTTAGTGTCAGAATTCCAAATCAGGTTTAACTGCATTTTCTTTTACTTTCTGATTAACAAAGTAAGTTTCAAAATATCCAGGTTTGATGGGCAAGCACTGCTTTACATACTCATTTCTAAAATTATTACTTGATAAAAACAGTGTTTGCCAATGTTTCCCAATACAGGGTGCATTCCCAACAGCTAAAACCACCCTCATTTTTTAACGGTCCCAATTCCTACCACACCATCTCCACTGAGTAACTGAGAAGTACTGCGTTATACAGGCAGAACCTGAAGTGTGACACATGTGCACATGTCCCCAACACCAGGGAGTGGGAGCCAGGCTCCACGCACTGTGATCTCCACAGCCAATGGACAGGGGAGTGGAGACTTCACAGCTAGTGGATGCTCTCGGTTGGCCACAAACACCACGCGCTCCGCAGCCCTTTGCATCTGCAGTGAACACCTGGTCATTGCTCAGCGTTCCTGGGTTAGGCCCATGTTCAGTCTCTGCCCCTCTGTTGCTAGAGACAGTGGGAAGGAAGCGATGCACGCACAGCCCTCTCTAATCGGTGTGGGGTCAAAGGCCTGTGACACCCCTACAACCCCAGCACTGAAGGGTGCTTTAGGAGACGGCTGGGCAGAAGCAGCTCCCAATTACAAATTCCCAAGGGCAATTAATTACAAACTACATACATAACTACAAATTACCCTTCTAGGTTCCGTAACTGTCCCACATTTTTCTGCCTATTTTGACGTGAAGTATAGAAAAAGTTCCTTTCCTCTGCATTCAGTAAGTGACAATGAGCTAATTATTAGAAACGAACAAAATCTAACTGAAAAAAAAAAAAAAAAAGAAAAAACCCTACACAAATGAAGTGAATGAACGAGCTGAGGAAAGAGAAGTCTAGTCCTTCAACCCCCTGAAGACCACCTCAGCTTTCAGAACTGAGAAGGCATTCACGATCGGTGTCCTCATCTGGCCTCGCGATGTGGTCATGCACTGCCCGGGCTGGTGGCACCTTGTCTTGTGAAGGGTGCAGGCCCTTGGCCGTGAGGCTGTCCTTGTTTTGCAGCAAGCCTAGAGCTCATCCTAACAAACTCATCTTCCTTATGACCCCAGCCCCCGGAAGTTCTCTTCTAACACGGACCCATCTACTGTGCCTCAAAGAGCAAAAAGGTGCACCGCAGCCTGCCTCCTCCCACACAATCTGGTAGTGAAAAACCACGATTTGAGGACTGCCTGAGGCTCAACCTCACAGTTGTGTTGGGTCCCTTTTACCAGAGAGACAAAAGAAAACTAATTTGATGACCACAATGACTTGAATCTGGTCATATGATTTACATCTCAACCCCATCAACCATAAAATATAAAGCAATAAAAGGTGTGGAACATAAAACACCTAGAGATGCTAACTAATCTGGAACAGGCTCTCAACCAGCTGTGATTTTGCTCCCAGGAAACATCGGACAGTGCCTGGAGACATTTTGGTTGTCACACCTGGGGGGTGGTGGGTGCTACTGTCCGTTAGTGGCCAGGGATGCCACTGAACAGGCCACAATAAACAGTTCTCTGGACAAAATGTGAATAAAGGAAATGGAGAAGCACTAGGTTTTTTGTTTCGTTTTTGTTTTTAATGTTAGGGCAATAGAAAGCTTGTAAAAAATCTGATGTCTAAAGAGACAACAATTTTTCAATTTTTTAATTCATGACCTAAACGCTAGGTAAGAGATGGTGGCAAGAAAAAAGTAAACATCCAGAAAGCTTCCCTGTTGTTCTTTACCTTCTGGTTCTATCATATAAATAGACTTTTAAACCTCCTAATCATAGTATTAATGGTATGCAGTATTTTTAAAAGTACATGAACATGGTTTGCAACTGAACTCTCACTTCAAATAACGCTTAACGCCGGAGACAGAAGGACAATATGAGTTTAAAACTGCATTACCGAAGAATCCCATCCTCGTGTGTTGAATTGGGCAGGACCCCATCAGACGGACTGACAGGTAAATCCACGTCTGGCTGTCCAACCTGAGCATACACAGGCTTTGGTTCTAAAAGCAAGAAGATGCAAATTGCGTAGAGATCATGTATTACAAAATGGAATAACGATGTAAGCAACCAGTGAGGTAAACAAACGAAAGTGTCTACAAAACATGTGAGTTCAGAGAACCTGGTAAGGAACGTATACACCCTATGAGTTAAGAGTTCAGTTTGGTTGTCAATTCTAGTGTCATTACAGCAAGTGTGTTACACAATCATCTGTGCCTTCCATAGAAACAGCTGTTCTGAAAAATGGTCTGAAAGATGTATTCTTTTTCTAAAAAATATTTTATTTATTTATTTATTTTTAGAAAGAAGGGAAGGGAGAGAGAGAGAGGGAAAGAAACGTCAATGTGTGGTTGCCGCTCATGTGCCCCCTCCTGGGGACCTGGCCCACAACCCAGGCATGTGCCCTGACTGGGAATCGAATCGGTGACCCTCTGGTTTGCAGACTCGCACTCAATCTGCTGAGCCACAACAGTCAGGGCTGAACAATGTATTCTTGAGAAGAATAACAGAAGAGTAAGAATGTGTGGGAATCTACATTTCTGTAAAGGCTGTCAAAGCAGACTTCTTTCTTCCCTGTTGTAAAATTTATTTTTAAATATCCACATTCCCACCACTGAACATGCAGATCAAAAAGACGGTTGGAGAAAAAGAACGGACAGTAGAACCAAAGTCTCCAGGCCTTTTAAGCAATCAGATCTTGAAACCTTGCAGATTCGCATGTCCAGTCTCATACACAGCACCACAAGGTATACTTTATAAAGTGTTTATGACACTTTCAGTAGGCAAATAACTTTTTTTCTGAAACCATGAACAATTTCTACCTCAGAAAAAAACCCATGCCAACCTTCCACCCACAAAGAAAATGCTGAAAGTCCAATATGAAAGAACTCAAACGCAGGCAGCAGTAGTTGCAATAATAATATAATGGTAGTGTTAGTGCTAGCAGCATCTTTTACATCTCCCGTAAATCCCACAAATACTTTAGTCTGAGTGCAAATGCCTCTGGACTCAGTATCTTGTGGGCTCACCTGGAATAGTAGGTGCTTGCTTCTCATTTCTTTCAACTACGGCTTCCTCCACTGCCTTAGGCACATGGTCATCTGCATGCTTGACAGGAGTTGACGCAGTCCCGGGTTTAGAAGCTCGCTCCTCCTCTCTGCTCCGGAGACTACACATTGAGAAAATGAAAAAATCATAAGCCTGAAGATGGGTGTGAAAATCATTTGTAGGAGAACTTTAGAAAAAACGACACGGGACTTGCCGTAACAGTTCAAAACAGTATTACAGGCTGGTCATTAAAACGAGAGTGGTGCTGCCAGAGAAGCAGAAAAATGGATGGATGTGGCAAACAGAAAACGAAGCAGCTCACCCGGAGCAGCAGTTGACTTAACGGCAGTCCAGAACTGCCGGAAAGGACGTACTGCCTTTCACGGTGTTAGGGCAACTGTCCGCCAACCTGAGAGACTAGATCTCTGTGCCCACCAGTGACAAAAATATAAATTCATTTCAGATGGCATCAAGTCCTACACATAAACTAATTTTTTTTTAAATTTGTATCACTGAAAATAAAGAACTTTAAAAGAAAGACTCAATGCACAAAAGCTATGATGCATCATCAAAGGTGATTACATAAAAAGTTAAAATGCATACAAATAATTGGTAAAGATATATGTATTGGGTTAAATGAACTGAGATGAGGTTTTTAGTGCAAACAGCTGAATATCAGCAATTGCATACCGTTTGACCTAACAACATGTAAGAATCTGATATTTAAAACACATAAAAATCTGTTAAGTCAGTTTAAAAGACATGACTGATGGGAAAGATGAGTAAGCACTAGAAAGCGGCAATTCAGCAGAACGGGTGCAGAGACACACAACACACATGCACACGCGCTTGGCCTCAGGAGCAACTAGGGGAATGCCGGTTAAAGCCACTAGACTCATCTTGTCACTCCCGAGAGCTTTCACGGGACATCAACCGTGGGGAAACACATAGAGAAGCAGGAACTCGCACAAGGAGGGTAAAAACTCGTATAAACATGTGTAACTGTGCGAGGGTAAATTGGCAGTTATTTATCAAAACAAGAAACACAAACATGCAACCTGTAATTAATTCCACCTCTAGGTTTATCCTAGAAAAATGCACATATTTCTATGACATTTATAGAAATTGTTACATGGCTATCAGTTCTATTAGCAACAAACAAAATAATTAAAACTAAATCTCCATCAACAGGTCCCCCCCAAAATATAAAAGTTGAGCCAAGGAAATCCATACACTTTTTTAAAAGAGGCCAATAAATATACCTCAAATAAAAATATAAAAATATAAATAAAGCCCTGGCTGGTGTGGCTCAGTGGATGGAGCGCAGGCCTGCAGGCCAAGGGTCGCTGGTTCCATTCCCAGTCAGGGCACATGCCTGGGTTGCAGGCCAGGTCCCCAGTTGGGGGCATGGAAAATGCAAACATACATTAATGTTTCTCTTCCTCTCATTCTTCCTTCCTTCCCCTCTTTCTAAAAATAAATAAATCTTTTTAAAAATGTTGATCAAGATCTACAATTTAAAAAGGCATCAGGTATAGAAGGTTTTATAGCCAAGACTTTCCAACCTCTGAAAAACAAAGTATTTCCTATTTCTCCTATTATCGTTGACCACAGGAAAATATAGAAAAGTCTCTAATTCAATTTTAAACACTTTGTATTATGGAAAATTCCAAACACACATAGCAACACAGAACAGTATCACAAAAACATATGTCCCCATATTTAAAAATCTTCAACATTCTGTTGATCAGCAATTCAGTCTGAAGCTAACAGAATCCCAACACCCCAACCTTGATAATGACAATACAACAGGGAAAACAGATATTTTAAATTGGGAACGGGGGAAAGTTCTAAGCAAAGTAGTACCTAAGGGAACACAGCAACGGGAACAATGTTGTATTGTGACCACAGCAGGGTGATTTCAAGACTTTGTGGCTCCTTCAACATTAGGAATCAATCACAAAATTTATTATTACATCCAAATATTAAAGAAAAAACGTTAGTGTCAGTAAAAAAGGCACGTGAAAAATATAAGTCATTCCTAATAAAAAACATAAATAAAGCAAGCCGGCAATACAAACGATTATGAGACCGTTTTCTAAAACCGAGAGCCAGCACCACGTGGGAGAGGGAAACGCTGGGGCACGTTCACACTGAAGTCAGCAACGGCACAGCGAGGCCTGCCCGCAGCAGGGCTACTTCCCACCACAGTGAAGACTCAGACGATGTGACCAAGAGACAACAGGCCTGAAGTACTGGGGGAAACTCAGTGACTATAAAAGAATACTAAAAAACTACTTGAATTAAGAGACTACTACTTAATTTTTAAAAATCAGCAGATTTTTCTCAGTATCCTCAACAACCAGATAAAAACAGAAAGAAAAAAAATATGCCAGCAACAATACCATTACAAATCATACAATTTCTAGATAAAATTTGGACAATTTTAGATTGGGGGAGGTTGCCCTAAATAAGCAAGATAAAAATTGAGAAGTCATAAAAGAAAAATATTTCACTAGATTTGATGTTAACTGCACAAGATACCATGGGACATATTTGCAACACACTCACAAAAAGAGCTACTACTAACTGACAGACAAACAAAAAAGAACAGCCCAACAGAAAAATGAGCGACAGAAATAAACCAAGCACTAGACTGAGGAAGCGAGCCAATGAATGGTCCACGATGCCATGGAAAGGTGCTCAGCTCCACGCGTAGTCAGGAAACTGTCAACTTAAAGTAAGGAGATGACGCCGTGCAACCATCAGATTGGTAAACAAGGAATCTGAGAAACAAGTCACCTGGAGTTACAAGTAAACGGAAGAGTAATCCAGTACAATACTATCCAGGAAAATGTTAAAGTTAACACCGACACCCTCTTTGATGACTTTAGAAATTTTTAAAAAGGGTTTGTATATAGATTCACGGACAAGGATAATTGTGCAACATTGTCTCTATGGGCAAAGACCTAAAAATGGCCTTTCCAAATTATGGGACGTTTCTCACCAAAAGAGTAAGTGGGAGGATGATCACCTCGCACTGTAAGTGAAATAAGTAGCTGGGAAATAATGTGCAGAGCCTGACCTTTTTAATTATTAAAACACACACACACACACACACACACACACTCTCTCTCTCTCTCTCTCTAAACGTGATGCCGAATGTTTGCATGAGAATGAAGATTAACTCAAGAGCAGTGGGAACTGGTGATCTGACCTACTTTGACAAGTACACAGTGCTTTTGTAATTGAACACAAAACCTAAAGTATTAAAGTAAGTTAGGAGAGTGTGTATGCAGGGACATGAAAATGGCTCCGGGACACAATGTGGAGAAGCACAACTGCAGAACACACACCGTGCGACGCCCCCGACGTATGAAAGAAAACCCTCCCCAGAGCAGGCCGACACTCGTGCACACTCACGCCCCCACGTGCAACGCCCGCATGGATACTACCAAGCCGGCAACAGCGGCCCGCCCTGCGGGGAGAAGCAGACGGAACAGCAGCCCGGAGGAATTGTGGATTTATCTCTGGTATTTCTACTTTTGTAAGAGACTACTTACATGTTACTAACAAAGATCAAAACAACATGTTACTAACAAAGATCAAAACAACTGAAATACTTGGAGTAAAATATTTTATAACAATGCTGACTTTAAAATAATAGTATTATTAAATGGAACAGTCTCACTTTAAACAAATAATCTGGTTCTATTCAAGCACATTATTAGCAATCTCTTATCAGGAAAAAGTTTCTTCTCTGCCACCTTCTTGAGAGGACAAAACATAAGCACTTTTTATAGTTTCTATTTTCATATTCACTAACTGCTCTGGGGAGCATGCTCTAATTTTAAATTGCATTTACTAAATAAGCTGCATGTAAGTAAAAGTTTTTTTAGGAAAAACCTCTAAAAGCCAAGATATCTTCCAGTTCAAATCAGAATGCACAATTTTTAAATGATACGAGGTCAAAAATTTTAACCACTGCTTACATAATAAGCTCACGTACAATCAGTCTAAGAATAAATAAGTACAATTAAACTTTATCCCCAAACTGGTCTGGGCGCCTCAGAACATAAAGGGCAGGATAAAACAGTATATTCTCCCCACAGTCTTTGTGTTAAAAAATGCAAATGGTATTTATACCTATGAACATTTTGAAGAGAATGCAGTTAAAAAATTACATAATTTTAACAGTTCAATAGATCTGTGCTGCTCTGCAACAAGGACACTAATCTATATAAAGACCCAAAACAAACATTTCAATTTATTTTTTTTCTTACCTGCAACTAAAAAAAAAAAACTCTAAAATTTAAAATGTCATCAACATTAGCGACAACCGAATCTCAAGAATGAAGAGTCAGTTATCAAGTTTTAATCTGAATGTCCTCCCCACAATGACCAGTGTCATTTGTGGGGCAACACGGCTCTGACCCACACACCACAAAACACTGCCAGCACTTTCGCCACCTACTCATTTTCATACCATATTGCCTCACCTTTTTTTCCATGTCATGCAATTATTGTAACTTAACGTTTCAGATGATGGAACTCACATCATTCTATTAAAATTTTTCATACAATTAATACTTAAAACATCAATGTTCTTTTTAGTGCATTTCTGTTATCTACCAAAAGATGGAGGCACCATGCAGTCATACATGCAGGCCCAGAGCTGCGCTATTAACAGAACTATGAAGCACGTCACTTGCGTAATCTGAAATATTCTAGGAGCCCTATCAGCCCTTCGTGTTTCTCACACAGGCACAAGGGGCTCTGAAACAATGCTGAATGAAACGCAACACCACCATCGAGGTGCACAGAAATCAGTATAATCGTTCTCTCTACACACGCGCTGTTTTTTACCTTAAACACAAAACTGTTTTAACATTCCAGACTAGGGCTTGGCAAACCCCACCCGCTGCTGCAACCTCTTTGTTGTGTCACTGCAGGACGGGTTCCAATAAAACTTTATTTGCAGAACTCGGCAGAGGGCTGAAGTGGGCCGCAGGCTCAGGCTGGCCAGCAACAGCGAGGGTGTGCTGCTCAGCAGCCGGCAATGACAAACAAGCTCCTGTGTTTTTCTCGGACCTCTGTCCACGTTAACTGTTGCTCTCTAAGAACATCACACAGAGTGACGTAAGTAGGTCATGACAACAAAGGGACGCTTTGTGGACTTTTGTCCCTGAAGGTTAAATGGCAGTTAGCCTTTACTTTCCTTCTTTCTCTACACCAGTAAGGTCAGAGGCCTGAAAAGCCTGAAGTTTTAATCCTGGCACCGATCTCTCTCATCACCTACACCACCCTGGACTTCACCACTGCCCCACGGCCTGAGTTTACCTGTCAGCAGGAGGAAATCTTACAAGTATTAGGTACTGGCAGATGTGAAAAGATACTCCTCCTCGTGATGATAGCAGCTAACACCTGGGTTTGGCATTGCAACAACTCATTTAATTCTCGAGACTGTGGTGCACGGCCACGCACACTTCCCGGCCAGTGGGAGAACGAGAGCGCGGCGCAGTTTCAAGGCCCTGGAAGCAGCCGTGGCAGGCAGACCTCCGACCGGCCCGTCCAGCTCTGACACCCAAGGACATCGGCATACTCCGCTGCCTCTGACAAAGTGAAGGTGTTTTCCTCCACAGAGACCCACACAGCCCGAAAATGTACAGAAACCTAAAAAGAGATGTTCACCAAGCCAGACCTCTTTACACTCTAAACTGAAACTTCTCTCATAGGGGGCAAGTCATTTTCTATCGCTTCTATAAAAAGGGAATTTCACTAACATTTATAAAACAAAGACACCCGTACAAACAAAACAACAAGAAGTAAAAACCTGTGTGAAGGTCCTGTAGCGTTTTTACACTAGGGTTTTCCCGTTCTCAATGCAGGGCGCCCCGTATATGAAAACATCACCATGTGGATGTGGCCTTCCACGTTAACTTGGGGAGGAGTGCAACCTCAAAGCAACTGGCACTATTTTACACCTGGTCTACAGGCTGGTGACTGCATTTCCAGGACTTAAGCCCCCAGTGTGGAAATGCGGGAAGCATACAGAGACTGCTGGTCCTCAGTAGTGGCAGTACTCTCTTCTCCGCAGCACACGCCACGCGTTCTAACCAGAAGTTCCTAAACCTGGAAGCGCACGGGAGAGGATGACACCAGAAACTTAAAAAAAAGGCAAGTGCTCCTTGCCTGTATGTCAGATGAACTGAGAACGGGGCCAGGATTCTGTATTTTTATTTAAAAACTCCATATAACTAGTGTCCACCCATGAGAACACTTGAGGTTCCCAAGAGAAGTAAAACATCCTACTATAACATCAGAAAAGTTGATCATTTCTAAAAACCTCCTCAGCTTTCAAGTTGACGTTACAGATGCCAAGTGTTTAGGAAATCTAAATAAAAAGGAAATGTTGAGACCTAAAAGAACTTTCTAAGATTTAGAATTTGCTTACAATAAAAACAAGCGGCCAAATTTCTGATGAGCATTTCTTCTTTCTTTTTTTTTTAATAGGAAACTCCTGTTCAAACTGCTTGAAGCCAGCGTGGCTCCCAGGGGGGAGAAGCACGCAGGGCTGGGGCTGCCGCCCGAGTCACCAAGGGCACCGGTCCCACCGCTGGGTCTCTGCTGTGGCAGCAAGAGCTGGACAGCTAACGCAGAGCCCCGTAGCAGTCCAAAAATCAGGGTTAATGTGATCTGTGAATCTAAAATTTGAAGTGTGGAGAAAATCAGCTTCACGCACACTGAAACACAGCAGTGTACAGCGACTGTGTCACTGCGGTTCCCGACAATCTTAAAGATACACTAGGCGCCTCTGCTTCCTCCGTTTACTGCCCCCTCGCCTCCCCAGCCCGTGGTCTGGTCCTCAGCCTTCTCTCCACCTTGTTTCTCCCAGCACGGTGAGTGACGTGGCCTGGGGTGACACCTCTATGCAGGTAAGTCCCCCACCACCAACTCTAAACTGGTCAGCACTGCACTCGAATTTCCAAGTGTCTCCAGAAGATCTCCACGTGGCCTGCTGTCAAACCACAGGTCCAAAGGCGGCCTACACAGCTCTGGGAGTGCCCAGAAACTGTGTAAAATGCTACACATATGCGTGCACGTGCATTTTCTGGAGATAAGGGTCACCACTCTCTTTGGACTCGAAAATGTGCATGTGGCCCCAAAGACAACATCAGCTCAGGTAAGCCACGTGCTACCAGCACAGCAGACCCTTTGGCGTGAACACTGGTGTATTTTTAAAAGGGAAAACCACGTCCTGGTTCATCGGTCTAGTCGAGGACCCCCGCTCCAGCGAACATTCCCGAGCAGTGAAGCACGGAAGCTCACTGGCCTCTTGCAATGCAGTGGGCCAGCAGAGTGCAGCTACGGACCAGCTTGTTACAAATAAAGCTTCACCGGAACACAGCCACGCCTGTTCATTTCTGTACTGTCTCTGGTTACTGCTGTCCTACAAAGACAGAGCTGCATAGTGACGACAGAGTGTATGGTTCACGTGCCTAAAATATTTACTACTTGGCCCTTTCAGGAAAAGTCTGACTGACCTCTTTTTCTAGATAAGAAATACCTACACTGATAAAGAAAAACAGATGTAATCTCCAAAAGAAAATAACCGGAAGAAAATCTGCCCTTGCAGTTTTATTTGTAAGCAAGACCAGAAACACGTGCCGAGCCCACGGGGCTGCTGGGCCGTGAACCGGGGTGTGATTACCTGCCGGTGCTGGGCTGCTGCGGAGAATGTCTGGAGTGGTCAGAGGGCTCCGACCGCTGGTCAGGGGATCGTGACCGGCTGTGGCGGGGAGGCCTGTCATGGGACCGACCAGAATGATCTGATGCCAGTGACTGAATTTCTGAAATGTCTGTGAAACAAAATAAAAGAGTGCCATTTATTTTCCCATGAGATAAGTATAAAATATTCTATAAGGCATTACTCCAATGACCATGGAGATAAGCGACTAAATATAATCTCATGTAAAATGGCTGATTTAAGCAGTAACTCCACCAGGCACTGAGCAATAGCGGTGTGCTGTCCACAGGTAAACATCTACGTCATGACAACGCAGACGGACCTTGAAGGCATTCGTTAAGTGAAATGAGTCAAAGACAAATACTGTCCAACCTCACTTATATGTAGACTCTTAAAAACAAACCCCACAAAGTGCACAGAAAAAGAGACGAGATTTGTGGGTACCAGAGCTGGGGGCAGGAGGAGGGAGAAATGGAGGATGGGGGTCAGAAGCCTCTGCGGACCTCTAGTTAGAAGGTAAGCAACTACGAGGGGTGTCCCTGTGTGACACAGTGACCACGGATAACCCCACCCAAGGACACTCAGGAAGCACTCAGAGAGCAGCTTGGAGAGTTCTCTTTACAAGGAGAAGCCTTTCCCCCTTTTTATGGGATCTAAAGGATGATGGATGTTAACATACTGTGGGAATCATGTCACAGTATATGCAAATCAAATCATCGTGCCATATAGCTTAAACTTATTCAGCAACACGTGCTTATTATGTCTCAATAAAATGGGAAAAAGTGAAGTTAACCATATACATGTTTGGAATTCTCAGATTTTGAGGGTGGCTTGCATGCAGAAAACCAGTGCATCCAGCACATCCAACCTGCTGGCGCTGTAGGGAAGGGGTGCCCACTGTCAGAACCCTGCCCCCCAGAACAGCACGCACCATCTCTCTCGGAGGCGTTGGCAGAGTGGACGCTGTCGGACAGGTCAGGGACGTTCAGCAGGGTGGCCCGCTCGTCTCTCTGAACCACCATTTTTAACTTGCCCTTCGACCTTTCTATCAACGTCTTCGCGTCTGTCAACGACATGTTTTCTGTCACGGTGCCATTTATCTGCAACAGAAAAGGAAGTGCAGGTTGACAGTGCATGACACAGACACGGATGTTAACGTAAGTCTATTGTGCACAGGAACAGCTGCGCTACTCCCTGGCTCGCTGGAAAACACAGTGCATTCTCTTCCCACTTCCCTGTATTATCAAAGTCCTCCTCCTTCCTGAAATAATCAAATCTTTACTGCACTTTCTCCATCAGAAAACCCAAACTAGCACCCCCTAGTCCCTCCCTCAAAAGCCTGTCACTTTCTATTAGTTAAAAGTAAATTAACGAAGTAAACATTTCAATAGTATCTAGAGCAGCTGTCAGAGCCACTTACTGTATAAGAAACGTATCTACAGAGCAGCTCCTACTAGTGACTGATATAAATCTGCAGCTATTAATTCTCTCGGGATGGCTCTAAGCCGTCAGTGGTGACAGAGACAGATGGACTGGGGCAAGTTACCCAGCCCCCAACACCGATTTTTAGGGCTTTTTGGAAAATAGCTTCAAATGTGAGCAGAAGCTCTATGGTCCCGCTAGAACGTGTTTTCTGTTTCAGGTCATTAAAACTCAGAAATAAGGGTGTATACCTTTAGTACAACATCGCCTTCTTGGATATTGCCGTCTCTTGCTGCCAAACTATCTTGTGAAATTTCCTTTACAAATATATGGCTGGCCAACCGAAGACCGTATTCTGAAATAATACATTTAAATGTCCTTAGTGTAAAATCCTACGCACTTTGATAGAGCTGCAGGACGAACAATCATGGCCGGAAGAGCTCTGAAGCACAACCTGTGCGGAGGCCCTTCTCGGCCGCCCCGCAGAGACGCTGCTCCCTCCCATCACCGGCGCGCCTGCGGTGTCCCGGGAAACGCCAAGGGACAGCGCGCGGCTCCACACAGGACTGACACGCCGTGCCCCGCTCTCCTGACGAGGGCGTGCCCCGCTCTCCTGACGAGGGCAAGCCCCGAAGAGAAGGCCATTTCCGTCCAACCAGGTCGTACCGACACACTAGCTTCTCAGAAACTTTAATGACTGTAATTCTAAAAAGCAAACCGGCTGGGCTCTGGACAAACTCTGGAAGGCTGGACAATTCTAGTGCTGACCGGCGTTACCAAGCCTAGACCGTCTTTGTTTCCCAGCTCCCACGGCAGAAGTCTTCCCTTCCGACCCACACACCTGCAGCACTGGGGAGACGTGCCCCAGAGCACTGATTGGCACGCACCACCGCACACCGGAGCAAAGGCAGGCGACACCCAGCCGGTGTGGGGGATCTGGGCTGCAGTTAAAAATGCCACTCCTTTCCTTCTGACAACCCACCACGCAGCCAAGAATGAGGCCACAGTGACTGCACCCGTGGGTGAGGGCGCTGGTCAGAGTTGAGCAAACTACTGGGAAAATCCAGAAAACTGTCCAGAACGATGACTGTAACCTATTGTCAGCAGGATAAAGATGTGTCCAGTCTGCCAGGAGGGAGAAAAGGACTCCTGAGTCTCACCGCATTTAAAACAAACAAAAAAAAACAAGATTGGAGATAGAAAACCTTTTAATATGAGGTAAGAAACCTGCTACTCAAACTCATGCAAGTTCCACCAGGTAGTTTAACTTACAGGAAATACACACGGAGTGCTCACAGCAGGGACAGAATCAGGGAGGGAAAAGGACTTTCTGGAGGATGCAGGTAACTGACCACATGCTTTGGAAATGGCTGTCATACCACAGAGGAGTACGGGAAAAACTGTCCATATTCAAGATTTAAAAGTTATAAATGATCAATACAGAAATGACTCCAAAATATTCCTTATGTATTAATTCATTCACTTATTTATCCCAAGTACTCCCTTGGGTAAAATATGGAACTGTGGCTAAAAGGCAGCAAACGAGACAACAGCTGCGCCCTGGTGAATTCCACGGTCAGCAGGGGGAGATGTCAGCACAGCAATGAGCAGTGTGGGGGGGTGGACAGCACAGGTCTCCCGTCTCACAGGGCTCCGGGAAGGCCCCCCCATGGAGGACTGCTGCCCTCAAGCGGAAACTGCACCTGAGAGATACTCAAGGGGGAACACACCAAACAAGGAGGCTGAGGTGCAGGCAGCATGTGCTGTGGCGTGCGTGTGTGGTGGGGAGGTGGTAAGACAGATGCGCCAGAAGACATGAAGGAAAGCCTTCGGTGTGCTGAAGTCACGGGGCAGGGCAGCGGGGACTGAGACGTCACGAAAGAGAGAGAGAGAGAGAGAGAGAGAGAGAGACAGAGACAGAGAGACAGAGAGAGAGAGACATACACAGACAGAGACAGAGATATGAAAGAAGTATTGCAGAGGATCGCCTTTGTGGGCGAGTCTGCAGAACCCACTAAAAGGGATCCAGAGACTAGTTTATGAGACAGGACGAGCCCACCCAAGAGATGATGGTGCTCAGCACACGCACATGCATGCAACAACTATGTGAGATGACAGATATGTTCATTAACTTGATTGTGGTGATCATTTCCTAAGGTACATGTACACCAAACCATCACGTTGTGCACCCTGATATACACAATGTTATAATTTATATACAATGTCCATTATGCCTCAATAAAGCTCCAAGAAAAGGAAAACGCTAGCTTAGATGAGGGTGGTGGTGGAGGAGAGGCAGAAGCAGGGCAGTTAATAGTTAGGAGTGGTGTTTAGGAAGTCAGGGCGAATTAACTGGGCATAGGACAGTGAGGGGAAATGTCGAGAATAACTACCACGTCACCTGTCACAGGCTTGAGACACCGGGTAACTAGGAATGTATTTAGTGGAATGCTTCATAGGAAAGACTAAGAAACACTGTAAGAGGGAGATGCGAGTTTTGTTTGAGGTGTGCGGAGTCTGGGGACCTACGCAGACACCTGGAGGATGCACCTGGCAGTCAGCTAGCTCACAGGGCACACACACAGGCCAGGGCTGGAGAAGTCCCGTGTTGCCGTTCTCAGCAGCTGAGACAGAAACGGCCCAGATGAGACTGCCTAGAGAGGCTCTGTTAAGTGGAAAAAATTCTAGAACAGAAATCTAAAAGCATAAAGGGCAGGATGAGGCGAATGAGCCTGCCAAGCATACAAAAAAAGGGAGGACCCCACAAGGATGCCGTATCACAGAAGCCAAGAGAAGACGTTATTTCAAAAACCAGGAAGCGGTGAGTGCACAACACGACTGGCAAGGCAAGGGAAGTAAAGACTGACCATTTCCACTGGTTTAGCGCAAACGGCACAGAACAGACCGAGAGGGGCGCAGGGGGAGTGTGAGATGCAGAGTGCGACCGGGGAGCCCACTGCGGAGGCCGGTCGGGAGAGAGAACTAGGAAGGGGTGCATCGGGGTCTGGCAAAGCACATCAAGGCGAGCCTTTGAGTGTCCTTGCTCTAACACCTTGCCTTCGGAATGATCGGTCGTAAACGCTTTCCTGCACTGGCCAGATGTGCCCATGGCAGGAAGAGGCCACAATTCCTGCATTTCTAGCAAACATGACTGAGGGGAGGCAGCTGGCCTTCACTCCCAATTTTGTTGGAGACCTGCATCACAGAGAAATGCCCTATAAGGGGCCCCTTCCCCACAATCTCTGTCCATTTAAAAAAACAGTTGCCACCCACCCCACCTCCAATATACAAGATTTCTCCCCAGGGTTCTGCTACTACTTAGCTGATCCTAACAGCTAAGTAAAGCACTGCATTTCAACCTGGTCATAGTGTGATCTTTCTTGTTAGTCTGATTTGTACTTGGCTGTTCTAATCACAAGAAATCCAAAGTCCAACCACGGACAATCGATACAAAGCACTATCTGCTACAACAAAATGATTCCAGGGGAGAAAACAAGTGACTCTGGAGCCCGATGAACAGGAGCTGCCTCACAGCAGCAGGGCAGGGAAACAAAGGCACGAAAGCAGACACACGGAGGGGTAACTCCCACTGAAGTCAGGGTCAGGCTCTCCCCGTGCAAAGGGTCACCAAGCTGGGGCCGGGTACCTTCGTTCTTCCGGGATTTCACCAGCGTGACTTTGGTGGGCTTGGCAGGCTGACTGGACGCTACAGACCGCCTGTCAGAGCGCGGGGACAGACTCCTCTCCCTACTCGCGCTTCTGTCCCTCGCCCAGCTCTTCTCGCTCCTTCTGTTGCCCAGCGCCCCACGGCCACTCCGTGGGTCACGTGCTTCCTCATCGTAACTGTCTTCTTCGTTCTCAGATGCTGGTTCAGGGTCAGGACGACTGACAGGTATTTGAACTTTCTTCTTCCTTCGAATGGTCTACAGGTAAAAGCAGATTATAAAAGAAGCTGATTGGTTTGCGTATCATAGGAGCCTTCATGTCCTAAGAGAAAGGAAAATTACATTTTTCCGGTGCCATATTAATTAAACCAATTATAAATCAGAGATACAATACACACTTACAACAAATCACTAAGGAGCACATTCCCATAATGGTTGGGTTTTCTGCTCTCCAGATCAACAGGGCTGCTGAAGAACCAAATTTGGATAGGTGGACTGAATGAAGTCCTTACTTTAATTAATTCAGAAAGATCTTTCAGATGCAATATCACAAGCTTAAAGGAAAACTAATTATTATTGGTGGTTTCAATAAAAAAAACAGGGCACTATACTCCCAATACCAAAAATATACTGTAGCTGCTACCAAGCCATAGTAAACTTGCAAGCCCAACTTGATTTTTTAAAAATCTGAGAATCCCTCGGTATCAGGGCCCACGATGGTCCTCCTAGACCTCCAAGAGACCCTTTTATTTCTACCTCCACACTAACATTCGACTTAGCGTGCTGGAGCTAACACCCCATCACACCGCACCAACGCAAACTGCTGTGAGTCCTGAATCCCTCCAGGCTGTGATTTCTGGTCTCTATGTCAATTACTTCTTCAGGTTTTCTTTCCTCAATGACTCCGGTAACTGGTTCAATTTTCCCTGCCCGTGTATGTCCTTCCCTTTCTGTAGTTCAAGGTCTACATGCATGACTTCCTGATTAAGTGGCCTCCCGTGCCCGGTCTGCACTTGGCCTCCTCACACTGAGCCACACCAGATTTCATCAGGGGTCTCTGAGACCTTGGGTACCACTCCTTGTCTTTCACTTCTGACACCTTCGTCTCCTGAAACCTTTCCCTGTCTATCTCATTTCCGATCCTTCCGTCCTCTCCTGTTCTCTCAGTCCATCAATCCCCCTCCTGATTTCACTGCCTCCCACAGTGGCAGGAGATGTCACATGCAGTATTTAAATGGCTTCTTCCTGACCCTCAGTCACCTGCCATGACAAACTCCAGTCCTCAACTACCTTCCCACTCAGACGGCTGCATTTTCACACTTTTCTGATCAGCTACTCCACAGATGCACTGTACTTGACAGGATTCTCCATACCTCTGAAACGCTGAGCTATTTTGTTTTTTCCCTCCTAATGCTCAGTAGACATACCCCACATGGACAACGCACCCAAGAAAATTGTATTTCTACACCCTAGACTTCCCCGTAGAAATGACGATGTAGGGCATAGGTCTAAAATCTGTAACAGATTTGGAATAGTACATGTAAGAAGGATCTGGGGCAGCTCAAAGGATGGGTTTTCCTCTCCATCAGCTGGAAAGGTGGAACTCTGGAAGCTTGGCCAAGTATTTTTTGCTCTGGGGGGCCACAGGGAGGCTGGGTAGAAGGATGTTTTAATCAGTAGAAACAGTTGTTCATTTCTACATGGGGAGACACTGGATCATGTCATTAACTTACGTTAAGTTCTCACCGCCATGTGATGTGTAGAGTAAAACCCCAGGGTGGCCTTTCATTGTAAGATGTCTCTCTTAACTCATCCCTGGCCCTCACCAGAACCTCATGGTCCTCAGAGATGGGTTTCGGTTTTTGCAGTTCTGAGTAACCAGCTTTCCCTTCCCCTCCCTGGCCTACCAATCTTTCTTCTTCCCTGTGCTTTTACAGCATAATGGTGGTTTGTTGATATAATTATTTCTTCATAAGCTTAGAGCCCTTCAGGCATCAGGCTCAGTAAATGCTTTCTTTTCCAATGAATTTAAAATATTAGTACTTCTTCGCTAATATAACTACCATACATATGCTTAATTTTGTTTTAATGATAGGTGAAGATAGAAATAGATATTGTTTATAACAGTGAGCATATGCAACTTTTACTAAAATTCTGAACATACTAAAAAGCATTACAAAGCAAATGGATGGGCCCAACACCTTCCTAGAGATGACTTATCTCTGTGAACACGCTGGTGTGCACGCACGAGGCGGCACAGCAGCTCACTGGGCTACACGCACTGCCCACGCCAGTCATGGCGGGCGTCTCGGGGTCTGGACTTCAGAGTAACTTCTTGGGAATGGCCTTGTGCAGTCAGAGGGTGTGAATGACTGTTGATGCGTGGAATGCCAGATGGCCCTTCAGGAAACCAGTAGGGCATTTAGATTCTGACTTCATCAACACCCTTTCATCTTTGAATCAGCTACACTGACAGACTAAGCATAATGCTGCAAATGAAATACTTTAAAATTGCAAGTGAGTTTGATCATCCCATAGTTCATACATTGCCCATTTGTGTTTCTTTACTTACTCGTATCCTTTGCACGTATATTGTGAAGACTGGCATACCAGAGTGTTGTATTGTTAGCCTTTTGTCTGTCCAGAAGGTATCCAGCCATGTGATATGAAACACTGTACATAGGACAATGACACTTCAGTCCCCTTCGAAGTAGGCAGCTTGGGACCTCACAGTTCTCCCAATCGCCATCAGCTGCCCCCTCGTATTTTCCTGAATCTCATCAATGGTCTGAAATCTCTGCCCTTTCAAAGGTGATCTGAGTTTTGGGAAAAGCCAGAAGTCACAGGGCGCCAAATCTGGGCTGTGGGGGCTGAGTCACCTCAGTGACTTGATGTTCAAATCAGGGCCCAAGATCTGCCCGAGATGCGATGCATGAGCGGTGTGCTGTCGTGATGAAGCTGCCAGTATCCGGCTGCCCATAGCTGCGGCTTTCTGCATCATCTGAATAGTTTCCACGGAGGAATGTTCGAACTTCATGCAAAATCTGATGCAGATTCGCTGCTCTCCTCGCTCAGTCACGCTGACTGCGACAGCCACATGGCACAACTCCTCGCTGAATGGCGTTCTGCCCCCACTGACTAGTACAGTGAAGTCGACATTGTTCACACACGCGCATTCCGGTCCACTCTCCTTGGCTGCCAGGTTACAACCTTCTCACTCAAATTGTTCTCATTATATTAACAATGGCTGGACTTTCACTGGACAAACCTCATGTACTGCATGGGTACTTTGCCTATTTGCTTTTGTGAGTGTGTAAGTTGTTTGTGGTCAGTTTTGTCTTGCGTATCATTTTGTTTGAAATGGGAGTTTCTTAAATTTTTATGTTGTCCTGTCACTTTCACTGATTTGGTTCTACCTTTGGTATTATGCTTACAAAAGCATTTACCTTGACAGAATTATAAAAGCATATACCCTGTATTTTATTCTAGTAGTTGCATTTCACTGTTTTATCTTATCCCGAGCCTTTAATTTAAATAAACTATTTTGAGGTAGGTATTTTTCTTCCCTAAAATTTGTTTCAAAATTTTAAGTGTTCACATCAAGCATCATTGCCACGCCTGTTCAACAGGACAATGACGGTGCGGGGGGAGCTCGCGGCCGTACACGCAGGGAGAACACTCAGTTCGCCTAAGGCTGCTCGCCTTGGAATGCGCAGCCACCGTCTGAAAACTGTGAGTGACAATGACAGTGCCAGGATCAGTAGCTAAGTCAAGAAAGCTAAAGCCTATTTGATTTCTAGAAATTAGCAGTTTGCTTCTGTAAATACTAAGCTCATGTTACAAAACCGTTGAGAACCTCTACCACCCACTAGCCAGTCTGCGTGTGCACTGCAGTTTGAAAATCGCACTGGTGGTGTAAAAATGTGAGTACGTGAGGCTGTGAGATGTGCCTGACAGGGGATGTCTGTCACTTGGAACGCATTGACTGAACACGGGCTCCACTGGGATGTGAGAAACGCGGCACCCACGCCAGGCGGCACCCTGTGCAGACGAGAGGCCCCCAACTGCGGGGCGCAGTCCCAGGGAACCCTGCAGCCTGCCCCCCACACAGCTCCCAGAGGTCAAAGCACAAGGCACTCCTCCCCTTCTTCCCTCCCTCCCTCCAGCCTCTCCTCTCTGCTGGGTTCTGAGTGTCTGCTGGGAAGTCGACGGTCCTCAGCAGACAAGGTAGGCCAACCACCTAGCCACCAGCCTCCTCCTGCTCTGTGCACCAGAGCTGAGGCCACGACACTGCCTCATTCAGTCCCTTCAGAGGCCACACAGGGCAGAAATGGGGACAAGCAAAGTGGGCGAAGCAGCTACCGCGCTTCTGACTGTGGATGGCGTTTTAAATAGGACCTTTACATCGCATCCGCCTACTTTACTTCTGTTTGGAGACCAATGTCAAGAGTTAACTGAACTTCTTTTCCCTTATTTACAAAGAAAATTCTCAGAGAAACACAAAGTAGAGGAGCCTACCTACAGACTGAAACAATGTCATCAAGTGCACCCTGAAAAACTCCACAAAGAAACTCTTACCACTCCCTCTCCGGCAAACTGCCGGGCAGTGACTGGGAAAGCAGCTGATGGCGCCTGTGTCCGCAGGGAATGGAGATCCTGCCCATTCAATTCAACACCGCCTTTCACAGAACAGAGCTCTCCGGGGCGGGACGGGAGCAGGTTTAAGGTTGGCGGTATGCGAAACACAGTTTATTCTTGTCTCATTATCTATTAATTATTGTATCACTTCCCATACGAACAACTGTAAACCTCCCTTTTCCCGCCCCTTATATTTCAAACAGGCTACATGCCAAGATTCCCTCCAACTTAAGGACCTAAAGAGAAGGAAACTTTAAGCCATAGAGAAGCAAGTAACCACTCAGCCTCTCCTTTTTGATCCAAAAAAATCCTGGTATCTGAACTTTGAGAAAATAAACACACCAGTGACAAAACACACTGCCAGTATTAGGAAAAAAAATCCTTATAAAGGCAGCTAACTTCAGAACTCCTGGCCCAGATGTCACTTTCTTACGGAGGAACGAGACATCCAACACCAGGAATGTTACCAACAACAAAGCTGGCACCTTTACTAAATCAGAGGTAAAGGAGACTTACAATTTTTGCATTCTTCCCACTTTTCCTTAGTTGCTGAACAGCAAAAGCATGTTCAACATTATCCATTGAAACACCATTAACCATGGCAACACGGTCATTCTCCCTAAGGAAAGAAGTCACAGAAACAACATGTTAGAGAGAAACATACAGATAAATTTGTGCAGATATTTTCAGTTTGCGTACTTCTAAAAAATATTCCAATTATGGGCTAATTAATCTATCTGTCTTCAGGTCAAAGATGAAATGTCTATTTACTTTCAGATCTCCCACAAGCACGTTTAGCAAGTAACTAACCACAGATCATTGATTTTTTAAAACCATTACTGTTTCCCCAAAGGACTGAACAGGTACCACGATACACAGAGTAATTTTGGCAGTACAAGTACAGGGCGTAAGTGATACTGTATCATAAAGCTGAAATGTTTTTCTCCACTCAACATAATAAACACTCTCTTTCCAATTTTCTTTTAGCCTTTCTGATGCTACTCTTACATTTTGCTAATAATGTATCTTTGCCTCTTTTTATTTGATAACCTTACTGAACAACAAGGGCAGAACTCCAGACGAGAGGCTCCTAAAGGCTAGATTCTACCCCAAACTGAGTGAGGGTGCTCTTGTCCCCATCTTTCTTTTGACAGGGACCTCCTTTGTATGGTGAGTACACTTACTTCCCACTCAGGGTCAAGGTAAGAATAAACGCGCATGGATGTAAAGGCCCCCTCGGGCAGTCATGGAACAAACAGCGTGCCATCAGCCTGCACCCAGGGCCTGCCCCCCGCTGCCCCAGGGAAGGACACCCACTTACTGCAGCTGCCCTTCCGCCGGGCCCCCTTTCAGCACGTCAGATATGACGATCGAGGTTTCCCCACTCTGAAAATGGGGGTTATCTCTTCCACCAGATATTGCGATTCCAAATCCGAATCCAGGAGCCTAGAGCAATAATTACAGTAAAATGTTACTATTAAGAAAAATAACTTCATTATGTCATACTCTGCAAACTACAAACACTGAAATGGAAGCACTACAACCCTGTCACATCTGTGATGCGCACGCTCACCTGTAAGACTACATGACGGAATGACATCCTGGTGCGGAAATGCATGTCTCTGATGAAGTGAATGGCACAAGACGATAGTACAAACTGCCAATCACATGAATGCCCTTGAAGAACTAACATACATTTTAAAGTTCTGAACACTGAAATGCCGAGCTGTAGCTGTGATGATCAGAAGGGTTCCTGAGGGGCCTGGCAGTGTCCCAACGTGATCCACATACACACAGGCCACCAACACACAGAGTGACGGCCTTCACTCGCACACACAGTGGTGCCACTTTACACAATAAAACACCAAGAGCTGCTGAAATAAAGTGCTATTTCAATTTCCTTCAATTACACCAAAATCTCTTTAGAAGTCATGTGCTATAATGTTTTAGGCATATTGTGTACAACAGGAAGAATACAGTAATCATATCAAACATTTTAAAGTACATTTTCAATTAAAAACTATAATAAAATATTTACTTCTAAATGAATTGAAAATCTTTACCAGAACAACTAAGGACAGCCCTGCAACTGAAAAAATTCAAAATATTCCCAGGTTATTAAAAAAATTACCTAATCTCAAAGAAATCCACACCATCCCCTAGAGAGGAATGAAGAATTCGGAGTCTTCTAAAGAAACACGAACTTCCCTGGAAGCACTAAACCAGATGAGGTTTTTCTACCCTGCGCTCTACCCGCCAAAGCACCCGAGGGCAGAGGCCGTCTAGTCCACAACAGAGGAGACCACGCCCAAAGGGGACTGGGCATGTGTCACAACCTTCACTTCTACCCTAAAGCCTACTGAAGTGACAAAAGAAAAAACCTCTTCTTCAAGAAGAACACCAGCAATTTCACTCCTATATGCCCAAGAAAAATGGAAGCATATATCTACACAAACACTTACAGCCACATGTTCATAGCAGCATCATTTACAGTAGCCCCACAGTAGAAATAACCCAAATGTTCACCAACTGATGGATAAATAAAATGTGGTATGTTATTACAATGGAATATTATTTGCAATAAAAAGTGAAGTACTAATACATGCTATGCAATACACAAACCTTGAAAACATGCTACGTGAAAGCAGCCAGTCATAAAAGACTATATGTAGTGTAATTCAATTCATATGTAATGTCCAGAAAAGACAGATCTACAGTCACAGCAAATAGAATGAAACTAGACCACTATCCTACACCACACAAAAATTAACTCAACATGGATTGATTAAAGGCTTGAATGCAGGACCTGAAACCGTAAAACACACAGAAGAAAATACTGGTCTTAGCAATGTTTCTATAGCAAAGGAGACAAAACGAAGGTAAACACATGGGACTTTACCCAACTAAAAAGATTCTGCATGGCAAAGGAAATCATCAATAAAATGAAACAACAACCTACTGAGTGGAAAAAGACGTTTGCAAATAATATGTATGATAAGGAGTTAATATCCAAAATATATTTTTAAAAAACTTCATACAACTCCACAACAAAAAAGCAATCCAATTAAAACAATGGCTGAGGATCTGAATAGGCATTTTCCCAAAGACGACACAGAAATGGCCAACAGGCACCTCGAAAGATGTTCAATGTTATTAATTACCAGGGAAATGCAAACCAAGACCACAGTGAGTTTTCACTCCACACCTGTTAGAATGGCTGTCACCAAAAAGACAAGAAACAAGTGCTGGCGAGATGTGGAGAAAAGGGAACCCTTGTGCACTGTGGGTGGGACTGTAAACTGGTCCAGCCACCAAGGAAAACGATTATGGAGATTCCTCAGAAGATTAAGAATAGAACTATCATATGATCCAGCAATGCCACTTCTGAATAGCCAAAGAATTTAAAAACACTAATTAAAAAGTTATATGCATCCCTATGTCCACAGCAGCAGCACTACTCACAAATGGTCAAGATATGACAACAACCTAAGTGCCCATCAAGGGATGAATGGGTAAAGAAGAAGTCACTCACACTCACACACACAATGGAACACTATACTCAGCCATAAAAAAAGACAAAACCTTGTCATTTGTGATAACACAAACACACCTCGAGGGTATTATGATAAAAGTGAAATAAACCTGATGGAGAAAGACATATGGTATGATTTCACTCAGAGGTGGAATATTAAAACAAAAACAAAAACCAACTCACAGATGTAGACAACAGGTTGCTTTTTGCCGGGGGTGGCGGGCAGTGGAGGGAGGACACAACAGGTGAAGGGGGTCAACTGTATGGTGGCGGACGGAAACCAGACCTTGGGTGGCGAGCACACCGTAGTGTATACAAATGTGGAATTACAATGTTGTACACCTGACACTTATGTAATGTTATGAACCAACAGTACCGCAGTAAAAATAAACAAAAGACAATGAAACAATTTACCAAGGCCACATGAGACGTTGAAACTCATACTCAGAGAAATCCCAATTGAAAGCGCACAGAGAATGGTAAGAATTAAAGCCGGGCAACACCCTTCGGTGGGGGTGCTGCAGAGAAGTGGGCGCTCTCACAGCCTGCTGATGGCACCGAAGGGCCTACAACTCTTTAGGAGAGAAATCTGGCAACACCTAACAAAATCACAACACTCACCTTTTGACAGTATAACCTGAAGATATACATCTCTAACAATATGCAAACCCACACAATTATTTATTGCAGACTGTTTGTGCAGATACTGGGGAAAAAACCCTAAATGCCCAGGGTCGTGGACAAGGGGACTGTTCTTTCACGTTCTTTTGCTTTTGGAAAACTGCCAGGCTACTCTCTCACTCCATACACGGGTATAGTGTGCACTTACGTCTGGCCCAGGTCACTGCCCCCACACAGCTCCAGCACCGAGTGGGGCATGAAATCTGCTGAATCAGCGTTTGCCACAGCTCATTTAAAGACTACTGCCCAGGAAGTCTGGTTTCCCACCCTGGCTGCAGAGAACTATCGCTGTGGAACAGTTTCAGAAATGCTCCCTGGTGTCTAAACCCCCGCCCCACACCCCCTAAACTGGGGACTGTCACAGGCACCCAGGGCCCAGAACTCCAGCCTTAAATGTCTTGTGAACGGCAGAGCAGGGCGGTGACCAAAACTTCAAAGGGTTCAACTACTCCACATTCCCCCACCCCTCTGCTGTCTTCGGCTTCATCTGGGCCTTTGCAGAACACCGCTCACCTCCACTGCTCACCTCCACTGTGCTACGGTCTGCCCTCCGCCACGTCTGAAGGGTTCTTCTGAAACCCACCGGACCCTGTCATTCCACTGCCCAGAGATCCAAAATCCCTCAGTGTCTATATCCTGAAGCAGAACTCCAACTTGCTCCCTAGCACCCCTTTGCTCTAAACAACCTTAAGTCCAGATCCCTGCTTCAGCAGCCCATGCAATGTATCAAAGCTATGCTTTTGTGTCCTTTCAGCCTAGGACTTCATTAGCACCTCATCAGTCTTGCAAGCTTCAGCTCAGCCTTCAAATTCCAGGTTCAATGTCATCTCATTCATAAAACCATCCCAGCTTTCCTGCAAGCTCCCAGAGCGCATGTACACACTTCGGCCACCTGACACACAGCACTGCCGTTAAAGCAGCCTGGGGGTCAAGGCTGCACTGGGGGAGGATTCACGTATTATCTATGTTTTCCAATAGGCACATCCCTCCCTGCATGTGAGGGCCCCACACAAAGTGTTTCATCAACATTAGTGAACTAAAAAGCAAGTATTTCATTTTAATTCAATTCCCCTTTATAGAGTTGCCTTTTTAAAAACTAGCATTAATTTAAGCATCAAACACAGACTTCTGGAAAAATCTGCAACCATGGTAGTAGCATGGATTTGGAACTTTCCTGATTTCCCAATAAATACAAGCAGGGCAACTACACAACAAGCCAAACCCCCATGGCCGTTTACAACAGAGCCAGGCAAACAGGGTGTCCCCTCCAGGTGCAAGACGCAAGCAGGCGGGGACAAAGCAACCACGAGACTTGAGGAAAGCCCTAAGGTGTCTCACACTCCCGAGACCTGAGACCGGAGAACCCCAAACAACCGGTCTTCCCTGGGAAGAAGGGCAAGACACCTTGGGAAGGGCAGCTGAACTGGGAGGGGCTGCGCCCGCTCCAACAACAGGTAAGAAGGAGGAGCTGGCAGGGGAGCCGGACTGCCCCAGCCCGGTGACCCCCGGGGAGTCTTCACTGCGGCCCTGCCAGGCCCTTCCAGCACAGGCCCCACAGAGGAGGCACTCCTGGCAGGGCGTCGCACTTCAGCGGGACGAGAACAGCAGGGACAAAGTGAAGAGAGGAAAGTCCAGATAAAGTGTACACAGGGCACAGAAAGAGCCAGTGTCAGAAAGCAGCAGTATGATTTG
This sequence comes from Trachops cirrhosus, assembly GCA_028533065.1. NCBI lineage: Eukaryota > Metazoa > Chordata > Mammalia > Chiroptera > Phyllostomidae > Trachops > Trachops cirrhosus. The sequence continues at coordinate 50,696,504 of CM052550.1, forward strand.
TAGCACACGCACGAGCACGAACACACACACACACACACACACACACCCCACTAGGAAACTAAGCCCATTTCCAAACACTCAAAGAAACTAATTTCTCATAAAAATAAACAGAGTATCAGGATCAAATCCCTTACAAAATTACTATGAAAATAATGAGGGGTGGAATAATTTCCTTAGAGAAAATGATTTCCTTAGAGCATACCAGAATGATAGTAATAGGGAATAAAACTGTTACTATTACAAAACGAACTGAAAGGCATAAAAAATACACAAGACATAAAACAACATAAATAAGAATTATAGAAACTCAGAAATGAGGTGACGGAATTCAAGAACTATTACAAACATTAAAAAGCAAGTTTTGATAGGACACAAGACCAAGTAGGCAAACGAGATACAACACATGGATATGGGAGTCCCTAAAAAATAAAACCATAAGAGAAAAAATAAACAGTAAAAAGTGGAACTAAAAAAATAAAAATAAAACAGTAAAAACTGTAATTAGAAAATAAAAACTTTCCCAATGTTGTTTTTTACTGAAATTACACTGTGTTCTAAGAACACTCATCACTGTAGCTGCCTGTTATCTGAGATGTCAGTTCACAGGGACTAACACCAAGATGTATTCAAATAACACGACTAGATTTTTAAGAAAAAGATTTTTTTGACATGTAGGCAAGAAGAGCTTTTAACTTATAAAGAAAAGAAACTCACATTATCGTCACATCTGAGTAGCAACATGTTATGCCAAAGATAATACAGAGATACTCAAGGGAAACAGTGAGGCAAGGACTTTGTATCCAGTAAAACTGACCTTCAAATACAAAAGGGTACAGATAAACTAGTAAACATGCGAGGAGACAGAGGATACTGTTTTCATGGTTCTTTCCTATGGAATCTAATCAAGGGTGACATTCTGACAATCAAAATAACAAGAGACACAGGCGAGGACTGGTGATAAGCATTCAGTATATCCTTACTTATAGCAGTAAGATGAAATAGGAGTCAGGGTGAGAGAATTACACTGTGTAATAGCTGTATCATAGAGATATACTAAAGCCATTTTTTTAATGGGTAGAGGGACAGGAATAGCATGTGTAAAAATTTTTTAATGCTGTTTCCAGTAATCAAGACTGAGAGTGGTGGCGTTAGCACCGTGTTGAGGCAATGGGAGGCTGTGCACTGGACTTACTGAAAGACTAAGCTGGCGCCTTCCCAGGGAATTTTCAACAGACGTGCAAAATATTCTATTTTTTCCTCATATGTCTTGACCATACAAATTTTTAAATGTGTCAAAAGATAGTGGGTTTTTCTATGTTTCCATGAGAAGATGTCCCAGACAATGCTTATTGTTATGGAGGTGTGGGGGGCGTTTAAAGCCATACAATATGATCTCATTTGCTCGTGTGAGCACGCACATACTATACAGTTGTAGCTTCTGAACAGAGGAAAGAGCATCAAAGGATTTCCTTTCACCATGTTCTCCTTTCTGAGACCGTAGGAGCCATGAGCAGCAGTGACTTCTGTGTTTGCACCTCTGCCTGGGAGCGAGCTGAGTTTATGACAAACGAGAGACGCGTGACTCCGCAGCACTGGAAATGTGACTGGTCTCACCAGAGACGTGCTGCAATTGTGAAGTGCGTGTCGGCTTTTAAGACTCTATGGAGGAAAGGTCAAGTACATCAATTTTTAAATACTGACTACATGCTGAAAATGGTATTTTGGATTTACTGAGGCCAGTAAGTAAGATCTACTATAAAATCAATTTCACCTGCATTTCATTTTTTAACGTGAAGGCTAAACAACTGAGACTTACACATGTGCTCCGCGCTGTATCGCTACTGGACAATGCTGCCACAGAGACCTCCTAAGAGTGACCCTGCTGAGCAGGGTGGCCCCTAGGAAATGACGTTTTATCAGGTTTTTAAGCAAGCACTAAGCAGGAAGGGGATGTAACACTGATTGAGCTTTCCAACGCTGGAGCCAGAGGACAACCACCTAGTATACAGCGCGCCGGCGCTGAGGCCCCGCAGGGAGAGCAGAGTCCACAGGGCAGGCTCTGCCTGTGTTTGTTCTCTGATGTAATTCCAGGGACTGGAACAGTCCTTGGCACGCACTGGAGCACCAGAAAACTACTTAGCCTTGAAGAAGGAATAGGATTTCTGTAGTTTCTAATATTCTAACATGAAGAAAGTATCCTCTGGGAATGGGAATAGAAGATTGAAGCAAATCGTATTATTATTCTTGATGATTAACAGCAGAAAATGTTGAATGCTAAGCCACAGATTTTTTTACCTTTAAAACATGAAGTTACCTCCACCTTAATTGTAACTGACCATCAAGGTCAAAGAATATGGATTTGTGCTTATTTGGCAACACACGGTATCTATACCGCAGGTCACTGCCAAAAGAATATAGCCTCAAATTATCTCCCTCGCTTACTACTGCTACCAAAAGCCCACTTGGTCACCTCAAGGAGAATGCCTTTCACATTCCTCTGTCAGTGTTTCTCAAAAATCTGATGCCAGTGGCCATGGCCTTCCATTTCAAAGTGAAACATTTTTTAAAATCAATGTTAGGGGCCCCAACCCAGACCAAGTAAGTCAACTGGGGGTGACCCTGTTGATTACTCTGCACGATAAAACTGCTCTGCAGCAGTGGTCAGAAGCCACGGCCTGCAGGCCAAATTGGGCTAGCTGCCCATTTTTGTAAATAAAGTTTTATTGGAACACAGCCACATTCGTTTGTCTATTGTCCGTGGCTGCTTTTTTGCAATACAACTGCAGAGTTGGAGAGCAGTGAGCAATTCAGCCTGCGAGGCCTGAAATATCATCGTCAGGCTCTCGACAGCCCAAGTTTGCTGACGACGCTCTCGCTGAGCTAACTTTTATTCTGCATCAACTCCAAACAACAAAGGACTGTGCAGCATCCTCAGAGAATGAAGTCAAATGGATTCTGGTTTGACAGAAAAGCCTCTCAGCTTGCTCTGACAGGGAGGGCTATTTTCAAAACCCCTCAGAACCAGTTCCTGGAGGGATGGCTGCGAGGACTTCCCCTCTGCCCCAGGCACGCAGCGCAGCTCTGTGCGGGTTACCCTGCCCAAGGACAGCAGTGCTGTGAAGGGCACACTCGCCACATCCCACGTATCTCCTGCAACACTCTCGGGGCTGGCTCCCTTCTCGTGGCAAAAGGAGACTGAAGCTCCGGAAGAGGCCAGCTACTGAGTACACTCACACTAACCTTCTGGACAGGAGCTCTCAGACGTGCCTGAGTATCATCCCTACTATGAGGTGTGACATTTAACGCATTCAGAAGATCAGGTTGTTTTCTCAGCATCCAAGATATTTTCCTCCTTTACTTAAGCTAATGATCTGTAGCAAATATACTATTTTCCCACACCTGAATTCCTAATAAAACAAGGCAAAATAGTAGAAAGGAGAAACATTTCACCTGATGTGTCTTATTCTGCCTATTTAAAAACTAAAAGGTACTAGGAAAAAAACAAATGCAATGTGATGATAACACCTACGATCTCCACAGAATGACCTGGCTTCTACCTTATGAAATTACAAAAAAGAACAATTTAAACCCAATGTCAACAGAAGGAAATATTACAGTAAGAGCAGAAGTCAATTAAACAGAACACAAAACAAAAAATATTAATGAAAACAAAAGCTGGTACTTTGAAAAGATCAATCAAAACTGTTAAACCGTGAGCCAGACAAACCAAGAAATAAAAGACACAAATTAAAAGAAAAAACAAAACACCCTCATTACAGATCAATAGCAGTAAAATAAGGGAACACTGTTAACAATTTTATATTCACAAATTAAATGAAAGAAACAAACACTCTGAAAGATACAAACTATCAAAGCTACCAAAAAAAACCTAACTAACAAAAGAAACACATAAATGAATACTTCCATTTAACATCAAAGAACTTGAATTTACACTTAAAAGCCTTCCCACAAAGAAGACTCCAGGACCAGATGGCTGGCCACACTGATGAGTCCTACGGAACATTAGGAAGAAATAACATCAACTGCACCAGAGAACAAGAGAGGGAGGAATGCTTCCCAACTGCTTGCTGGTGGCTGGTAGTTTTTTCTGACGCCAAAACCAGTAAAAACAATACACGAAAAAAAGTACTGCCCTGTGTTTTTTATGAGCATAGAAACAAATATCTTCAAAACACACCAGCAAATCAACCCAGCAATATATAAAATGGATGCTACATCACAACCAAGAGGAATTTATCTTGGGAATACAAGGCTGTTCAACACTCAAAATGCAAGAAATTAACCATACTATACACTAAGAAGAAAACTTATGATATGATAACCTCATTTCTTTTATTTTTTTTAAAGGTTTTATTTATTTACTTTTAGAGAGAGGGGAAGGGAGGGAGAGAGGGAGAGAAATATCAGTGTGTGGTTGCCTCTCACGTGGCCCCCACTGGGGACCTGGCCCACAACCCAGGCATGTGCCCTGACTGGGAATTGAACCGGAGACTCTTTGGTTCACAGGCTGGCGCTCAATCCACGGAGCTACACCAGCCAGGGCAACTTGCCCATTTCTAAAGGGAAAGAGGCAGACCAGGACTCAAGGGCAGGACAGACAAAGCTCTTAACCCAGCTTGCTGCTATTTGCTCTGTGCCCATCTGCAAGTGTTTAAGCAATAGCTCAGGGTCTACATGTTTCAAATCAACAAGTATCTTTTAAGATTTTATTACCCACACGACCTGGTTTACTTTAAATCCCAAGCCTACGATGCATGCGTATGTACTCAGAAAGGCTGAAACAGTTTACAATTTATACAACGTACAGTGTCTTTTATCTGATCACTCAGAATTTTTAAAATAACTTCAATTTCTTCACGCAAGAATAAAAACAGCAAATATACAAATAACCACACCAAAAGGATATTTGAAAAAGTAATCATGTTCGCTTTTGACCTTAATATGGAATTTATTGCAAGTCTAATTTTAAACAAAGGAATATAGAAAAGTTTTTCCCCTTTCTTTGGGCTTCCTGACATCTGGCTTTCCTCCATTGTTTCCAAAAGCTGCCAATATCCTGAGTTACACACGGATTATTTACTGCAGCAGAAACTCACCCTGTGAAGCGTCACCGTGTGCTGTTCCCATATAGCGGTTTCCTCCATTGCTGTGCTCTGATAAAGGAAAAGAAAAACAAGTCATGCATCTGTTAAGAAAATGTCTTTAATAAAGCGAGCGAGAACATCTAGTGAACAGTTCAGCACATTAACATCCATACTATTATATTAGGTACTCTGAAAAGAGCTTAATAATTATGGAAGGTTTTTTTGTTGTTTGCTTTTGCTGTAAGGGACAGGAAACTACACACAGGAACTTCCTTTGTTTTTAACTTAATTTGGACAGATGCCGCTCTGTTCCTTTCTTGCCAGCTAAAATCAGTATTCCAGCTAATTCTGCAACTTTATACTTAGCATGAGGTAGAAAAGAATAAAAGTTGGAATAGTATTATCTTAAAATATCTATTGACACAGAAAACATTTTGAAGCATTCCTTACACTGTGCAAAGAAAAGAAGAAAGTCAAGTACCTCTGAACTCAGCAATTATAAATATCCATGTTACAGGAAACAAGATGGAACCATTTGATAGGCTCGGTCAATGGTTTCTTGCATATTACAGTTGAACGCTATTGTCCCACCTAGTTAAGATTATACCACAAAACTGTCTTCAAGCTTTTTTTCCTAAGGGGAAAAACAGCTTTTCCCATATGCTACTGCACACATACATCCACACATGAAACAAAAAAAAGAAAAACAAATAGACAACTCCATAAAAACTCCCCCAGAATCACCATAAAGAGCGAGCAATACAAGCTCCAATGAAGGTCCTCCTCAGACCACTGTGTAGAGTTCAGGTTCATCTACAGTCAAGAAACTCTCACTAGGTAGGGAAGTAAATTACTACCCAAGAGATGAGCACTAAAGAATTCAAAATAAATTTCTTATAAATTGTTTTATGCTCTTGGAGGCTTTAAGTAATTCAGCCCCTCTTACTGTTACCCCTTTATGGAATTGGGGCTCCTAAAAATAATGCACGGATAAACAGTTTCTTTAAAGGCCTCTGCGGAGGTAACAAAAGGTGGGGGGAGGGGAGAATGCTGAGCACAGCGTTCTGTTGTGACTGCCCACTGCACCAGCGCCAGCTGTTTTCCATCACACCCTGTCATCAGCGTCACGAGAACGTGCCCATCAAGGTGCCAGGGGCCCATTTCTTCTCTCCCACAGCAACTTTAATAGAAGATTAATGCTACTTTAGAAAATGAACCCCTATGAAGAAAGCCTGCTTCCCTAAACTCAGAGCAACTAGATTAACTTTCCTGCCCGATGAATAGGAGAGGGAGAGAAAGGATCTCTCTGTTCACTCCCCCAGATAAGAACTGCCAAGCTTACCAGCATTTTGTTTCAACCTTCCAGTGGAGTGCAGCAAGCCTCCCTTTAATGAGACCTCTGCTGGAAACAGGGCTGTTTTGTTTTAACAAAAATTGATCAGGATGCAACGTATTAAAAGAGAATCCCTCCATCAGTGTGAGGCAATGATGATGTAAGTAACTCTCCTGACAAGCATTAAGAGTTCTACTAAAAAACACCTGTGATCACAGCATCTGCCCTAAGTGCCCGTCTGCCCGACCTTCACTGGCGCAGTAAGCTGCTCGCACAGCCCCAGCTCCTCTCTTCCTGACCTCTCTCCAACCGGGCACTGCCTCCGGCCTTTTCAATCCCCTTCCCATCAGTGCGAACTGAGAGGGACCTGCATGCAGGCACAGGCCTGGACAGCCTCCACTCGGGTAGGAAAGGGTTCACCACCCTCCATGTGGTTTTAATGAGCACAGTTCTCCGTTTTGTGAGAGAATACCGATCAAATGGGGAAACTGACTTAATGTTAATTCCGTGAAACAGCTTACAGGTCGTTAGCCTCACTTGGTTGAAACATGAGTGGGGAAGGCAAGGCTGAAAGGACAGACAAAATGCTGACAGCGATCACATCCAAGTGACGGGATCGTGGGTAACGATTCTTCATTAGGTCTCTTATCTCTGAGCTTTCCTTTCACCATTCCCAATCTCAGTACAGTGCCAAAGTATTTTAAGCCACATTTGCCAAATCTGTTTGAAGCTTCAGATAATCTATTTTTAACTTAGCTGTTAGGAAAACCAAATATTTAAGAAGACTGTTTATAGTTAATTATAAAAGACATTTAATTTACTGTTATAAGGGATTTGCTGTATTTTTCAGATTATAAGATGCACCTCCCCTCAAAATTTGGGAGGAATAATGGTTGTTAATGCTGCTGTTGAGTTCTGTTTACATTTACGTTGGTGAAACATTATGTTATTTATGTTATTAAATATTTCACCACATTTTTTGCTTCAAAATTTTTTCCCTATTTTCCTCCTCTAAAATCTAGGTGCGTCTTATGGTCCAAAAATACATACAGTAAGGTCCTACAGTACAAACTTTAAGGGCAGTACCGTGAGAGAAACTTCCATTGTTTTGTTGGTATAAGATAAGGGGAAAAATAAAAATACTAAAACAATTCTTTTCAGCATTCCAATCAAAATAGGTTTCTTCTTTGGAGGGATTAGAAAAGTACACATCTCAACTGACTCAATGGCTTCCCCAAAAGGGGTAATGTAATGCGATACCTCACTTCTCTGTGCAGGCCAGACATAGTCTTCTCAGCTTGGCTGACCAGATGGGAGACTACGCATAGGCAGGCAACAGAGGATGAAACACCAAAAAGGGTAGGCGGGTAGCTCTTGACCAGCGCACTAAACCAACTCAATCCACAATGTAAATGAGTATTATGCCTTGCCAATACTTATCAGTTAAAAAAAAAAAAAGAATAAAATGTATTCCTAGGTTAAACAATGAACCATGTCATCTCTCTTCACTCTCCAGCCCTTGGTTTCTTTCAGTAGAAAAAGCAGCAAAATTCTACCCACAGTTGTTTGTAACCCCAGCAGACCCCAAGTGGAGTCCTGAATGCACTGAGGGATGACTGGATGGACGGACACACCGATGTGTGATATGCAAATACAGTAAACTAGAAGAAGAAAATCTCAGTTGTCAGGACTCAGGGCTCTTCATTGTAAAAGTCCCTCAGCTCTGCTATATTAAACAACAACCGCCATAAACTGGGGAGGGGTAAAGGGGAAGGAGCTTCTTACAGGACATCACTCAGAAACTGAAGGCTAAAGCGGAGAGAAAACGCGTACCAGTGACTTTATCAGCACTCTTCTTCGTGAGCACCACATACAGACTAAAGGCGAAGCGGGCTTCCTCTAGAAGATCTAAACAACAAGGGGCCTCTGGGGTGCAGCAGTGGAAACGGGGGTGAGTGGTACGAATCTTTTCACTATGAACCCTTTTGCAGTTTTCATCAAGTTCATCTATTAGCTGTTCAAATAAATATTTTAAAAACACCCTTATTGTAAACTTGCTTGTCATTTTTCTCATGACCAAGCCAGTGTTCTCAAAAAAAAAAAAAAAAAAAGCGGAATACATAATTGTATAACTTGGACCAAGACCTTCCAGAAATCTATACTTCTCATTCCCCGAACATTCAGGTTTGTGGGAGACCAAGGAAAAAGTGTGATTCCTACAGCAGGATTCCAGCACTACCCCTCCTCAGTAACTCTGAAAAATGCTGTTCGACGGAAAATGAGCTAGACCAGAAAAGCAAGACCAGAGCCCAGACCTGCCATAACCACTAGACAGGTGACCCCAGTTGTCCTCACCTATCAAGTCAGGGAACCGGATGAGATTTTCTCAAGTGAAAAACGTCCTCTGGCTCCACAATGCCATCAGACCGCAATTCCAGCTGCAGTTAGGCCCCACAGGCCGCCGATTCTGTGCCCCAGAAGGCACGGAGACATCGTGCGGTCCGTGACTACTGGACCCTCAGCCCTGCGTCCATTTCTCAGTCGGCACCAACTGACTAGAATCACAATTTCTGAAGAAGCAAAGAGCTGCATTTCAGAATCTACCAAAAGCTTCTTTGGTTTCTTTGTTCCCAGCTCCAGCTGGCAAAGACACTACTCAGATCGATCGCCAACTCGGAAGGGCTTCCTGCCAAAACTTCAGATCCCCATTCTAGGCAGTTTCACTGTCCTTTAGGGCGGATGACAAATCAAATGGAGAAAAGACTGGAGAACAGAAACTGAAAACACAGGGTGAACCTATAATTGGAAGAAGGTCAAATAAAAAAAAAGAATAAATAAAGCTAGTGTTCTCCAAATAAAGAAAAATCTTAACGTATAAGAAAAAATTTATACATTATCTAAATAGATAAGCAGCCAGTTAAATTTTACTATCCTTATGACTATAATAATAAAATAATTCATTCATTCATTCAACAAACATTCACCAGACATGCTAAGTGCTGTGGAGACAAAACGAGCCCCCGCCCCACTCCAGCCCAAGAAGGCTTGGAACAATACATAAATGGTTTGCGAGCGGCGCCGTCCTGGGGGATGGGAGGACTCTGTGTGCTGTGATGATCAGAGGCTGAGTCTCCAAGAAAGCAGCCCTGGAGTTCAGGCATGATGGGTGATCGGGAAAAAGTGCGGCGAGCTGTTTGGAGGAAGAAGCAGTGTGTCAGCAAGGTTATGGATGCTCTACACGAAACTGGCTTTCATATGGCCGACAAGCTCCACCTGAGGGCTAGGGAAAGGGCAGAAGGAGAAGCTGCCCAAGCACCATCACGACAGGTCCGTAACGCTACAGACTTGCAAGTCAAGAGGAAATCACCAGGGCATGTGAGGCGATCAACTGATACAGCCAGAACTCCTGAAGGCTGCTGTGTGGAAGCTGGTTTTGTAGCAGGGAGACCAGTTAAAAGTTCAAGTGAAAAGGGGGAGGAGTCAAAGAGGGCTGGTTTCTGAATTGGGGGACTGAAGGAAAAAGCAGAAACAAGGTTACAAATTCACTTTAACATCCTTAATTTAAGGTGCCCATGGAACAACTGGCAAGGAGTACCAGGCAATAGGCAGGAAGATCAAGACCAAGATCGGAGTACATAAGGACCCAGAAGTAATCAACAAAGTAGTATTAAACCCAAGAGAAAAGATCCAATTACCCAAGAACCAAGATGACAGATATTTTAGAGGGAAAAAAGGCAGAACCAAACTAACTTGAGAAGGAGCAGCCAGTGAGGATACAGGCAAGCAATGGAGGACATAGGAAAAAGCAAGTTTGAGGAGTAACAGGATTAACGCAGCCTCAAGTATCTATCGATAACAAAAACATTAACTTTAGAGGAGACCCACCACCTTTGCCAAACGATCACAGTAAACATCATCAGTAATAAGTCGCGTCAACAATGTGAACCCTAGGACAAGATGCGCCAAGGCCACAACATGATTTCCAAAAATGCATCACCTATTCCAACGAGTAGAGAACATCCGACAGATCAAATCGAGCTACATTCCACAAAATGATCAATCAATTCTCTCTGAAAGTGCAAAGGTCATAAAAGACAGAGGGAAGACTTGAGGGTCTGTGACAGATTCAGAGACACCAAAAAGAAATGACTAATTTAATGCAATGTGGAATCCTCAAACAGTACAAGGGAAAACTGGCATAATCTGAATACAGTCTGTAGTTTAGTTATTATGATACTGATGTTCATTTCTTTTTCTCGATAATTATTCTTTGGTTATGTAAAATGTAAGGGGAGTGAGAAGAGGGATATATGGTCACTCTAAAATTTTTGCAACTTTTCTCTAAGGCTGTGATTTATTCAAGATTAGGGGTTTTTTAAAATCCCTTCAGTTTAAATAATAACATGTATGAGAAATCATGATACTTACACATCAAAGCACTCAATGAAATATGGACCAAATCTATAGACTCACCAGGCCATAATTCTTTACTACTGGCCTTTCTTCACCTTCAATCACAAAACTAGTTTAAACAAATCATGACATAACCTAAGCAAAAAGGTGACAAGTTGTGTGTCAAGTGCAGAGCTTCACTTAGGTGCTCCCGTCATGTCGGGGACTCCCCGCTGGTGCCAAGCCCAGGCACCTTGAGGCTGACAATCTTACCGCTCAGGTGGCAGCAGTAATGCGTCAGGTCCAATGGTAACTGTGCCGGTTTTCATTTATACCACTTAGGCATTACAACTGTTGATGAGGAATCTCCCATCCACAACAAAGAGGAAACATCCTTTATTTTCATGTAAAACTGAGTTTTTTAAGTAACACGACAGATGATACCTATTTAACACAGTACCCTGGTAGAAAAGATTGGCTAAGAGGTCAAAGACACACTCGTCACAAGACGCTATGCGCACGTCCAATAAACGCATGGGGAAAGCGCTCAAATTCACTACTCAGCAGGGAAGTACAAACTCGTAGGAGGGACTAGGAACTAATTACTGGTCTAGGAAAGACCCACACCGAGACGGCTGCTAGCAAGACGCCGGCCACTTCCCCAGGAGCTGCTGGCTGGCTGCTAAGGCAGCCGCCTTCCCTTGCAGAAAAGGAACATGCAGGTAGTCCTGCAGACGCAATGGGATCTTCTGGGAGTTTCTGGGCTGAATTTAAGCTTTAAGGTGGTCTGTTACCAGGAAGTGAGTAACCCAGTAAAAAAGGTAACTCTGGTCTAGGAGGGATGTCAGATATCAACCAAATATCCAGCAAACAAACTAGCTGAAGCTTTAAGTGCTATACAGGGAAATTCTGGGGAGCTCACAGCAGAGTTCTGATGTAGTCTCTGGCTTCAGGGCAGGGTTCTCGAGGAAAAGACTGGACAGGGGCTAGGTGAAGGAGGGACAAGCTTTCCAGGTAGGTAAGACAGCATGTGCAAAAGCCCCAGGGTATTGACACGCTTCTCTTGTTCATTCAAACAATATCTGAGTTTACTAAATGCCAGACCCTGTGTTTAGCTCTGCAAATAAGAGCTAATCACAAACTGATTGTGTCAATCAGTTTGACCTTGTTCTCAAGGGGCCTATAGTCTAGCAGAACTGGATGACCAAAAAATGTCACAACCAAGAGCATAATCACAGGCTTAAATAAATACTACAAAAAAGAAAAGAAAAGAAAGAAAAACGGTGCCACGAGGGAGGCTCAAAGAGGAAGCTGGCAGGAAGTGCAGGACCTGGTAGGAACAGCAGAGAGGACAGCACAGTTTGGGAACAGGCAGTACGAAGGAGAGAGACGCAAGGGGAGGCCAGGGGGCAGGCAGAGGCCAAGTAATCCAGTAGGAGCTCAGCGACCACATTACGGATTTTGGTCTTTCACTCCTAAAGGCAATAAGGAGTCTAGCGGTTTTAGGATGAGTTGGGGTGCGGGGGGAGGGGACACTAATCAAAAGTGGATTTTGAAAAGATCATTTTAGAAAAACAGATTGTAAGTGGAGAGAAAGGGTATGATACTTCTTAGGAGGCTGTTACAGGAAAACAGAGAGATTACAATGGATTATAGTGTATGTGCGTGTGTGTTGGGGGAGGGGGCTTTTAAACATGAGGAAGTACAAATGGAACAAGCAGAAAGGCTGGAGGTGCTCAGGAGGTAAAAACTGAACAGAATTTGCTAATCATTCACCACACAGGATGGATACCCCCAAACTGGGCCAGGTGTGCTGGATTTGGAATAGTCTTTAACCTCTACTCCCCAATCCAGCAGTCTACACACTGCCTCTCTTCTTTAATGCTACAGCGATTTTTAAAAACTAAGGAGTTCAAGGGTCTTTCTGAACCACAGCATACCTTGCTGGGCTTGGACTCCTAACCTACAGGCTGACATTTGTCCAGTATCCAATAAACACATAAATACAGACACACACAAATTACATGTTTGCACAAGTGCGCACACACGCAAACACAGCTCCTACATACCTCTCCTCTGGTATTAGGATGGGCCTCACTTAAATGTTTTTAAAAGATACGGCTAACGTAATGGCTTATGAGGCACTGGGCACTGTGCCAGAGCCCAGGTGCCCTGAGAGGGGTGCTGGTCCCTTCCGCTGCCTTTCAGATAAGGAAACAGCTATTATGTGGTGGCCGAGACATTCAGAGTCCAGAGCCCAAAGTCATAAAGTAATACAGACTGAGGGTTCCTCGATGATCGTTTTTCAGTCCTTGTGTCCCCTGACTTCTCTCCGCGCAGGACCCAGTCTGCTGCAGGTCCCTCTCCCGGAACTTCCCCTCGCTGGCCTTTCTCTGTGCCACTACCCTCAGCCCACATTCAAATGAAGAACTTGCGGTCAGGAAAACACCAGTCAGAGACCACCACCAGGTGGGAAACTGTGGCCACAGGACATATAATCAACCAGTTTTTGTCCAAGAAGATATGAGAAAAATCAGGAAGAAATGTAATCCCAAGAAAAGCAGGCAAAAGACTTGAACAGGCCATAGACATAAAAAGTTGCTCATCTAGTCAAAGAAACGCAAACTAGAACTGCAATGAGATGACACGACGGACCCCCTGGAAGGGCTGACATTACAGCAATTGATACCGAGTGCTGGTACAACGCAGGGCAACAGAAATTCATTCAGAGGGTGAAGAGTGTAAGTGGTGCAGCCTCTTTGGAAAAGACATTATACCTACTAAGACTGAAGACAAATTAAGCAATCCAGCAGCAACGCCATCCCTAACTACATAAACACATGCAATGTTCACCACGAGGCACCTGGCAAGTCTTCGGGGAAGCAGTATCTTAACAGCCAGCATTAGGAGAGAACCCAAGTGCCCACCCCGGCAGACTGAGTCCACCGGTACAGTCGGACCACTAGTACACTAGTACACTGTACTACAGTCCACTAGTACACCAGAGAGTGATGCAGATGAGTCGGCTGATATGCGACAACATAGGAATCTTAAAAACCAAGTCAGAACAGCGGCTGCTTTGGGGGAGGAAAGGTGTTAACAACAGGAAGGTGGCCTTAGCGTTTAGCAGGGTGATGTCACTGGGAAGAGGCAAGTGGTGCGGGGAGCTTCTGAGACACTGGCAATATTCTACTGTTTGGCCTGGATGGTGTTTACATGGGTGTTCACTTTATAGTAATTCATTCAAGTACGTTTGTGTACTTTTATACAGGTATTGCATTTCACAATGAAAAGACAGAAAAGAATGAAATCAGCTGACAGCATTTAAGTCGAGGTAATTTACATAAAAATCCGGATTGACAGCCTGCTTTCAAAAACTGGCAGATCTGGCCTGTCTTCCTCCTCGCCAACGATCAGCTGGAGTTGAGCAACAGCCACTTCCGCCAGCCCAGCTTGTGCTCTCTAACCGCCAGGGCACTCTCTCCTCGCTTTATGATTCATGCTGCCGGTCTTGTCGAAGACTCACCCAACCCCATTCCACAGGCAGCTCCCCGAGACTCCTTTAGAACACCAGCACATCTAGGCATATGCACACAGGAATGACCAAGCGTGTGAGCAGGTATACTTAATCTCAGATTCCTCACCGATTAAACAGATACCAGTAGTACCTAACAGAGGAGACACTGAATGAAATGACACACACAACACACTTAGCTTAGTGCTTGTCACAGAATCAGTGTCCAGGATCATGGGGCCGTTCTTTATTACTGACTCATTTCTCATTTTTACAATGAGAGCTTGAGTCCATCTGCCATGGGCACCGTTCTCTGATTGTACAGGCACCACAGCATCAAAACACAGGTTTGTTTGTTTAAATATTCTAACACTCACTACTGTTAAAAACAAAAACGGTAAATAAATCTTCCAAAGCTCCTTTACGTGACACAAAAGGAAAGATTTCCCACAATTATATTTTAAAAAGTAGACTTGTTTTCCGTTGTTTTTTGGTCCGGCGCATGTATTTTGTCCGATTGTGGTTTTTACTGGTCTGATCAATCAAATAATATGGATGCACACAGATGATGGACTTTCAGACCTTAGTCATAAACTGCCCTCAGATCTAAAACCGGCTTGTTCAAGGTGATCACCGGAAGCAGCCTACTTACTACCTTTCACACAGTCCTTAGCACCCCTACAACTAACAAACATGCTTTATCTACTCCTGCCCCTCAGACGGAGGCACACGGCATTTTCTCCCGAAACCACACAAGTCTAATTCAAACTATTTTTTCCCAGCCCATCTGGCCGTAAGCCCTCATACAATGGATTACTGGGAATTTCATCCCTGAATACAATGAAAACGAATGAACTATAGCTACCCACAACATCAATCATCTACCACAATGCTCAGCCAAAGCAGCCGTACACAACAGAACCCATGCTGCACGGTTCCGTTTGTGCCGAGTTCCCAGGCAAAACTACAGTGCTTATGGAATGCATAATTAAGTGGTGAAATTGTAAAGAAAAGCTACAAACTGGGCACCGCAGAAAACAAGATCGTTGTCGTCTTTGGGGGAAGGACACGATCTAGAACTGGCATGGTAGGGAGCCTGGCATTCAGCGTCACGTACAGCATTCCACTTGTTGCTCTCCGAGTGCACCATTAAAATGCTCCAGGAGCGCAGCCGCGTGTACGCTGCTCTATCTCCAGCATCTGAAACGGAGCCTGGTACACACCAGGTTTGCAATAAATACCCGCTGAGAAAAAACTCCAAACTGTTAGGCATTGCACAGCTTGTTACACCCTTAGTAAACAGTTAACAGCTAGCAGACTGTACATTTTCCACATCAGTTTATTCAAGGAGTTATAACTATCTAAGTAAATTCTAATTATTCTGTAGTTCTTAATCTTTTCTCCTATGGAGATCCTTTTACAAAACATGTGAATGTATCCAGATTTAATTAAAGCACTTTTCAGCTAACAAAAAAATACGCAGAAAAGCAACTGTTACACCAAGCCCAGGCTTTAGCTGTAATTCCACCACTTTCCCAACCACAAAAGTCACCAGCATGCAGTGCTATTCGGAGGACCATAATCGTATTCATATTCATTTTTCATGAGTAAGCAACATGAATCTTTGGATATTAAAGGGGAATCACACACTTCACAACTGACTGTTACAGTATACAGCATTGAAAACTGCAAGCTTCTACAGAGCAGGGATCTAGAAAATGTGCTCCATTAATGTTTGTTGAGCTAACCAAAAAAATCAGTCACTACTGATATCCTTCTAGATTTGATAATTATGTCCTGAAGTAAGAGAGCTAATCATAAAATAAGGCGAATTCAGTCACCGGAAATGGTACAACCCTGCAGGGGTGTCCAACCTTTTGATGTCTCTGGGCCACACTGGAAGAAGAGTTGTCTTGGGCCACATATTAAATACACTGTGACACATAATCACATAACAAATCTCAATGTTTTAAGTAACTTTATGATTTTGTGTCAGGCTGCAGGTGGACACCCCTGCCAGATTACTACTGACAATTCCAAGAGAGTGAAAACTCTTAAGATAACCAAGAAAAAAATTATCTTTCATTCCTTGGGAATGTACACTATTAAAAAAACAAAACAAAAAAATTTCAGCAAATCAATAAAGGTACGTGTGCTAATCTTATGCCCTAATAAATGCCCACAGAAAGTACTGTTAGCGCCTGCTTCCACCTCCCTTCTGGGCACAAGAAACCGGAATGACTGAGGTCTTTCATCAGTCAACTCACTGGCCAACATTCTCCTAGTGAGAGCAGGTGGTTCTGATACAGTCACTGACAGGTGTAACTCAAACTAGTAAGAACTCATCTTTGGACGCATCCCAAAGTTAAGGGTCACGTGAGATTCAGTACTTTACACGACATATACAACAGCCAGGGCCTTGTCACTGAATCTCGAATGGTGTGTTTTACGGCCAAAATTTTGGCAACATTGGTTTTCTGATGTTTTAAAGTAGTGCTTCGGTGGTATAGTTGATCATTCAGAGTCAATTATTTTCATCCACTTTTAGGATGTAAAGTGAAATTTCCTACCCATGTGCTCTCCACACCCTTCTCATTATTAAGAATTTATCTGTTTAAGGAGGAATGGAAATAAAGCACCTGGCTAACCCATAAAGGAGCAACCTGAAGCCACTCTTCTCTGCAATAAATAAATGAAGAAGCACTCTAGGTCAGGGAAGGCAAAAGGCCTATTTTTACTGCTGCCTTATACTGCAAATACTGTTCTGCAACATGCCAATTTTAGATCAATTTAAAAATCGGTAAACTATCCTAATGTCTCTCTCTTCCTAAAAGATTTGAAGTTGTTAAACTAATAAGTTTTAAGATTGTCTTTCAAAATTCAGAGATTCAAAGTATGTTCCATTCAAATATTTCACAAATATCATACTAGACATCAACTATCTTTTAATCTTATTTAGCATTTGATCAACAACTCTAGAAGTAAAAAATCACTTTACTCAGTCCCCTCACTTGCCCTCGGTCACCCCAGTGCTCGGCCAGTGCTCAATGCTGGGTCCCTGCGTGCCTGAGCACGTGACCTGGGGCTAAGGGGTGCAGCGCTGTCAGGGGTGGGTGGCAGGCGCCTCACATGAAGGGACAGCCAGACTCATAGTCTTTTGGAAGACTAATCATGTCAGGGTTATGTCCAAAAATATAATGTAATTCATTACACTTCCCAATTTTTCACCAAAATTACTATTTTAAAGCCAATTTCCTTAGCAACATAGTGATGTCTTATTTATACTCACTTTTATTCTTAGAACTGTACTGAGTTTACATTTGGTCTCTAAATAGAAAAAAAGATTAAAGAGCAAGTAAAAGTCAGAGCAAGCACATTGTTTCCAGGACTGAAAAAATGAGTGAAATACTGTAATCTTTGTCCTTCAAACCAAACAGGAAACAGTACTATCTACGCTGTATTATAGCCCTCCAAGTCACAGACTGCTTTCAACCTCCTCATTTGTTGGTGTGGATGGCTGACCTCCTCTATCGCTTGCTGAGAGCAATCAGTGGGCAGTGTGATCTTTCTTGAATGCGAAATAAAAGTCCGCAAGTCCCTAACATGAAAACCTCAGTATTTCAGAGAGACAGGCGGGGGTGGGGTGGGGGAAGGGTCTCTCCTAACTCTGCAGTACAATCCGCTCCACTACACAACCTGGGGAGAAGGCCGTGTGTGACCTGAAAAGCAGCTAGCTATCCAACAGAGCTGTCCTCAAACAAACTTAAGCATTGTAAATGTGGTGAGGACAATCAGCCAAGAGCATAAGTTACAGTTTCAACCATGAATGTCTACAACAGGCTAACAGAAGTTAAAAGCCTTTTGCCTTAAATACTACAGAAATAGTTCTAGCGCACAGTAATTACTGTATAAGCACAACAGGTCCAGAAAAATGCACTACAGTAAAGCCCGTTGAAGGAGGAAGCCCATTACATAAAGCACAGTGCAGTGAGTTTTTAGTTTACCTTTAAAGCAATATGAAATAGGCATTGATCAGTAACTACCAGAACAAAAGCTACATTACAACAGCCACTCAGGACACAATTCCTACCTATAAAGAGTAATTTTCAATTAGTGTTGGTTATTTACTTAGCTACCGTATTTTGCCATGTATAAAGCGCACGTTTTTCCCCCAAGTTTTTGAGGGAAAAATAGGGACACTCATTACACATGGGTGTAATGATTATCTACCATGAATACAATAATGGGTATAATAATCCCATGTATAATGCATACAAAACATGGGTGCACATTATACATGGCAAAACATGTAACTTCTACAGTTATCTTTCAAATGTTCAGCTATTTAAAAAAAAAATCCATTGTGCCTTAGTTGACACAATAAATAGATTCCTAAGAAGTGGTGTAAATAATTTTCATACTAAACTACACTAGAATTTTACAGGTAATCACAGGGAAAAAGATACGGTCCCTGAGACATAATGAAAACATTTAAGCAGAAAATCTAATAAGCATGTAACAGTACAATCTTAAATTTTATTGCTTCCACTGAAGTGAAACAGCTTGAAAATCCAGAAGCCACAACTTCCTTCAGCCACTTTCCATGATTCAACCAATGAAAATGTTCCTAATAATTATCCGCACCATTTTCTTGTGTAATGAACAATTCTCCGGAGAGACAGAGAACCGCCCTCAGGTTCCTGATTTCACCTTTTGAGTAATTTCATGCCAGGTACACGAGTAATGGTGCTCACAAAGTCAGGTGGACAGCATGCACATGGGAACGGTTTCCTTTATTACTTCTTAAGTTATTTATGTACAGAGGAGCCCTTTCCAACTCGGGTGTATGTTTTTTAAAAGTGACTATACTGTCTTCTAAGTACTCTATGATTTGCCTTATTTGCTCTTTTTCAAATTTCATTTCCACTTTTTTTTTTTTGGCCTGAGGCATAAACTCAGACAAAACAAAACAAAGAAGTTAACCAAGAGTCCCAGTACTGTTTACTGAATAAGCTATCCTTTCTCTAACCTACGTTATTTTACCCATATATCCCTGCTTTTCCCTCTCGCTGGCTCAATGAATTTGGGTATGTTACTTTCGTATCTGTGTTTCGGTTTCCCCATCCGCAAAGTGGGAATAACAGCATCGCTCCCTCCACGGGACCCCGAGAATTAAGTCGCTTCACTCATGGTAAGCTCTTAGAACAGTACCTGACGCACATGAAGCACTGACCACCACAATCACTGGAAGCTCATAAATACACAGATGATTCTGGACCCTTTGGTTCCACTGCCTGCTGCTGAACTGACAGACTGCTTTCAATTACTCTGAATTATAACTCATTAAGTTCTGATAGGACCTCCTTTCAAAATTCCATGACTATCCTTCGTTTATTTTATCAGATAAGCTTCCTCATCCATATATCAAGTTTTCTGTAAGTTAACACTGGAATTCTATCTGAAATTGTATTACATTCATACATCAACTCAGGGAAAACTGGTGTGTGTATTCTACAATAGTGGCTCTCCCCATCCAGCGAGTATATTATCTCATCTCATTTATTCAGGGTTTATTTTATGACCTTTAAAATTCAGGTAATTTACCACTAATTGTTATATTTATTCCTAGGGTACAACCTTTTTGGAGAAAAATGTACTGGTCTTTATCAGAACTTTAAATGCACATACCCTCTGACCCAGGAATTCCATTTTTAAGAACCAGACATATAATATACAATATAAGTACACAAATACAAAAACTTTATGCTACTTACTACACCAGCAAAATCCTGGAAACAAGTTAGGCAGAGCTGACCTACAGCATATTCCCGGGACAGAAAGCGATTCAGCCATCACAAAGAACACAGATCACAGGTATTAGCTTAGAGGAGAATTCTACAAAATTTTTGCATCAGGTAAAATAAAACATCAAGCTGCCAAATTAATGTCGTATTTTTCTAACTGAGGGTGAGGCTAACAAAAGCATCATATGTAAAGTATTAAGTACAGAAGCCTGTCTCTTCATAAGCACTTTAATCACCTTAAAAAATTAAATGTGACTTGAAAACAGATGGTTGAATATTATTCCCTTTCACCTATTTTTCTACAGCCTGCTTTGCTCTACCTAAGATTTCGCAAAGGCCTCCTACTACAGCATTCAAAATAATAAGCTTTTTCACTCACATTTTACTCATAAATATTTAAGAATACAAATGCCCTTACAATACAATATTTAACTCATGGTGCTTTTCATTATGGCATAAAATCGCAACACCATAATGCAGGAGGAAAAGTATTACTCCTTCTAAATCATCTTACTATGGCAATCCATTGAAAACTTAACTTCTCTCCAGTCTTGAAATAACCTTCTTAAAAGTGTGCCGTCTTGGCTACCAAGTGAGGGAGATCACACTTCAGGAACAAAGTGCCGTTCTGTGTCACAGGAAAACAAAGCCTGTCTTCCTAGGAAAGGAAGCCCCAGAAAAGGGGAACAATATGAGCCTATTTTAAAATCAAAGCAAAATATTGCCTTTTTTTTTTTAAAAGTCACGGGATCAAGTTTTATCTTTAGATTGTTTTTCCAGCAACATAAAGTCAAAAAGATACAAATTCAAGTCTTGTAAAAGAGAAGATACTACATTCCTTAAAAGAATTCACTTGCATTCACCACTGAACAGAACCAGTATCAGGGAGAGCATGCCGGCTCCCACGTACTACTAATAAACAAACAGGAAAATACACACGTAAAAACCCCAACCTGCTTAACTACTTCGAAAATGATCCAAGTAATTTTTTAAGGGGGAGATTTTTTACTCTTCGCATTTCTGTATTACTCTAATTGCTAAAAAGGACAAACACTACTTTATGATGACAGAGATGTAAAATCTGCAAAAGTAGAGGATTTTAACTGACTTTTAAAACTTCAACTTTTTGATGTAATATACAAGTAGGTTTCAAAACACTGAGAAAACGACATAATTCAAAGCACAGGAAATCTGATAGGAAATAGTGCTACTTTTTTGCTGAACCCACAAATCTTGGTTAATGTTCATTTTTAAGAGTTCATCTTATTGTCCACTTGTAGGGGCACTTTGTATTACTTTCGAAAAGTTTAATTCAAGGTAAACTATGAAAAAGTGTTAAGGGGGTTGGCTTTTTTTTTCATTGTTGCCTTAAATAAATAATACAGGGTGGAAAAAAAATATCCGACCTACTACACAGGCTGAGTGTTTTACTGTATCAATGTCTTATCGCTGGCTCGCGCATTCCACGAAGAGTGACATCAGATCGAAACTACAAGGTTTCGCCGGGACCAACCACTCCTCCAGATACAGCCGCCACCGGGTAGCTGGAGGTGGCACCCCAAGCCCCGACCACCGGCCCACCGCAGGCTCGCGTCCCGGGCCATGCGACCCACTCCCCACGCCGAGTTTCCCGGCGCAGGACCTGTTGCGCGTCCCCGCCGACCGCGAGCCAGAGCCCGGCGCCGACGCCGGCAGCGATGCACCTGCCCGGGACCGCGGCTCTGCGGTCCAGCAGCCACCCCCACACAGGCCCGCGCGGCCGCCGCCCGCACGGCCCACCCGCCGCCGCCGCCGCCCCCGGGCAGCCGCCGGCGGGGAGGAGGGCGGGGCGCGGGCCCGACGCCGGCGGGCGGCCGCGCTCGCTCGGGATGCGCCCTGGCGGCGGCGGAGGCGCTCACCTTGGCGGCCGCGGCTCTGGCAGACATCTTGTCTCTCCCCGGCGCCGCGCGAGGCTCCTCGAACCCGAAACACCGTGCCCCGAGCCCGCCGGCTCCTCACGCCACAGCCCAGATAAACATCTCCCGGGAGCGAGCGGGGCTGGGGGCGGGGGAGGCCGGAGAGGCCCAGCCCACGGGGAGGGGACTCAACTCGGACAAAAGTCCGGGGAACGCCCGCCTGCCCGCCCCGCCCGGGTCTTCTCCAAGGGGCGCGCCCGGCCGGCGCCTCCCTCCGAGTGTGGCCACTCGCTCGTCCTCCCGAAGCTTTCGCTGCCCGGCCACGTCGGCCTCGCTCACTCGCCCCTCGGCAGCACCGGGGGCCTCCAGCCGTCCACGCAGCCCGCCCGGCGGCTCCTCGGAAGCCGTGTTCAGCACTTAACTTCCCAGGAACGAGTCGCGGAGGAGGGACGCGGCTTCTGAGAGAAGAGCCGGCGCCGGTAACTGCAAGCAGCCACGCAAACCTGCCGGCCTGGCCCGGCCCGGCCCACTGAGCATGCCCAGCTGGGTGGGGGCGGGGCCATGGTGGGGGCGGGGCGAGGCGAGCGGCCCGGGCCCGCTTCCTCGCGGGATACGACCCCCGTTGCGGAAGGAAGACCAGTTTCCGAAGTAACTTGTAAGGCTGAGTTTCCGCTGGCGGGGCAGTCTTCCTGTTTGTTTTCACAAAGGGTCCGGCGGAAATCGACCCCTAGGAGCAAGCCCCTGTGCCCACTCTCTTTTGATTTTTATCCAACTTGCCCACTTTGTCCTCCATCAGCCACGCTGGATTAGCCCCACGCGACAGGGCAGCTCCTGCAAATACCTGACCATCCTTCCTTAACCTGGTACATAACGGTGGTCACAGCTGCACCACGTGCTGGGCCCTGCTGCCCCACTGAAGGCAGAAGGCGTTTTTTTTCTCTAAAAGGCGTCGTGGCTTGATGAGCTCCTATCAAGGTCAAAAACAGTTGCACTCGTTCTCGACAAACCGACTGACCTAACTAAAACTGGTAACGAGGTCACGGGCACTCCGGCCAAGCACTCTGAGATATACCCAAGAGACCCTGTGGTATCTTGGCTCACCCACATTAGGCCTCAAGATATATCCAAAGTCTCTTTCTCCAGCCCAACTAGCCAGATCTTACAAATATTTTTTTGGCATCAAAAATGCTGACATTCTTAGGGGCGAGTGAAGGGATCTGGCTGCCTTGCAAATTCCAAACCCAGTTCCTCCAGCTCATCCTGGGCAGAGAAATATGCAAGAAACGTTATCCTACACTTTGTAACGCTCTCCACACGTGTCAGAAATTCTTAGTAACGTTAAATGATAGCATCCTTAAAATACCTAGCACAGAACCACAAAAGGTACACAAAAGTGGAAAAAAATCATACACATCGTTTTAATCGATGGTTTTCTCTTTAGAATTCAACTGTATGAAAAGATCAAAGTTAACCAATAACTACCTGTATATCATACATCAATATCAGTTAAGATTTTCAAAGCACCATATATTTTGCAACCCGAAGCTACCTGACCTAGAAAAAAGCATTCTGCAAATCAAAGCCTTCTTTTTTTTCTTTTCCCCTTGGATGGAAATGGTTAAAATCACTTTTTTTAAAAAAGTCATGTGTGTAATTTTTGGTTTTAGGCAGTTTTATTTATTCTTATAAGAACTCATTAAAATTTCCTTATGAGCAAATGCTATTTTTAAAATAAATATGGGAGACTTTTATTTTAAAAGGTAGCCATGGAAGACCTTTCACGTTATCTTTATTATCTTACCATAATAAGATGTGCAATTGGCATAACCTGCCTAGACCTGGGTGTACTGCCTAGACCTGGGTGTAATAGCACCTAAACCAGAGACATTATCTACAAATCCACAGAAAACTCCTTTTTTTCTCATTTGTCATTTTCCATCAAGTCTCATGTATATAATTTAAACACTAGATTGCACTGATTTGTCAAAGATCTACTATATTTAATTACAGTTTTATAGTTTATTTTACTTTTGTCATAGTTGAAAAAGTAATGAAAGCAAGCCAAAAATTCCACTTTGAGAATACTAAGATATAAAAATTACATTAGTGAAAACATTTCACTGAATAATATATCCTTTTTAAATTTTTCATGGGTATTTGCATCTAAACTAAACTGAAAAATGTATGTTTTATATATCTCCTTTGTTCTGAAGAGAGAGAAAGTTTTTATCATGTGGAAAAAATGGTAAAACACTGTTGTCAAAAACTAAAAACACAGCTCCATTCCTTCGGTTTATTTTGGGGGAGATGCTTTCATAAAATGTGGCAAGCATTGCCCTGACTGGTGTGGCTCAGGGGATTGGGTGTCCTTCTGTGAACCAAAAATTGCCAGTTCGATTCCCGGTCATAGCACATGCCTGGGTTGTGGGCCAGGTCCCTGGTTGGGGGTTTCTCTCACACATCAATATTTCTTTTCTTTTCTTTCTCCCTTCCTGCCCCTCTCTGTACAAATAAATAAATAAAATCTTTTTTTTAAGTAGCAAGCATAAAGCATAATTTCAGATTATGCCCCTTTAGCAACAAAGAGTTTATCCACTGAACACCAAAAAAAAAAGTTCAAATCATACCACAATTTTAATGTTTACATGTGAAAGTGGTTATAGCTCCTCTAGACTTCCAAATGGGAAGAAATACAGCAAATTTGAGATTCTCATCCCGAGTTAAAATAAAGTTTAACTAAGAATCTCTTTCAATTGCACAGTTTTATCTGATCATTTAATGCAAACTGAACGGGAAACTCAAAACCACAACACTCAAAAACAACTTCCTGTGGGATTTTTGGTGTCTGCGGCTCAGAACGGGGGGAAAAAAAAAACACTGTGTGTGCAAAATCTCTGTCTCAGAATGAACCATTTATTAAACAGCCTTGACCAAATGAGCAATTAGATCCACACCCACGTTTCATATATTTTATGTTTTATATGTATATGTTTCCATTATCAAAAGTATCCCTAGGAAAGCACATTTACATTATTTCCAGTACAAGTTATCAGTTTATGCATGCAACGCAAAGGGGAAGTATAATACTGTGGTAGGTAGAACACGAGACCATCTGGATTATGTTACAGAAAAGAGAATATACACAAAATACTAGACTGAAGAGAACTTTATCAAGGCATTGTAACAAAAAAAAGTAAGTAATCCTAATTTCACTCTTTGCCATCGTTTTAAAAATTCTACAACTCGGGGAGCCAAGATGGCAACAGAGTAGGTGGAAGTTAAAATTCTAGAAATTGATTCAGAGTTTTCCTCTGCCAATAAAGTCACATAACATTAAATAAGGAAGCTCTTTTAATAACATTAAAGGAAGATCTTTTCAAGGTACAGACACACAGGGAATATATTTCCACATCAGTTTCTATATATTTACTTACACATATATATGGGGGGAGAGAGATGTCCAGATGTACAGGAATATATGCTTTAAAAACACAAACAGACTATATTTATTATTTTACTATTATTTTTTCACATGGTATTTCTGCCTTGGAGGTTATGTTAAACAATGAAAATCTACCTTGTCATTTGAAGATCACTAGCTAGTATTCCATAACATGGGTGCACTGTCGTTTAAGATGATTTTGATGTTATAATGTTGCAATGAAAATACTTATTTGTGCCTTTCATGTGCACATGTGCAAGTATTTCTCTAGGAGAGATATCCAAAAAGGAATTGGGGGGGGTGAGGTCCACGCTTATTGAAAATAAACATTTTTTAACTGATACTATCAACTCGCTCTCCAAGAATACCAGGTCAAATTACCCTGGTTCCCCCGCGCATAGGAACACTTGATTAACATTAGTTTGTTATACTTTCCCCCAGCTGGTAGATAAAACTAGAATGTCACGTGCTTGCTTAGTTCATTTCCCCTTTTTTCTATTAAGTTATTTCTCTCACTGATTTGCTGAAATTCTTTAAGTATCTTTTTGTGTTGAATGCATTGTGAGTCTTTTTAGTTGGCTCTGTGTGTGTGCGTGTGTTAAATGAAATTTACTTTGGCATAATTTTAGCTTACACAAAAGTTGGAAACGTAGTACAAAAAGTTCCTGTATACCTTTCACCCAGCTTTCCCTAAAGTGAACATCCTATATGATAACTACGGTAGAGTTTATTAAAAACAAACAAACAAACAACAAAAAAAACAAACCCTAACATTGTTACAATATTATCTAAACTGCTTCAAGTTCTGCCAAATTTTAAGTCTAACTTCTCTAATATTCTTCCAATTTTGCCAATTCCTCCTCCTTTCCAACTCTTATGAAAACTATTGCGGACATGTTAATATTGCACCTCTAGACTTTTCTGAAGTTCAAGTTTGTGAACATGAATACGAATGAGGTAGAGTGTAAATCACAAAATCCGGGCTACACCTGGACTTTCGCAGGTCTGACTGTGTTCAATGACTTACTTCCTAAGACTCATCTCTGTGAAAGGGTTTCTGTGGATATCTTCTCAGCCTCAAACAGTAAGTGGAGATCACAAGAAATCTACCAACCCCAGTTTAGTTTGGAAATTGTTTTCCCAGATGACAGACAGCACATACTCATTGGATGAGAAAGAGAGAGGGACAGATTGATTCCTTAAAAGTTGAATGGTCCAGTCCTTGAAACTATGTTTGTGTTTCTTTTTACAATGTTTGTGCACCTGTGTGTGTGGTTGTGATAAAATATTCACAAGTCTTTTAAAATAAAATATAGAAAAGCTAGTAAAACTTCATTTAAAAAGAAGTAAATATATATTTATAGTTAAAATAATTTTTAAAAGGGAATAAAATACATATATGTATTTTATATGTGTGTATGTATTTTATAAACATATGTATGTATGTATTTTTATATATATTTATATATATATTTGGAAAAGAAACATTGGAAGAACAACGAAGAACACACAACATGAGTTACCTTTAGAAGAAGAGGACATCGATAATATAACACTTTTCTAGATATATTCCATGATACAGTTTTGACTTCGGAGACATAAAAATGCGTTACACGTTTTTAAAAAAATAAATGAGATCAAGGGAAAAAGGCAATCTGTAAAACCTTAAAACAAAGCAAGAAAATATACAGTAATTTTGTGACCTAACACACAGAGTAAAGAATTATTTCCACAAAGTGTTTTGACTATATGTTCTTAGTGTAAATATATTCTAAGAAAAATAGCAGTGCAAATCTTAAATTTCATTCAGTGGTCTGTTAGTAATGACATCACCATTATTACTTTGAAATTGTTACATATGTGTGTGTATTAAATATAAACTATTATAATTCACTAGTCTAATAGCTGATATATAATGATTAGCTCTTATATGTGTGCATTAACAAATATATTGGTATATTTAATATATATTAGTATTAATATATAACTATATATGTTAGCAATATTACATTATATATAAAAGTTTCAAAGTTACATATAAATAGAACAATTCCAAAGTAATGATGTTAATATTACAGGTGAATATTTATAGTGTATGCTAATAATGCTGATGTTATAAGTTTTATACTAGCTATATATTAGTTAATACATCAACATATATTAATGTATGTTAACATTGTTAAGAACCAAGATTTTCCATTAAAGAGAAAAGAGAAAACTGTATAAAAATCAAGGAAGATAAAACTTTGCAATTCTAATCTAAGTTTAAAAAATCAGTAATTTTTCTAAAGAAACTCTAAGAGAAAGAAATACCTGGAAATAGACTTTCTAGCTCTGTGTATCTGTGTGTGTGTTTGAGATAAAACATTTATAATGGTAGTCTTTTAAAACAAAATACAGAAAAGTTAGTGACACTCCACTTAAAAAGAAGTAAAAAATAATTTTAAAGGTAATAATATAAACATATTTGCAAAAGAAACACTGGGAGAACAAATAAGAACAAATAACAGGAGTTACATGGAAAAGGACTGGAAATAATGAAAACTCAGTAGTAACGAGCACACCCAGTTCCCATATGGTAATTTCCCACCAGGAATGAGGCAAGAAATATACAAACTAATCCTGGGATATCTTGTGCGAGAAAGCAAGGACATTTTCAAAGAATAATGGATCAAAACATACAGGAGCCAACAAGCAGTTTCCATTGGCCAAAGATGAAACTATCTGAGCCTTGAAAATGCAGTTGATTAAAACTCACTGAATATCTAAAGCCCACAAATTCATAATAATAACAAAAAAAGAGAGTGAGCAAGAGAACCCCAAGACAACTATTTATTGAACAGTCCTGCAAATAACCCGGGTACCCACTCCTCATTCTGCAAGCTCTGGATCAAAAGGACACAATATACAGCTTCTGGCAGAAGGAAGGCCTGTTGGAGTGTGGCAGGTAGGATAATAACAGGGGTGCAAAAGTTTATAGTTCTAATTTGAACATTTCACCTAAAATGTCCTATGGCATGCTGGAGCATGATATTGTTAGGTTACAGAATTAGACGCTTATGATTGAGTAATAAAAACAGGGGTATTATGTGTGCCGGACCCCGTATGTTGTATGAACTCTACTGCAGGTAACTAAATCACTCGTTGATGAGAGAGAGGTTCTTATCCCAGAACTGCAGCTAACAAACCTGGAAGGAACGAGCGAAGGAGGCAATCACCATCTCGGAACACTTACTGAAATAACAGACTCAGGCAGGGATCATCCCTCCAATCGGTGTTGCAGTCAGCAGACCAGCGAACATTTACGTGATGTAGTTGGAAGCGCACGGCCTACGAGGGTTGCCAGCCCCGAAAGCTGCCCGTGAATGAAACCAGAGTCTGGGACTAACTTTCGTAAACAGAGAAACCCAGCAGGTGAAGACAGACGTTCAATGGCCCCACAAAGAAGCAAGTGGACAAATGCAGAGTGTGGGAGGTTCTACACGGGAAAACTGACCCAGTTTTCAAAACAAGTCAATGGAAAAGAGAAAAGAAAAGAAAAGCAAGTTGGGACAGCTATGGACGTTATGTGGATGGCTTCCTTTTCAAACTTATTATAAAAGGACATTTTTGCAACGACTGGGGAACCTGAATTATGGACTGAGCGTTGGATGATGCCAAGATGTGATAATGGCATTGGGGCTACCTTAGGAAGGTGTCTCTCTTTAAAAGATGCGTAACTGAAACAAACAGAATTGAAACAGCAAGGTGTTTGGGACTTGCTTTCAAATATCCTGGCAAAGAAAAAAAATGAAAATACAGAGGCAGCAAATGCAGCAAAATGTTGAAAACTGGTGAATCCAGGAGATGGGCCTCTGGGAGATTTATTGTGTCATTCTGCCTAGTTTGGGGTATGTCGGAATGTTGGTGCGCATTTGAAATTTTTTATCTTAAAAACGACCATTCCTGTTCGCGAAGGTAGGTAGACTGTACATGAACTCCTGCTGCCCTGTTTGGATGTGCCATTGCAGTGTGACACTGCAGACCTCTGAGACCACCACGGGAAGAAGCCCAGACTAGCCCGCTGGAGAGGTCACACGGAGAGGACTTGAAATGCCCAGGCTGAAAGTCGGCCAGTCCTCAGACGTACGAGTGTGGGAATTCTAGACCATCTGGTCCCAGCCAAGCCACGAACTGACTGCACCTGCATGCAGGAGCCTGGGCAAGTCCGGCCAAAGGGCCACTCAGATGATCGGAGCCCAAACTGCCAGCCTGAAAAAATCCTGATTGGTTTTTAAGTATTTGGATGGTCCGTTATATAGCCAAGGGCAAACCGATACACATCTAAAGCTATAGGAGTACGACATAAACATATACACAAGCTTAGCTTTTTAGCAATGCGGGGTATGGCCTGTACTCAGGATGGGCATCTGAATGGGAGTTCCACATCACTGGAAAATGGTACATGTCAAAACGGCTCTGAAGGGAATGGAGGCTTAGGCTGCCCTGTGGTACAATTGATTGGAGCATCTTTCCATAAACCAAAAGGTCACGGGTTCAATTCCTGGACAGTGCCCATACCTAGGCTGTGGTAGACACAAAGACTTGTGGCTGAGCCAAAGGCTGGTGCAGCGGAAACTGGGACCCCAGTGAGTCCCTGGGGCGGGGAGAGGGGTGCATTTCTGATGCCCTATCCCCTACACTCCTGCCTTCTCCTTTGGACAGGGCAACTCGAAGGGCTGAGGAAAAGCCTCAGGTTCATTAACATTCTACCCAACGCTGAAATGAATGTTCTCTTTGGTCAACAAAGTGTGGACACAGATGGTGAAGACATCAAACAGAACATGCTGGAATAATCTGGGAACTGTCTTCAGGGGCACAAGTTTTCTCATGGACACAGCAGAAGGGGAGTTCCACGGGGGGCTGATGTTGGGGGGGAAGAGGGGTGGGTTAAATTCTAAGACCCTTTCTAGCCATAATTTCCAGTGATCTGAATAGCCAAAAGCTGATGATCTTTCTCATCCGTGACATTATGAGGCCAGTGTGGGATGTGGTTATTTGTAGATCTCACAAATTTTGGAACGATACATATGATAAAACTGTGTTCTTTGTTTCTCTGAAAAGCCCTAATTTTAAACGTGATTAATACTTCTACTGGAGACTGCGTGTTACATAAAAACAAAAAGCCGCACACAAGCTGGGCACGTTTAAAAAAAACCCCATAAAAACCCAGTTAAGCTTCAATCTGTGCGCGCCCAAGTGTGTGTTTTGAAAGGGTGTGGTTTCCTGACTCTGGATTGTGTGGAAACATTTTCACAAAGCCAAGTTCACTTCTCTGATATCTTGAACACAGAAAGAAACTGGTGCCTAAAATAGCAGAAAACATGATATTCTATACATATAAGCAATGCAAGTCAACTAAGAAATATGATAAACACCTCGAAGAGCTCTCGTCTTAATTCTTTTCTTAGAGGTAGTCTGCATAGTCGGCCGGACTGGAAACTGAGCAACACGGCATAGTTTTCGCTCACTCATTCACTCATCCACCCTTCATCTGTTCAACATGCATTTATATTATCTCTTACTCTGTGCCAGAAACAATGTCTTTAAATTTTTTTTCAGATTTGTTTTTTTCAACATCATACTCCTTTACTCTCACTCCTGCCTTGGGTAGGTGTGAGCCATGTTCTGCTTACTCAAAAAGAAAAAAAAAAAAGAACCCTGTCCAGGTGGCTCAGTCGGTTGGAGCATCATCCATACCCCAAAGGGCTGTGGGTTCGATCCGAGGTCGGGGCGTGTGTGGAGGGCAAATGATCAATGTTTCTCTCTCACATTGATCTCTCTCTCTTTCTCTCTGTCAAAAAACAATAAACATATCCTTGGGTAAGAATTTTAAAGAAGAATATACTGAACACATGGTACTAAAAGCAAACCGTTCCCTTGCTAAGGGAAAAGCACAACCCACACGGGTCAGTACCTCACACGCGGGGTCACGAGGCGTAAACAGACGCAGGAGCAGATTGGTGCTCTCCCCCATCCCTACCCCACCTCACGGGAAAAGAGTTCCGGCTGCACTTACTTTTGCTCCTCCCACTATTGTTAAAAGAGGTTACTCATAGGATGCCCAGCTTTCTGAGAGTCAGCCCAGGACACAGCAATAACACGGCAATAATAATATAACACGTAAGTAAGTATACACGTGTTACTGCTTTGACATAAAAAGTAGGGGCATGTGAAAATTCGATGTTACTCTGTGCTATTTCCCCGTCTGTTACTATTTAAACAACCACAATATTATTATTGTGTTATTATTTAAACAACCACAATAGAACTAGTTAATAGTGGCAATCAGCAGTGATTACTAGTTGGACTAAGTAAACAATGCATGAGGCAAATACAGTATTTTTAAAATATGTTTATTGATTTTAGAGAGAGAGAGAGAGAAGCATCGACATGAGAGAGAAAGATTGACCGGCTGCCTCCCATACGCGCCCTGACCAGGGATCGAACCCGCAACCTAGGTATGTGCCCTGACTGGGAATCGGACCCTCCACCTTTTGGTGTAGGGGACAATGTTCCAACCAACTGAGCCGCACCGGCCAGGGCCAGGATATTTTTACTCTCTCCTCTCCCCTTCCAGTAACTTCTCTGAACCGCCTGCAGCCAGGTAGCCATCCCTCCGTTCCTGATGAGGTGGCAAAACTGAACACAGTCGGAGGGAACATTCACCTTGACTGGCAGCTCTGCTCTTCTGAAGCCACTGATTCCTGGTGTCAGCCCAGGGGGGTGACATTAACCTAAGTATCCTCTCAACAAAAGCATTTGAGCATGGAATGTTCACCATTTTATTTACTAGCAAGAGCGGGTTTCTAGACTTATGGGAACTTATTTCCACCTGTCCAAAAAGCTCCATCCGCTTGGTATCTGCAGACCTGTTGTTGATTGGGTTATTGACACCTATAAAGTCTTCATATGGGCTATGCGTGTCTAAAACACCCACTGTTCCACAACACTTTGTATCCTGAAATAACTATTCATTCACAAGAAACTGCAGAGAAATATACAGGGACGTCCCTCCCTCCACCCAGCCTCCCTGATATTAGCTTCTTATGCAACTTGAGTACAATATGGAAACCAAGAAACTGACACCGGGACAATCCAAAGACCATATTCAGATGTCACCGGTGACACTTGTGCGTGCACGCGTGTGTACGTGTAGCTCTATGCAGCTTGCCACAGTGCAGTCCTGAAAGCCACCAGCACCACCGCCAAGATACTTGCCAGGCCTCCCTCCTGCTCTCTCTTCATCAGTCACATCTCTCCCCAGCTCCCAACCCCTGGCAACTGCTACCATATTTTTCAGACTATAAGACACATTCCCCCGAAATTTGGGAGGAAAGGGGGTTGCGTCTTATAGTCCGAATGTAGCTTACCTGGCTCGCTGGGGGGGTGGGGGGAAGCAGTGGTGGAGAGGGGTCACAGGTTATTAAATATTTTAGCACATTTTTTGCCTCAAACATTTTTCCCTATTTTCCTCTTCTAAAACCTAGGTGTGTCTCACGGTCCTAAAAATATGGTAATCCATTTTCTATCACTACAATTCTATTCCTTCGAGAATATAACATACTTGGAGTCATGCAGTGTGTAACCTTTTTGAGTCTGCCTTTCCAACTCAGCACAATTTCCTTGAGGTTTATTTACACGAGCTATTGTGCCCATGTCAATGGCCCCTTCCTTTTCATGGCTGAGTAGTACTCCTTGCTGTGGGTGTTACCACAATGTGACCATCACCCACTGGACGACATCGGAGTAGGTCCCAGTCAGTGCTCATCACGACTAAAACGGCTATGACTATTTGTGTGTAAACCCTTGCACGAAAATAACTCTCCATTCCTCTGGGACGAATGCCCAAGTATCCAAATGCTGAATCCTATCGTAAATCCGTTTTTAGTTTTGAAAGGAACTGCCAAGCTACTTTCCGGAATAGCTGCACATTTTACATTCCCACCAGCACCGTATGTGTGATCCAGCGTCTCTGCCTCCTGGGCAGCATTTGGCACTATCGTATCACTGTTCCGTGTCGGCCACTCTGACAGGGGTGGGGTGATGTCTCCTGGTTTTAATGTGCCTTTCTCTCATGGCTAATGATGCTAAACAGCTTTTCAGGTGCTTATTTGCCACCTGTATGTCATGTTCAGTCACATGTCTAGGTCTTTTGTCTATTTTCTAATAGGAATTTTTTTTATACTATTGAGTTTTGACAGTTCTTTATAGAGTCTAGATACAAGGACTTTGTTGGATATGTGGCTTGCAAATATTATTTTCTGATTTATGTAGCTTGCCTTTTCATCCTTTCAAGAGGCTTTTTCCTGGAGAAATGGCTGTTAATTTTGGTGAGTTCCAATTTATCAATTTTGCCTCATATGGACTGCATTGTCGGAGTCAAGTCTAAGAGCTCTTAGCCCAGTCCTAAGTCCTGAAGAGTTTCTCTTATGTTCTTTTTTTTAACGTTTTATTTATTTTGAGAGAGAGAGGAAGGGAGGGAGAAAGAGAGGCAGAGAAACACTGATGTGGGAGAGCAACACTGATGAGTTGCCTCTTGCACACAACCCATCCTGGGATCGAACCTGCAACCTAAGCATAGGTCCCCACCAGGGATTGAACTGGCGACCCTTTACTTTGTGGGACGATGCCCAACCCACTGAGCCACACCGGCCAGGGCTCTTATGTTCCTTTCTAGAAGGTCTACAGCTTTACATTTACGTTTGCCTCCCATTTTTTAAAATATCCAATAGATAAGTCAAACCTTTCTTTTTTCAGGGAAGATAGTTTGAAAGCAATGGTGTAACTCGAGTTCATGAGATCAAAGTTTTAGTGAGAGGAGAAAGTTCTATTTCATGCAGTTACCCTTTTCTGATGAGTTTTTGAAAATCTGAAGCAAACATTTAAGAAAAAAAAAAAGAGCCGTTTTCTCAGCCTATGAGCTTTTCCCACAACTTCAGCATAACATTAAACCACCCAGGTACGTCGCCCCATACAGAGGCTATCGTGGCCTCATCAAAGACCACGAAACCATTTTGAAGAGACAGCAGAGAAACGTCTGTTTCACTGTGCTTCTTTTCTCCATTCTCATCCTCGATGTATGTCCACATTAGAGTAGGACGCTGCTTTTGTCCCGCGCTTTGAAACTATGATGTGACGCCAGGCCCGCATTTAACAGCATTTTACAGCTAACAACAATGATGACGTCATCTTGTAGGCCAAGGGGCCAAGGAGGTTTTCTCCTTCCACTTCTGTAACTTCAACAACTCATCCATGTCCCACTAAAAAGTGACCAAAAGCTTGCGTTCCAAAACCCTCGCCATCCCAGCGAACAAGTAAGTTCCTTTCCGAGAGCGTGTGGATGAGGCGTGCAGGATTCAGCGGCTAAGATTGCTTTCCGTTTCTCTGGGAAGAAGTTT
Source organism: Trachops cirrhosus (assembly GCA_028533065.1). Taxonomy (NCBI): domain Eukaryota; kingdom Metazoa; phylum Chordata; class Mammalia; order Chiroptera; family Phyllostomidae; genus Trachops; species Trachops cirrhosus. Next base: position 50,731,429 of record CM052550.1, read on the forward strand.
ACGGACTGAACGGAATTCCCACATTGACATTGCCCTGACTGCCAAATACGCAGAGACGTAAGAGGAGTGGGACAGGACTTCAACAATCTTGCCACGCTTTTTGTTTTCCGAGATTTCATGAAAATCTTCATTAAAAATCCGGATGATCTGAAAGGTCAGTTTCCAAATCAAAATACCTAGTCGCTGAGCAGGACACACTGGTTGCCTTGACCTGACCTGTCACTGGACAGACAGCAGGACTGCTGACCAGGTGACAGAGTCAGCTCTATGCCACCGGGGACAACACGCCTAGTGTCACAACTCCTGTTTGCCCCCAGGGCGCTTCGCTGCAACCTGAGTCAGAAAATGCTGCCTGAGTCAGTTTCAGAGAGCATCAGGGGGACGAACGTGTCATACTTCCAGGTGGTATGCCCAAGGTCAGTCGGTGGAAGCTATTTTCCACCGGGTCTTGGTGTCATTGTAAGGGTGAAAATCCTTTTTTTTTTTTAAAGGTTTTATTTATTTTTAGAGAGGGGAATGGAGAGAGAAAGAGGGAGAGAAACATCAGTGTGTGGTTGCCTCTTATGCACCCCCTACTAGGGACCTGGCCCAAAACCCAGGCATGTGCCCTGACTGGGAATCGAACCAACGACCCTTTGATTTGCAAGCTGATGCTCAGTCCATTGAGCCACACCAGTCAGGGCAAGGGTGAAAATTCTTTTGATGGACTTAGAAGTACGTGCTTATTTCAGCCATATGAGCTTCCGCACCACCTTCTCCACACTCCATCCCAATTTCTGTTCTGTAGACGACGTACGATTATCCTGTTTTGGTCATTGACCTCCCCACTCCAGTTGCACGCAGCCTCCTACCTGCCGTGACAAAGTCACAGTCACCTTGCCTTCTTTTCCACGGGGTCTGGGCCTGGCTGGCGTGGCTATTCTCACTGTTTCCGTGTCCATGGTCTGAATTCTCAAGCAACACGAGCAGAAGATGCACGAGGCCAACATTTTAACTCTCCTGGTATGCAGCACAACCGTTAACCAACAGGCCAAGTCAGAGCTGGATTCTGGGCGCTCAGGCTGACAACGCCCTTAATTACACACTTACGTCTCCTCGCCGGGCCTGATGCAACAACACAGGGTCATTTCTGTGGCCTGCAAATCACAGACGCCATCGGCGGTCAGGGTAAACAGAGTGACGGTGACTGCAGAGGTAACCGCTGACACAATGCCCATAAGACCAATTGGGGGACCACCTTATGGGTTTGGTTCTTCCCCCCCACCAACCTTCAGGACCCACTGCCAGAAGCCAGCTCTCTCTGCATCTCAGGAAGTGGCTTTCTGGGACACGGGCTTGTCCGTGCTAGAACCGTTCACAAATGTTTCTTCACTAGGTGCCATTCACGACGTGAGGCGTTTGGAATACAAGAAAGGATAAAAGAAGGTCACCGTGCTCAAAGAATCTACAGTCTAGAGAAGGAGGCAAAATAAGAGGTAAGTACCAGAGAGCGAGCACAGGGAAGGGACAAGAAAGAGGAGAAGAGAGGGAGCTCCCTACCCTGGACTGGGGCCTTGGGGAAGGCGTCCCTGGGAGATGGCGTGGTGGGATGTAGATGGTAGAAATCTGAAATAGAAAACAATGGCCCTGACCGGTGTGGCTCAGTGGGCTGGGTGTCGCCCTGCAAAGTGAAGGGTCGCCGGTTCGATTCCCAGTCAGGACGCGTGCCTGGGTTGAGGGTTCAGGCAGCTGATCAATGTTTCTCTGCCTCTCTTTCTCCCCACCTACCCCTCCCTCTACAAATAGATAAATAAAACCTTTTAAAAAAATGGACCCGAGCATAAGAGATCCTGTATCTCAAAGTCCTTGAAGTAAATTTCAAAGGGTATCCCCAGTTAGTGGGCGGCTCTTCCGAAAACAAGGCACTGGCATTTCCCATGAGCATCAGGAAGACCCCACAAAGGGGGAGTGTGACGGTCTGAGGGTGACAAGAAGGAGAGGCAAGCCGGACCCCTGCCCACTAGCCTGCAAGACCTGACCTTAAACCTGACAGTCAGGGGCTGAGCCCAGCGTTCTGATGCAGTCTGGGCCAGGCTGAAATTGAGTCTGGCTCGCGTTCAAGACAAAAAGCTGACCCAGCAGAAGGGGCGGGGGGAAATATTTCAGCAAAAATATTTAACCCACCAAAAATAATTTATACTTGTGTGCAAACAACCTGCTGATTGAAAACGATTCTTACCTACTCATTAAAAGGAGACCCATCCTTCAGGACGTATACTTTGCCACACTCAGGTACCACTTAATTGGAGTTACAGTATAAGCAAAATATAAAAAGGGTGCATTCCTCTATATGTTATAATTTTACATTTTGGCTAATTCTAGCTTGCCCTGGGCCCAACAAGTCTAACTAACCTGGTGATATTCTGTCATGGCTAAGCGGTAAAGCCCTGACCTGTCTCTCAACACTCTAGCCAGAAGCAGCAGGAATAGTAAAATCTCAAAATTTTTCTTATTTTTTAAAGATTTTATTTATTTATTTTTAGACAGAGGAGAAGGGAGATAGAAAGAGAGGGAGAGAAATGCCAATGTGTGGTTGCCTCTCATACGCCCCCTACTGGGGACCTGGCCCACAACCCAGGCAAGTACCCTAACTGGGAATCGAACCAGCGACCCTTTCATTCACAGGCCTTCGCTCAATCCACTGAGCTATATCAGCCAGGGCAAAAATTTCAAAATTTTAAAAAGCTCAAACATAGCCCTTCTTTTCCTTTACTAATTTCAAATGACTGTGAGCTGTTGGGAAAGCAATATTTATCACCAAAAATACAATCTTGACCATAACAAGGTGTGACTGAGAATCAAATTGAAATTTGTGGTCTCTGTCTTATACTGTCTTGAACGCACTATACATAATGAAGTTGGTTTATCTGGGGCTTCTGAAGTCCCGAGATACATTAAGGATTCTAGTAACGACACTCCTGGTAAACTTTATTTTGAATTTTTAAAATGTTTATTGATGAGAGAGAGAGAGCAAGAGAGAAATATCATTTGGTTGCCTCCCATATGTGATCCAGCTGGGAACTGAACCCACAACCCAGGTGAGTACCGTGACAGGGAATCAAACCCGCAATCTGCTGGTGTATGGGATAACGCTCTCAGCAACTGAGCCACATGGGCCAGGGCCCTCCTGCTAATTTGAACTGGGAAGCTCACATTAGGGTTTTTGTTGTTGATTTCAGAGAGGACTGAAAATCTGAGCGAGTGCCAGCTTCCAGGGAGAAGTACAAAAGGAATATACTAAATGTGTGATCGGAAGTGCAAATTTCTGGCAAAGAAATGAGGAAGAGCCATTTTGCTGTTCCCTTAACACCTGGGCCCACAGCAACCAGAAGAATAAGTTTGTTTAAGTTACACATTTTTCTCCATGTGTGAGAAGGAAATTTACTTCTGAAATGCTAAACTGGGGGTTTCAGACAAGCAAAGCTCCGTAATTATCCTGGCTTTCCTAGCTATATGTTGTCCACAGGTGGACTAATTGCCTCACGTTTCTGAGACTCAGTTTCCTTATCAATAAAAATGACGGTAAGCACTGATTTTTATAAGTCGGTACCATGAGGAAGGATTAAATGAGCCCAATAAACATCTACTCATTTTTTTTTGCTGTATTATTCTTTGATTCCTTTTTAACTTTGAGCTGATGTTTGCTATGTATTGGTGCTATTTTTATTTTGAAAAGTCAAAAGAGTTAAGCAGCCATTCTGAAGGTGACAGAAGTTGTTTTCTAGACCTGACGCAGTGATTGAGTGTCTCTTACATTGGGGACTTTGCAGGTAAGAGCAGACAAAAGACCCTCCCCACATGCAGCTTCCACTGTGGTGGAGAAAGACAGAAGCAAATAAAGTAAATAAAAATATGTAAATGTTAGATGGTAGTAAGTGCTAGGGGAAAACGTCAAGTGAAAAAGAAACGTAGGGAATCCGTGGGGGAAGGCAGGGGCAGTTCAGTTTGTGAATTCAGAAAGGGCTCTTTAAGAAGGGGACATCTTGCCGTTCGGGTGCTCGGTGGGTTGGAGCATCATCCCATACACCAAAAGGTCCCTGCTTGGGGCACCTATGGGAGACAGCCAATTGATGTTTCTCTCTCACATCGGTGTTTCTCTCTCTCTCTCTGTCTCTCTGTCTCTCTCTGTCCTTCCTTTCCTCTCTCTCCAAAATCCATAAACATATCCTTGGGTGAGGATTTTTTTTAAAAAATGCAACATCTGGGCACAGGAAATGAGCCATACGCTCATCTGGAGAAGACTTTCCAGACAGAAGAGCCAGCACCTGCAAGGTCTCTGAGATGGCAGAGGACTGGGTGTGTCTGAGGAGCTGGAGCTGAGTGAGAGCTACAGGGAAAAGGTCAAGGAAGTAAAGGAGCCGTGGGCGGTGGGTGGGGCACGCAGGGCTTCTTCCTGTATTAGACGGAGCGTCACTGGAGGAGTCTGAATGGGGAGTGGACCTGTTTGAACGGAAACACTGCTGCTATGCGGACAGCAAAGCGAGAGAGTCAAGGAGGGAGGCCCATCAGGAGGCACCTGCGGTGGCCTAGGGCCAAGGTCAGGGTGGCTGGGACCAGGCAGCACTGGTGGAGGGGCTCTCTGTGCGTCCCCCACCAATTCTAAAGGGAGAGCCCACAGGAGGTGCTGATAGGTTAGATGCAGGGTCCAGAGAAAGAGGGTGATCAAGAAAAATGCTAAGACTTTCTTTTTTAATTTAAAAATACACATTGATTTTAGAGAGAGAGAAAGGAAGAGGGAAACATGGATGTGAGAGAGAAACATAGACTGGTTGCTTTCCATATGCGCCCCGACCTGGGGATCGAACCCACAACCACCGGGTGCACAGGACGATGCTCCAACCACCTGAGCCACAGCAGCCAGGGCAGAAACGCTAAGATTTTTGATCTGAGCTGCTGAAAGGATGGAACGACCGTCAAATAAGACCACCCGCACTGGGGGAAAGGGGGCTTTGGGGGCTGAGTCAAGAGCTAGTTTGGGGCCTGTTCCACGTAAGGCACATGTGAGACATCCGGGTAGGAACGCCGAGAAGGCAGCTGGAAAGGTGAAGCTGGACTTAGGAACGAGGTCCAGGTTGGATACATTAAAAATAACCAATGTGAGACGGTGGGTCCTCAGCGGAAGATGCCGGAGGCGGGTGAGCTCACTAAGGCGTGGAGGAAACGCAGAGAAGAGACCCGAGACCTCGCCTTTCGGCACACCGACTCATGGAAGTCAGGGAGGAGCAGAGAGGCCAGTGAGCATGCTTAGCCAAGTTAAGACAACCTTTGAGAGAGAAGGAATCACTTGACTGTGAGCTGCAGCTAATGCTGCCTTTAGGCCAAGAAGCTAAGAGCAGAATGGATCCTGCAAACCCCTCAACGAAAGAATGCGTTAAACCAGTTTCTAACGTTTCCATCGGTCTTACAATGAAACGGGAGCATTTACACGTGTATTTGTCTGCTATCCTACATCTCACCAAGATGGCACTAAATGCGGGAAAGTTATAAACACACAGGGACAAATAAACAGTACTGGTCAGGACACGTCTCCTTCCTCCCCTTCTCCCCTAAACTTTAAACAGATCCGGGAATCCACTCCGAGATGGATTTTCCAGCTAACTCTGGGGAAGCGAAAATAAAGACTGAGAACTACATTCCAACAAAAAGCACGATGACCCACCGGTGACTTATCGTCATCACAAGGCAGCAGTGCCGTCTGACACGGCCCGTCACATCTGGAAGGCTTTGGGTCGATGCTAATTTGTGCTCTCGTTTGCAGGCCTGATGCCAGAGCCCTGATGGAATGAAACACCAATTGGGTAAATGGGGCAAAAGGGGAAAATGAGAAGCAGAGGGAGTGACAGGGAATAAAAAGACCATTTCCCGCACTCGGTGCAGACAGGTGTTAAACAGGTAAATTGGAACAACGGGATTTAAAGAGCCAGGGTTCAATCACGTCAGACCGAGAAAGAGGTGCAAGGAGGGGAAAAAAGAGGTTAAGTGAAAACATACAACTGCCTATTTTGCAAAATGCTTTTTAAGGGAATTGGTAAATGTGTTTTGAGCACTTACTGTAGGCAGAGCGACATGCTAGTAAAACGCAATGCGTAGTCCAGCTGACCCTGGAGCAGTACGGGGCTGAACTGCGCAAGTCCACTCAAAAGCGGACTTTTTTCCATACATATGCAGTCGGCTCTCCGTTTCCCTGGATTTCGTGCCCGCAGATTCAGTCAACTGTGGTTCACAATGAGTATTTTCAATCCGCAGTTCAGAATCCTCAGTGATCTAATAGGCCACTTTAGGGACTTGAGCATCCCAAAATGTTGACATCCGTGGGGTGTCCTGAAACCCCACCCCCAACCACTGTGGCTATCAAGGGACTGCAGTGAAATTTGGGGAGAGTCAAGTTATCTGCGGATTTTCACCTGGGCAGGAAGTCCAGGGCCCCAACCCTCGGGTCGCTCGCTCAGTGTTCCACTGTAGTGACCTGCTGCTACATAACAAAGCTTAGTGACTTCAGAGGACAAGTGAATCATCTCACACAGTTTGTAAAGGTCAGGAGACCTCGAGCAGCTTAGCCGAATGGTTCTGACTCAGGGGCTGTCATGACGCTGCAGTCAAGGTGTTGGCCAGGGCTGCGGTCATCTGGAGACTTGATGGGGCTGGCAGATTCACCCTCGAGGGGCCTCCACTCCCCACCAGGTGGAGGGCTGCACAGGGCGGCTTCCATGCCCCCATGACTTGGGGTATATTGTACTCTGATCTGTAAAGTGTTTCCATTGGGGAAACCGGAAGAAGTATAAAAGGGATTTCTCTGTACGGATTCCTACAAATAAAACATACTCTTACTATGTAAAATTACAATACATTTTTCATCATAAAGACATAAAGAGAAAGAGAAATATACCCTTTAAATGGGGCTCTGTTTTTTTCCCACCAGCTTCAGATTTAACACAATGGCTGTGCCATAAAAATTGAATAAGAGGAACTGATACCCCGTGGTTACTTATCCACACATCAACACTAAAATAAATACCGGTGCCTCTAAAAAAATTCAAAGCCATATAAAATGTGCTTTTATGAGGTTACTGAAGGCGCTTGTTTTCAGGATCAGGAAAGCAATTTCCTTTTATTAAAACCCAAGCCTTCCGGGAAAATATTCTTTGAGAATGACTTACACAATGTTGTTCTGCCTTACGGGATCGAGAAACGACAGGGTATGTTTTTCACAAAAGAGACGCACAACACACGGAAGGAGCGACAATGCCCCTGCGCTTGGGGCAGAGGGTCACTGCCCCCCAACTGCGCCACCACTAGGTTCTCAGGAAGCACACGTAAGAGACTTGACCTCTCACTCGGTATATGTAACACGTGGAAAAATGACGGGACCGTTCTCTAACCACGCTGTTTTCAAAGCAAATCACTTCATTCCTCGAAACATATATATTTTGCCAAACTCTAACTCCATGTGCGAAGTGTAATATTCTTTATATGTAGAAAATGTAGAAATACAGAAATCTATCAATACGGGTTTCCAAAAGGTACAAAGAAGAAAGATAGTGCGCTGGCGACTGAAGGGTGGCTTCTGCAGAAGGAGTAGTGGGGGCCCCCAAGGCGGTGTGTCCGCATCCCGGTCCCCAAAACCTGTGAATGTGACCTTCTCTGGAACAAGGGCCTTTCCAGATGTAAGATAAGGATTCTGAGATGCAAGGACATCCTAGCTTATGCCGGTGGGCCCTAAGTCCAAAGACAAGGGTCCTTAAAAGAGGTAGGCAGGGGGAGGCCTAACAGGCAAAACAGAAGGGGAGGAGAAGATGTAGGCAAAGATCGGAGAGAAGAGGCCACTACCCACCCAATGCCGGCAGGAATGCCGGCAGCCGCCCAAAACTGAGAGAGACGCGGGCTGGCTTCTCCCTGGGTCTCCCAGACGGAGCGCGGCCCTGCCAGAGCTGGGACTGCGAGCCTCCAAACCCCAGGTCATTTGTCACGGCAGCCACAGGAAACAAACACATGCTCTGTACCCAGGAATCTGAGCCACACACCTGCCAGTCAGAATAAAGCGTGAAAACCGCTGTCTCCGAAATTCCGGCTGAAATAGATCTTAAAAATACTTCAGGACACTAGCTGTCCAGAATCTAGCTCATGTAACCACGAGACTTCCACACTACTTTTCAATCTGGAATGAATAAGAAACAACCAAGCAAGGATACTGAGCAGACCAAAAAAAGCTTTGAAACAATTAACTTTTAATCCTTCAATAAATAATTCCTTTCATTAATAGGCATTGTGCAAAGAATGAGAATAAAACTGATGAATATGAATTAAACAGTTATCTTTACTAGATACCAGAAACACTAGTTTAAAATATAATAGGTAGCCCTGGCTGGTGTGGCTCAGTGGATTGAGTGCCAGCCTGCAAACCAAAGGGTCGCCGGTTCGATTCCCAGTCAGGGCACATACATGGGTTGTGGGCCAGATCCTCAGTAGGGGGCGTGAGAAGCAACCACATGTTAATCTTTCTCTTCCTTTCTCTTTCCCTTCCCCCTCCCTAAAAGTAAATAAATAAAATCTTTAAAAAATAAAGGAAAATAATAAAATATAATAGATAAACACTGCATTTATGAAAGCATGAAAATATGAAACATAGTACCAAGGAATAATTTAAACTAACTATGCAGACAAAGAAACACAAAAATTATTTTATTAAATATTTTTTTATCATTTATTAAATTTTACTTTTATTCAAGAAGACTTGAATAAGTGGGACATGCCCAGTTTATTGGGGGAAAGACTATATATTGTAAGATGCAAGTTAGTCTCAAGTTTATTGACTGGTTTGACACAATACTTTTTAAAATATTGTTTATTAATGCCTTTTTTCCATTTTCTCTGTTTTCTGGTGTCCTTTTCTCTCTGAGCGAACTTACTAGATATGGAAGATAGTAACCCCTTTTCTGTTTTAATTATTGCAAATATTTTCTCAGCTCATTTGTCTTTTTTATAGTATAAAAAATTTGGCGCAGTCAGATTTAGCAACGTGGGGGGTCCTTGTTCTATTGCATTTAAAAGTCCTCTTTTCTCCCCCCACACTCCCCCCACCACCGCCTGTCAATTTCCTCTTCTACATCCTTCTGGCTTATTGCTTGGTTAATTTTTAACATCTTGAAACAGGCCAAGGAAGCATGAGTACATTTCATAAAAATGTGAATTGATTAATTTAATATTGAATGTTAACTGTAATTGAAAGCAAATTATTATAAAGAAATTTTTTAATTGTTAAGTTCAATAACTTTCAAGTGGCTTCACTGTCCATAGTTAGTCATTTCCTGACACCTTCCCATGACAAAGATTTTAGGTGTAAGTAGTCTATATATAATGATACAGGGTTTTCAGACTTATCTTTTCAATATTTTCAGTTCTCAGAGACTCCAGAAGCTTGCAATCAGTTGAAAAGTTAGAGCGTCCAAGTCCCTTCTACAACTAAGGAAAAAGGAGCCGGAGGTTAAATGACTCACCCCCAGTCCTGGGGGAACGACGGCGGGGACTGGAAAGCAGCATCCCCTGACTTCGGTGGTTTGTCCCATTTTAACAGTGTGGGGTTTGGGTCCCGGCCGGCTGGCTCCCACACTGACCCGTGGTTTCCTCGTCGATAACGTGGAACCAGATCTGCCCTTTGAGGTTCCGTGGAGGGCTAGAAACAGCACAGCCTCCTCACACAAACCCCGGAACCCGAGAGACGGTTAGTGAGTGGTGGGGACCGTGATGCTGCACTGCTCCCGAGTCAGTACCGCACCCAACGGAGTTCCTAGTTGTATTGATTTTTCACTTAAGACAGCTGAGTGAAATTCACTGCCATTAGGCATTAAAATGCGTCTTACTATAAAATGCTCTTTTTAAAAAAATTGATTTGAGAGAGAAAGGAAGGGAGAGGGAGAGAGAGAAACATTACTTTGTTGTTCTGCTTACTGATTCATTCATTGGTTGATTCTTGCATGTGCCCTGACCGGGAATCGAACCCACAACCTTGGTGCATTGGGATGACGCTCTAACCTGGTCAGGGCTATAACATACTCTTTTCAGAGGAGTGTATCATTTTCTCAGTTCTAACCTACTTTGCTGAATTTGGTTATAATCCTCATCATATATTACATATTTTATCATATTATAAAATAATTTTAAAAATCTCACAGGACAGGCAGGTGAAGGTGGAAGGGGGATAAATGGTGATGGAAACAAACAAACAAAATCTAACGTGATAGGAATATACGTTAACATCAGAAGAAACAAAAATACTATGTAATCATTTTTATAGACAGGGTTATTAGGCGAAACAGCCTCAGAAATGTCAAAAGGCTCTGCCTATAACGCATGGGACTATATTACACCGCACTGCAATTTAAAGACACTTTCCAACACACACACGGGCAGGAAGTTCTGTCGGGAAGGACACGAGACGATGGACGTGATTCGTCTGCTCTCACTTACAAATTACCCTACACTACAAAACGCTCTGTTTTCAGCTAGTGGCTCTCACTAAATGTTGCTTCATTTCCCAGATTGCTATTCTTAGAAAATGTTTGGTCATCAACAATGGTTTCATTTTTCATTAATGTTCAAAGTGCCAATGTTCGTGCCTCTGCCCCACCGCCCCGCCGCCCGCCGGTGTCTCAGGACGAACATTCCCATTTCAGGTGGAAAGAAAACACACGAGTAGCGGTCCCTCTCGTTTCCATAGGAACAGGCGGAAAGATTCTGAAAGTGTGGGAAAACGGCTTCTAAGTACAGGAGATGCACGCAAAGCGGAGACACGCTTCCAGAGTTCGTGCCACGACACGACGGAAGGGCCGATGAAACTTCGAACGGCTTCACGCCAGCGCGGTGCCTCAACGTGCATCCTTGAGGTTCGGGCGTTAGTTACGCCAGCATCCCCGCACACCTGCGGGTCGGTGGAAATCAAGGCAGTTCCACCTGAGCAGCTATGCAGCGGGCCGTTGGACTTTTTTTAATCAGTTTTTCTTCCTACAGATTTTTTAAAATTGATTTTTCAATGGTACGATTGTCGTGCATTATTCTATTAGCTTCAGGTGTACAACACAGTGATTAGACCTTCATGGACCTCCTGAGGCGTACGCCACTACCCACCTGGCACCACTCGTAGTTACAGCGACACTACTGGCTGTATTCCCTGTGCTGTACCTCGCGTCCCTGTTTCAGTCTCGTGACTGTTTCTGTGACTGGCCATTTGGATTGTGAGGATTTTAAGGTAAAAATGAGAAAAGGCGGCATTTATCTGAAGCCCTCCCATGAAGCTCAGCTCCAACCGCATACCCAAAAGGAAAACCAGGTGGCTGTTCCACGACCTTGTGCTCGGGTCTCGGTGGACCATCGAATTTAAAAAGCGAACAGTTTTGTCCTGCACATTTCTCCCTATGTTGAGGATTACATGCATTTTATTGTTGATTTTTAGTTTTACGATGATTTTGTGTCCAACAAGGAAATATGGCAGCGGGGCAAAATCAATTACAGCGCTATTGCAAGGATGTCTGGGCTGTCGACGGAATGAAGCTTCGGGCCCGCATGTCTCACCGGCAGGTGCCTTGTCTCATCCTGCTCCGCCCCCCCACCCTGCCGGGGCTCTGTCTCAGATACGACCACTGTGAAGGTGACCGCAAATTTACACCCGCATCGACGTCCTTGCTCCCGGACCAGCCCTGGGACTCACTGCGCCCTATGCTCTGACCTCAGCAGGGATGCTCCTTCCTCTCATGCTCCCTGGGAGTCCTCGCACCCGAGTCACTGTCCTGCGCCTCCCTTCCTGCCTTCTGTTACCTGGCTCCACACAGAACAATGACATGACGGTCACCTCTGCCTCCCAGTCCTGCTTCTAGCCGTCCACAGGCACCCTCGGACTCGCACAGCTGTGCTTAGGTACCTAGAGAACACGTCACACGTGCCCTAGGGTAATGCAAGCATGCCCACTGTTAGTTGCGGCTCTTGGTTTATAAGATCGCAAGAGGCTTGCCGGTGGAGCGACAGAGGTCCTCCAGTTCTACGAATCTGAATCACAATAGGAGGATAGAAGATGTCTCGTGGGTATTTTCATTTTTTTTCAGTACTCACCCAAGGATATGTTTTTATTGATTCAGAGAGAGGGGAAGGGGGAGATAGAGATAGATAGATAGATAGATAGATAGATAGATAGATAGATAGATAGATAGTAGATAGATAGATAGATAGATAAAAACAGCGATGTGAGAAATGGTGATCAGTTGCCTCCTGTATGTACCCTGACCAAGGATCGAACCTGCAACCCTCTGGTGTGCAGAATGACACTCCAACCAGCTGAGTCACTGGGCCGGGGCCAAAGTTTCTTTTAAACTACAGGCTTTGACTTCTGAAGTTGTCCGGAGATTCTGGGGCAAGTCAGAGATGTGGTGTCTACTTTGATTTGTCTCCAACTGAAACCTCTCGAACGATTTCTCTCTCTGAACATTGAAAAGATGTACGCTAGTTCCGAGTAATAACTTCGCCTTCTTTCTGAACGTTGTTTACCCAAGTCCTTCTTCTGGAGTGTAAGTTCCTTCAAAATAAACAAACGAACAAAACTGAAACAGAAACACAGACAGCGAACTGGTGGCTGCCAGAGGGGAGGCGGGTGGGGGCTGGGGGAAGGACGGGAAGGGGTTAAAAAGTGCAGGCTGGTGGTTACAGAAGAGTCGCAGGGATGTAAAGTACAGCACAGGGAATATAGTCCATAATACGGTAATAACTATGTGTGGTGCCAGGTGGGTGCTGGGAATATCAGAGGGGCACACTATGGAAAGTATACGATCTTCCAACCACCAGGCCACGGGCGGCAAACACCAGGCCCGCGAACCAAATCCGGCCCTCCACCCAGTTTATCCGGCCCAGCACCGTGTTTCCACCCGGCGGCAGCGCCAAGCTCTCACTTAACTGTTAGGAAGTAGTTACAGGTATACAGTCCCAAAATTACATTCGGTCCTTGGAAGGCAACCTCGAGGCTGATGTGGCCCCCGGGGAAAATGAGTTTGACGCCCCTGCAAGACTAGGCTGAAACCAAGGCAGAATGATGCTGACGTAAACAGACGGTGAGTTCCTGGACAGTAGAGATGGTATTTGGTTCAGTAACCAGAGAGATGAACGAGGTCCCGGCCCACAGGAGGTGGTGGTGACAGGGGACGGTACCTGTTCCCTACTGTCCGGACCGTTACCAGAACCTCCGTCTCAGATCCCCCTCCCATCGGGCCCCAGGGCCAGGTTCAACTCCACGGGGCTCTCACCCAAACTAGACGGACACGGAGAGTGGGTGGAGGAACCTGGGATCTGACCCATAAGGGCTTCAAGACCTTCCTCTGTGGTTCTGGCGCTGTGTCCTGCTTTACCGCTCTCCCCACGTCCTTGCATCGGTCAGCTCTTCAAGGCGCTTTCTCGCCTGCAAACGCTTTGCACTTGGCATCCACTTCCCTCTGCCTGCCTGGGTCCCCAGCGGTAAACATGTGTGTGCTGTTTATTGTTCCCTTTAACTTTTTTGTTTTTATAAACACCGATATTCTATTTGTAAATCTGTTTCTAAAATTAAAAATATGCATGCATTATAATAAGCAAACATTCAGCTAAATTTAGAAGGCTTGAAAGAGCCTCCTTCACTCCTTCCCTGGGATCCCTGTTCCCTTGCAACTCCGTGAGGCGAAGGTTCAGGAAACCACGAAGGCTCACACGAGCCAAGATCTTCTGAACGTGCTTGAGATGGAATGTACAAGTGAATTCTAACAGGATAAGCAATACGTAACAAGACCAGGAAACTATTCAAGGACAAGATTAGGTGGCTGTTTCTCTTGGTTCTGGCTTCACAAATCAACACCAATCCCTCTGCGAAGATAAGGATTACTCGTTCTGCAGTCGCCGAACTTGCAAATGCCAAGAAGCTATGAAAGAGTCTTATCTTAAAGCCCACGTGCGTGGAGGAATGAAGCAGGTAATTCTTACAAATCTTGGTGTGAATTCTGCAGTGGATGCATGCCATCTTATCAAAATAGTTTGTCTTGCCAGGCCCAGGGTGACCTCAAAATCCAGTGTTCCCAAAAGCACGGGATGCAGCTTCCTGCCACTTTGGAGTGACTTTTACGTGGAGAGGAAGGGGCGGTATCCATAACCACTGGGGGCAGGAGGGGGGCTTTTAGAATATGATCATGTGCGGAAGAAGTGCATGTTTTATTTGTAAAAAATTATTTTAATGTGTATTTATGGAATAAATGAATTAACATGCATAAATATAACAAACATCTGGAAACCTCTTGCGTGTTCCCTGAAGGAATATTCACACACGAAGTAAGGTAGCAAGGAGGGCTGGTAACGACGTCACACTCCCAACAACGTCTCCTGCAAGGTCAGAGCTAGATGTCATCACCAATACCGAACAGTAAATGCACTTGGCCCTTAAGAGCCTTAACAGCTGCTGGAGAAAGAACTGATACAACAGAAAGAGGTATAAACGGAGAAAAGCAGTGAATTAAAAAGATGAACAGCAAAGCTAAAAAAATAGAAAAAAAGCAGAGTGTTGGACAGAAACACATATCCAGTCTTCTTCAGATCAATTTCAGTCGCCAGGCCCTGTGCTGGGAGCTGGGGACACGAGATATTGACCAAAAGGAGCTCACTGCCCTTGCCCAGGAATCAGACAGAAATAAATTTCCAAACAGCAGCTGCAAAAGCAGGCATTCACCCTTCGCACTTTTGGAAAAAAGGAAGCCTAGGAACGACATAAACATTGATGCAGATACGGCTTTAAGCTTTTCTTCTTCTTTCAGAGATCTGACACCTTCCCCCTTGCAAAAATAGCAGCGTATTAATTCTCTGTTAAATCTTCTCTTCGATATTTGCGCTGATGTCTGGCATGACCCCACCTCTGTGCCACTGAGTCCTGGCCCCCACACCCCTGCTTCTTGGGGCGACACCCACCGACACTTCGACACATTTTCCATCACCGATTTAGCATCAGCTTAAGTCATGAACTATATTTAGAGCGTGCCTTCACCCTCAGCGAGATAGAAAGGTTGCTGCGACGGGTGTGTTTTATTTATGAAGAAAAAGTGTCCGTTGTGCCGAAATGCATCACTTCTGTACTTGAACATGGCTTTGACGGGCACGGGGCAGCACACACCCCCCGCACGGGCCGGCAAACAAACAGGTGGCATTCTTCGTCTTATTATGTGAACTCCCCACATGGTATGCCGTGCGGAATTTGTGTGGGATCTTATTGACTACATTACAAAGCCATCCTTAGCGCACATTATATGCAGCAGGCGGGGGGTGGGGAACAGGCTGTTTTTATGTAAGTCAAATGTCACGTCAGAAAGCAGGACTCTGGAATGTCTGGCAAGCATTCTGGTGTTTCTGATCTACTGAGAAACAGAATGTGCCTTTTACCACAACACGGCCACCGGCTGGAACTAAGGCGTGTGGACGGAGATGAGGCAGATCCTCCACGGTCTTTCTCCAGGGGCCGCCCTAATGGGGGACAGCCTGAGAGGCAGCGGGGGTCCCAGGAGCACGGGGCCCTGCGGAGCCACCGTCAGGGGCGCTGAGCCCCCCAGGGAACGGGGAATGTTCACTCGAGGCACCACGTGGCCCGTTTCCTTCAGTGGATGCTCGCAGGTGCCGGGCGTCGTGTGGCTTCTGAGTTCCCTGAGTTTCCCTGCAGTCACCACTGAGCTTTAGAACAGGGAAGACACGGGACGTCCTACAGCGAATGTCAAAGCTGGACGGTCATTTCTGGCTGGCACTGGAGGCCGCTGGACACGGGCATGGCCACGTCAGACATGTTGCCTGCGGCCGGAATCAAAACGGAGTCCTTTAACTATACAAGCAAATGGCACCTGATGAGCAAGAAACCGGTCTCTGTGATCGTCACCAGAAAGTGACAAGGGCGACATGGAAGCCTGTCTGTCCCAATGTCAAACCGGCATCCCCGGAAGCAGGTCACCTGCCTGACTCTCCCATCCCCCGCACGGCCCACGTCAGGGGTGAGAGTGGCTTTCTCTTGCCACCACGTGGAGTTTTGAATGCAGTTCTCCGCTCTTTCCACGGGCTCCTTGGCTGTGGATATCCCCTCCAAAACCGTCTCAGTATGTAAAAAATGTGTTTTAAAGACATTTTTAAGGAGAATTAGCAGAGGATTAGCGCAGTCGCTCCTAAATCCCTCTTCGTAATTTCCCAGGCACGCAGGATAACTGGTCAGTTACAAGGTTGCTCATTCCGCCCCGTGGTTTCGGGAAGGCTCAGGGTAAAATGCAGAAGTGGTCTCCCAGGAGGCCTCCTTCCCTTTCTTGACACTCTGGCTTCCTATGAAATCTCCAGGAGCTCCAATACTGGCCCCTGTGTGGGTGTGTGTTGGGGGTGGGGGTGCCCAGTCACAAGGCTAAGCTGGCTGAGCCAGCACGAGGTCAGGGCCGACCGGCTCCCGGGTCAAGCCTCCAGCCAAGCTCATAGCAACATTCGGTCAGGCTGGTGGAAAAGAGAGAGAGAAGGAAATAATCACATCAGGAGAATGAACGCAGCTCAGCACTCCGGTACTGGCGTGCGGTTCCCGATATTTGTTGAGAAAGTGAACCCTCGAAGCCAAGTAACCCCAGTGGTTTTCAAAGCTCCTTTACAAACTGGCTCTGAAGACAGAAGGGGAAGATTTGGCTCCTGCTACCAAACTTTGCAAAACTTTGAAAGAGGTTTTTAGCAAGGAAAAACATCTGAAAAAATGAGTCATAAGTAGAAACTAGCCCTACCAGATAATAATACAGATTATGAAGCTTCAGTATCAAAACAGTTTGGTATTGGAGAAGAAATCAACAAGCCAGATAAGTGGATCATAATAAAGGATTAACAATGCTTAAGGGAATTTAATTTACTATAAAGGTATATGGTGGTGAAGGTGTGTTATATTGCTATAAAGGTGGCATTTCAAGAGAAGAGATGACTCAATAAATGTGTTTAGTGCAACTAGGTAGCTTCATCTGGGAAAAACAAAGCCAGGTTCTTCTCATCCCTCACACCAAAATTAATTTCAAAGTTCCCAAATGTAAGAGGATCAAAGTTTGTAAATGTAAAAAATTAAGCCATAAGAGAAAGGGTGGATGAAGAGTAACTGCGAATTATCTTAAAAATGGGAGGGACGGTAACTTTCTATTCGGGACATAGCCCTCAGAATCAAACAAGAAATAGGGAAAACATTTGCAACACAGATGCGAAGAGCCAACTTCCCTGGCTTAGAAAGTGCTCGTACAAACAAATAAAAAATAAACAAACCTACAGAATAGGGAAAACATACAGAAAACGCACAGGAGGAGAAACAGAAATTTCAAAAACAAAACAAAAATCATTAAGAAGATGCTCTATTTCACATGTACTTCAAGGGGTAAAATCAAGCAAGCAATGAGATGCTGTCTGTTCTCCCCATCACAGTGCAAACCCTGGGCGGGGGTGGGGGGTGCGGGGAGGGTAACTCACCGGGACGGTACTGAGGGAGGCATGTGTAAGATAAAACACTTCTGGGGAATCTGGCCATGTTTATCAAAAGCCAGAAAGCGCGTATCTCAGCAACCTCTGGACCACAAAGAATTTACCCTGTAAACATACACTCCCAGGATCGGAACTTCCGCTCTGAAGTCAAGGTTGCAGAAGGGGCAGTGCTATCTCCAGATCATCATCACTCAGGATGTCATCATGTCCAGCCGCCCTGACAGTGCCCGGGACCCGCACCCACAGTCCCCGAGCTGTCACACCAAATGGGCATCGTACAGACATCGACTGATTATAAAGCTCACCGTAGGGCACTGTGGACGTGGATGCTCCTCCCTAGGCTCGAGCATCTTTAATGATGTCCTTCTGTCTGCCCTACACAGTATTTACATAGCCCAGAGCAGGCTTGTTGAATGAATGAACCAATGAATGAATGCATGTGTAAATGAGGTTACTCAGCTAACTAGAAATGCCACTGGGCAGATTAGAGATTGGAAACAGAGCTGAAAGGTTAAAAAAAAAAGAGAGAGATAAAACTCTGACAATAGTTCTTGAATACATTTAACATGTCTCCTGTGTAAAGGTTACTTTTATAATAAGTATGCAAAAGAATCTGAGGATACATAGTAATGCTGCGATGAACGTTACAAATGTAGCAGGTTGGGTTAGATGTGATCCAACGGGAGACAGAAGCCGGAGGGCCCAGCTTGCTAAATAGCCGTGTTCCTGTAAACAGCCAGGCTCGATTTATTGGGCCCCAGGGAAAGTCTCCGGAATGAACACAGAAAGTGCCTCTGTAGCTGGAGCCCGGCCCGCTCGCAGCTGAATGCCGACCCACAGTGGGGGAAAGCCTCGCCCTCCAGATTTCACATAATGTGCCTGATGGACTGGTGTCAGGGAACTGTTTGTCCCTCGCAGGGAGGTGCTCGAAGGCAAAGACTCTGCCTCCCTCAGACGTCCCGCTGGCAGGCTGGAGGCAACGATTTTGAACTGAGGGCGAAAGCGAAGACCAGGGGAAGGAAGGATGGGGCAAGGAATGCAGTGAGCACGCCTCTTGACTGATATATTCACACAAAGGGAGGAAGCGAAAGCTGCGTGCATGTGATAACCTGCCCCGGGTCACGAGGGACCGCGAGGGCTTTCCTCCTCCAGCTGGGTCTCCTCCCGGGGCGCCGCTGGGGTGGCAGGAGGAGGCATTTCCGAGAGCGCTGCTCTGAATACCCTGCACTGTTTCCACCGCACAAAGAGGACTCCTCTAAGGCAGACACTGGGCCCTCATTTAGAGCTGGTCATCCGAGCCTGCCTGCAGCTCCAGGCTCACTTACTGAACTTTTGGGTCTCTTCCCATACAGTTCTTGAAGAAGTTTGCAAAACAGGAAAGGAGGGCAGCCCCGGCCAGGTGGCTCAGGTGGTTGGAGCATTGACCTGTACACTAAAAGGGTTGCAGGTTCAATTCCCAGTCAGGGCGCATACCTAGGCTGTGGGTTCCATCCCCGGTTGAGGCACACTGGGACCCTGATCGGGGCACATAAGGGAAGCAACCAATCAAAGGTTCTCACATCGATGTCAATGTCTGTCTCTCCCTTCCCCCCTCAAATCCATTTTTACAAAGCATGTCCTCGTTTGAGGTTTAAAAAAACACACAGAGAAAATGAGGGCAAAGACGTACTTCAGCTACTGTGACAGGAATGGTAGAATTAGAAGATTCAATAAGCTACAAAAGATTACAGAATGTGGAAATGTGTGTAGTTGGTTCCTGGCTGGTGGGGCGACACGCCAAAGGGGGGTGAATTTGGGGGGCTGGCAGCCGCTTTTACCATCCCCGCAGAGGGACCCTGTGTCGCCCCTCGCCTAGAATACCGGAGGCAAAGCTGTGCTGACTTGAAGTCCTAAGAAGCCGGGCACTTGCCACCTGAGGTTCTTGGAATGCTGCCACGGGAGAAGCCACAGGAGGGACGGAGAGAGAGGGGTAGAGAGAGAGAGATGACAGCCTGCCGCAGGCCCAGCACCCCCGCCCCACCCCCCCGAAGCACCAAACACGCACTGGGATGTGCGGCCCAGGGAGCACAGACACGTACCCAGGCCAGACACCACCCGACCACATCCCATGAGACACTATAGTGAGAAGCCCCCGACTCCCAGGCCCGAGACGGGGAACCATGGACAGGCCACCACGTTCTGGGGCGCTTTCTTCCTCAACAACAGATCACTGAAGCAGCTCCCCAAACTGGGCAGAAGTGTGAAGAGCGAGTTCCTGCTAGAAGACACGAGAAATGTAAACAAAAAAGGCTAGTGAACAACTGTTCAGCTGTCATGGTGCTTCTTTGAATGGGAGGTCTTAGAGATGCTTCTGAAGTTTCTGGGGTGTCGTGAAGGAGAGGTTTCTCTCTGAATCAAATCAGAACTGTAAAGAAGACAGAGCAGGCGATTCGCTTCGCTCACGATTGAGGCGATTTTTTCCACACCTGGCAATGCTTTCAATTTCACGTTTTCATATCCCCACCTGGTAGATTTCAAGTGCGAGGCTCCTCTTTCCTTCCGGCGTGGGAGGGAGGCCCACTCCCTGCCCAGACCAGGCTCCGGGGCCTTGAGGATCTCACAGGGGATAGACCACACAGGAGCTGCTCTCTAGATGAATCTAGAAATCTCTCTGGTGTCAACAGACTGCCAGATTGTCGTTTTACGTTTTGCTAAGAATAAGAACTACTTCTGAGGCTGCGCCCAGGACGGCATCAGACATAGCTCCAAACGATAGGCTCAAAGATCTAAATTAACACAAAACAAGCCCTGTCCGGGTGGCTCAGTTGGTTGGAGCATTGTTCCGTATACCAAAAGGTTGGAGGTTCGATCCCCAGTCATGGCACGTGTGGGAGGCCACCCATCAATACTTCTCTCTCTCTCTCTTCCTTCCTCTCTCTCTAAAAATCAATAAACACATCCTTGGGTGAGGATTTCTTTTAAAAGATGATATTCCTTGTTCTCTTCATATTTCCCATTCACAGCTGTCACCGCTGTCACACCGAATGGACAGTCTTGGAGGTGTGGTCACATCGCTAAAACAAGGAGGGTCAGTTCTGGGGCGACGCGGGGTCCGTGGCTTCCTTTCTCTCTGAGAAGTAGGGTGACAGGGTGAGTAGCCTGGGTGGCGACAGGAGGGGGCATGCGGGGGTGGGGCTGCAGAGCCCCTCGAAGGCCCCACTGTGTGCCATCAGAAGCCATCAGGCACTCGGCTCATAGAAAGTCGGTCCCCACCGCAGTGGGGGCAGGAGGGTCAACCTCCGGAACCGCACGTCTCAGTCAGGGGACGCGATCAGGACCGGCGTCATCCACCAGGAGACGAGCCTGCGGCAGACGGCAGTCGGAGACAAAGCAAGCGCCCACCGAGTTAGGGAAGAGGAGCCCTCAGCACATTGCAGTCCCCGTGTCCCCTCTGGGCTGATGAGCCAGCACGATACTGAATGCAGAGCGGCTGCCAGCCCCCCAAATTCACGGCAATGACATTCTCCGAATCAAGTAAAAACTGGCAAAGTCATCGTTTTAAACAAATTTGGAACTGAACATTTTTATTTGTTTGCAAACTCAATCGTGAGCTTTGAGACCAGAAGTCTAATTCCTTATTAAGTAAGGAATGGTTCTCAACAGACCTTAATACATAACTGGATTGATAGTATAACTATGAATATATTAATGCTTCTAATGGTATATTTATAAACAAATATCACGTAAAAAGTGCTGCAACATTGATTCTGACCTGCGGATGCATAAAGTGGGACAATTTGGGTAAACACCGAGTTCACAATTGCAAGTAGCAAATAATACCAATGAAAACAACATTTGTGGTTGTCAGATGGGAAGGGGGTTGGGGGCGTGAGAGAAAAGGGGAAGGGATTAAGAACTACACATTGGTTGTTACAGAATAGTCACAGGGATGTAAAGTGTAGAGAATATAGGCAGTAATATTCTAATAATTATGTGTGGTGTCAGATGGGCATGAGGTTTAGCGGGAGGACCATTTAGTAAGTCAGATAATGTCTAATCACTAAAGTGTACACCCGAAACTAATATAATATTGTATGTCAACTATAATTGAAAATTTTAAAAGACTTAAAAAACGATTTTAAAATATTTTATTTATTTATTTATAGAGAGAGAAAATATTAGGGAGAGAGAAAGAGAGGGAGAGAATCATTGATCAGTTGCTTCTCACACGCCCCCTAACTGGAGGCCTGGCCTGCAATCCAGGCCTGCGCCCTGACTGGGAACCAAACTGGCGACCTTTCTGTCTGCTGGCTGGCGCTCCATCCACTGAGCCACACCAGTGGATGGAGCTAAAAAACAATTTTAAAAGAGTGTTAATTTTCACTTACTTCCTCGGCAGAAAGGAGCATTTAGTGCATATCTCCAGGTTGCTGGGACTGTCGGAAGCAAAAACCCCGACTTGATGGAAGGATAAGATCCCTAAGGCGAGGGTTTCTCATTCTGGATGCAGGCCCCTCCCCTTGTGCCCACGCCTGTCAATCACCTAGCAGATCCGCCTCCTAAGAGGCCACATCTAAGCTTGGCAACTCACTGGGAACATCAGGCACAGCTTGCAACCTGGCCCCGCAGGGGCGCAGCCCTGGGCAGCACAGTGACCACATGCAGGGCAGGAACCAGGCAGGCCCCTGGTCTGTCCAGGCAACCGAGACCTGGGAGGCTTTCTAAGAGGGATTTCGACCTTGTCTTCACTGGTTTGATTTCATTCTATTCCACCACCGTGTGGCCACTGAACACCACAGGTGATCATATTATCTTATTAGAATCCTCTGTTCCACTCACTATATGAATCCCTAAAGCAAATCACTGTGCAACATCTGAGGACTAATGTCTCCTGGAGACGCCAAGTTCAAGTGCATAAACTGTCCCTTCAAAAGCGTTGTGGGTTTCGGTTTTCCCATTAGGAGAGCGTCGCTGCCCTGTGGGCTGCATCCCCAGTGACCAAGCGGGGCTGTTACTCCAGCCAGAACTCTACACCTTTGCTGTCTATATGGCAGGCGCTAGTCACATGGGACTATTTAAATAATTCCTCAGACACACTGAAGCCACATTCCAAGGGACCCACAGTCACGGGTTGGGAGTGGCAAGCAGACTAACAGTGTGGGAGGTTCTATGGGGCGGCCTTGCTTTGCATGATAAAAGGTGGGTTAATACGGAACACTTTCTACAGGCGCCCACTGCACTGGGACCACGTGGGCCGTGGAGGCCCTCCGTTCCTCTGCAGAGTTCGGGGCAACACCGTGAATACAAATCTGCGGAACCAGCACACCTGTCTGGAGCCTGAAATCATCCCCACCCGCTTCCTGTGACAGGTGAGTACCGCCTCCCAGTGCTTACATCACACATTTCTGAGAACATGCTGATCACAGAACCAGAATGCTCACAAAATAAAAGTATTTCAGTTCATTTAAACTGGAAGTTCACTCATTTCCTCCTCAGTTCTGCTCCAATTTCCCGTATGAAACATTGGTTACTTTGCTGCTTTGGTATGGAAGCGTTGTGCACCCAGTCTCTATTAATTCAGGATCTTGCATTCATTGAAATGCACTTTTAAAAAATAATTTCATGTAAAGCAATAATAGATGCAAATAGTTCAGAAGATTCAGCTTAACATTTGACTCCAGGACATGAAATGGAGGATTATTGCGTCATTAGACTCAAAGTCATATAACAGAGCAGACATTAAATATGAAATGACCCTCGCCCTGGCCGGGTAGCTCAGTTGGTTAGAGCATCTTTTCAATATACCGACCAAGGTTGTGGGTTCGATCCCCAGTCAGGGCACATACAAAAATCAACCAATGAATGCATGAATAAGTGGAACAACAAATCGATGTTTCTCTCTCTCTCTTCTTCTCTATCAAAAAAAAATCAGTAATATAAAACAAATGACCCACACGCCCTCATTACCAATGTCAACAATAAAGACTCTGGTAACACCTGGAGATTTAGAGACACTAATAACCTTTCTAAAAACGACTTTGTGACTTTCACTGTAAATCGATTCACTCAAGGGACTGCAGACACGGCCACAAAGTGGCCAGGAGCCACGTGACATCACGCACAGAAGAGGGAGCAAGGCCAACGTTCACCTTGTAAGTAGGGCTACATTCCTAAGAGACTTAGGAAGAGCAACTGTGTCCACCTGTGTCACAGAGAGAGGCCCTCTCTAACTGCCCTTCCCAATGTCAGAGTCATTGGTGTAGTCGGTATGAGGCACCCTGAACCATTAGAAAAAAGCCCTGACCGATGTGGCTCAATGGGTTAGGCGTTGTCCTACAAACCCAAAGGTCCCCAGTTCGATTCCCGGTCAGGGCACATACCTGGGTTGCAGGCCAGGTCCTTGCAAGAGACGACCAATTGATGATGTTTCTCTTGTACACTTTAATATTTTTTCCCTTCCCCTCTCTCTAAAAATAAATATATACAATCTTTTTTTAAAAGTTAAGAAAAAAAACTGCTGGATTAATTTGGTGGAGGATGTTTCTGAGACTAGAAACAGTTCCACAGACCCAAGATCTGAGCAACTGGAGGCTTCCGCCTCTGACCTCCACGATGACGTCACTGCCTGGCACTGCCTGCCCAGGGCCCCCTTTGATCCTTCCTTCCCGAGGACGTCTGGAAGGAAGGAGTATGAAGACGCCCAAAGCTCTTAAATTCTTTTAAATTGGTTGTTTCAAAGAACTGATCTCATTAATGGAAAAAAAAAAAAAAAGAAGCTTCCACTTAAGCTCCAGGACTATTGCTCTTGCTAGAAAAGAATGTCTAACAACTAGGCTTTCCTAGCTCACGTGCAGAGACCTCTGCTCCGTTGCACGCAGCCTGCGTCCACTACAAGCCTGTCATTTCCGTCGACTGTTGTCAGAGGAATTTAACTTGGAATCTAATAAAGTAAGAGCTTTCTTCCAATATCTTGGCTTGCCTGGGACCTGGAGCAAGGCCGGTGGCTTCCTGAAGCCTCAGGCGGCCCGTGGGCTTGGGCGGGGGTCTCCGGGAGGGGCTGGGTGCCTGTCGTGTGCAGGACACTCAGAGAATGCGTGGAATGCAGAGGGCTCTTCGGCTCTGAGCTGTTTAAACTCTCTTCAAACACCTACACGCACTCCTCCTTTGGAGGTGAACTTTATGTCATGATGGAGGCATACAATTACAAAACAAATGGAATCTCAAAGCTGCCTTCAACTACTGTTTCCTGACCTCCCTCCACAGACAACGTTTTAGCAATGGAATGGTGTTTTCCCCTTTTTCGTCCTGAGATCATGTACTCTATCAATGCCATTTAAAGCAATGACCAAAGGACAAAGGGGAAAAAAAGATATTTTGAGGAAGGGTTTCATTTTTGGCTTTAATTATGAGGATATGGCTTTTTGCTTTAAAAAAAGGAAGGAAGGAGGGAAGGAAGGAAAGAAGGAAGGAAAGAAAGAGAGAGAGAGGAAGGAAGGAAGGGAGAGAGAGAGAGGGAGGGAGGGAGGGGGGGAGAGAGAGAGAGAGAGAGAGAGAGAGAGAGAGAGAGAGAGAGAGAGAGAAAGAAAGAAAGAAAGAAAGAAAGAAAGAAAGAAAGAAAGAAAGAAAGAAAGAAAGAAAGAAAGAAAGAAAAAGAAAGACCATCCGGTCCGTTGGAGCATCATCCCATAACTGAAAGGAAGGTTGCGGGTTCAATTCCTGGTCAGGGCACATGCCTAGGTTGCAAGTTCGATCCCCAGACGGGTTGCTTACAGAAGGCAAACAATCGATGTTTCTCTCTCTCATCAGTGTTTCCTTTCCTTTCCTCTTTCCCTTCCTCTCTCTCTAGAGGCCATGAAGGAATGTCCTCGGGTAAGGATTAAAAAAAAGAGAGAGAAAGAAAAAAAAAGAAAAAGAAAGAGATGCTTTTCGATGAATGGTAACTTTTTACAAATGTTTGAGAATTTGTGGATATATTCTATTCATAAAATTTTGACGGCACAAGTTTATGAACATACGAATTGCACATGGAGCTTGACAGCCTCGTGTGTATGGTGGTGAAATTATCCCAACCACAGTCCACTACCACGATGCTAGAAATTGAGTGAATACGTAACTATGGAAACTTCTGGAAGGTAGAATGCCCAGGGAAAATCTTGAGTCTGAAAGCCCTATTAGAGCATCCCACCAAAGCAAGGACGTTCTATCGATTGCTTGTGTCTGGTAGACAAGTTTAAGGCACATCTATTTCTACTAAATTATGAGGCAGATGCTTCTTATTTGTATTTGTTGTTATACTGAACTCGTCACAAGAAAAAGAAATTCCACAACTTTTGGGAGAAAGTGACTTTACAAGCACACATCTATAATGCTAAGTGAAATGTCCTAAGAGTACTTTTAAAATAGAGCTGAGACGCTGTAGAGATCACCTTGGTCAATGGTTCTCAGGAGATGCTCACTGGACCGCCCTGGGTGCCTCCAACCCGCAGGCGCTGGCCCCACCCGGGCCAGCAAACCTCGCACAGCAAAGCCTGGGCATCTACAATTTTACCAGGCCCCTTATTTCATTCTTCTGGTCCTAAGTTTGGAGAATCCTGTTTTTCCTTCTTTGCTTTCCAAACATAGAAACTCTACCCCAGGTCGTCCGAGTTCACAGGGGCAAAGCAAGTGAGCGCTCGGTGAGCGCCACAGACCTGGACTGACTGGGGGAGCTAAGAATCCTAAGCCCCTGGACGTTGCTTCTGGTTCAAGTAATCCAGACTTCACAGGGTAAGGGGCTGGGCTAGCAACTGACGCAAGGGTCTGGGAGGAGCTCACCTACCCCATTCACTACCAAGAGTGGACATCAAAGGCTTCCATCGCCCGGCCCGGCCTGCAGCCTGCAAAGGTACTGCTATGTGCTGAATGCTTGCTATGGACCAAAAAGGCAAGGCACGGGGGAAGAAACCAGATCCTCCAGGCCTGGCGTCCCGGACCAGGGAGCTAGGCCTGATGCGACTGCTCTTTATCTGACTCCTCACATGCTCCTCTGCTGTAGATCTGCATCCTGCCCTCTCCCCCCACCCCCAAGTTTTGATAGGAAACCCCAACATTCACCAGTGTCTTATAGGTCATTCTTAGAGCTGGGAGCCAAGGCTCAGAGGAGGCTGGCCACGTCCCTGGAGTCATGGAGTGAGTGAGTGGCCACAACCAGGCTTGGATCTAGATATCCTGACTCTCAAGCCAGTGCTGTTCTCATTGCAAGGGTCTCTTTAAGGACAGGCTTGTAAGGCTGTGGGCGGGGCTCTGGGTCCTGACAGGACTCCCTCTGCTCCGCCCCTCCCCCACTCCTTTATCAGAAAACATCCCAGGGATGCTGAGGAGGGTTCTGCCTCTGTAATCTTGAAAACAACAACAACCGCAGCACAAACTGATATGCAATCTGCTTTACTTTTCTGCCTTCGGCCAGTAAATTTAAAAGAAGTGTTGGGGCAGCTTGGGCAGGGAGGGTGGGGATAAAACAAAAGAACTGACCTAGAATTGTCAACCTTTAATTTTGGCATCTAAAAACATTTGGAACAAAAGCATTTCGTGCAAAAATAGGTAAGCCACTATTTCAATAAAGAGCAATTCTTTAAGTAGAATGAAATCAGATTATAAAAAGCACATTTTACAGCATGGTCAGGTGGCTCAGTGGATTGGAACATGGTCCCGTACACCAAAAGGTCGTGAGTTCAATCCCCGGTCAGGGTGTGTATGGGAGGCAACCAGCAATGTTTCTCTCTCTCTTTCTCTCCCCCTTCCTCTCTCTTAAAATCAATAAACACATCCCCTGGGAAGGATTCTTTAAAAAAAGATATTTTACCAATTTTAAAAAATTATTGTGCCTTGGACTAGTAAAAACTGCATCGTGGAGCTGGATTTGTGGTACAGCTGGCCCTCCATTGTCTGCGGCTTTGGCATCCATGACTCAAACAGCTGTGAGTGGAAAATATTTGGGGGAAAAAATCCCAGAACGTGAACAAGAAGCAAAAGTTGAGTTTTCCACACAACAAGCACTAGACTGAATTCACACGAATAAAGGGATACGCCCTGCTTTAGTCTACATGCAAATACAGACTATATGCAAATATGAAGGCCATTTTATACACAGGACTTGAGCACCGATGAATTCTGGTCCCCACAGGGGTCTTGGAACCAGTCGCCCATGCATACCGAGAAACAAGTGTACTTGAAAACTATTTCAGCCTGAGAAACATAACCTATAGCTCAGAGAGCAAAAAAAAAAAAAAAAAAAAAAAAGGGAAAGGAGACTTGTAAAGAGCAAAGAAAGAAAGCTTTTTAAAGACATTTCAAAAGCATAAATTCCACTAGATAATTTTAGACTTGAAAACCCCTCATCAACTGTAATCCAGGCTTTGCCTGGTCTTTGAGCCAAGAGAACCAGGCTGGATGAGACGCCGACTCGACAATACTGTTCACACAAATGCATGTAAACCTCAGGGTGCGGGAAAGCCAGGCTGCGTTGGACTGGCTGCTGAATGAAGGTCCTTAGAATGTGTCTCTGCAAGACAGAGCAAATCCTGCCACTGTCGCCATTCCTCATGACATCCTTATTGATTTATTTTTTAATATTTTATTTATTTATTTTTAGAGAGGGGAAGGGAGGGAGAAAGAGAGGGAGAGAAACATCAATGTGTGGTTGCCTCCTGAGCGCCCCCTACTGGGGACCTGGCCCAAAACCCAGGCATGTGCCCTGACTGGGAATCGAACCGGCAACCCTTTAGTTCACAGGCTGGCACTCAATCCACTCAGCCACACCAGCTGGGGCCCATTTTTATTGATTTAAAAATTCAGTGTTTTATCATTTAAATGTTTTTTGCTATTTTCAAAATCTTCAGGAAATTCAGGACCATGCTAAAAGACATGAGGCAAAAACCAAAACCTAAATATTAAAAAGGAAGATATTACAATGTTTCATGTCTTTTTTGAGATGATATATTTATGTGAATCAAATAGGAAATGATTAAATCTAACGTAAAAGTGAGTGAATACAAAATACACAAAATAAAAATATCAGGTATAGCCCTGGCTGGATGGCTCAGTAGGTTAGAGCATCGTCTCATACACTGAAAAGTCACGGGTTCAATCCCCGGTCAGACTGCCTATGATAGGCAGCTGATCAAAAAATACGATGAAAAAGGCATCAAACCACAAACTACAAAATAACAAGTAACACTCATGTGAGAAAAGTGTGGGGCCTGTTTAAAGTAATTTTAAATCATTGTGATAAACACAAAAAGTGAGATCTGAACAGAGGCACAGTCCATCCCCTGGGCTTGACTGGGACATCCGAACAATTTTAATTAGCCAGTTTTTCCCCAAATAATTTGTAAAGTCACCAAAAGTGTTCCAAAGTTCATCCTGAAAGGACAAACAGGCAAGAACTACAGAGAAAATGTGCAGAAGAAGAAACCGGGGAGGGGGGAGCCCCATCAGTGCCACATTATTTACTGCCGACCCCAGACAAGCAGACGACCCAGAAATAAAACCTGCGCATATTAAGCCGATGATCACAAACTGATCAAATACAATGGGGGGAGGGTTGCTGTGCCAACTGTGTAGCAATTCAGATGGAAAAAAAATCTCCCCCTCGCCCAATGCCAAGCACTCAAATAATTTCCATACGTTATTATGGAAGAGAGTTTACAGCCAAAAAAAAAATTTTTTTTAAGGTAGGACTATAGATAGGCTATTTAAGAACTTCTGGAAAAGAAAGAGCAGACTGGAAAAAACATTTGTAGTTTAAAATGATCATCAAAAGACTCTATCAGTCCAATTAACAGGGCTGTAACATTTGTATTGGATTTGCTGGTAGCCTGTCAACTAGGACAAACTTATGGGAAGGCAATTTGGCAACACATGTCCCTGGAACCTTAAATACACCCATAGCCATGACCCAGTCATTCCACTTCTGGGAGTCCAGCCTAAGGAAACAATGTCACATAATAAATACTCTGTGCACAAAGATGCTCATCACAGTGAAAAAAAATTGGAGACAATCTAAAAACGCATTAAAGAACAGTGAAATAAACTATGCAGTCTTTTAAAATGATGCTTAGAAACAATGTGTAATAGCTTCTTTATAATAAGTTAAAGGAAAAAATCAAGATACTAATTGCATAGTCAATGAGGAATATGACTTTTTTAACTGTAGATTTTTGTATAAAATGTTAAAATATTTCATTACAATAGTTATTAAAACACTCATATATGTGTGTGATTACATGGGTATAGTAGTGTTTACATATATAAGGTGTATATATATTTACATATGTATTATATATTTTAAAAAATATTTTATTCACTTATTTTTAGAGAGAGGGAAAGGGAGAAAGAAAGAGGGAGAGAAACATCAATGTGTGGTTGCCTCTCATGCACCCCCCCCGCGGATACCCGGCCTGCAACCCAGGCATGTGCCCTGACTGGGTATGGAACCAGCGACCCCTTGGTTTGCAGGCTGGTACTCAGTCCACTGAGCCACACCAGCCAGGGCCCATGTAGTGTTTTTAATATTTTAGAAAACCTGTCAGAATGGTCTTATCATCTGCAAGCTGAAAGGTGCACCAGAAACTTACTGTGTATAAATACTGTTATGTTTGAGTTAACGCGATTACTGTACTTATGTTTAATTTATTAGATTTTGTTTGAGGATTTTATTTCTATTGGGACTGTAAGTTCGCCTTTCAGATATTTCATATAATTTAAAATATATATATATGAAACCTATAAATGCAGTTTAAAATGTCTGAGGGAAATCCAACTAAAAGTAAACAATGTCTTATTTATGCAACATTATTAGACTCATTAATGAAATAACGAGCTTTGTAAATTGGAAAGGAAAAATGAGCTTTTAAATAAAAGCATAACTCCCATAAACTGATCATTATTTTTTTAATAAAAATGTTTTATACTCACCAGAGGACATTTTTTTTTCACTGCTTTTAGAGAGGAAGGGAGAGACAGAAACATCGATGTGAGAAAGAAGCATTGATTGGTGGCCTAGTTGTACACACCCAGACCAGGGATCGAACCCGCGACCTCCACCCAACTGAGCTACACTGGCCAGGGCGGGTTATTATTTTTAAACACAAGGAACGACAGTAGTTCTTTGCAAGGACAGCAGGGCCTCTTGGACGTTGTGACCTATCATTACTGCTACCCACAGCCTCTCTCGCAGCCGCCGCACCCAAGGGGAGGCTTGCATGTGAATGCACAACAGACCCTTGTCCCTCCGCAGCCCCCTTCAAGGTCACGCTTTCCCACTTCAAGGTCACGCTTCTCGATTCATGCCGCCCTCCGGAGACAGCCAGTACCACAGGGCATTATCAAGTCATAGTTATTTTACTAAAGATTCGTGGGGAAATGGTTAACAGAATTCATACTTTTTCCACCTAGCAAAAAAAAGTAATTTCTTCTATTAGATATCTCCTTTCTTCCACTACAAAGTTCTCCTTCTGCCACCTTCATCATTTCTGTTTTCCTCTCTCCCGCAGCCTGTCTGAGGGTGCAGTTCGGACCCTCGGCTGCACCGCGGGCCAGACAGCGGCCATGCACCCCGACCACCTGAGCCCACTGCCCCGAGAGCTGGGCTCTGCCCAACCACACTCGGAGAATAGGATCCTGCAGACAAGAAAATGAGATTTTCCTCCTATCATTTAATTTTTTTTCATCTCACCCGAGGATATTTTTTTCACTGTTTTGAGAAAGAGAGAAACACTAATGTAAGAGAGAAACATCAACTGGCTGCCTTCTAGTATGTATCCCAATTGGGAATCGAACCCACAGCCTGGGTATGTGCCCTGACCGGAACCAAACCCGTGACCTTTAGGTCTGTGGGATGATGCTCCAACCAACTGAGCTGCACCAGCCAGGACTCTCCTATCGCTTAAAACAAAATGATTGTTATAAGCCTTGTGAAGCAAAACGACTCAGAGAAGGGTGAACCTGAAGAACAACTTTTCATCTTTTCCCAAGCTTATATGAAGTTCAAGATAAATATTTTACAACAGCACAAAACGTGCCTGCCACTAATTTAACAATCAGTCTTCTTCCATGACCAAATGTACTTACATCATGTAATTTTTACCTCGAAGGGTCTCCTTGCTATTGGCTAAGGCGGTAAAGATTAAAAGCTTTACTCACTGAGAAATTATGAGGTGTTCAATATTACACATTCCATCTATCAAGTCTTAAAATACTAGAAAAATCAGAAAATGTCCTGGACCATCTTCAAGATCCTCGTCCGTTTTTTCTCGAACCCAGAGTGGGGCCTGTGTGAGCAGCAGCTGCCTCGGCAGAAGTTACATTTGGGTCTGTTACGATTTCCGAGCCTTTGTTTCTGCGGGCAATGCGGCGGCTCTGATCGAAGGCTGGGTTTGCTGACATCGAGAAAGCTGTGCCAGGACATCGTCATTGATGTCTGTGGCTGTCGATGAGCACTCAGCAGCTCAGCTGTTGACAGGTGCCGCTGGGGACGTATGGATGACATACAGAAGGGCAGCTATGACATAGTGGACGTTTACACTTGGAATGCTGGGAGTCAGTGAGGAGGTACCAAGGCTGCTGGGTCTGGGCCACTGGGCAAGGCTCCTCTTTGCCCAGCTAAAGAGCTTCTGCCGTGGCCAGACTTCTGCTGGGGCGTTAAGCCACACAGAGGCCTCAGGAAAAGAAGGGACATCTGCTCCTGCCTTGGAGAGGCTGCTCCTCCCTTCGGAGCAGCCCATCTTACCTGCCAACACCACTGCCATCGCCCGCTAGCTCCTGTCCCAGAGCGAGGGACTGAAGTCGGCAGCTGATACTTTAGCTGGAAGGAAGGACTCTATTGAGAACCAGCTAAAGAACCAGCTTGAAGAAGGGTACACCTCAGCTACATCTGAACTTTAGCCCTGGCTGGTGTGGCTCAGCGGACTGAGTGCGGGCCTGCAAGCGGAAAAGTCGCTGGTTCGATTTCTGGTCAGGGCATGTGGCTGTGTGGCTGGGTTGCGGACCAGGTCCCTAGCTGGGGGTGTGAGAGAGGCAACTGATGGATGTGTCTCTCACAGATCCATGTTTCTCTCCCTCTCTTTCTCCCTCCTTTCCTGTCTAAATATAAATAAGTAAAATCTTTTTTAAAAAATAAATAAATTTGAATGTTATGTGTTCACTTCCCCTTTGCCTGGACAATAGTGTAACTAGTCCATCACTGGTTTGGAGTATGTTATTCTTTTTTGTTTGTTTGTTTTGTTTCATTTTTTAAATATTTTATTTATTTATCGAGGGGAAGGGAGGGAGAAAGATAGAGAGAGAGAAACATCAATGTGTGGTTGCCTCTCGCATGCCTGGCCTGCAACTCAGGCATGTGCCCTGACTGGGAATCGAACCGGTGACCCTTTGGTTTACAGGCCGGCACTCAATCCACTAAAACCACACCAGCCAGGGCTGGAGTATGTTATTCTTTATCAGCTTGTTAAGAGATATGTCCCTGTATGCCACTGGCTTGTGAAATACTATTATTATAAATGATAATTCCCACAGAGAACCTGTGTTAAATACATTACTGGCAAAGACTGTCTCTGAGCATAATTTGCTGCAAGCGAAACAGTAGATCATAGCAATGGGAAGCTCCTTTGTGGAAATTTAACTTAAAAAAAAACACAAAGACATGTATTGGTAATAGGCAACCTGAGGATGAAATGTCTCGCTCTACAAGAGAGAGGCGGAGCTGGGACGGAAGTGCCGGGGGCAGCCCCGTTCTTTATCAGTTGTTTGTTCTCTTGGAGCTGAGTGTGGGGCCTAAAATAACCAGAGCAGATTTCCGCAGAGCTGAAATCGTTGGAGGCTTCAGTGTCCCGAAGGCCTGGCCTGAAAGCGTTTGGATAAACAGGAGGGAGGGAGGCTGCAGATTGTCCTGCAGGCAGTTAAGGCTCAGGCTTGAGTTCAGTGGTGACCAGAAGCCCCTGGAGGCAGTTGAGTGACAGGATGCATTTGAAAACATGGCTCTGGAGGGCCTGCGAACTGAAAGGTTGCCAGTTCGATTCCCAGTCACAGCACATGCCAGTTGGGGGCGTGCGAGAGGCAGCTGATGGAAGCAGCCCTCACACATCAATGTTTCTCTCCCTCTCTTTCTCCTTCATTTCCCCTCTCTCTAAAAAATAAATAAGAAAAATAGTCTGCCTACTTCCTAGGGCTGCTAAATGACACACTGAGAAAAACAAAAAAGAACTGTTCTGGCAGCTGGGCTGAGATAAGACTGGCGGAGTCGGGGAATCCACGACGAGGTTCCTGCATGACCCAGGCAAGCAGCAACGGTGACTTGGGCCACTCTGGCAGCAGACGAGGCAGTGAGAGGTGATCCGGTGCAAGGCACAGTTGGAGGAGAAGCCGAAAAACGGAAGGGGAAGACCAAGTTACATCTCCTCCCGTTTTCATAAATGAAAGTAAATTGGAGACTGATGAATGAAATCAAACCATTCCAGGGAAAGATCGGTAAGGGCTACAATTTGCAAAACTAGAAATATATTTCAAAAGATTTCCACATCACTAGTAATCACAGAAATGCAAAATCAACAACAACAAAAAAAAGGATGCTCCCCTTCCTCTCCCATACCCCTGCTCTGATTGGAAAAGAAATTTAAAGGTAATTGCAACGGGTTAAATAGTCACCCCCACAATTCATGTCCACCAGGAACCTCAGAATGTGGCCTTACTTGGGAACAGGGCCTTTGCAGATGGAATTAGTTCCGATGAGGACGGAGGCAAGGCTGTAGTGAGGCAGCTGCGCGCCAAGGACACCCAACCAGGGCCAGCGTCTGCCCACCGGTGAGAAGCAGGGAGGGATCCTGCCCCACAGCGTCTGGGGGGAACACGGCCCTGCCAGCACCTGACTTCAGACCTCTAATCGCCAGAATTTGAGGACACTGATGCTGCTGTATGTAAGCCACCGAGTCTGTGGTTATTCGTTACGGCAGGCCTGGGGAACTAACACTGTTATGTTATGTTATATTATGTTACATTGTATTGTATTACACTATATTATACATACTATATTATATTGCATTACATCGCATTATGTTACATTGCATTGCATTGCATTGCATTACATGACATGACATGACATGACATGATATGACATGGCATGGCATGACATGAGTGGGAGGCAGTCACTTTCAGTCCCCATTGGCAGAAGCATAAATTAGTAGCATAACCTTCGGGAAAGATGATTTCGCAATGCTTACCACAATTCTAAATTACCAGGTCTTTAGACGCAGCCGTTCCAATTTGAGAAATTTATATTAAAGAGACAATTAGAAATGTGTGTAAAGATTTAAAAGGAAGAATATTCCTCCTGGGGTTAAAATGGCAAAGAATCTAAATGTTCAGAAATTGGAAATCAGTCTAGTACTACCGTGTTAAACTTACAACAAAATACCACGTAGCTATTAAAAGTGGTCTAGACTGAACGAGAGTTTGGTAGTTTTGTAGAAAACTAAGCGTATTCTTAACATAAAATGTGACAGTCACACTCCTTAGTATTTACCCAAATGAACGGAAAAGCTATGCCCACACAAAAACCTGGGTAGGGATGGTTACAGCAGCTTTTCTCATTCATCACCAAAACTCGGGAAGCAACCAAAATATCCTTCCGTATGTGAATGGATAAATACACTGTGGTCCATCCAGACGAAGGATCATTACCAGCAAAAATAAAAAGGAAGGAGGCATGAAGCCACAGGAAGACAGGGAGGAGCCGATCTGACAGCGGCTACCCGCTGTGTGACGCCAACCATACGACCTTCTGGAAGCGACCAAGCCAGGGAGACGGTAAAAACAGATCAGTGGGTGCCACGGGCCCGGGGGACAGGGACAGGGATCAGCAGGCACAGCACAAGACGTCTTTTAAAGAGTGGACACTCGTCACCGCGCAGGCGCCCAAGCCCACAGAATGCAGAATGCAGAGGGGACCCTGATGTCAACTCCGGACCTCGGCTGATGGTGCTGTGCCGAAGCAAGGCCATCAGCTGGGACAAATGTGTGACCTTGCTGTGGACACAGATACCGGCGGGATGGACGTGGCGGGGGGTGGGGACACACGGGAACTCTCTGCACTTTCTGCTCCATTTCGCTGTGAACCCAAAACTGCTCGGACAAACTAAGTACGTTCATTCCTTAAAAACTCAAAAGGGAACTAATGATCTTGGCAAGAATATTTAAAATAGGTGAGGTACTGTTAAATGAAAAAGCAGAGTGTAAAGACAACCTACAGTATGATTCTAACGTTGTAAAAAAGGGATGCATATATTCACATGCTATTAGATATAGCACAGAAAACACTAGAAGATTAATAATGGTGATCTCTGAGTGGTGGGATTATGTACAATTTTTATGTTTTTCTTCATGACTTCTTGTAGTCTCCAAAATGTCTACAATAGACATGTATTTCTTTTGTAAACAGGAATGTTGAGTTAATGTCATTTAAAGGTCATAACAAATGCAAGGGTCCGACAAACTAAACATTAATTTGAGAAACAACAAATCTCTTCAACTAAGCCCTCAATGCCAGATCTTTTTTGTTTTTTTAACTTATCCATCACATTCCTGTTTGTGGCCATTGTAACTTTCTTTTTATTAAATATTTTTATTTATTTATTTTTAGAGGGAGCGGAAGGGAGGGAGAAAGAGAGGGAGAGAAACATCAATGTGTGGTTGCCTCTCGCACGCCCCCTACAGGGGACCTGGCCTGCAACCCAGGCACATGCCCTGACTGGGAATCAAACCAGTGACCCTTTGGTTCACTCATTGTAACTTGCTCGATTCTTCCCAAACTCCCCCAGGTTCCTCAACCTCCTTCTCCTCTTCTTCTTCTTTTTCTTCCTCCTCCTCTTCTTCCTCCCCTCCCCCTCTTCCTCCTCCTTCTAACTAAGCAACCTGCCTACTTACTCAGGAATGCTGAAATTCATCTAATATGAACAACCTTGAATTCCCCTGCTTGCATAACAAAGTTTCCTGGAATTTTCGCCCACTGTATTTTCCATTCCTCTTGTCATTTACTGCTCTTAAAAAAGAAAAAGAACTGAGAACAAAAGTGCTCTTGAAAACTAAAAACAAGTGGCAAAATCAATAGGGATGTGGAAGATAAAGTCGTGAAATTATCTCGTAAAGCAGAAAAAAGGATAAAGAGGTGGGACATAGGAGAGAAAAAGAGAAAGAAAGATCAGGCCCTGGCCAGGTAGCTCATTTGGTTAGAGCATGGTCCCCATATGCCAGTGTCGCAGGTTCGATCCCCAGTCAGGGCACATACGAGAGTCAACCAATGAATGCATAAATCAGTAGAACAACAAATCAATGTCTCTCTCTTCCTCTTCCTCTTTCTAAAATCAATGAATAAGAAAAATATTCTTTAAGTGAAAAGATCAGTCCAAGGGATACAACCGGAGAAGCAGAAAACACCACTAAACAATTTCCCAAAATTTGGAAGACATTTTCCAGTTCCAAGTTCCTACTTGAAGTTTCAAGTGCCCATCACAATAAAACAAACCAACAAACTAAGAGAAAATAAAACCCACTCCGTAGCCTTTCAGAATACTAGGGATAAAGAGCGTTTCCTACAAGTTTCCAAAGAGGAGGGAGGAACGAGAACATATAAGGGACTGAGCATCAGATGCCACCAGATTTAGTGACAACGTGGAAGCTAGCAGACAAGTAAGTGATGCCTGCTGAATTAGGACAAACTAATTCCAACCTAGAATACTCTACCCAACAACGCGATCCAGTGGGCTGGTGCCACGTTCTCAGACACTCTGTGAACCTCCTGGACAACATTACTGCAGCTGCTGATGACCTACCAGGCAGCCATCCTTCTCAATTGCTGTCAAACCCCAATTTCACTCCTATGGTACGTGATCTGTTTTGAAGGAGGTGAGCATCAGCTCCAGGAGGGCTGCATCCTTCCTAGAACTCAGCCATGGTAATTCCGCTCCCTTTGCTGTGGCCTGGGAGGTGAAGTAAGTTGGCTAAGGGGTTTTGAAAAAAAGGGCTTCCTGGCCACTGGAAAAAGTGGTTCATTTTTTGCTTCTAGATCATGTTGTCGGCACATGACGCCCGAAACACGGCGGCGACCTTGCAGCAAGCCCATGAGGCCAAACCCTCACAGCAAGGCTCAAAGAGTGGAAATTTGGCAGACCGTGAGTTTGACAATATCACTAGGCCTGCCCTGTACCATCCTGACTCCGACCTATCTGATCGAGTAAATGTCCATCCTGTTTAAGTCACTTCCGGCTGGAGAAAGCATCACGCACTGATGCAAACCCTTTCCCAGCAAGCTAATGGCCTCCACTGGCCTCACGAGAACCAAGAAGAGGGAGAAGTGAAGGAAACTTCTGGAATGACAGGGAAAGCGCACGCGAGGAAAGCAGCTGTGGAGCGGCTTAGAGAACAATGCATCCAGGCCGGAAGAAGGTCCCCAGGGGAAACCGACAGACGTAAGGTTTGTGACTACACACACACACAAAAATCACATTAAGAAGGACTCCGTAATTTTCTTAAACAGTTTAGGGAGACAATTACAGACACACAGAAAATTAGGCAAAGAAAAAAATGAGGTGCTTTTTAAGTCCAAGGAAAATAAAAATTTGCACAAGAAAGGAAGCATGGTCACAATGCACCGTGTGGCTCAGCAGGAAAAGAATATTTACAGAGGCACAGTAAATAAACTCAGAATTTGGGGAGGGAGGGCAGTGGGGGGCAGAGAGAGCGAGTGGCGGGTCGACAGGGAGTCAGTGCCCACAGCGAAGGCGGACGCATCCGGAGCCGGCAGAGCGAGCCTGCTGTTTAGCAATACGGAAGCCAGTCCCGAGGAAAAGCTGAGGCCTGGAGACATTACTGTAGTGTAATAAGGACTTGTGGGTCTTTGCCCCAGGTTTCTGGCTGGGAGCTCCTAAAACCCTTAGAGTTCCTGACAATGACAGGGTTGCCTTTGCTATGTTAATGAGGTACCCCCCGGGTGGGCTTCAGGGTGGGGGCAGGGCACCAGGATGACTAACCCAGTGATTAGAGGGTTGGGATTTTCAGCTGCCCCACCTGCACGGAGGGGAGGAATTGGGGCTAGAGGTTGAGTTCAAGCACGTGGCCAATGGTGTGATTCATCACCTTTCTGTAAGGAAGCCCCAGTAAAGACTGGGGAGCTTCCTGGGTGCCGAAGGCCAGGACCAGTCGGGAGGGTGATGCGCCGGCTCCACGCGGAGCAGGCGCAGAAGCCCCGTGTTCTCATCTCTGCGCGCTCTGGTACTCCTGATGTATGTCCTCTGACGTGTGCGTATTCTGTAGTAAGTGTTTCAGTACAGTGCTTTCCGGAGTTCTGTGCATTGTTCTAGCAGGTTAGCAGACCTGAGGGCTTCCGGGGAGCCCCTGATTTATAGCCACTTGGTCAGAAGTTCAGCTGCCGTCGGAAGTAAAGGAAACCTTGTTGGGGACCATCCTTGTAGCTTGTGGGGTCTGCCCTAGTTCTCAGTGGTTAGTGCCTGAGTGGACTTGAGTGATAGCCAGGGACAGCTGGGACAGAATAGTTACTTTGCTCAATTAATTTTTCAAAGAAAAAGAGAGTAAACCTCAAGATCTCGATCACTGAAGGATTCGGTGGCCCAGGACTGAAGGTCCGCCCGAGGGTGGAGGGCCCGCCGTGACAGCACCACAGGGTGGCCAGTGAGGGCTCATGGCATGGAACACTCTGGAGGCCGGGCCTGGAGGCCTTGCTTCCACAGAGGATGCAGAAAAGGAGGCTTCTGGGGATTTTTCTATGACAATGTTATCCTGAAGCCCTGGCCAGGTGGCTCAGTTGGTTGGAGAGTCATCCCTTGTATCAAAAGTTGTGGGTTCAACGCCTGGGCAGGACACAGACCTGGGTTGTGGGTTTGATCCCCTGTCGGGGCTCATAGGGGAGGGAGCTAATTGATGTGACTCTCTCTCCCCCCTCCCCACTTCTCCTCTAAAATCAATAAACGTATCCTTGGATAAGGATTAAAATGAATGAATGAATGAATAAAAATACGATGTTATTCTAAAGAAAGAAGGTTTCAATCCAGGAAGACTGTCAATGTGGACAGGCATTTAATTCTACACCCTTGAGAACAAGTTGACTAGTTTCCTAGGGCCGGAAGTGGCCAAAGGCAGAGTGACAAAGCCACGCTGGTCCTCAGTATCCCATGTTCCCCAGGACCTCCTTCCTCCCGCCCAGAGGCACATCAGCACCTGTTGGAGCCAAACCCACTGAGGGCGGCCTCTCCAGGTTACTCTCCCTCTGCTCCAGAACCTCCCTTCCCCCACTGTTCTCTAAGAAGCACCAGCGACTGCTTTAGATAGGTGTTAACTTGTTAAAAGAGAGGGAGGGATGGATGACTTGAAAATATTCTCCTAACCGACTTACGGGCTGACTGCTTTGGTGCGTGCATCCTGAGGGCATCTGGGAGCAAGACTGGTCCCCGGGCAAGCAAAGACCTGCCGATGTTCTGAGGACACCGCTCCCTGGCAGCCCCCATTTGTGCAAAGTCCTAAGGGGAGCTGAGGACCCCCGTCTGCCCAGTGCGACGTCTCTGTCCACTGGTACCAAACTGACGACTGCAGATCAGAGCCCAGTCCCCGCTTGGGGCCAGCCAGGACCTGGGGAAGGTCTGGACTTCTGGGGAGCCCACCTATGGGTGCTGCTGTAGCTGGGAGAAGCGGAACAGGAAGTGGGCTCTTCATTTTAAGCCTCCTGTAAGTCTCCATCATTGAGCTCGGTCAAAGCAGTTTCTGGAACCATCCAGGGGCATGCTCCATGAAAGGCCAGCATATCTTAACTGACATCAGAAAACTCTCTCAGAGGCAACGTGATATTTGTTTATTTGTACTAGTAAAAAAAAAAAAAACCCACTGGAGAAAACGCCTTATCTGGAAAAACAATTTGAACTTTTACTCACCTCCCCAAATCTAAATGGACATCTAACACGCAAACACAATAGCAGGCAGGGGAGACAGAGCCTTTCCTACGAGGACGTGTTATAATGTCCAAGAAACCGGAGAAGAAACAAATACAGTACTTATTTTCTGTGTACACTCACTTTCTCTTTAACATCAAAGCCTGCTTGTGTTGTTGAAAACTCAAGTGGAAAGGGTGGCCAGGCTATGGTTGACCCCACCCAAGTTCATTGTTACAATACCTGAATCTTTGCCAAAGCGTTTGGCCTATCGCGAGGAAGTCCCAACCACAGCCCTGTTTTGAAGGCTTCCACCCCTCCCTTAACCTTTGCACTTCTAAAACATTTTCTGGTATCGTGTTTACTTATATGTTTTTTAATGCCGTTTTTTACGGAGGGCAGTGTTTTAATTAAGTCAAGCAATGGAGACTCCGCCTACCATCTACACGAGGCGGGTGGTGTTTGGTCAAAGCTGAAAGTATACAGTGGCGTAGCTCTGACAAGCCTGCTGATCATCGTCCTAGGGACAAAGATGAATTTGTGAACCAGCTGTTGTAAGCGCTGACATGCGCAGTGACTGACACCAACCCCTGTTCCGATAGCTCTGCAGACTGGAGACTTCTGGCCGGCTCTCCTGAAAATAGCTCACTCTGAGCACAGGGAGACCCCAGCCCAGGGATCATCAATTCTGTGCAAAGGGATAAATTGAAAGAGAGTAGGGGACTAGCAAAGGCGGAATGAAATGAGCTACGAGCCCTACGAGACAGAGAAAGGGAAGCTCACGTGTGTGTGGTAAGAGGGACTCCGGGGGCCCATTGCTAGTCGCTGGTGGCACTTACAGCTCCAGGTAGTTCTGTTGCGTTCAGAGCGTGGGAGGCCAGGAAGTTGTGCCCTGATGATTGTGAAGGTGGGCCCTGCCCGGGTAGCTGAGTTGGTTAGAGTGTCGTCCTGATACCCCAAGGTTGCGGGTTCGATCCCCGTCAGGGTACATACAACAATCAACCGATCAATGTGTAAATACACAGAACAACAACGATTCTCTCTCTCCCCCTCTCTTTCTCTCAAGTCATTACATATATAAAATAAAATTTAAAGAAAGAGTAGTGAAGACAAATTCACATTCTCCCTCTTCAACGTGTTTACCTGAGGGAAACCAACTGGGATATTGTGGAGGCAGCAGTGGCCTCCTGCCTCTGAGAGGCTGTCCAAAAGCTGAAGGTTTGACCTGTGACCCCAGGGTCACTCTGGGGGTCACCAAGTTGCACCCAAGGAGGCCGAGCACGGGTTGTGCAAGGTGAAGATCTTTGGGCGCACAAAAGGAAACCCCCCATCGGGCGACCCACACCGCTCGCGCCACCCGCCACCCTGACCCCCGAGTCAAGGTGAGCACCACCCACTTGGACTGATTTCACGAGGTCTGACCCTGGCAACCTGAGTGCGGTGACCGGGGGAGCTACCCTGGGAACCACTGGCGTGGCCACCAACAGGGAGAGACATAGATCACATGAGAGGCACCCACGGCCAGCAGCTCTACGACCTGGCTCTCCAACATCACAGCAAAGGCAACAAACCATGGATTCCCCTTCCCCCTGGAAAGGGTACCCGCCTCACCGTCACTGGAGAGAGGGACGGGAGGCTGGCGGCCTGCGGTGGCATAAATGAGCTCCCGCTGATGTGACTGGAAGAGCCTTTCTACTTAAAGATAATGCCGCATGGAAAAAAAAAAAGGTTAAGAACAACAGAGTGAATGTTCAACGGGAACAGCAAGTCAGCAGACAACAGACTGTGGCCACGAGACCCTTCACAAAGACGGCATTTCTGGTCTTGCAATGAATGAGCCGGCGAGAGTGAGAGAAGGGGAATTTACCAACGACCATTTTGATTCTAGCTGGAGACCCACAAGCGCAGGGAGGAGGGAAAGGGGAGAGGACCAGAACGGGTATCATTACACTGGGGGGAAAAAATGATTTCACTTCAAAGAAATGAATACTTAACCTCTGCACCTGAGCCACTCTTAGCTGGAGATTTCCCCCCATTTTTACAAGCCAAAGTATTTCTGGCTAAAGACAGAGAGATCAGATCAGCTACAGAGGACCCTGCTTGCATATCAAAATAAAAAGCAGATGAAAAAACAATCCTCAAAGGCCTTCGCGGAGGGATGCCGCTCCACGTAGGCCGGCTTTCCACAGT
The DNA here is from genome assembly GCA_028533065.1 of Trachops cirrhosus. NCBI lineage: Eukaryota > Metazoa > Chordata > Mammalia > Chiroptera > Phyllostomidae > Trachops > Trachops cirrhosus. Next base: position 50,774,112 of record CM052550.1, read on the forward strand.
CTTTGTTTTCAATGGTACTTTTTTCCACTACCATTTATCCCCACCTCTACCCACCCCCATCGCCACCCCGTGCAGTCACTACACTCTTGTCCTTACCCATGAGTCCTTTCTTTGTTTTTTATGTTCGATCGCTCCACCTCCCAACCCCTCCATAGTCTCCATGGCGCTAGGAAACCTCAGGGGGATGATAGCGACCTCACTCACAAAGGCAACGGGCTGACCGTAGAGGCTGAAGGTGCCAAGCCAGACAGTGTTAATTTTTTAAAATGTACAAAACATTTCACGTAGCTTCAGGTTTTTACACATTAGCAATGTCACTTACTGGTGTGGGTTGCCCCTTAAACGAACAGTGTCACCTCTGGTGTTTTTATATACATACCATGAATTGTGGAACAGAGTTATATTTATTTAGCACACCTTTGCTCAGCAGAGGCTTACGGTTTGTTTTTTTGACTTGCCCCTTTCTCCCTCCCCACATCTCCGGAGTTAAAACAGTGACTGGCGCACAGCAGGTGCGGTTCTCCACCTGGATCCCGTGTCGGGGTCTGAGCCTCACCCCCGGAGCTTCGGAGGCAGTGGGCCTGGGGCGGGCCCAGCATTCCGCATCCCCACCAGGTTCCCACTGCTGCTGATTCAGGGCTGGCGCTCTGAGAGCCCGCTGGGTCACCTTGTCACCTTTGCTGAAGCCTTTTTTTTTTTTTTTTTACCACCATGCAGCTGGGTGAACAGGCAGGGGTGTTTGTTTGTTTAGTACATGCGAAGGAAAATGCAGATCTAGGGCCAAAAACCCACTTTGGCCTGCGTGTCCCAGGAGTGAGGCTGAAGGCAAAAGTGTCCAGACACGGGGCTCAAGCAAGAGGAAGGGGGCAGGAGGAAGGAGGGGTGCGGTAGGAAGAGAGAGGCAGAGAAAGGACGGCTTTGGGGAGGGCAGAATGCTACAAAGACGTGCTTGCTCTTACCCCTCGGATCCTTGAACGCCCCCAAAACAGATGAAAAACTGTGGGTCCATGTGTACTTTTTCCTGCTAAGATCCACTGCTCTCATCAGACTCTCCAGGGAGGTGCATGCTCTTCTGTTCTCAGCCAGGTTGTCCCGACACAGGGCAAAAGCCAGGGCAGAGCTGACCGGCAGGCACCAAGACACACTGGAGACCCTCCCTGTTTCTGCTCCGGGCTAATCAGAATGCCACTGCCTGCCCACCCCCCACATACCTCCAGAAGATGGAGACCTTCCAGCGGTCCGAGGCTGCTGGCCCCTCCGAGGCTCTGACTGAACTGTCTGTCCATCCCTACTCTTACGGGCCTCCCCGACACTCAGATTCTCACGGAGACTAGGCTGAAGGAGGATGTTCAGTAGTGAGCTGTCCCCTGCTCCATGTGACCCGCCTGCAGAGGGCCTGGGACCCAAATAGCTGTGCCATAGCCTTCGGAAAGACTTGAGCAAGCCACTTGGCAGAAGGTCAGGGAGACTGTGCTCCGCGAACAGGTACGAGCAGCCACATACTGCGCTGGGGTCAGAAACACAAAGATGTGGGGGCTCTCCGCAGGGTCGCGCTCAGCCTCATGGGAGCAGCCCTGTAACGGAGAATCCAACTACAGCTGGACGAGGGGGCGGGGCGCGGAGGGCAGGGAAGGGGGCTCCAGGGAGCGGGTGGCAGCAGCATGGACTTGAGAGGGACTGAGACGGGGAACCTTCTGGAAGAGCACCCAAGGCTCATACCTAACGAAATAGCAGGATGCCCTTCCTGGGATTCCACTCCCTCAACCCTGCCTGGTCTGCTACCTCTCTCCAGCCCCGCAGGGAAGCACTCGCAGCCCCTGGAGACTACAGCCGTCGGGGCTTCTCCCCAGTCCCGCAACACACACACGCAAGCACAGCACGCTTGCACGCACCCACACGTGCACACAAGTGGACAGACACATGCACACACCACATACACAAAGCACACACATGCAAAGCACATGCACGATAGACACGTGCCCATATACACAAGCTCATGCACATGCACACGCACACACTTCCGCTCTCACTAATTGAGCCCCGTGAACAACGCGACCTGAGCCACTGGCCTGGCCCCTTGGTACTTGTTACTGTGTCGGAAGGATACGCGCATGAAGAATAGCGCGACGACTGCTTCGGCGGCGCTGGGCGAAGGCAAATGGCTAAAAAAAGGTGCTGTCAGATTTGGTACGGGAGACGCGCTGTACAAAGGCGGACGAGGAATTATTAAAAGGCACGAAGACGCTTCTCCCCGGATGACCCAGGTCTTTCCACTCTGCAGAAGCCCAACCGCAGGGCGGCCATGGTTGATGGAAGGATAAAGAGGTCCAGCTGAGCAAATTCACGACGGAGAAAAGGCCAGGGATCTCCATGGAGACACCGGAAAACAACGTGCGTGGATATGTACTTCACTGATAAAGTATAACACGTATGAGGGGTATATGGGTCATTTCTTTCCGATTCTCTGCTTTCCTGTTGTTGTGGCTTACTGGCCAACTACCGCAGGAATTAACCAAAACCCTGGGAACTTTCCAGTTTCTCTTCTCATGGGTTTGACCAGCATATCTATCACCCCCATGATCACCCAGCGTCACCCCACATCACCCCACGAGCAGCTGGGCTCCGTTTCAACCTCAAAATCCGCACGCAGCTCTGTTACTGGACTGTGCTGGAGGTGACTCACGAACCACACGGTCTCACACGCTGGGATGTGCGTTTGGCTCTATTTGATAAAACTGAATTTTATATGAAGATTCAAATCTTAACCTCGGCCAAATCTTCCTTCGACCTGTCTAATTAGATTTCACATAACTCAGGCAAGGAATTATAGACTGGCTAAATATATGAAGTACTCGAATATTATAGTGCCTGTTATAATCCAGATTCCAGATGTAGACCTTTAAATATTGAAGATCGGCTCAAAAACTTTTAAAATTCATGTTTGAACACAAAATACGTGGTTATTCATCTTGTTTTGGCAGACTTCAACTATAGTTAGAGAAACACTGATGCTGTTACTACTAAAATTAAATCTGATAAAAAGCCTGTCATTTTATTTAATAATTGCCCTGTTCATGGTTTTTCCTGAAAAACGTATTCAGTGCAATTGAAAAAAAAATTAATGCAACTGAAAAAAATGTATTCAGTTGAAGAAGCCATCTTTTTTTAAAAACTGATGCTTTAAAATTTGTTATAAAGATTATGACTGGGTAGCTATTCTGTGTCTCTTTCTCCATAATATGTTACAAAATACTGCCAGCACATCCGTGAGACCTCAGGAGCGCTATGAAACGCTCTGGACTTGCACTTGGTCTTTACACAGAGGATTTAATGAAACAGAGCGACTTGAGAAGACAGAACTGGATTTCCCGAATGGGTAATGCGGCTGCCTTACATTAAATCCACTGGAGGCCGACTAGCTTTGCCCTTAATTAAAAAGAAAAAAAAATGGTACTATTAAAATTACATCGACTTCGTGTGATAGGCAGCCCAGATGGAAACTACCAGAGCGTTGTGAACCCCGCACCCCATACACACACGTTGTAACGCAAGTTCATGTTCCTCGGAGCCTCCGAGTCTCGCTCAGGTTTGGCTGTCAGCTCTGACCCCCCCCCCGCGTGTCAGCAAAGTGGCGACACACACGGACATTTCCCTTCCAGCCCTGCTTTAACCCACCCTTCCAAGTGCGACTCCACACACTCACACACAGACACACATGCAAGCAGCCCACAGACACACGGACACGTGTGCACATACATGCAAAGAGCCCCCCCCCACACCAATATTTCATGGCACATAGTTATGGTTTCGATTTAGCCAAATCCGTATCAATTTCTTTTGACAGCTTTGGAAGTATTCTAAGACCCTCTTTAGATGAACTGACAGAAGGTAAGACGGCGAGGATTTGGCTCTTCAAAGGTTTCGTTACCGTTGCTGTTCTCTATTTCCTTTAAGAAACACCTTGTCCTGGCAGGGCATGGAGCTGTGCCACCTCCGCTGGAAGCGAAAGGACAGGCCCCGATGGGCTGGCACGCGCCAGAGCCTGGGTTGAGGAGGGGACCCCACATTTGGGCCACAGCTCCCAGGCAGTGGCCGCACCCACGTGGACAGCCCCATCCACTGAAATGAGCCCTCAGTTTCCCTCCGTACGTGAGAGGATTAAATAGATGAAAGCCGCCGCTCTGTAATTATAAGGTTACGATGATTCATAATACCTGTACTAACTATTAATTAAAAAGTGGATCGTACGTACACGTTGTCTCCTACACTTCCTGATTCACTGCCACAAGATAGAAAGGCACAAGGAAGAAAGTCCCAGAGACGGGGGGCGGCAGCCCGTGTGGGCAGAGGGAGGGAGTGGTCACCAAGGAGGAAAAGCAGTGGGCACGCCACACAGAAACCAACTTGCTCTGAGGCTCAGAAAAGGCTCCAGGTCGGGGACACAGGAACCAACCACAAAGGGGACATGGGGGCAGGGTGCAGGGCGGCCAATAGGGGAGTCCCCGGGGCTGCTCCCCACCGCCCCCACCCTGCACGAAGACTCTCAGAAAGAGCTGGCTTGCTCCAGGGCTTCCAATTTGCTCGTTCGCACATAGAAACAGATAACTGAGGATTGGAAAACATTTCAGGAAAACTCTCCAACTTTAAAGACAGAAACCAAGAAAAAAAGAGAGAGAGAGAAAAGAGCCTTAAAATTTTTTAATAGTACATATAATTTTTTAGAAGAGTTGTATTGAAAGGGAAATTGAACACTGCAGACAAAAGAGAAAAATCAATACGGACGGTCCAACATCACACAACCAGCATTCCCAGAGAGGAGAGAGGAAAAGTGTTTATCGAAGAAACACCACTTATCTTCTCACAATCAGAAAACACTCACTTCCACATTCCAAGAACTCCTAAGTGCCCGGCAAAGATGCATACAGGAGGCGCATCTCAGCGGAATTTCACCAGGAATGAAGAGGAGACGTTCAAAGCTTTCCGAGGAAAGAGCAGGTGACGTGAGGGCTGAGGAAAAGGAACAGTGGCCCCGGTCCCAAGGGCAACACTCCCGGCTAGACGAGAGCAGGCCATGCTTTTAAACTCTGGAGAAAAACTCTTTTCAAGCTAGAATTTTATACCTGCACAAACCATCAAGGAGGAAAGATGCAAACAGGGTCTCTGGGGTCTCTGTAAGAGAGGGGCAAAGAAGCCAGCTGGCCCAGAGAACAGGGGTCGGAGCAGGGCACGGCGCTGTTTCTCACTCACTCCTTCATTCTTTTTTAAGAGAGGAAGAGGAGGGGATAGAGAAAGAGAGTGAGAGAGAGAAACAGTGATGTGTTTCTCCACTTATTGAAGCACTCACTGGTTGTTTGCTTCTTGTACGTGCCCTGACCAGGGATCGAACCTGCAGCCCTGATGTATCAGGGCGATGCTCTAACCTACTGAGCTACTAGGCCAGGGCTTACTCATTCATTCTTTCCACTGGCTACTATGTGCCAGGCACTGGGGACACAGGGGTGGATAAAATAAAGCCCGTCTTTGCGGAGCTTTCATTCTAAGGGGGAGGGACAAGAAACAGGCAGGTACACCCTGTTGGGAAAAGTGCGGGGTAAGGAAAACAAGCGGGGTAAGAGGTAAGCGTGGCCAACCCAGCGGAGTTCTGACTAGGAGAGAATGAAGGTGACCGTGGGGGTCCAAGTGCAGTGTGCGACAGAGCCCTGAGGGGTTCTGGGGCAAAAGAAACCAGGCAAAGGGACTCTAGGACCACCCCATGTCACCCGGCCTGGTCTCCGGGCTGGCATTCTCCGAGGACAAGGTGTGCCACTTACTACTAGAATCTCTTTGGCTCCTCTGGGGGACGACTGTGCCCCAGTGGCAGGGCTGGGCAGCCCTGGTCACCACATCACTGCCACCCTAGCAGGCTGATCCTCTCCCCGCTCACCAGCAGGGACCATACACGGGACAGGGGACCCCAGACAGACAAAGACGCGAGCTGTTAAATGCTAAAATGGCAAGTCCAGGTGCCAAACCGGTCCAGCTAGACATGCCACCTTATCCTTCTTTAGCTCTAGCCCTAGAGGGGCATCCATCACCTTCTCTGGCCGATGTGGAAACTGAGGCACCGCGAGGAAAGGGACCTGCCCGGGGTGACAGATCACCCCAGTGACAGAGCCCAGCTGGGACTCAGACATTTCAAGGACCACTCAGCACCAGCTGCGAGAATGTTTTTCCTGTTCCCCTTCATTTTCTCCACGCAAGTGAGGAGTCAGGCTTACGCTGTGAGTGGTTCACAAGAACAGATCTTTTAACTCAGCCTTTCACGGAACGGAAGCCTAGTCCTCCTGGAACTTCTTGACCTGTCTGTCATTGTCTAGCTAGGGAAAGGGACCGGTACCAAAGCCAGGCTACACTTCCTTGGCGTCGGATTAGAAACAACTACAATTCGGGAAAGAAATGCAAACTAAAAGGTGGAACAAAGTCAACCTAGAACAGGAAAGATGTTTCAATGGCTGAGTTACCGGCATCGCTGCTACTTCCCACCCCGAATAGGCCACCTGAGCCTCCCATCCCCGGCATCGCACCTCCCTTTACCTGTCTCAGGCTGCAGGTAGGTCCCGAGCGCGGAGGAATATCTGCATCTCTGGGGCGGGACTGTGCAGAGGCGCAGGGTGGGAGGAGCGGCTGCCGCCTGCCCACGCGTGGAGTCAGCAGCTCCGGCCCTGAGACGGCTGCCGAGGAAGGAAACGCAGGGGTGGCCCTGTCTCCCCGAGCTGACTCAGCTGACTCAGGCATTCACTCGTCACGTGCAACCTGAAGCCAGACAACTTCTGAGCCAGAAGTAAATCACTGTGCATTTCTATAGTATTTAACAGCTTAGAGATACGCTCCCGTTTAATCCTCAAAACTTCAGCAGGAGAGAAGTGTATGAGGGTGTGCAATTTACTCGAAATGAGTCGAAAATGGATGGATGTGTATGCATGAATGGGTGGGTTGGTGGCTAGGTGGATGGATGGATGGATGAATTGATAAAGAAATGGGTGGGTGAACAGAAACATGAGTGCTAAAACAAATAAAGAAAAATGATCAAGGTAGAATTATGCATTGGGTATGAGTATTCACTGAAACATTCTCCCAGTTTTGTTGTATTTCTAAATTTTTTCATCATAAAACATGGTGGGCTCTCCCATCATCCTGGATAGCTTCAGCATCTGTGTGAATGATGCATTTGACAAGCCACGTCGAGCTTTCTGCCCCTGGATACACACGGGGCTCCCTCACCTCCTGGACTTGACCTTCCCTCAGAACAGCATCGCTGCCCTGAAGAAGCCCTGTGTCATCAGGCCCGAACTCTGCATTACAGCTCACTGTCCCCAGGGGTGCCGAGGCCCTGACTCCGCCTTCCAGGATGGCTTAGTCACTCTCATTTGCATGGAGCACATCTTTCAACAGCTTCAATGTTTTGAGTATGAAATATTTCCAATACACTCAAAAGCACAAAGAGCTGTATAACGACCCATCTCTGACTTATCAGTATCAAGATTTTGACTGATTTGCTTTATGATCCCATTTTTCTTCTTCTTCTCATTTTTTTCCACCGAAATATTTTCAAGAAACTGTCAGTTCTTCAACAGCCTCTTTAAAAAATGTAGAGTTTCAAAAATATATAACCAAAATGTAATTACCACACATAACAAAATTAAAAATAACTTTCTGGTATCATGGAACACTTAGTCCACAATAAAAATATCTTGATTGTATGAAAAATGTCTTCTTACCCAAGCAGTCTTTAATCTAGATGCAAACCAGAGTCCATGTATCTGCAACCTACGGTCGTTGCTCTGGCCAGTGTGGCTCGGTTGGTTGAGCATTGTCCCATAAACCAGAAGGTCACTGGTTCGATTCCCAGTCAGGGTGCATGCCTGGGTTGCGGGTTCAGTCCCAGACAGAATGTCAGAGACTATGCAAGAGGCAACCAATCAATGCTTCCCTCTTATGTCAATGTTTCTCTCCCTCTCTCTCTCCCCCGAAACACAAAAAAGAACAACCTTCCTTTGAGAGTTACAGCTATTTGCTTACCTGTACTATAGTTGACATAAAGGCAGGATAAGTACATAATTCTTTCCTCTTAATTGCTAATTTTCAAAGTGAGACTAGGAGCCTCATTCCAAATCTATCCAATAGGGTCCAATGAGTTGTTTGGCTTTCTCTCTCTTTTTAAGTACACTTACAAACTCGTAGGTTTTTACATATACTTCATATTTGCATTAATTGCATTTTTCGGTGTGTGATTCTCACACTGTCCCATCTTTGGCGCAGTGCCAGTCCCTTCAGGCTGGCTCCTGTGTCTGTTGACATGACCCCCGTAGGCTTTGGTAACGTCTTTGCTTTCCAGCCCAGTAACATGTTCCAGGCTCAGGCTGCGTAATTCCTGCCCCAAACCCGGCGCTGGCTGTTCCTCCAAGGAGCCCTGATTAGACGCCACGGTCGACGTGCTAGAACGTTCCCCGCCAGGTTCATCACTGCTTCTAGAACTGTTCTGTGGACAGAGCGAGCAAATAGGGTTTTCTTTTGAAATTAAAAGCATCAGCTCATACCAATTTAATTTCCAATGAAAATGGAACATTAGAGGGGTTTTCCTTAATATCAGCCTTTTGGTTTTATTCTTAATTTCTAGTTTTATTCAGAAAATGTGGATTTATTTCTACTTTTCAAAATTATTTGAGATTTTTTTTACAATCAACTAACATAAGTTCAACTGGTACAAATGATTCATGTGTGCTGGATATTGAGATGCAGTGAGGAATAGCCTCTAATATCGGGGTGCACAGTTTTAATAGTTATCTACAGTTCTGCTTATTGATTATGTACTGAGGCATCTCTATCCTTATTAACTCTGTCTCAGTTAATACTTTTTCTGGCCTAAATTCCACTTTGTCTAATATCAAGACTTTCTCCTTATAAGTATTTTACTGGTACATTTTCCCCAAGCCTTTATGTCTAATATTTCTCAATCACCTTAAATGTGTCTTTACACAGCACAGAGTTAGATTCTGCTACAGGAGAACCTTTAACTTTTAATAGTCACTTAGGCCTATTTCCATTTATCAATGTGACTGATTTGTGTACTCATGTACACGATGGGGTCCATGTTTTGGGTTCTTTTCTGGTATTACTTTAGGTGGTAAAAAGTTTTCTATTTCTGTTCTACCAACTTCTTCATACTAATACCTTTAAAAAATTCCTAGTCATCTCTTTTTTTAAGATTATTTACTTATTTATGTATTTTTAGAGAGAGGGGAAGGGAGGGAGAAAGAGAGGAAGAGAAACATCAATGAGTGGTTGCCTCCTGAGCGCCCCCTACTGGGGACCTGGCCTGCAACCCAGGCATGTGCCCTGACTGGGAATCGAACCAGCAACTCTTTGGTTCACAGGCTGGTGCTCTATTCACTGAGCCACACCAGCCAGAGACCTAGTCATCTCTTCATCCAGCTATTATTTATGAGCTTCACAACTGGAAAATTCCAGAATTATTATTCAGAGGCAGAAATACTTGATTCCAAAAATGAGCTCTTTCACTAAGACCACTCATGGTAAAGTAATGCATGAATAAGAAGGAAGGTATTCTAGGGAGAATGAAACTTCTCCCTCTTGCCAAAGAAGGGAAAGGGGGAAGTTAAGAAAAATGAAGAAAGGAGTTGGCGAAATCAGAAAATAAACCATAAAGATATATAGGAAATTCATGCACAGGTCACCAAACGTTGCAGTCCATTAATTTAGTATTTAGTAATTTTGGTTTATAACTTAATAGATTAACCCTTAGGCTAGACATAAACATTACATTTTGTAGAGGGCCCTGCTTTGTAAGTTTCTAAGAAAACCTTCACTTAGCAGTTTAGAGGCTTCTATAATTAGTTAAAGTAAAACGAAATAATTGGTGTGAAACGCAAGGGTTCGCTCAGTGGAGAAACGCCTAATTGAGGGTTGTGAGTGCCTTGCATCTCAAGGAGAATAAATATTTTGAAGAGTAACACTGAAGGTGGCATTTTTCATATAAAGTAAACGGTTATTAAAAGCCACAAGGAAAAGTAGTGGAAAGAAAATGGTAGTCATAGAATGAAGACAAAGACAATGAAATAATAAACAGGTTAACAGTAGACTAATGATAGTTAACAGTAGTAAAAGGTACCATTAAAATTTTCATCAAACTTGCCCTGGCTGGTGTGGTTCAGTGGACTGAGTACTGGACTGCGAGCTAAGGGGTCACCAGTTCGATTCCCAGTCAGGGTACATGCCTGGGTTGCGGGCCAGGTCCCCAGTTGGGGGTGTGTGGAGGCAACCACACATTGATGTTTCTCTCCCTCTTTTTGTCCCTCCCTTCCCCTCTCTCTAAAAAAGAAAAACTTCATGCCACCATAAATTCATGGTCATTGTTCCCCAAGGGGCTATCTCTAACACTTTCTCTAACCACAGACTCGCAGGCCTTTCTGCGGACGCAACCCAAGTGTTCCCCTTGGTGGAAACGAGGAAGGACGCACTGAACCACGCTGTAGCCTGGATGAACCCTGAACATCTCATGCTACGTGAAAGAGGACGGTCACAAAGGACCACCTCATGTACGATGCCACTTACATGAAATGCCCAGAAGCAGCTCATCTGTAGGAACAGAAAGTCGATTATCGGGCTGCGTAGGGCTGAGGGTGGGATTAGGAGGGGCTGGCTCAAGAGAGCGGGGTTTGGGGGAGGTAATAAATATAGTCTAAGACTGACTGTGATGAGGGATGCACAACTGTAAATATACTATAAGCCACTGCATGGCACATTCTAAATCAGTGAAGTGTATGGCATGTGGATTAAGTCTCAATAAAGGTATTAAAATATAAAAAGCTCTCCCATATGCTGAATATATTTGTATGCATGCCCCTTTTGCCCCCTGAAAGCTAAACATGCCTTATTTGTCTATTCTAATACACATGTGCAGTGCACCGTGTGTGTGCAACAAGCCAGCTCTACGCTCATCCGTTACTCCGCCTCCCTAGAAGGCCATCTGACAAGGCACCCCGACAGCCAAAATAACAGCTCTTATCCACTGATTCAGGTGTTACCCTCATGAAATCTATCATAAGGAAATACAAACTTGGAGATTTACATTCAAAGCGATAATCTGCTCATTGGGAAAAAATGCAAGTAATCTACATATTTAACAAGCAGAGAATCCATAAACTATGCTATCTCCATATAAAGAGTAGCAAAATGCCATCAAAATGTCTTCTAAGAACGCAGACCATCATGAAAGTTGTTCATGATCTATACACTGAAAAAGCAGAACACGGTCCTGGCTGGTGTGGCTCAGTGGACTGAGTGCTAGCTTGTGAACCAAAGGGTTGCTAGTTCGATTCCCAGTCAGGGCACATGCCTGGGTTGCGGGCCAGGTCCCCAGGAGGGGGCACTCGAGAAGGACCACACATGGATGTTTCTCTTCCTCTCACTCTCCCTTCCCCTCTCTCTAGAAATAAGAGAATGCAAGAAGAAAAAGCAGGACACAAAGTATATATACAGTATGATTCTATGATCCTATTATGAGCATTAAATAAACCTGCAATGTGGATGTGGGGAAATCCATTGCTTTCTCCAAATTCCATCCCCTGCCCTGAGCGCTGCCGGGTCAGTGGAACACGACCACAGTGCCCAGCCCTGGGCACAGGAACCGATCGGTCAGGGCATGGGCGCTCACACTGCCTTCCCCAGAAATGGACAATCCAGACTATTCGATTCAACCTGGCTGTTCCCCACCGCCCCCCACCAACTGAAGAGATCTGACCCCTCCCCCCGCCCCACTGAGGGCTCTGGCAGCCCAAAGCTATCTGAGGAATGCTTTCTGGGTGCCAGCCCACCAGGGCAGGGCACCTCTGACCCCTCGCTGACACTCAGCGCACCTAAATCCCATCATCCTTAGCTTCGCTGGAATGCAGAGGCAGGAGGCCTCCCTCCGGGCACCGCACCAGCTGTTAAACAGCAAAGCTAATCCCTTGGGAACACAGCTGGCTGGTGTCGCCCTGTGCCAGCAGCTCCCTGTGGCACCTTGTGTAACCTGCTCCAACCACAGCAAGTCATCCGAGAGCTGGTTCTGCTGTGCGAACAATTAGAGTGCAGGCCGGTCCAAAGGGTCTGATCACTCGTCATCGAAAGCATGACGCATAGGCGTGGCCGCTGGTCCTAGTCACCACTGTCTGCTGCATTTCCTGGGGACTCAGAGGGTCAAGCACTTCCTGTGCAGGGTGTGCCACTCCGGTGTCCCTTGGTCTTCCTCCTGTCCTAGAACAGAGATGGCTCCAACTGCGGGAACAGCAAGAAGGGCCGGAAATTGCGAAGGGGAGTCTTCTCAAGCTGAATGTTCTCAGCCTCCCCGGAGCTGAGCACCCTTCTCTGAGGAAAGGGGGTGGGCACCTACCGACGCTGGCAAACCAGCCACAGTCACATGGGGAGGGAAAGAGGGCAGCTGTGTTTCGTACACCTAAAGGCTTTGGGTTTGATTCCCAGTCGGGGCGCAATGGAATGCTACTCATTGATGTTCCTCACATCAGTGTTTGTGTCTGTCTCTAAAGTCAATAACCATATCCACGGGTGGGGATGAAAAACGAACAAACAAAAGATGCCAACTGGCTACTGCGGACATAATCATTACAACCTCTAAGCTGTGGCACTTCTCAAGAGCCCAGGGAAGTATTCCCATAAACACACACACACACTCTCTTCTTGCATGTGATGTACTTGGAAAAATCTGTCACGTGGAGTCAGCTTCAGATGCATTCTCCTTCAACCCTTCTGGTGGGCCGATCTATCTTTTTACAACTTTATTGAGGCATAGTCCACGTGCCATAAAATTCGCCCATGTGAAGGGTAAAGTTCAGTGGTTTATATCACTGACGGGCAGGTCTTACACAGCATAGAGAGGAATAAAAAAAATAAATTAGTGTCCTCTGTTCAAACCACATTGTCACCCTCCCCTCCTCTGCTGTGTTTTCGTGGGGAACCGATTTAGCCCGGGGCCACCTTCAGTCACTCATCAGCACCTCCTGGTGGCCGGCAAGCCTGGCAGGGAGCCATAAACCAGGCTCACTACGCCCTGACCCCAAACCGCTCCCACCCCGGTGAAACAAGCTGTAAGCCCAGAATACACAATCTTATTGAAAACCAAAGAAACAAGAGCAAAAAGGAGGTGAAAAAAATAAAATCATTTTTGTATACTTTTAAAATACGGAAGGCAAGTTGGAACTTTATAAGTACAACCTGAGATTTTTAAAGACTTTTTGTTGCACCGTCTTTCTCCTTATTCCCACAAATAATCAGAATCCCACAAACCACCATACGGACCCATCAAATGGTAAAGAGCTCCCTGGGACAGGAACGCATCTGTGTATGTGGTGAACAGTGAATGACCCAAAGGAATGAAAACCCTTGAAAAATCAGGGCAAGTATAAAACACAGAGAAACGTGACAGAAATAGATCCAAGCACATTGTAAATCACAATAAGTATAAATGAATCAAATGTACCCATTTAACTGGAGACCAGTTTAGATTGTGTAAAAAGAAAAACAAACCCCACGAAATGCACTGGAGACATACTTCTACAGAGCGGTCAAGAAGAAGAGTACAAGACATATCTATGGGAAGAACCTGGATTCTGGGAATGGCAGACTAGGTAATTCAGACCAAGCCTCCCTCCGATCATAACTGCGGGGGGGAAAAGGGGAACATTTTCTTAAAGGCATCATGGAATCAAAACTGCCAAGCCAGATCCTGGAAGAACGGAGGCCGAGCCAGACACAGGGGGGCCACTTGCCCCTGGGGGTGTCCTCGGATTCTGCAGAGTGTTTCTGAGCAGTGCCATCCTTAGATATTGGAGTCCCAGGCCCACCAAAATCAGGGAGCCTAGGGAAGCCCCCTTAATTCCGGGTTGGGATTCTGAAGTAAGAGTGGGTCATTCAAGCGATGACATCCATCCATCGGGGGGAGACTTAGGAAGGTTGGGAATGTGGACTGGGGAGGTCGTTCTTAGAGCTACAAAGTGAAGAATCCCTCTTGGACAAAGAGCCTGTAGGAGGAAAATAACGTGAGGACGAAGTGGTGGGAGAAGGACCGTATTAAGATGCTATGTCAAGAACTCTTGGGAAAAAAAGGGAAGCTGCCAGAGAGAGAGGAGGAGTCAGGATATTGTAGAAGACTTCTGAGAAGGGCGTGATATTATGGAACAGTTTGATACCTGCCAAACTCTGCAAAGAAGCTAAGGAGAATGAGGGCAAAGGAAAGGCAAACCAGAGGGCTGTGGAGAAGATACCAGATCACAGGGATGCAAAGAAAATAGGAGGAGAAGCCCTGGCTGGTGTGGCTTAGTGGATTCAGCGCGGGCCTGCGAACCAAATGGTCTCCACTTCCATTCCCAGTCAGGGCACATGCCTGGGTTGCAGGCCAAGTCCCCAGTAGGGGGCGCGCAAGAGGCAACCACACATTGATGTTTCTCTCCCTCTCTTTCTTCGTCCCTTCTCCTCTGTCTAAAAATAAATTCAAAAAGTATTTAAAAAAAAACAAAATAGGAGATAAGGACGTGAGTACACACCATGCATTCAACAAATGAGGAGGAAAGAGAAGGTGACCAATCAGAGGGAGTTGCTTTTTGTTTGTTTGTTTGTTTTTTCCAAGATAGCAAAAATCTGTCCAGCTCTAGGGAGAGAACCCAATACACAGAAGAGGCTGAAGAGAGCAGGGAAGGAGAACGCAGGGGCCTGGAGGCAGTGGGAGGGGACGGGCTTGGGAACAGGAAGCCCGGCTCACAGTCTGATCACACACAGGAGGAAAGAACACAGATATTTCAAGTTGATGATGATAATGAGAAGAGGAACCTCAATGATTCCAGCACCAACGTCTGGCACGGCACAAAATTCTACTTAAATCAAGAGGCATCCAAGTTAGCCCTGGCCGTGCAGCCCAGTTGGTTAGAGCATCATCCCGATATGCCAAGGTTTCGGGCTCGATCCCCGATCAGGGCACATATAAGAAGAAACCAATGAATGCATCAATAAGTGAACAACAAATCAATGTTTCTCTCTTTCTTTAAAAAAATCAGTAAGTAAAAAATTTTTTTGAAAAGAAGTATCCCTATTAAACTCTCCAAGAACTTACTAGAAATGAAAAAAAAATATCCCTCATTATATCTTTGCTTCAACTCACCCCTGGCGTGAGAACCAGGACTAGTATTTGAGTGAAACTTCCTAAAAGCTGATGCTAAAGGGACTTTTCAAAACTAGATCGCCACTCACACAAACAACTGACAAGCTCTTGTTTCCTGAAAAGAAGGAAAATGCCGATTCATTTTAATATTATTTTTTTGATAGTAGGAGTGTCGGCCCACCCTGTTGGTGAATGCTCCCTGGCAGGAACATCCATCCATCCCCGCTCTGAGAGGTTAATGCGGAAGTGCTATTTTAAGATACAGAATTAAAAGCAAACAGCTCAAGGTGGAGGCACCCAACCCGTGTTTCCCTAAACCTCTGGGATTAAATGAGGAATGTGATGATTCACAGCCAAGTGTATTAAGCTGTATCCAGGCTGCTCCCGGTGGGTGGCAGAGCAGGAGGGCTGGGCTGTCGCTGTGACCTTTCCAGTTCCTTACACATCTAAGCCAGCATCCCCTCCTCGCCCGTTCAAAGCCAGCCCCACCTTGCATGACGCCAAGTTAAAAGGCTAATGTCAACATCCTCGGACCATAAACCCAGAAAACTGGAGGAACGAGACGGCCTGCTGACCTCTTTAATATTACACTCCTTCAAAAGAGATCTCGAGTTTACGAGTAATAAAAACGTTAAGAAGAATGTTTACCTTCTAAGCACAGGCATAACTATGCACACAACTGCTACGTTCAGATCGTCTAAAGTGGCTTTCAACTTCAGCTACAAACTCTTTATTAGAGGCAAAAAGCTAACCAGCTTTGTTGTAAGCGGTGCGGGAAGGGCTGATGGGGTTTGAGGAAGTAAACCTTGCAAAGATTTTCATTTGGCTGTGGCTTCGAAAAAACACTCAATGACTCCGGGTTCCAAAAGAGCTGGTGTCTTCCTGTGGGTTAAAATAGATTAGTCAGTGGAGGGAGGCGCTGACGTAATACCAAGGCCCCACCAAAAGGGAAACTGGGAATGACTGCTCTCGGAATGATCTGGAGAATCACTGTCAGAAATGATGCCACAGTGAAATGTCTAGACCCACACGCTTCCTCATTCCACGGATGTTTCTTCCATTTGCTCACCGGAACCCTCTGCCCTTTGGCACACACCCCAGCGACCCTGTGGATCCCCGAGGTATCGTAACATCTAGCATTTCACTCTCCAGTGGGTTCACATGCCTCCCCAAACCATGCCTTTTCTCTTCCTTCAAAGGTTCCTTATTTTCCACTTCTTGAATTCCATTCCATTCTAAACATTTTCTATTTGCCTTCTGAACTTTGTATACTCACTGCCTCTATTCCAGGGGTCCGCAGTGACTCTCTGACCCCTGTCTCTTTCACCAAGAACTGTTGGGCATTTCCTTAAAGTTCTTGTGTCTCCGGTGACGTGCTGGTGGCTTTGCTGGGTCCTCCCAGAGCTGCAGGAAACATGACCAGGGAAGGGCAGTTGGGAGTTGCTGGGACTCTAAGGCTTGCTTCACACCCACGGTCGTTCCAAATGACTTCAACATGCCTGGCTTTACTAGTGCTGGAATGACCTCATGACCTTGACCCTCACTCCTGAAGCCACACCAGACGCTCCTGAACCCCAGCATCCAGCACTCGGGCCAATGGTCTCAAATTCTGCACCGAGGCCCCAGCCCCCCCAGCTCTCCTGATGGCACCTCCTCGCTCGTGGATCTGGTCCCCATGGGTCATCATTTCAAGTATCCCCTCGCCTGGAATGTGAGCTCTGCCCTCCCCTCATATCCGGCCAGCCCCGCATGCGACAGCCGCCCCCAGGCCCCAGTACAGGTGTGGGCTGGATGTCTGCGGGCCCCCAACCTTGTCTGGCAGTCCCTACTGGTGTCCCCAGTCGTTTCCCTATCTATTTGTCTTCAGTGGCAATTCCACATCACCACCTCTCTTCTCTAATTTTAACCCTCCCCCGAGAATAGCTTTACTGATTTGAGGGAGAGAAACATCAGCGTGAGAGAGGAACATTGATGGGCTGCCTCCTGTACCCGCCTGGACCAACCTTATGGTGCACGGGACGACACTCCAATCCACTGAACCGCCCGGCCGGGGTCACGTCATCACCTCTCTTTAGAATCCTCACCTCCCTCTTCCTCAACTGGCAATCTTGACGCCCACTTAGAACACGAAACCACCTCCCAACCCCAAACTCACCTCTAAATGCAACCACTCATTTCCTCCTCTTGGGGTGGCAGGAGAGGTGGGCATTCTCCCCTCCCTAGTGCGTTGCATTCCATCCATCCCTCCCTTTCCCACGCTTCAACAGCATCCTCCATCCACGTCCCTCCTCCTCTGGTATCTGCAAGGGCTTCCTGTAGCCATAGAGACACACCCAATACTCTCCCAGTAAAAAAATGGTGTCTATCGAGAGTCACAAATTTCTAAAGAGGACGTTTAACACGCCACCAAATACTGACCACAGTGGTCTACTCAGTCTTCATTATATCATTTTCTATTATTTGCCCTCTGCCTCCCCGGCTCAGCTTATTGTAGACACTGATGTTCGTCCTGCTGCTTCGGCTCCAGCAGCTCCCGAAGCCGCTCTGGCCCAGCCTCCAGCCTTCCAAAGTCCAGACCTCAAGGGCCACCCTCCGGCTCTCCAAACTGAGCCTTTCTCCCTCATGTCTGCAGCTCTGGCCCCTCATCTCCTGGCTCCGTTTCTGTTTGTGCTCTAGGGATCTGCGGGGACTGCGGTGCGACCCTTGACACCAACTTAAAGGACTCACGTCCAACCAGTGCCTGACAGAAGACCACTCCTTCCCCGGCCCCGAGGGTCCCGATCTCACCCTAGCCCAGGGTCACTCCCAAGTTCCCACAGCGGCCACGCAGGAGCTGAATATAAATACCGTCTACTAACGGCTCTCCCCAGGGCTGACAGTGTCCAGCCCGAGTTGGTCAAGTTTCCTAAGACACCGCACCCAGGACCCCGCTGCCCAGGTGAAGTCCAGCTGCAGAACAGGTGGGTCCCTTCACCCCCAGCTCCCGTGTTTTTGGCCTCCTCTCACTGTCTACAGACCTCCAACCGCTGGCCCATCACATCTGGGGGCAAACCCCGCTGCTGTAATGGGCGCTTTGGTCAGTGTGCTGCTTATTTCAGGCTGTGAGGAGTGTTGTGGCCAAATTCTGAAGTTTACACAACCGTTTCAGTGCAACACTGTCACGGACTCCGTGACATTTCATAATTATACATCATATGTATTATAACGTGAATGCTACACACTTTATGCTCAGAGCAGAGTGCCATTTTAAGAGTTCACCCCAAGTACAGAATTGGTGAAACTGTTCAATGAATCCAAAACAAAGAAAAAAGCCCTGGGCGGGTGGCTCGGTTGGTTGGAGCGTCATCCCGTACACCAAACAGTTGTGGGTTCAATCTCCAGCCAGGGCTCGTACGGGAGGCAACCAATTATTGTTTCTCTCTCACATTGATGTTTCTCTCTCTCTCTCCCCCCTTCCTCTCTCTAAAAATCAAATGAAATATATCCTCAGGTGAGGATTTAAAAAAAATTAAAACAAGAAAGGCTAATGTCAAGTAGTGATATATTGGAAAATTGAATCTTCACAACGAAGACTTGGGCACACTAGGCTTGCAGATATATTGGTATTTACTGGACCAGTATATCTTGGCTTTCTCCTTTTACATCACCCAGACAAAGGAATTAAAATTATATTAAAAATGATCCAAAACAAATCTGAGAAAGCACAGGAAAAAAATGGCAGTAAACATATACACTGTATCTTCTGAAATAAACACCGAGAAAAAAGGGGCATGCTGGGACCAACGGCTCTAAAGCAACTGCTCTGTGAACACGCCACAGAGCGATACTTCACAGCCCCAAAAGCAGTTACTACATGCCCATTGGCACATTATGTGCAAAGGAAATTTTGTAACAGCCTTGGTGAAACTGGTGAAATAACTTTGTAATAGCCTTGGTGAAATTGGTGTAATTGGTGAAACTTTGTAATAACAAATATCCTTTGCAGAGGAGACTTGTAATACCAAGTATACAACCTTAAACAGACAACACTGAGCCAGGCAAAGATATAAATGACATACTTAACACAATCATTGATTGAAGAGTAAATCAAGCAGGGCAGCAAGGGTCTTGAGAACTCTGTAGCTCCCATTAAGTTGTGTTTTAATCTTTTTATTTTTTGCCTTGGTCCAAAATACACCCGGGTTCGAGAAAGAACAAAGGAAAAGATTGCTCCTTTACCAGAAAGAAATCAAATGATCAGATGCTAAATCTAATGCTCCACTAAAACAAAACTGAATTAAAATATGACCTGGCCTCAAAGTCCAGCTTTTCCAATCTTATTATACTGTACTACCATTTTCAAGAGAGGAAATAAATATTTGAACCGTTTAAAATTAAATAAAATTAAATAGTCCATTGAAACAACCTCTTGTGAACACAAATCACACAGCGTTCTTGTTTTAGTTGACATATAAAAAATTCACAGCTATGTGGGAGCCAAAGGTTAAACAGGTTTTAAAGATGCAAACAGTAGTAATAATAATATATTGAATTATGTAATTTCCCCCCAAAATGAATTTTCATGCCAAAATAGTCTAAAAATGCCAGTGATGGTGAGTTACCTAAATAAAATGCATTGACTCAAAGCATGTACTTAGAGCAAAAAAAAAAAAGTAAAATGATTTTAAAACTAGTCTGCGGTTGTCATTCTCTAAAGACAGTGAATCTTTCAAAATTTAATACACACTAGAGAGTAAAGAAACAACGTGAATACACACTTACCAAGCTGGCCCACGTTACATTAAAACATGGCAACGAACATCAAAACGACCTATCGTTCCAGAGCAAGTTTTAAAGAATTTCAACTGGGTTGCTTTGCCGAAACTCAGTAACAAAAGCGTGACTTCTTTCTGACAGCACAGAAGTCCTCAGAGATAGAAGCACTTTCATTTTTCATCCCAAGGGATAAAAAACGGAGCTACTGGTGTCGTTGTACTAGTACTCTGCCAATTACAAAGCTCTGGACATATACTGCACCTTTCCCCTACTTTATTTCTTCTTATTTTCCAATTCCAGTCGGTATCCAATGATATTCTGCATCAGTTTCAGGGCTATAGCACAATCATGACACAATCATATACTTTACAAAGTGTTCCCCCCGATAATTCTAGTACCCACCGGGCACCATATATAGCTATTACGACGTTATTGGCTGTATTCCCTATGCTGTACTTTACATCCCCACGATTATTTTGTAACTTCTTAATCTGTCTCCCTTTTGCACCCACAGACCACCTCTGAATTAGCACAGGATGGCTGGGAGTTCCATTCTGTCCGAAATAGCATCTCCCCAAAGATCAACAGCTTGAAGCAACTCAAACAACCAAAAAGGGGAAAGGTGTTTCCATTTCCATTTCCACATGAAAGTCCATGGCTCATAAATTTAAGTAGTGATGTGATGGGCGACAAGCAAGAATGAGGGGGTTTTTTAACCCCAGGGACGCAGCTGGAGGCCCCACCAGGCTGTCAGCGAGCACTGGCTGGGAAGTCCTGCCCCCATGTGGCCGCTGACCTGCTGTGGAGCCGGCCGCCTTCCCCAGGGGCACGGGGAGAAGATTCAGGTCCGAAATAATCACGTTAAACGCCCACCTCTGGCTCGTAAAAAGATCCAGGGTAAAGTCCCCTCAGCAGAAGCTCTGCCTGTCCCAGACAATGGCATGGGCAAGCAGTAACTTCAGGAGAGCAAGACCATCGCTCTATGTGCATGCGCCTTACTGAGTGCGTCCACGTGGCTTTGGTGAACAGACACGTTCAAGTTCAGAGATGACGCTCATGCCCTATTCAAGGACAGCTTCCCGGTTCACCACTATATTTTGCTGGTAATGCTTCCCTATATGCAACCTTCTAGTTAATATTAAAATTGTACATAAAGGTTATACGCAGCTTTCTTCGGTACTGGGGCAAACTTAGGCACTTGGGCTTTTGGTATTCCTCTCTGCCCGGTACCCACACTGGGACTGGGCCCCACCCCTTCCGCCCCTGGCTGCCCGGGGGTCTCCCTGGGAAGCTCTGGTCTCTCTCATTCCCACCCTACTCACCTCCCAAGGCAGAGCCTTCAGCTGCCAAGCTCTGCCCACCAGTGGCCACCACCCAAGCTTGTGCTATCCCTGACCCCAGGGGCAGGCACCTCAGCAGCCCTGAAGATGAAAGCCAGCTCCAAGATCGACCCCTGCAAACAGAGCTACTGCCCAAGGCCATCAGCATCTGAATTGCCTTCTGAGGAGTGAGTCTCGGATGGGCTGCAAAGTCAGCCTGAGAAGACACTAATGCAGTGGTATGGTCCCTCAGGCCCACCGAAGCCAGCACGAGGAGCTGGCATCCCCACTGTGAGTGGCCCTCCTCCTCCTGCCTGCCCCGGGCGCAGTTGGCCCCTCACTACAAGATGTGGGGACCCCCAAAACAGAAAGTGTGAGATAGAAAACGGCACAATCCGAAACTTCCGCTTTTCATTCTAATGCTCGGGAGCCACAGGATAACCAGATGCGTTACATGCTTTCGCTTAGACCAGCAGGGACAGAAAGGCGTCTGCCCCAAACACAACCTCCACCGAATGTCTACGCACACTTGCAACGACACGCGCATGTGCACACGGACACCAGCACACGACGGAATCTGTTACGTTTCCCGGAGGTGATTACGTGGAATGACAACGTGGAACTCAAACCATTCGGTTCAACGAGTGAGAGGTGATGAAATAATACAAGGTCACTTTTGAGAAGCTAAAGCAGATCTGTTTTAGATAAAAAAGAATTCTTTCCACAAGTTTACTCCGTTGGCACACATGAAAACGCTCTATCTTTTTATTTCTATGTTGGCAACCTTCTCCGGTCTGCCTGCCCGCCCCACAGCCCTTGGCCAATGTCACCAACCACCTTCAAATGTCCCCTCCACCCACCCTGCCCCCGCCCGTCACCATAAGCAGAGCACCCGAGGGTGAGTTCCGCTGCCACGTGCCCCGTTCATTGATTGGGGGGAGGGGGGGGACTGACAGAACTGTCAGAACCGTGGCACTGGCCCTGCAGATTTGAGGCAGTGACGGCTGTCTCTGTCCTGTGACTGTGGAAAATTACGTTATTCCTCCTCTCGAGATAAGAGAGAAAGGACAAGATAAACTCTACTTCTCACCCCTCAAATGAGCTACTCTGGCCGCGGGCGGGTCCAAGATGCCTTTGCCTTCCCCCGACTATCTGGCGCCCCAAGCATCTGTGGGTTACTCGCGCCCTCTGGAAACTGCCCTCCCTGCCCTCCGCTTCTCGTCCACCCCTGACTACCCTTGACCAGGCGGTGTTCCCTGATCCCAGCGTTAGCCCTGTTAGTTCACAAAACCATCAAATGCAATGGGGTGGGTCCCGCCAACTTTCTGGTGGAAAGAACAGATGAAGGCAGAGCTCCAGGGCTCCGAACAACCCGTCCTTTCCTGCCACGCCCCTGGGAGTTCTCAGCCTGAATCCATTCCCTCCTCTCCTCCCTCGAGCTGACAGCACTCTCCCCGCTTTTCCCCAGCCTACTCAGGCCTGAATTTTTGTTTCTGGTGAATGAAATCCTGCCTACCATCAGCTTCCCGACTAGCCATTGCTAGTGAAAAGAAACTCGGAAGAGATAGGAGATGCCGGCAGAGGCCCAAGATGAAGACAAAATTCTGAGCAGCAAATCAATCCAAAAAGTCTTAGATAAAGAAGGAGGCTGACAATACTCCCCAGCATAGAGTACTTGGCCCTGGCCAGGTGGCTCGGTTGGTTGGAGCGTCATCCTGTAACCAAAAGGTTGTAGGTTCAATTCCCGGTCAGGGCACATGCCTGGGTTACAGGTTCCATCCCCAGTCGGGGTGCATACAGGAGGCAACCAATCGATGCTTCTCTCTCACATCGATCTTTCGCTTTCCTTTCCTGTCTCCCTTCCTTTCTCTCTAAAAGCAGTGAAAAAATGTCCTTGGCTGGGGATAAAAAAAAAAGAATAGAGTACATGTAGCCACAGTTTATAACCATTGAAAAAACAAGGGTGTTTGCCAGGCTGTCTCTAAGAGTCCCTTAGAAATACCTGGGCAGTCACAGTTTCATGAAGAAGGCAGCCACGAAAGGCAAAGCATCTCCTACCACCTGGTTGTCAACTGGCAAATGACAATCCCACTGGCCCCGGAAGCACCCCAGTTAATCCGATAAACAACCAGAGTCTCCTGTTCTGCAGAAGAGCTTCAGAGCGCTCCCCCAGAGTCCCCTCGTGCTGCGGGAAACTAAGGAGGGTGGTCATTCTGATGGAGCCCCACACCCGACAGCCGTGCGTAGCCCCACGGAGCAGAGATATGCGGGCCACAGCACTCACGGGTGTGCACTCTCGGGTGCCTGTCCAGGGATGAGGCCAGGTGCCTGGTGACTACTGAGGCAGGTCCTACCGGGAAAACGTGACCTAAGGCTGGTCACGAGGTCACCCTGGCGGCCCCAGGTGGAGAAGGAGACATGACACCAGAAAGCGATGTGGGTTGCCGGATGGGGTCCTGGCCCAGGAGGGAAAAAGAGACACAGCATCGGGACGGTGGTAGAGGTTGAATGGGAGCCTGGACTGAGTGGTACTGTCACCTCAGTGCCGACTTCCTGACTTGGTGATGTGGCGGTTGGGCCAAGAACGCCCTTGTTTGGGGGAGCTAAACCCTGTGCAGTTTCGGGGCTGTGGGACATCCTATCTCCAGTGGCCAGCAGAAGACGAACAAAAATGAGTGCAAACACATAGTACACCCTACACGTATCTAGACAGAGAGCAACTGCACTGTGCTTACAACTTTTCCTTAAGTTTGAAAATATTTCAAAACAATATTTTAAAATTCTTCCTATTGGTCATTCTACTATTTTTTAAGATTTTATTTATTTATTTATTTTTAGGCAGAGGAGAAGGGAGGGAGAAAGAGAGTGAGAGAAACATCAGTGTGTGGTTGCCTCTTGTGCGCCCCCTACTGGGAACCTGGCCCAAAACCCAGGCATGTGTCCTGACTGGGAATTGAACTGGTGACCCCTTGCTTCACAGGCCGGTGCTCCATCCACTGAGCCACACCAGCTAGGGCATCATTCTAGTGCTTTTTTCACCTTCTCTTTCCCTGCCATCTGACAAAGCCTCCCAGCCAATGAGCACCAGAACACACCTGCAGTCCACCAGGGTCAGATGTATTCCCTTGCGGCAGCGAGTGACAAAGCTTTCCACAGGGAACTGTGGGGAACCACGGGGCATCTTCACGGTGGGGGCAGGAGGAAAGGGTAATGCACGGAGCCTTGGGGCAAGAGTTGGTCTGAACAAAGACTAGTCAGAACTGCGAGCTAGGGAGTTGCTGGAACACTGGCAGCAACAGAGCCTGAGGAGTTACTGGTAGACCAGTTGGTCTGCAGTCTTCTCTGGGAACCTACAGGTCTGCGCCAACTGCTGGTAGAGTCTGGACGTAGTTTACAGTGGGCATGACGGCATGGCCCGTCGGCATTCATCTGTTCTGCCAATCGGGGCACACTTTGCAAGTGGTGGTCTCTGCTTCCAAGAACCGCCCCCCAACCCCGCCACAACCTACCTGCAAGCCAGGCCATTTAGTCACTGCATGGAATCCCTTCATTCATTCAACAAGTGCTTGTTCTGAAGAAGGGCTTGGGTTTTCTAGGCAACACCACATCTGCACAACAGACTGGACCGCATCTCCGTAACAGGCTGGTCCAGCCCCGGCCCTGCCTGGGAAGGTTGTACCATGTATTTCTGGGACACTGTCTCCAGAACCGAGGGAGATGGGATGCATTCCAGGCCCCCTCAGGAAACTGCGTTGTCAATCAAGAATGCCGCAGGGTTCGCAAAACGCGAACTAGAAAGCCCATCCCACTTCACTCCCACAGAGAGCACTGAAACAATCGCCTCCACCCAGGAGTGCCGAGGCGCCAGTCCGATGCCAGGGACCGAAGCCAAGGGTCTCAGCTGGAACCTGCGGCTTCTCGGCCAGAAGCGGAGACCCGAAAGCCACAGCAGGCGGACGTCTTGTTCCACTCTCTCTGTTTTTCCGAAAGCAAGAAAAAGTGTGTGTTTTTTTAGGCAAAGCTAAAAGGAAAAAGTAAGCAAATATATCAATGTTATTGTTGATGCTGCCAATTTGAGATTTTTGAACTAAGGAGAGTATAAACTCAGTTTAAGTCTTTCTGTTTGAAGGTTTTGTATTTCCTTTGGCAGCCAAAGGAAATCATACATTTCATTAAAATTTTTACAAATTTTAAAAACAGTGTATAATATGGCAAATTTTTCAGTCTTTTTGGGGTGAGAAGAATGTTGATGAAGAGATACCAATAGTGGCTGAGCTATTTCCTAAAGGGCAAGAAGGATTATGTCTTCCTGTAGGATTGGAAGTCATTATAGATGCTTTACATTACCCTCCCTTTAGACTTTGTGGGTAAGGCTTTAAAATTTGGTTTTCCATGATTATATGACAAAGTCAACTGCATTTGAGAACCAATCCTGAGCACCTCTTACCTCCCATGAAACCCTTTTGTAATTCACATTTTAAAAAGAGCTCAGCTCTTCCTTCTTCTGAAAAGGAACATAGGACTTTAAAAGTGGAGAGGGAAAGTCCTTGTTTAACCCCATGCCAAAGATGCCACCCGCCCCCAGGGCAGGGTATTACAGTATAATTGTCACAACCTATGGTAGAAAGCGGGGGTAGCCAAGCGAGTAGGCTCCCCTTCCGTTTATTTTGTATTGCTTGGAAAATCAGGTTATCGGTTTTCTAAAAACGGAAGACGCTCATTGTAAAAATTTCTAACGCTCTAAAAATGATCCAAGAGTATCATAAACATAAATGGCTGCGCCACCAGCCACGACTGGGAAAACCTGGGAGAGAGAATCAACTCAGACTGCAGAAAACCCAAATTCACTGCAGAAGACGGATTTCATGGCCTTCCTGACGGAGAGCTGGGACGTCAGCACACCCAAGTCCGTGGCCTTCGATGCTTTTCTTCAGAGGGCAGAACACCGACATCGCAAACAAGGGCCGTAACAAACAGTTATGTCAGCACACGACTCTTCCCAGCCATCCCCCTTCTCTAACCTGAACTTGACCTCTTTTTTAACCTCAATGTCAAATCGCCTTCCCTCCGGGGCTGCTAAAGCATTTCACTTTTGAGATGGAGTCAAACAGGACAGATCATCAAAAAGAAGAAATTAACTCTGCATAACAATCTTGAAACATTCATCACAATAAAAAAGACAACTCTATTCCCCAACTTTTTCTCGCAGCTGAAAAAATGTCGCTCCAGTTCTGGGAAACCGAAGGCAGCCTTACACGAAGGGAGGCTTTTTTTCCCATCATGTATTAAGACATTGTAACCTCTTCCCCCAAACACGATGATTCCGTTTGATCAAGCAAACATATTTTAATGACTTGCCACACGGATTATTTATCTGATTACGCGTCGGTGATGCCAGTGTTTAACATCATATAAAAGAACCTGATAACGTTTCATATTCCAACACATAATTCAAATGTTTCTCAATTAACTCAATGTCTCACTCTCGAAGAGCAATTCACTTTGTTTTAAACCGGACTTCTATTTTCTCCAGTCATTTCAATTGTTCGACCTACTTAGCAAGAATTTACTAGTTTTTACTTTTTCTTTTCAGTTACTGCTTCCATGTCCTCAGGGAGGTCACCTCTCAGTTTCCTGTGTCTTATGCCATAAAATGTGGTCAGGCACACTTTCAAATAATTGAGTGAAACTATTTCACGAAAAAGAATTAGTAACATTTAAAAAGTTGAAAGGTAAAAACTAGAGTATCCACATTTACTGAACTTCTGTTTTCATCAATTGCACGTAAAAGATGCAGAAGTCATACTCTCCAAAAAAAAATAAATAAATAAAGGCTTCAGTGTCACACTTTGTTACCACCTTTTCAGATTGTGTCAGTGCTCATACATCTGGTCTACCAAGTATTTGAAACCTTCGTTGATTCACCATCGAACCCTACAACACATAAACGTGAACAAAACCTTCTCACAGCAAAGAAAGTTCTACTATTCTCTTCCTGGCATCGTGCTGTCGCTTATGGCCTAGGACTATACGGTTAACAGGAAATAATAGTGGGGCCTGAAACTGCCAGTGTTCCTCCAGAAACACGCGTGAACTGACCACACATCCATATGAAAACCTGTCACTTATCCTGGAAAAACTTACCACCACTCATAGTAATCACTTAGAATGGAAGAAAACCATCAGCAGCATTAAGTAAATTGGGACCTGTCCTAATGACAGTTAATATTACATTACATATTATATTACACATTATACTATATTACATTATATTATACAATATATTACATCATAGTACAAATGTACTCCACTGAACTTAATTCAGTTTGGGTCGTAGGGTTCTGGAAACATTTCTTGATCTTGCCTCGTCTTTGAATCCGAATCGCCACTATGAACCATTTATTAGAAATGAACCATATGGCTGCCCGTTAGGAGAGTACGCTGGTGGGTGACCTGTTAGATACACCGGTTTTTACCGAACAGAATGCTTGCAGCAAAATGAGTCTGTTGCATTTTTGTGAAAATTAAAAAATGGAAGCGTTCGTGCTCTTTGAGAAAACGAGGGAAGGGGCGGAGGGCCTACTCACAGTGAGCTCGCAGAAATCCAGGCTGTCCAGGCTCTTGCTGCGGTGCAGTCGCCCTTTAATCCGTCTCAGGGAAGGTTTGCCTTGGCTGCCGCTGGCAGTAGCACCATTAGGGTTTTCCGAGGACGGCGTGACCCTGCAAGAAGCGGGGAGACTTTAAACAGGCAGCTTTATAAGGGACACGCTTCTGAAGTGGGTTACTCGAGGAGAGCTTTCAAAATGTCCCATTCCCGCCCTGGCTTGGTGGCTCAGTTGGTTGGAGCATCCTCCCGTTCGCCAAAAGGTTGCGGGTTCTATCCCCTGTCAGGGTGCATGCTGGAGGTAACTAATCAATGTTTCTTACATCGATATTTCTCTCTCACCTGATGCTCTCTCTCTTTCTCTTTCTCTTACTCACCCCCTCCCCTCTTCCTTTCTCTCTCTAAAATCAATGATAAACATGTCCTCAGATGGGGGTTAAAAAATAAATAAGTAAAAATAAAAACGTCACATTCCCTCCCTGGCTGGTATAGCTCAGTGGATTGAGCACGGGCTGTGAACCAAAGGGTTGCCGGTTCGATTCCCAGTCGGGGCACATGCCTGGGTTGTGGGCCAGGTCCTCAATGGGGACTACATGAGAGGCAACCACACATTGATGTTTCTCTCTCTCTTTCTCCCTCCCTTCCCTTGTCTAAAAATAAATAAATAGAATCTTTAAAACAAAAAAGAAAAAAGTCACATTCCCATGTCAACCAACAAACTAGGCGTCACAGTGCAAATACATTCTTTCAGATACCCTTCCTGAATATTCCTTAACAGCTTGCTAGTTTAGAAATCTTTCTTGACGGAGTTCAAAGCTTCCAATATCGAGATTCACAAAAAGTCAACTCTGTAAGCATCCAAGAAGCAATGAAGGCCAGACTGAGGTTGCCTAGGTAACCAGGAGGCATCTACTTCCCTCCGGATAGTTAGTAATCGGTTGCTCAACCTGGCGCCTGGCACCCCAGGGCAAGGCAGGCATCGTGGTGTTCGGCCACAATCTTCGGGATGCTTTTCGTAAACGTGAAAATAACTTAGAAAACTGAAGCACGAGGGTAGACACATAATTCAGCATTAATTTGGAAAATACAGATAAGCAGCAGCAATAATCTGAGCCAACTCCAGAATGCACACTGGGACACGCATTCATACACACAGACACACACACCCAGAACTGTCCCGTGTTTTCCCATCTCTGTGCCACGGCTAGTGGCAGCCTTAGAGCCAGGTGCCCTGGGAACCCGGGCGGAAACTGCCCTGTGGGTTATGGTTCGTGTGGATTATTACAGTCTTAGACGATGAAGGGTGGAAAGTACAGTCTCATCCCTACGCGTGTGGTTTATGAACATCGGTTTCCTTATTTTACAGTCAGACCTCCTGTTTGTAGTACATCGCACGTGCGTGTATGTATCAACCTCCAAGACCTACTCAGTTTTTCTATGTAAATTGCTGTCTCAAAGGAATACAACAGGTCTCTCGTTGCTTGGGGAACACACTCGGGAAGGGCTATTAACAAAACAGAGTTGATTTGCATAATGAGATTAAATATCGTAAAATAGACTGGTGTAGGTACAGGTACCATTTAAAAGTTTATCTACCCACATAGTTAGAACATTAGAAGAGTGCAGGAAGATACAAAAATGAAAAGTCAAACCCTCCCTCTCCTTCATCCCACATCCCCATCCCTTTTCCTAAGAGCAAACCACTACTAACGATTCTCTGAACAGCCTTCCGGATAAATGTTCATCTATGTATGTGTTACCCTCCTTTCGAAATTTTTTAGCAAAGTGACCGAATTGTTCATAGCGTCCTCACCTTATCTTTTCATTTAATGACAGACCTTGAAACTCTCCCCCTAGTAACCCATATAGATCCGGCAAATTCTTCTTAATGGCTAAACAGGATTCCCTAGGGCAGGGGTGTTGAACTCATTTTCTCCACAGGCCACATCAGCCTCAAGCTTGCCCCCTAAGGGCCCAATGTCACTTTAGGACTGTATGCATGGAACTACTCCTTAACAGGTAAGGGAGAGCTCGGCGCTCCCACCGGGTAGAAACAAGGTGCCCGGCCGGATAAAACAAGGTGGAGGGCCGGACTCGGCCCAGGTGGCTTGTCTTTGCCACCTGAGCCCTAGTGTGTTTGTGCCACCATTTATTTAACCGCCCTCTCCCAATGGGCATCAGTTTAGTCTTGTAATGGTGGCTCTCAAAGCGACGCCCAGCTTTGACAGCACCGGCTGGGTACAAACATGCTATTTACTTAGCGGACGTTCCCGGAAGGGAAATGCAGGGTTTTTCAGAGGTTTCTAGATGTTGCTAAGTACTGCCTTTCCAAAAGGCCTTCCGATTTCCACTTCCATCAGGAGTATATAAGAATGTTCGGGGCAGGGGGGCCCTTAAACACAAGGACGATTATTCTATATCATTTTGTTACTTCATAAATCAACTTCCCCGTCTGTCGTATTTGTCTCGCTGAATCCCTGATTTCTCTAAAATTTCCCAACGTGAACATGGATTTGTTGAGTGATCTTCGTATTAGTTTTTTCTCTACATATTTCAAACCGGGTTTATTAGATGCCTTGATGTTTTTTTTTTAATTTTTTTATTTTAGATTATTCAGTACAGTTTCTATCTTTTAATCCCATTCCAGCCCACCCACCCATCCCTCCCCACCTCCCTTCCATTTCCAAGCCCCGTAGTTTTGTCCATGTGTCCTCTATATTTGTTCCTGTAAACGCCTTGATGTTAATAACTCGTGTTTTCATAGGAATGTGACCTTTTATCATATGAAAAGTCTCTGTGCCAAGGAAAGATCTTGCCTCAAGTGCTATTTTGCCTGACAATTCTCCCCAATTTAATACTAACCTTTTCCTGGCTTATCTCTTTCTGTGCTTGTATTTTCAACCTTTGCAAATGTCTGTCTGCCTGTTTCACTCCCTCCTTTCAGCTGTACTTTTTCCTCTCAGTAACCAGCACGTGGCTGGGTTATTGTTCCTTTTCACCCAACCTGAGAATCACTATCGTTTGAGAAGAACCAAATCCATCCCAGATGTGCTCTGTGTACTGATACGCTGACATTTATTTCTGTCATCTTGTTTCATGGGTTTTGTTTTAAAAATTTAAGTGCATTCTTTTTTTTCCTGCATTTTTAGTATAATGCAGTTTATACTAAACTGAGTTTTAGTGTCCCTGCCCACCCCTGAATTTTTTCGCCCTTTCAATTAGTAATTTGCCCTGAGACGCTAATTCATGTTCGATATAGAAATTCTTGATGAGATTCTAAAACAACAAATTTAAGGAAGTCTATATATCAATTGCTATTTTGGGTGCGTTTATGCAAATAATCGGGTCAAACTGGGCAACTCTGACTCTAGCTAACTGACTGCACACACGCTTATGTAATTCTATGTGTATGCACCCATGCATATGTAGGCGTCCATATGTATACATGTGTGTACTGTGTACACTCATCATTTTCTGTGAACACCTAGAGCTCATAGGCATTCCTGTTTCCTCTTACGCAAGAAAAGACACCAACATACCTTCATTTCCCTTCTTTCCGGGCACCATTACATCCCTTTTCAAAGTTTAATCCCCTCTGGGAAATAGTTTTGAGGTCTCCTAATGTTTCTTTTATAGTTTTCAAAAATGTTTTAATTTATTGATTGATCTTTAAGATCAATAGAGAGGAGGGCAGGGGGAGAGAAACATCGATTTGTTGTTCCACTTATTGATGCATTCATTGGTTGATTCTTGTATGTGCCCTGACCGGGGAATCGAACCTACAACCTTGGTGCATCAGGATGATGTTTCAACTGACTGAGCTACCCATCCCGGGCCTAATGTGCACGTGTGTGTGTGTGTGTGTATCTTTATTTTATTTATTTATTTATTTATTTATTTATTTTTGAGAGAGGGGAAGGGAGGGAGAAAGAAGAGAAAGAGAAACATCAATGTATGGTTGCCTCTCACACGCCCCCTAATGGGGACCTGGCCCACAACCCAGGCGTGTGCCCTGACTGGGGATTGAACTGGTGACCGACCCTTTGGTTCACAGGCTGGAACGCAATCCACTGGGCCATACCAGCCAGGGCTATATATATATTTTTAATCCCAAAGTACCACTCTCCCCAACCTGATGGTGTGGGTCTGAACTGAGGAACTCAAACTTTGGGGATTATCCCCCAAATATTTAGGAGTCTGGCCCTTGATGACAGGGAAACAATGTTAGCAGCCGAGGAATAAGCATCTTGGATATCTTCCCTTGAACTATGGGAAAATAAATATTTAGCTTTCAATGAGGTTTTTCTTTTCCTAATTCTCAGTTCCATTCCATCATCCCTCCTGGGGGCAACTGGGGAGAAAATCTCTGCCTCTCTCCGCTGCCTTCATAACTGCTGGGACTTTTTACTTGTGGGCGGGGCTGACGTGCTTGACAGGCAGGAACCCAGGGTTCATCCTCTCATTTTGCTTACAACCCAGGAGCTTTGAATCACGGCCTATTTTAACCACGGCTCCTTTAGGACAAACACCTCCCAAGCTCATCTTCCTCACCCATTCCTAATTTTGAATGGGGAAAAAAGAACGCAAGCATAACAGAGAATTGGGCAAAAATCATCAAGATGATAAAAGCAAGGCAGTTACACAAGAACAAAACTCCCAACAAAAGGAAGAGTTAATAATCCTTCTATATTAATTTTGAAATAATCGGCAATTGACAGCCATGATCAAACCAAGAGAACACTCGTGAGTGAGAACAAAGCTTCTCCCCCCCAAATGAGGGGAATTCCAGACACGGGCGTCAGAACAGGGTTCCAGGGCCACAGCTAAGCACAGCCAAGCGCTGGCTTTCGAGTGATACCGACTGTTTCCGCAGAACGCTCCAGTAAAATCTAGTAAAATGCTCGTTTTTGTTTACAAGCATAAGGCTTCAGAATCCTAAACGGCTCACTTAATAGGTTAATATTAACTGGCCTTTTGTTGAATTTATAATGACAAGTGTAACTGCCTATAAGTTGCTCATCAAAGAAACCAAGAAAGGACTTGGCTATTAGAGACGTTTCCATGCCACCGGGGGTTTTCTGCGACCCATGGGTGGGCCGCGGACCACTGCTGAAAAACCTCCAGTACCATGACACGTGCCAGGCACTTTGAACCTGTGCTCTAGACCATGTCCCTGCCCAAATGCCCTTTTAACCCTACCAACTGGCATACAACCTGCTGTGCGACCTCACTTGCAAAACTGGTGAAACACAGCACCTACCTCACAGTGAGGCTACAGGTTAAATGAGAGGCTGCGTGTAAAGCGCTTTTACCCTGAGGCCCGCGGGGTCATATGCGCAATGAATTGCGGCAGCTCGTGTGATTTTCCGAACCTGATTATTGGGTGACTGACTACCTGAATGAATGGACGGATACTGCGTGGCCTTCAACAGTTACTGAACCAAGATAACCAAGAGGAATGGGTTTGGAAGGAAATGAAACAGCAGCCTCTTCCCCCCTAAGATCGGTATAAACACTCCTAACAGCACTCAGTGCAATAATTAATGCTCTTGGCAACACTAAGATTATTATGAAAAGATTTTTCACATTTCACAGAAAAGAGACAAGAGTCACTATTACGTGGGCCTCGCAACAGCTAAACAGCAGGGAGTTGGCCTTGGTGTCTGCAGTGGGTTGAGGGGCGACCCTCCTCCCCACACTTCTGCACCCCAGGGACTGCTGGATGTGACCTTGCAGCTGTAACTGACTTAAGGATCCCAAGAGGAGATCATCCTGGATTACACAGGTCGGCCTTAAATCCAATGACAAGAGTCCCTGTAAGAGGCAGAAGAAAAGAAAGGGACACAGAGACAAGGCCACGTGAAGATGTAGGGAGAGACTGAGCTGATGGGGCCACAAGGAGTCACCAAAAACTAGGGGAGGGAGGATCCTCCCCTAGGCAGTGGTCCCCAGCCTTCTTGGCATCAGGGACCGGATTCATGGAAGACAACTCTTCCGTGGACCAGAGTGGGGGAGATGGGGTCAGGATGACCCAAGAGCATTACATACAAGCTCACCTCCTGCTACACAGCCCCATTCCTACCCGGCCTGGACAGGTGCCAGCCTGTGGCCCAGAGGCTGGGGACCCCTGCTCTCTAGAACCTTCAAGGAAGCGTGGCCCTGCTGACATCCACAATTCAGACAGACTTTCAGCCTCCAGAAGCGTGTGAGAGTGAATTTCTGTTCTTTTAAGCCACGGGGTGTGTGGTAATGTATTACGGCAGCAGTATTTCCTACTGCTTCTATCCATCACCGGCAATTACAGGAGGCGATACCCGCCCCCTTCCCCGCTGAAGGAGGGCGGCAGGTCCAGGTAACAGGACTCAGTTCCAGGTTCTTAAACAGTAATGACGCAGAAGCAAACACACCTACGTCCGAAATTTCTTGGAGAAGAGACAAGAAGAAGAGGGTTCCTGCAGGCTCCACTGACGTGAGTCTGGCTGTTTGTCTGTCCTAGTTCCCACCCGAATGGGTCCGAAAGCATAATACACAATGAGGATTTGCAGAGCCATTCAGGACAGAAAGGTGCTGCACCAAGCGAAGCTGATGAGCACAGGCGCCACGATGGACAGAAGCACTGGGTGGTTCAACCCTGCCCTTTCCTTACGCGGGCAGAACCTTTGCAAGCACACAGTCTCTCCACACAGACTGCAATAATTGAAACAGTGAGAAACACAGATGGAGAGCATGCACAGGTTCAAAACCATCATCATACAAATCTTCCTATAGGCCATGACCCATTACCCTAGTATGCCCTCACACCTTGTAAATGGTCATACGCTGGTGCGCTCCACGTTCTGACAAGCATGGCTGATTTCCACTAGCGGTTCCCACCCACCGCTCTGGAGTCAGAACCCATGTCCTCGTATCTTCTCCTCAAACAACAGTGTCGTCCACCTCAAATGCTCCATGGGCAGTTGCTATGACACTGGAGGAATAAAATGGTATCTAGATAAAAATTCCAAAGGGTATATGGCATAAATTAATCAGGCAGCACCATATTCTCCAACTTCACAAAAAAGCCCCACCTATGCCGGAGTCTTTGCAGAGGATGCTCTTGGCTTTGCCGCCGTAGAAACTAGACTCACGTGAGCCACTTCGCGCCGCCTGCAGTGGAAACTCAGAAATGCTCGTTTAAGACGGTTGTTAATACTGGCCCCCGTTCACCGCCTGCCTCAAGTGTGGATCTCGAGAGCGCACGAGTTACCTGGATTTTATCGGCGTGTGCTCTCTCTTCACAAACTCTGTGCCGGGGAATGTGTTCAGCGCGCCACTGAGGAAGAAGGATAAACCTTGTCTCCTGACTTTGTAACCAATTGCTGCTAAGAGTCATGCCTAAGAGCTCCTCCAAAACTAGTCCCGCTTCTTCCTTTTGAAATTTAACTTCAGGAAGAGAGATCGCCTTAACCTTCTTTCCCCCATTATGCACTATGAAGAATTCATTTCATTCGACATGTCTTTCGAGAACCTATTTGCAGACACTCATTGCAGGGGACTTAGTAATGAATGAAAAACAGGCAAAAGCCCTGCCGCCCTACAACTTACATTCTGGTGGGGCGATGACATGAACATTAAGTGAAATACATAGCGTGTTAGATATGGCAAGTGCTCAGAAGAAACACGGGGTGGGAGATACAACTGTTAGGACCAACCTCTTCTTTCCCTTCAGTCTACACTCTGAAAAGTCTTCAAATGTTACTGCTTCGTTATAGCTTATAATAGTGACATCTTCAAACGTTTGCCTAAATCTTCTTCCATGGACATATCTTTAAAAAAAAAGATTTTATTTATTTATTTATATTTTTAAAATGTTTTATTTCTTTTCAGAGAGAGGGGAAGGGAAGGAGAAAGAGAGGGAGAGAAATATCAATGTGCGGTTGCCTCTCGAGCGCCCCCTACTGGGGACCTGGCCCACAACCCAGGCATGAGCCCTGACTGGGAACTGAACCGAGACACTCCATGGACATTTCTTAATTCAATTACCGTCAACTTTTAGTAGCCTGCCCTTCAATGTGTTGTCACTTGCTGTCCATCAAGTGAACCTGCATTTCTCAGAATAAACTTCTTTTCAAACAAATGGGGAAGGGGCACAGGGGGAAAACACTGATATTTAACAGAACACCTATTATTTGGCCAGGCAGAGCGGCAGGCACTTCGTGCTCATTCTCTTGGTTGATCTGCCTATGACCCCGCCAGCTGGATAACATCATTCTCATTTTACAGAGGAACAAACAGATACTCCAGGAACTTGCTTAAGGTCACACAGTACGTGGCAGAGCTGAAACTTGAACTTTGCAGCCCATGTATTTTGGTGTCACCCCCCAAATTCTCCACTATTGGGATTTTTTTAACTCCTCTTTTTCGTAGCTGCTCAGTCTCATAGTCCTTGACTCATTTTTTCATTTTGTCTTATATAGCAGAAATTACTTTTCTCTAATGCCTAAAAGCAACCTCACTTCCTTTTCTCTGTCACCTTGAAATTAGAGTACATTGCATGGAATGGAATGAAATCCCTATGAACTACAGTGACCATCGATTTTAAAATTCCAATGACCCCTGAGTACCAAGATTACTTTCTTTTCTAGAAAGATGACTACATTGCTTGGCTACTCCTTTTGTAATAGAACCTCACACCTAAGTCTCTAGTCGAGGGAATGCCCAGGCAGCCTCCTGGGATTCCACATGATACCTAAATGCTGGTAAAATGCAATGCAATCACAGAGAAAATCAACCGTGTAAACCAGATCTGGATAACTTCCAGGCATTTTTCTTTAAGAGCATCCTTTCGGCTTTCCCCCAACAACAGTTTCCAGGTCGGAGGAAGTGGGACGCAGGCAGATAAAATCCAGTCCCCTGTAACGCAGTTTTAACCTAGCAACCTGCCCCCTGACCCGGGGAGCGGCTCGCCCCTCCCTGCGTCCCACCAGCAGACAGACGTGAAGAGATAATGGAAAGCGCATGCGGTAATCAAACAGGGGTCGCTGTCCCCGAGAAAGCCTCGGGAGGGAGAGGGTGCCCGGGGGCCCTGGGCCGGCCGCACGGTCCCTCCCTCCCTCCCTCCCCGCAGCGCGCCGCTCGCTCGCTCTGTGTGTAGCGGGTCACCGCCAGGGTCGCGGCCGAAAATGCCCAAGAGAGCGCCCGGCCCCTGGGCCCGGCGATGGCTGCGGCGCCCCGCGTCCGCGCCCCGCCCCGCGGGGGGTCGCCGCGCCCGCAGCGCCCGCCGCGCTCGCCGCGCTCACCACAGCTTCCTCTTGAGCGGCAGGAGGCTGCCGCGGTTGGAGGGGGTGACGCCGATGGCCATTTGCAGCACCGTCAGGTATTTCTGGTACTTCATCTTGTCCCCGCTCCGCTCGCGCGCCGGGCCCCGCCGCCGCCGCCGGCGCCGCAGACACAGCCTCTCCAGGCGCCGCATAGATCAGCTCTGGGCCATGCGCCGCCGCCGCCGCCCCGCCACCGCCGCTCCCGCCGCTCCCGCCGCCGCGGCCGTGCGTGGCCCGGGCTCCCGCTCCTGCCGCCGCCGTCGCCGTGCGTGCCCGGCCGCTCCCGCCGCCGCCGCCGCTGTGCGTGCCCGGCCGCTCCCGCCCGCACCGCCCCCTCCACCACCGCCCCAGCGGGGCGCACCCGGCGCGCGGTGCGGACCTCGCACCTGCGGGCTTGTCAGGCGCAAAGCCCGGGGCGCGGGGCGAGCCCGGCCGGGTGCCCCCGCCACAGCCGCACCGCCCCAGCGTGGCCCCGCGGGCCTCGGTCCCCCGCCAGAGCTCATTGTCAGCTGTTTAACTTCCAAGAGAATCCAACAGTAGGCGTCCAGAGCAGACAAAAAATGTGTAATTACCATCTAATGGTTTGTGACCATCATTTGTGTTTTCTAGCCGCAAATGTTTGGAGATTCTATATGTATATAAAATGCATATGCATAAAAGACGTGTATATGCTATGTCTTGTATGTACGTGCGTACATATACATGTATATACGCACATATACACATGTATACGCACGCACACACATATATATGCCCACATACAGCAGTCCTCCCTTGCACGGTAGTTTGGTAGTGTGGAAATGACCATGAACCACGCAAAAGTATCTTGATAATCAATAGGAAAAATTAAGATCATCTCGTGACCTTTAAAAAAATTGTCCAACATTCCAAGCTCGCTTTACTGATAGTTATAAATGTATAGGGAAACGGGAAAAAATAGTAAAGCGAATCAATGAATACCGTGTCGTTGAAAACATCACAAACATTGAAAATCCGAGCGTTTTCTTTCTTTATGAGAAAAACACCGAGTACCTTGAACAACGGCCTGGGGAATATAGTCAATAATATTGCAATAAGTATGAATAGTACCGCATAGGGGCTAGACTTACTGCGGGAGGAGGGGGATCATTTTATAAATTATGAAAATGCCTAACCACTATGCTGTACACCTGAGGCTAATTTCCTATCGAATGTCAACTGTAACTGAAACAAAAGAGAACGGCTTGCGGACGGTGTTTGTCGTCTGGGGGAATTGTTGGATGTGCAGACAGCACCGTTCCTGGGCCTGGGCAGAGCATCGTGTTTGGGTCACCGTGGACATTTCATCCCCTGCCCTTGCACCGCCGTGAAATGCATCAGAGCCCTTTAAGGTGACGTCCTCTGGGACATCCCCATCGTTTTTGTCACGGGCACTTTCCTCATTCCGGTTTGCATCCGTGAGTTCCCTGGCTGCAGCGCCAGCGTCTCTGCAAAGGCCGCGGTGTCAACGTTCCCATCGTTGGTTTCTGTTCGTTTCTCAAAACGCCAATTACATTTGGTTCAAAATTCACTCTCCCTCCTATCTGTATCGTTTTTGTTTGTTTGTGTCTTGCTGCACTTTTATCTTGGAAGGCTGGCTGCCTCTTTCAGTGGCCCATTTTTTATACACAGCTTTGGGGGTTGTTCCCGGGAGGACAGGCGCCAACACTGGCCTTACTGTCATCGGTGCCTAAACCAAATCGCAGATGCTTAGAGACGGATGGGGACAGGCTTCAAAGAACTGCTGTCGTTTCTCACTGATCACAAGGCACATGGTGTTTACCTGGTGATTTGTGGACTAAAGAACCAGCGGCGTGTTGATAGTAAATGCATGTGTACTGTACGCATTTCCTTGCAGTTAATACGCCACAGTTACTGAAATTTGAACCATATTGTTGAGCAACAGGTATTATGTAACTAAATGATGACAGGTGAACCTGCAAAGCAAAGACAGCCTGTGGGCATTTATACAACCATCCCCCCTTATCCTCAGGGCATGCCCCGAACCCTGTACATACTGTTTTTTCCCCTACACATTCATACCCAGGATAAAGCTCAAGTAATAAATTAGGCAATTTCACCAATAGAAGATTCATTATTGCTGTAGGTCTCAGCAACCTCAGACTAAACAGCAGAGGGATTAGGAACTTCCCAGAGATGGGTGATGAGTGCTAGACTCTCTTTCCCAACTTTCTCGACTCCAGAATGTTAGCAACCTCAGGCCAGAGCCTGATAGATCCTCCCATCAGGAACGCCAGTAATGTTTTGGTTAAATCCATACATTTATTCTCTGTGACTATTAAAACATTGTTTAGTACTGCTCCTGGTGTGGTACCATGGTGACATTTCCTTTCTCCTAAGCTTTAGATTTTACCTGGAGTTAATAATTGCCTTGTTGTTTTTTTCTTTCAACTTTTAAATTTTACTAATATCCATGGATAAGTGTTCTTGCATCTGCAACGGTCACATGAAGTGGCAGGCAATCCAGTTTTCCACGCACTCAGACTGGACAGAGACTCTACTCATTTCATTTTTTCCCGGACCCGCCCCCTGGAGTCCTCTTCCTGGCTGCTCCAGTCTGTACAAATGTCCCTACTCTTATGCTGCAAGGTTGTCTTGAGTATTCTCTTCGCTTCTCCCCTGTGTTGGGTCCCCCGTATTCTGGATCTCCTGGTTTCTTTCTTGGTTTATTTACTTCCTCGTTTTGCTGGATAATCTCTTCCAATAACTGTCCGAGGAAGAATACATAAGACCTAGTTATTTCAAGACCTTGCATATTGGATAAGCCATGATTTTACCATCAACATTTA
Organism: Trachops cirrhosus; assembly: GCA_028533065.1. NCBI lineage: Eukaryota > Metazoa > Chordata > Mammalia > Chiroptera > Phyllostomidae > Trachops > Trachops cirrhosus. The sequence goes on from CM052550.1 coordinate 50,814,125, forward strand.
TTGTTTCATTGAGCAGAGGATTCCAGGTTGGACTAATTTGACTGAAATGTTAAGTCTTTGCTCCAATGTCTCCTAATTTCCAGTGCTGCTCTTGGGAAATTTGGTGAGCTCTGTGCCCTGGGGACATTGTTTGTCTGATTGTCCCGCTTAGGAAGCTTTCTGTTCCTCTGCACAGTCCTAACACTTCATGATGAGAAATCGTCTCCATGTTATAAAAGCAGGAATTTAACGTAGTCGAAGAACCCAGGGCTTCCGAGGAGTGCTGGGGTGTGCCCTTGCTGACGCCCTGCATTGGCGGGTTCGATCAGTGGTGGGGCAATGCATTCTGGCTCCTGTCAGGTCGGATGGGAAGCTGTTTAGCGACCACTTAGTGGAAGTAACCGCCGCCATACTGCTGTATTAGCCTCCTTCCACTGACAAGAGACGAGGGATTCTTCGATGGGAATGCTCGTTGGTAAAACTCCTAATGGCATCCTTATGAGTTTTGGGCTCTAGTGGTTCTTACTCGTACATCCAGCTGAATTATGTAGAAAACAGTTAGAAAGAATTATCAATCGTTATCAATTATCACAGGTAATTATTGTAGTAGACTGTTCTGTGTGGTGTGGGCCCAGCTCCCACTGGGAGATGCACAGGACCCACACCCACGGATAGGTTCTCCTGTGGGGAATCAGGCCTGCAATGTGCCTAGGTCACTATGAGTCTTGCTTTTTACTAAAACTCCCTCACCCTGAATTGAGGATATTTACTGCAAAGCAACTTCCTAAAATCCATGCTAAACCTTCCAAGGATAAGTGTAACTGGTTCAACCACTTTTGCCTTTTCATTTGCAAATATCCCTCTTCTGTGATGTGATTAGCAGCATTGGCTCCTTTGTTTTCTGTAAAAGGTAACCACCTAAAGCGAATCTGTGTATAGGAAATGAGGACCATCATGTAATGTGCCAAGAAACCCAATAAAGGCCAGTCATGGCGGTGGCCGAGGCTTTTGCTCCCCTTGAGAGAGAAGCCATGCTGTCCCTTTTCCTCCACCAGGCTCGGTAGTCCGTGTCAATGTCTCATTTCATCCATAATGACGCGGACACTGTGGGCCGGTGTCTGCATCAAATTATCAATTATCAATACTTCTCGCCCTCTCAAGGAAGCATACTATTTTATTCTCTTTCACAGACTCAATGGCTTTTCCCCCCAAGTTTGCTTAGTGTAAAAGCTGCAGACCTCCCCTCCTTCAGGAAGCTCTCCAAGATTGAGTCTTACTGCCAGCTGTTCACTGATCCTTCTCACTTTCTGTCTTACATCACTGTTGTAGGTGGGCATGTCATAGCTCCTTCCGAGAAGTCTGTATGACCCATTTCTCAGATCCCTACAATGCTTTTCCAGTTCTTACACATAGTAGGTGCTGAGCAAATGTTTCCCTTATGAGCCCTGGCTGGGTGGCTTAGTTGGTTGGAGCATCACCTGGTGCACCAAAAAAAAAAAACCCAAAAAAGGCTGCAGGTTTGATTTCCCATCAGGGCACGTACTTAGGTTTTGGGTTCGATCCCTGGTCAGGGCGTGTATGGGAGACAACCAATCAATGTTTCTCTCTCTCTCTCTCTCTCTCTCTCATCAGTCAACATATCCTTGAGTGAGGATTAAAAAAAAAAGTTTGTCATATGAATGCACCGACCTTCCATTTAATATGTAATAAACATCCAGAATTTTAGGGTGTATCTATTAGAAAGGACGCTGGTGCTAGTTCAAGAATGTGTTATAATGGCTTAAACAAATGAAAACATTTTTTCCTCTCATGTAAAACAGTCATTAGCCTGCCAGCCTGAGGTTGGGAAGGGGGTTCCACCAAGTCATGAAAGGCTCAGGCACTTTTTAATTTCTGCTCCACAGTTTTCAGCATCTTGTTTCCATCTTCAGGGTCACAACGTGGCTGCCAGAGCTCCAGCCGGCTTGTCTGCATTTTAGGAAAATAGGAAGGGAAAGACAAGGGGCCAAACAGGCTCTTTTCTCATCCAAGTCCGTCCCCTTAAAGAGAGTTTCAGAAAACACCAACCAAAGACTTCTACTTAGATTTTAATTGAATACCCGCTTAATTGCAAGAGAGGCTAGGAAGCAAAAATTTTTTAGCTTGGTACACAGTCCCCCTGGACACAATTTGAGTTATGTTCCTAAGGAAGAAGGGGAGAGAAGACGTGGGGTAAGCAGCCTCCAATCTTTGCCATAAAGAGTCTTCATCCTTCATCAGTCAGCAGGATAATACCTCTTTTTACAAGTGTTATTTGTTTCTTTAAGATTTTAAAATTTCTCTTCAAAGGCTCTAGGTAACTGATTGAAATGGATCCAGACTCTGGCTCACACGTCCAGGGCTTTAATGTAACACAGCCCCCTCTCCCTCCATCAGATGCACCCCGCTTGCTTTTCCTGTATCTCTCACTAGGTATGACACCATCTGGTGTTTACTGCCCTTGACCCAGAGCCACAGCTGTCGTCATAGGACTAATCAAGAGGTGGGAAGGGACAGGGTCAGCGGTGAGTTAGTGACACAAATCACCAGGCCGTTAAAAACCCCTTGGTTATCACATTTGCTTCCTGCACCATAAACTATCCATCGCAGGATTTTGATAAAATTCTGTTACATTAACTATCAGCAATTAGAGGCTCACAGTGTGGGTCTAATTGTCAGATGGCTGATATGAAGGATGACGTTTCAAGAAGATAACCAGAGAGGCGGGTAAAGAAACAGGTATCTCGTGCTCATTCTTAGCCTATCATCACCTATGTAATTCCTCCAAAAAGTAATGTAGGATAACTGAGGTACGAGGGACTGAAGATAATAACCGATGGATTTAGTCACCCATGTCATTCGATTAATGATGGTTAAACGCAACCTATTTGCCAGGCACTGTGTCAGGGGCTACAGATTTGAGTGAGCATTGTTTAGATGCAGACATGTCAGAGGTAAAGGTATGTTGGTGGTGATCCTGGACAAGAGGGAAACGGGGACGAGAAATCTGAAATCAGCTTCCACAGACGGAGAATCCCAGAAAGCCACCGAGAACATTCGTAGCAGAAACTAAGTTTGGACACTTCGGAATTCTCTGTAAGCCACACAACATGAAATTAGAAATTCTTGAAAGACTCAGGCATAGATTGTCAATATGAGATTTTAACATGTATACATTAGAGTCCTGGATTGAGCACTGGCCTGCGAACCAAAGAGTCGCTGGTTCGATTCCCAGTCAGGGCACATGCATGGGTTGCGGGCCATGTCCTCAGTAGGGGGCACCCGAGAGGCAACCACACATTGATGTTTCTCTCCTCTTTCTCTTTCCTTTCCCCTCTGTCTAAAAATAAATAAATAAATTCTTTAAAAAATAAATTCTTTAAAAAAGCATGTATATATTAGACAAGCTTAATGAATAAAGAGAAGAAATAGAATAAGTGGTTTACATAGTATAATATAGAAATAAGGTGTCCTAGATAGTCAACTATTCCACTTGGAAAATAAGAAAGAAGTTTTATCAGTTTACAGGCTTAACATGCCATTGAAAATTCTTAGCCTACTTGCAGAAATTCACACAAGACATTACAGAAAATGAAATTTAAAACTGAGACCCAGAAAACGGTCATTAATTTAAGAGCAGGTCATTTTGGGGTGGAGGGGGAGTAGGAACCACTGGATTTGCAAAAATTAAAGTTGGTTCATTTCAATGGACTTATTGATACAATCAGTCACATCTCAGCCCAAAGTCACGAATTTGGAAACCGCCACAGCAGATGAAACTTGCCCATACGATGCCCAGTCCAGCACTGCTCGGGGCCTGCGCCCTGTGGCTCTTGGGCAGTTTCCCTTGGACCTCAGGCCGTTGTTCCAAGCTTTTGACCTTGGACCATCGGTTGGACTGACCTGCTTGTTTTGTTCCCCTTAGTGGGGTGAATAATTTATAATCTCCAAAACCCAGTGTCCTCTTATGTAAGTTGTGTTTAAATAGAACCCTTATGATGTGCTGTACATACTCTGTTAATTTTGTAAATGATTTTGAAAAGCTTAAAGGAATTTTATGTCCAAAATTTAAAAGGCTGATTTAGATTGACCGGAGTGGTTAATATACTTAGGAAGATTTTGTTGCTTCCATTTGTAATGCTCCTTTGGTGTTTTTGAAATGTTCCAGCTAGTCAATTGCATTTAAATTGTACTTTGAAACAGCCAAGGGAATTTGATTAAATATATAAATATGCTAAATACATGAATTAACTGAAAAAAAAAACAGTGAAAATGATTCTTATTTTGTTTAAATCTGTAACATTTATCAGTGAAATAGGAGAGCTCTAAGTTAAGCTTATTTGTCTAAAGAAAACAAAAATTTTACTTTTGTAGCTATGATAATATAATATGGATTAAAACAAGGAATACAAGGATTCCTTTCTCTGCACAAAGCTCACTAGGGCAGCGAAACCACAAAACTCAATTAACCAATGACAAAGGTGGAATAGGCTGCTGGGTGGCCATGGGCCAATCGTTGGGGTGTGTGAAGGTCTGTGTTCCTAGCTGCACGCTCCCCTGGCCTCCCATCCATACAGAACACAGCGCAGGCGAAGAAGAACGCAGGAGGACTAATCCCCGTAGACCGACAACCTGCCTGGGGAGGGGACCTGGGCATGAGGGCTGGCATTAGAGCAAAAAGACAAGCAGGGCTTGAGACAACTCCCACAATGTTCAGATCAGACACCAAGGGGACATAGAGTGTAGACTACTGAAATACTCAGTGTCCAGAATAAAAAACCCCTCACTTTGCTGAGTGGGGAGTTTCCAGGCTGCCCACCCACTGCCCTCAAAACTGCCGGTAACACCCTTGTCCACTAGAGCAGAGGCCACACTCAGGCTGCCTAGCGACCTTTCCTAATCATCCCGATCGTCCATTCATAAAAACAAATCACCTGGATGAAAATCAGCAGCATTAAGAAGACCAAGGTGATGAGCCCTGACCGGTGTGGCTCAGTGGGTTGGGCATCGTCCTGCAAACCAAAAGGGTCACCAGTTGGGTTCGCGGTCAGGGCACGTGCCTGGGTGGCAGGTTTGGTCCCCAGTGGGGGCACGTGTGACAGACAACCGGTTTCTCTCTCACACTGACGTTTCTCTCCCTCTCTCCCAAGTCAGTAAGCATGTCCTCCCGTGAGGATTAGAACGATAAGTTAAAAAGATCTCTCTGTCCTGACCTAGGAGTGAAATTGCTGCATCACGAGAGGGACACATCTCCACATTTGACGGAAAGCTCCAGGTCAGCCAGTACTTACCTGATGGGGTGACACAGTGCTTGCTGCCAATCTGACGACTATGAAACAGTATCTCATTGTGTTTTTTTTTTTTCACCTGCATTTTCCTGATTATTAGGAGAATT